>CM032447.1:11128353-11279867 GCA_019049505.1 Pachyrhynchus sulphureomaculatus | reverse complement strand
AAAATTGCAATATTACTAACTTGTAAAAATGAGTTATAAGGGCGTAAAAGTGTCCTATTAGTGCTCAAAATTTCCAATTAAACCTCTATTTAACAGTGGAATTTATTGAGGAAATTGTTATTTAAAAATGAAATATTGATTTCATCAATTTTTTAAATGTAATAATAACATAATAAAGTCAGGTAAAAGGCCCAATCCAAACAAAGCCTAAAGCATCAAATTCCCAAATAAGAAAAACTTTACATCGAACATAGCAAAAAACATCAATGCTAAACCTAACATTACCTAATTCATCAAACCACAAACCTAACATAGACTAATGTATCAAACTCCAAACCTAACATGGCATGATTATTAGGTAGATAAAAGCATTATCTTTCGAATGAGATGTTAAAAATATTAATGTAAAGGTGTAAAAATTACGAAAAGAATGGGAATTTCTAGTTAAGAAAATTAAATAAACGTTTTGAGAACGTTTCGCAAGTAACAGGAATTCTAAGTAACCATTCCTTTGAGGTAGCATCTAGTACCGAAATATTCATGAAAAGATATTCAAAAGCGAAATCTGGCACGAAAATAACTGGCATTTAGTTAAAATTAATAAAAAATACGAGGCAACGAGGCTAATAGTATATATAAATACTAATAGTATTATAACTATTTAAATTAAATAGTTAGTAAATAACTAAATAAATAAAATAATATTATAACTAATATTAATTTTATGAATAAAACTTTGTTCCTAACATAAAGCTTCTATATTGATTTACTTTGATATTATACTAAATAATTACATGGTTAAAAAAATCAAATGGCTATGTTAGGTTTGGGGTTGGATGGATTAGGCTATGTTAGGTTTGGTATTGATATTTATCGCTATGTTCAATGTAAAGTTTTTTATTATTTGGGAATTTGATGCTTTAGGCTTTGTTAGAACTTGGCCTTTTACACGCCTTGATTATGTTATTATTACATTTAAAAAAATTGATGAAATCAATATTTCATTTTTAAATAACAATTTCCTCAATAAATTCCACTGTTAAATAGAGGTTTAATTGGAAATTTTGAGCACTTATAGTACACTTTTACGCCCTTATAACTCATTTTTACAAGTTAGTAATATTGCAATTTTCGTATTTTTTGAGTGCTCTTTCTTTTGTAGCCGCCATATTGCTTCGGACATCTTGAATTTTCAAAAGTAGCATACGGCATTAAAAAGTAGACTTCTTAACGAAAATTTTGAGCCCCTACAGAACATTTTTAAGCGGTTATAACTCATTTTTACAAGTCAGTAATATCGGAATTTTACGTTTTTTTTGGGTGCTCTTCCCCTTTTAGCCGCCATATTGCTTCGGACATCTTGAATTTTCAAGGGCATTAAAAAGTAGACATTTCAACGAAAATTTTGAGCCCCTACTGACCATTTTATCTCAAAACCTGTAATGGGCAGGAGGGGGGGTCCGGTTGACAGAGAATTACCCATATATATATATATATATATATATATATATATATATATATATATATATATATATATATATATATATATGTATGTATGTATGTATATATATATATATATATATATATATATATATATATATATATATATATATATATATATATTATATATATATTTATATATATATATATAATACATTAAAATTCCGGGTTTCAATCCCTTCGTCTAACAATGAATTTGCACGACGTTTCGCCAAAATCTCAGTTGGCATTTTTAAGTGCTCTTACTGTTGGTACTACTCGATACTGTGATCTTGCTGTTGCCGCTCGAAGCTGTTAGCTTAGTTAGTCAGTTAGCCTCGAGCGGCAGCAGCAGTAAGATCACAGTATCGAGTAGCAGCAGCAGCAAGGGCACTTGAACATGCCATTGTTAGATGAACGGATTGAAACCCGGAATTTTAATGTATTACATCCCACCATCCGTGAAAACCTCTATTGTAATATATATATATATATATATATATATATATATATATATATATATATATATATATATATATATATATAATGAGTTTTATTGCACTGCAGTAAAAAAGTACAAAAAAACCACAAAAAGTGTGATAAGTCTACAAAATGATTCCTTTAAATGAATAAACCCATGTTAGTAACGTGCATGCTAAAAACCCTAAAAAGCGGGAGCAAGGTTTCAAAAGTTCAAATACCTTCTGGGAGAGATAGGAACCGGAGTTACCGAAAATATTTATCTTGTACTCTTTGGGCAACCTACATAATTCCTATGAATAAATAAAAAAGGGTTATAAATGAAAAAAAAACGAAAAATAAATACTAGCTAATTAAAAAAATATTGCTTCAAAGTGTAAAATCTATCTAACGAAAGACATTACCGAGCATAAAAGAAAAACTAGAAATACATAAATTTATATATATCAACTACTAGAAATGAACAGTGTTCATATTTCAGCGTACCACTGTTCTCTCATCTATCAATCCATCTCGGGACGCGTTTCTCCTTATCATGTCTCATCAGCCGAGCAAGGATCGACAAACGAGAGAACAATACTAGAAGTACTTATTGCAGTACTGAAGCAGGGTGGAACGAAGTCCCATTGTGTAACTCAAAATTTCGGCTGCCTTTCAATTTCTAAGATATTGATTAAATTTACTAGTCAGACATAGCGCTTCAACTTGTACCTACAAGCTTTTTGTTAATTTTTTTTAAAAATTACAAAAGGTCTCTATCTTTTAAATAATATTCTTTTGAGCGATGAACTTTTAACAGTGTACATTGAAATCTCGATAATTTGCTCATAGTAATATATGTTTCTGAGGTCGCTGATTACTATAAAAATAGTCATTTTAGCTAAAATTTTGAAGTTTTTGGCCAATTTCAGCTATTTTTAGCTTTTTTTATAGTTTTTTCAGCTGATGATGAAAGAACTAGGAATTTCTGGTTCAACAATATTATTTTGAGGTACTTAGTAGTGGATACTATAATAATTTTGGCAAAAATTAATCTAGTTTTCAATAAATGGCCAATTTGCAATTTATTTAAAAATTTTATTTCTTTGTTTTTAATTGAAATATACCAAGTGGGAATTTTTTGAAAATAATAATCTACTTGTATGAGGTATACAAAAATGAATAGTATTATTTTGTTCGGAATAAGTTTTTATAGTAACTGATTATTTTTTGACCAGTTTTGTTTCTTTTTTTTATAAATGTGCGTAAAATTGTATTTTACAAGCGAAGATTTATTACTTATTGGATAATTATGTGTATTTCATTTTCACAATTTAAACAGATTTTTTAACTTATATAAAAATTAAATTCAATTATTACTGTTTTTTGATTTTTAAAATAATTTTATATTTAACTAGGTTTATAATCAATAAATTAGATTTAGAGATTTAGCCAAAAAAGAACTATATTTATAAATAAAAAATAACCGGTCAAGTGCAAGTTGAACTTGCGCAATTAGTATTCCGTACGTTGATTGCTTTTAAAATAAAAAATGTTGTAACGGAAGTATAAAATGATCAGTGACTTCACAAAACACACCCCAAATGAGTTTTCAACAAAGTTTATTTCCAATCTTTACTGAAAATTGATGACCTTGAAATTTCTGTTTTTTTTTTATATACCAGATAAATTATTATAGGTAATGCACTCATGATAATTTTCGTTCAATCTACACCCCGAGGAGAATATTCCAGAATTTTTTCAAAATTTTTTGATAAGTACTTTTCGAGATAAGGCGGGTGGGCAGCGATTTTCGCGATTTTTTAAAAATAATACAAAGAAAAGTGCGCGCAAGTATTACATCATATATATATTTTTTACTCGTGTTTTCACAAGCTTCCGTTTGACACCACACTCGATTACCTAGTAAAAAATTTTTTTTTTTCACTTCCGATTTCACCCCCCAAAATTAACCCCTTAAGTCAAAATTTAACTTTCAAAACTACATGGCTCTGATGAGGCCATCAATTCCTATATTATTACCAAATTTCAACTTTCTATGACAAATAGTTTCGGAGAAAAAATCGGGTGCGACAGACGGATAGACCCCGAAATGATTTTATAAGTGTTCCGTACGGAACACTAAAAAACGAATTGCACTAGCAACTATGATTATCCAGATTTATTTTCTATAAAACCATGAACAACCACCATAAAGTGGTGATGAAATTCTTTGTTCTTTCTTTATCAGCTGAAAAAACTTAAAAAGAAACAGCGGAAAATAACCAAAATTGGACAGTACAAAAATTTTTACTAAAATGACAGGGCGACCTTAGAAACATATGTTACCATAAGTAAATTTACGAGATTTAAATGTACACAGTAAAAAATTCATCGCCCAAAAGAATTATTACAATTAAAATTAACAAAAAAGGTGCAGGTACAAGTTGAAGTCTGACGCGTATTTTAAAAAAATGCAATATCTTAAAAATTGAAAAGCAGCTGGAATTTTGAGTTAGACAGTGGGACTTCGTCCCACTGTGTGGCGTAACATCGCGGTAAGATACAACAAATTGTATCTCTGGCTTGTAAAAGCCTGAAGTTTAAAAGTCCTCCATCAGGGGCTGTTTAAGACCACAGACCCACAGAGAAATTGTTACTATCAATTACCGCTAGGCAGCTCAATTGTTCCCAAGTCTTCTTACTCAGTAATATTTTAAATTTTAGGCTTTCACAAGCCATATATACAATTTGTGGTAACTTACTGCGATGTTACGCCAGTCCTGCAATAAGTACTTCGAGTTTTGTTCTCTCGTTTGTGAATCCTAGCTCGGCTGATGAACCGTGGTACGATGAAACGCCTCTCGAAATGGACTGAGAGATGAGAGGACAGTAGTCACTGCCGAAATATGTACTTTGCTTTTTTTAGTAGTTGATATATTTTTTATTTCCAAAAACGGTATTTTGTATCATTACACTCTCTCCTACTCTCTTTCTGATTTATACTAATGACCTCCTGGAAAGGACCAAGTACACCATCAATAGCTTTGCCGATGGCAGTATGCTGATTTCTTCATTCACTCTGAATGCTCGAATATCAGCTACTCATGCAAATACCTGCAGACGGCAGGAAGTCGTTCAACTTAACAAAGACTTGGCAGCAATTCTATCTTCGGGTGACAGTAACCAACTAGAATTTAATGCTATAAAAATCCATGCGGCAATTTTTTCTAAAAAAGTTAACGTTGCGGAACCCAATATAGTTACGTCGGGCTACTCCATTCCTCTAGCACTCAGTTTGCTATGCGTCAATTTGGGAGCAAAAATGCCTCGTCATAAACATGTTGCGTGCATAGCAAAGAGAGCTTCTAAAAACTGGGAGTACTATTTTGAACTAGAAAGCTTTACATTGGACAACAACTATTAATTCTGTACAAAACTCAAATTCAACCAACGATACAATACTGCTCCCATGTTTGGGGCTCTATTCCCAAACATACACTGCATTTGTTGGATTCTGTGCAAAACAGATCCAGAACTCACCAGCAACCGCAATTCCTTGGAAACACCGAAGAACGGTTGGCGATTTGAGTCCATTCTATAAGTATTTTCATGGCAAGTGTTCGATTCGGTTCATTCCTCCTAGAGCTGTGCATTCTAGGAATACACGTCGCGCTAAAACTGTTGCGTGCCAAAAATATTTTTGTGATTAATCGAATTATAAAGGGAGAAGAGAAAAAAACATTATAAACTACTTTAATTGTACTAACAACATAAACAACTAAAAATCTTCTACTATAAATAACAATCATTCCTAACAAAAATAACATTTTTCGGTTATTCATAAGTAGAGACCGGATTATATGCAACATAAAAATCTTGAAATATGCATGCAAATATGCATGAAAAATGCTTAAAATATACACAAAAAGGGTCAAAATATGCAATATTAAATAATAATAAAAGTAGTAATTTTTAGTTTTTTATTTCAAAATCAGCATAAAATTAACAAGTTATCGACGATGTTTAAATTTAATTAACAATTATTTAACATTTTTTTTAAAATTATTTAACATTTGTATTCTTGTACACGTAAACAATAAGGTATTGTTCCAAATGTTGGGTAGTAAGATTGTGTCTTCGATCACTTAAAATATTTTTATAAGTGGAAAAAGACTGTTCCACATCTACTGAGGTAACTGGGCAGCACTTATTGTTTCTGGCAAAAGTTCACCCGTCCCATTAATAAAACTATCAATTTGATACAAAGGTTCAAGGCCTGGGTTATTGCACAAAATGTTTTCAATCTTTTCTTTAACTCTACGCGGGAATACATCTGGCAATGTGGAGTTTATTTGACGGATTTTATTCATTAACTGAATTGATTCGGTCAACGCCAAACCTCGAGTTTCAATACCCGCAGGTATGTGGGAAAAGTGAGTGCTAATCAAAACTAAGTTTTTTTTAATATCAGAATCGTTAAATGCTTCCTTGGATTGACGAACTGCCATAGCCTCTGCACTATCGAAGTCATTTACTACACCTTTGATAGCCTTGAAATGTTCATTGTAAAATAGTACAGCTTCAATCCATGTTCCTGATCGAGTTACCACTGGTGCAGGTGCCTTAAGAAACACTTTCTTTGCTGATAAAAGCAGTTTATTTACATTTCCAAACGTGGATCGTACTTCTTCAGCGAGTCGATGGACTCCGTGAGCAAAGTACGTCACATGAATTTAATTTGGATAAAATACTTGGAGGACTTTGGCTGCCTTGATCATATAGGGAGCAGTATCTGAGAGAAATATAAACACTCTTTCATCTGCAGAAGATCTGGCGATCGTAGAATGATTTGTCTTGTCAAGTTCTTTGCAGGCCACCAACTAGGAAGAAGAAGGCTCTAATTATAATGCACCCACAATTAAATTCGCAATATAGCGACCACAACTATCGGTAGTTTCATCAGCTGAAATCCAAATAATGTCATCCTTAAGTTCATTACGTATTTCTTCCAGAACATGTTGGTAAATTGTTGGTATGTAATTTTTACGCAGTGTTGATTCGTCTGGTATTTTTTGATTCAAGCAATATTTTCGCAGAAAATCTTTGAATGTAGTATTTGTAAGTTTGTGGAGAGGAATATTACTTGCAAGCAATGCTTCACATAAATAAAGTGTTTTTTTTTGTTTGCCTATAGAAGTGGAATCACTGCTACTTGCTGCTGTTATAAGTTGTTGTCGTGGGCCTTTTTTTTTTGCAATCCTGCGATATGAAGACTTGTCTTGAGATGCTGGTCAATTTGAAACTTTTTTGAGCACGAAACATTTTTCTCGCAAACTCGACAAAATAAAATATTTCCGTCGTATGTAAATGTTCCAGGATAATCGGCTACCCACGAAGAGACACTTTTTTTTGCGGGTGGCATGGTACACGTTAAACTTTAACACAACACGTTAAAAATTGTAAAAAGACTACACTGATGCAAGCGCGTCAACAATAATGTGAAAACTGATATCTTGTTTAAGAATAAAAATTCGTCTTCGAGAAAATTGTTTATTTGATCCACGCTCAAACAAATATTCTTAGAAACTAACTATTTATCACTTAATATCCCGACACACAGGAACAAAGGAATTTTGGGTATTCTGTTGGCACTATAACCTAATCGAAGTTTAGACTATTGCAGGTAATGTTCCGGCGATAAGATCGGTTCCAGACGGCGACATTAACAATACCCTGAGCAATTCAATTGCCTAGTAATACCGAGAAATATTGTAAATATAGGGAAAATATGCATCATTACTAGATTTTGGGTAAAATATGCAATAATCGGTGAGAATGGTCTAAATATGCAAATGCATAAGAAAATATGCAAATGCATATAATCCGGTCTCTATTCGTAAGTATCGGGCCAACTTCTAAGAAACTGTGATTTACTCAGTTATGTTTACATTTCTGATCGTGAATCCAGGTAAACATCAAGAATTTAATTCACTTCATAATTGTGTATCAGTATCATATAGGGAAGATGCCGTAACGCACGTCATTAAACATTCGGAAAACTGTTATAAGGTTATACGGTAAAGGAAAAGTTTCACGTGAAATGGCTGAACTTTTATCCATAGGAAAAACAACGGTTAACAAAATAATTTAAAAAATGGGAAACCACAAGTAGTTTGAATGATAAACCATGTTCTGGAAGATCAAGGAAGAAAACAACTATTCGTGTCGGCAAAGTAATTAAAAGAAAAGCAGTTGCAGACGTAAATAAGAATACTGCAATTATTGCACGTGAATTACGTGAAGAAAATTTAGCTGGCATCAGTAGGAGTACTGTTTCTCGTAGATTAACACAAGTTCGACTTGTTGGACGTGTTGGAGTAAAAAAAACGTTCATCAATAAAAAAAATAAGAAGGCCAGATTAGAATTTACAAAAATACACCAAAATTGGACAGTTGAAGACTGGAAAAAAGTGCTATTTTCAGACGAAACTAAAGTTAATTTATTTGGAAATGATGGAAGGCATGTTTGACGACCAAAAGGTACTAGACATGATTCTCGGTATCAAATACCGACTGTTAAGCATGGTGATGGTAGTAATATGCTTCGGGGGGCATTTTCGTGGCAAGGCGTCCGTCCAATAGTTAAAATTTAAGATACTATGAACGCTGTTATGAGTAGAGATATTCTATCAGAACAGATGTTTCCTTATGGACGTTGAATAATGACACGAGGATGGATTTTTCAACAAGATAATGATCCGAAACATCGATCCAAGCTTTTTCAGAAAGAAAAATCTTCGAGTTTTAGAATGGCTAATCAATCCCCGGACTTGAACCCTACAGAATATTAGGGAAGAGTTGAAAATGAAAGTGGGAACTTAGAATTATTCCAATAAAGGTGCTCTCTGGAAAAAAGTTCAAGAAGAGCGGGTCAATATCAGCAGAGAGAGAATTCTCAAGTTAACCGAATCGATACCTCAACGATGTGCTGCCGTATTAGCTTCAAAGGGTATGGCTACAAAGTATTGATAAGAATGTATCTTTTTCTGCCACTTTTTTTTTTGTTACAGTGATTTTGGCTATGTTATATACCTTTTTATTGTGAAAGGACTAACAATAGAGAGAAGACGTATATAGAGTACATTCCAGAAAGCGAGTGGGAAGAATATTATAAGAAGCTGCTAACAGAAGACAGACAAGAATTCCAAGAAGAGAATCTTGAAGAAGAACAGAATAAGGAAATAAAAGAGATAGAACTAAGCTATGAAAAAGTAAAGAAGACAATAAAAACACTCAAAAAAATAATAAATCTGCAGGCCTGGGGGTGTGGTAAATGAAATGATTAAGTACGGGTCTAATAAATTACATCGAATGCTGAGAAACATGTTCCACAGAGCAATAAATGGAGAAAAAATACCAGAGGAATGGTCAAAAGCTTACAGTCCCTGGCCAAATTATTAGACGCACTGTATTTTTTTTAGTAATTTTTATGTTTCTTAAGGGTTTTTATGCAATAATGGTATATTTAAACTACAATATTATTGATTTTTATTTAAAAGAATTGTTGTAGACTACATATTTGTATTTATTTTTAACATATGGCAACACTGTGTTGACAAAGTGATACATGAACGTAAACAAGTACAAACCTGTATCAGTCGCGATCGGAATCGAGTCAGGTACGGACGTGTTTCTGTGGCTTTATGGACTGTGATTGTTTGTTTAACAGTTTTATACTACTCAGTTATTAGTTTATTTTGTATGCAGTGTTTTTTAAAAAAAGTAATTGGACTATTTTCATTATGGGTAGAAAAGGCGATCTTTCACCACGTAAAAAAGCTGAAGTGAAGGCCCTTGTGATTGCGAAAACATTTACAAACCGAGAAATATCACGAAGATTGGAGGTTTCTGAAGCTAGTGTACGACGCATAAAAAAGAAAATTGAGTCAGGGAAGGAATTAAGCCCGAAAAGAAAGAAAAGATGCGGTAGAAAACCAATTTTCACTCCACGGTCAGAGAGATGTTTGAAGAAAATTTGTGTAGAAAACAGATTTGCTACCACAAAGGTAATAAAATCACAACTCCAGGATGCTAGCGTAAATGCTTCTGAGCGCACTGTTCGAAGAAAATTGAAAGAATTAGATTTTAAGGCCTGTCGCCCCGCCAGGAAGCCCAAGTTAACAGCTGCAATGAAAGCAAAGCGCCTGAAGTGGGCCAAACAATGGCAAGACAAAGATGTGGACTTCTGGAGATCGGTAAGATACAGCAATTTAATCAATAATTGATACATTATTATCATTTTCAGTTAAATAAAGCAAATAAACATGGAAGTTTATATATTTTTCCTATTTTTGACAGGTCTACTTCAGTGACGAAAGCACATTCGAAATTTTGCAGAATAAAGCTCAGTATGTGCGTCGTCGTCATGGAGAAAAGTTTCATCCTGATTGTGTCGTCCCGACGGTTAAAACATCCCACCAAAGTGATGATTTGGTCAGTCATCAGCGGCAAGGTCACTGGACGTCTGTACGTCGTCAAAGGAATAATGAGGCAAGATCAGTACAAAGAAGTATTACAAAATCGGTTGATTCCGCAGCTCAGAGAATGGTTTCCAAATGGGAAACCATTCACTTTCATGCAAGATGGAGCTCCCTGCCACACTGCTCGGTCTGTTAAAGCTTTTTTGGCAGAAAAAAATATCCCTCTGTTGGATTGGCCGGGTAATAGCCCCATTGAAAATGTGTGGGAGCTGATGAAAAGAGAAGTGCCTAAAGATGTGATTACCAACAAAACCCAGCTCCTAGAAAAGATTATTCATGTGTGGAATCATCATCCTCAAATGCAGGAGACAGTACAATCTTGCATTGATAGCATACCGCGCAGAATTAAAGCTTTGATAGCGGCTAAAGGTGGCTCAACTAAATATTGACTTTTACTAACATTAATTTCACTTTTCTTTAAAACTTAATAAACTTATGCTTTTCTAAATTAATGCTGTTTTATTTATGTCAAATAAATAGGTAATTGATTGGATAATATAAAAATAAAAAACAAATCAATTTAAAATAATAAAACGGTACAATATCACTCGGTAATTAATATTTTACATGAAATCTTGCAGTGCGTCTAATAATTTGGCCAGGGACTGTATATAGTATCTATATTTAAAAAGGGAGACCGCAGAAAATGCACAAATTATAGAGGCCTAAGCATAATATCGAGTATGGGACATTTGTATGGAAAAATTATTAAAAATATCATGGAGGAAAATATAAAAGGAAAAATTGGAGAAGACCAAGCAGGCTTTACGGCCGGAAAATCATGTATAGAACAACACACAAACAATGGAAAAAAAAACTGGCAAAGAATAGAGAAGTTCATCTAGCCTTCATAGACATAAGAAAGGCCTATGACTCAGTACCAAGACAAAGATTATGGAACGCAATGAAAGAAATAGGCATTGACAAAGAACTAATGTACGCAGTAAAAGCTCTCTACGAAAACAACACAGTGAACATAAAAATAGGATAAAGTAGGGAAGAGACTCCAAACATCAAAAGGCCTATTACAAGGATGCTCTACATCCTCAACACTATTCAAAATATACCTCGAACAAACATTAAAAAAATGGAAGCAAAAATGTAGTGGAATGGGAGTCCCAGTACGAGAAGATTACTTATATACTCTAAGTTTCGCAGACGACCAAGTAATCATAGCGCAAGATGAGGAAGACCTTAATTATATGGTAAGAAAACTGAAAGAAGAATACACTAAAGCAGGATTAGCAATAAACTTTGATAAAACGGAATATCTAACAACAAAGGAGGGAAACGTGGAGAATCTAGAAGTAGATAACGAAACAATAATCAAAGGAACCGATAGATTTAAATATTTAGGAACCATCATTTCAAAAAACGCAACATCAGAAGAAGAAATTAAAGCTAGATTAGGACAAACGCATAAGACAATTAAATTCGATCCTGTGGGACAAGCACATTACAAAGAGAAACAAAACACGCATATACAAATCAATAATACAAAGTATAATGGACATACGGGTCAGAAACATGGACGATCAACAAAAGAAATAAATCTAAAATTAACGCGGTAGAGATGGAGTATTGGAGAAGATGTTGTAGAGTGACACGTATGGAGAAAATAACAAATGAAGAAATAAGAAGCAGAATGAACATCAAAGAGAACGCAATAAACACCATTGAAGAAAAACGATTAAAATGGTATGGACACATAAGACGAAGCGAAGACAATAGGTGGATAAAGAAAATAACGGAGTGGAGCCCTATAGGGAGAAGAAAAAGGGGAAGACCCAGACGATCGTGGAGAGAAGATGTGGACGAGGCTATGGAGGACAGGGGTCTAACGGATGGAGACTGGGAAGATAGAAACGGATGGAATCAAAGGCTAAGAGAAGGAAGACAGCGTCAGCTGTAGAAAATCCTTGATATATATATATATATATATATATATATATATATATATATATATATATATATATATATATATATATATATTGTGAAATTTGAAGTTAGCCCCATACTTATGAACAGCCGAAAAAATGTTATTTTTGTTATAAATGATTTTTTATTTACAGTAGAAGATTTTTGAGATGTATATGTTGTTAGTACACTTAAAGTAGTTTATTGTTTTTTTCTCTCCTTCCTTTATAACTCAATTAATTACAAAAATATTTCTTGGCTCAAAACTTTTGCACGCATCTGTACTTCATATCCATATGAAGTTCAGCTTGGTACTCCTCGTAAAACCCTTTTCAAGCAGTATTTTATATGGAGAACCTTATCACTTTGGAATGATCTGCCCGTGACTCTGTTTTCCACCAAGTACAATTTACAGCGATTTAACCCAACGTGAATAGCTTTTTCCGCACACGCGTCGCTCCTGTAGTGCTTTAGGGATTTCCCTGCAGCACGTGTACTATGCCCATAAAAAAAGAACAATATCTATACATCAAGCGCAGGCAAATGGCAAAAAACGCAAAATTCTACCAGGGGTTATATACAGTTAGAATTTGCAAAAAAATCGATTTTTTTTATTTTATTTTCGTAATTTATATATATTTAAGTACACGCACAGAAAATTTTAAGTCAATCCGACGATTATTCTGGAAGTTACACGAATATTTGTAAAGACATCAGAGCGCTTGAAAAGAGGAGGCCGGAGCGGCAGTGCTTACCTAGAACGCTCTCTCCTTAATTTACCTGCCTATTGTAAATGTCCCTTCTATTGTATTCAGGTACATAAAGTGATGTGTATTAGGGTTCTTTTTATACCTGTGAGGTAAATTTACATTTTTCTCTCCCCAAAATGGCAAATATAAGAGTGTAGTAGTCAGTCTAAACAGCGAAGCCAAACAGTAAACTTGTGAGCTCGTTTATATTTTCTTGTGTTCTTTTCATGAAAATGAAGGGTTTCAGAGAACTGAGAAAATCTTCTAGCATACGTAAATCAAGAACAAAAAAGCGAAAAAAATGTTTTTAATTCAAAAACAGCTGAAACTGATGAAAGTAGTTGTGGTGCCTCTGCGAAAAAATCGCGTAATTTATCTGTTGAGTATCGAATTTTAAACTTTGTAACAGTGTTTGCAGCAATTTCTGAATACGTAAAGTGTAAAATCTGTGACGGAAATGTTCAGTTTCAAACCGCTTCTGAACGAGGACTTGGTTTTAAACTTGTTTTGCTGTGTGATAAGTGTTCAGTTCGTACCATAAATTCTAGTCCTTTTGTCGGGCACTCTTATGAGATAAATAGATGATTTTTATTTGTCATGAGAGTTCTCGGATTAGGATTAAAAGGTGCAGCAAAATTTTGTGGATTAATGGATATGCCAGCTTTTATATCACAGCCTACTTACGATTTAATAATCAAAAAATATACATTGCTGTGTAAAAACAGCCTCCAAAAAATTGTTTCAACAAGCTTGTACTCAAGAAAAAAATTTGACTTCCGAAAACCAAGGTCAGGAAAATTCTACAAAATTAACTGTATCTGGCGATGGAACATGGAAAAACCGAGGGCATACTTCCTTGTACGGCGTGACATCATTGATCCGATACTATTCTGGAAAAATCATTGATATTTTTGTGAAAAGTTCCTACTGTAAACAGTGTGAAACTTGGAGCGAGAAACTCAATACGGAAGAGTATAATGATTGGTATGAAGGTCATCAAGATGATTGCAGTGCAAATCATTCGGGTTCTTCTGGAAAAATGGAAGTCGATGCAGTAATCGAAATGTTCAAGCGTTCAGTTGAAAAATTTGGAGTGATGTACAGAAATTACATCGGAGACGGTGACTCCAAAACGTACGCGGGGGTTTTAAAAGCTGCACCTTACGGTGATCAAGAAGTTGTGAAGAAAGAATGTATTGGACACGTACAGAAGAGAATGGGCACGCGACTTCGAGATTATGTAAAAAAAAAATGTTGAAAAAGCAGATGGAAAAATAAGACAAAAAAAAAACTCTTGGTGGAAAAGGCAAACTAATCGATAAATTGACAGTGTACTATGGCTTAGCAATTAGAAGACATTGTGTTTCTGTTGTAAATATGTACAATGCAATCTGGGCCACATTTTATCATTACTGCTCAACAGACGATAAACCTCAACGCAAGAAATGCCCGATCGGGCCGGAGTCATGATGCTGTTGGCAGCGAGCAGTATCTGCGAATGAGTTATCAAGTTTTAAGCATGACTATCAGCCATTACCACAGGATGTTGCTGAGGCTGTGTATCCAATTTATACAGATCTCAGCAATGAAAAATTATTAGACAGATGTGTGGGTGGTTTCACCCAAAACAACAATGAGAGCTATAACCAACTTATATGGAAAATATCTCCAAAAACAGTTCCGTCTGGTTCTAAAACTGTGGAAATGGCTGCATACATTGCTGCCGGCGTGTTCAATGAAGGTATAACATCCCTGTTGTTACATGAATGCAATGGGGATTTCACTTGGGCCCAATGCGCATTCTTATGCACAGCGCGTGACGGTCTCCGAACAAAGAGCGCATGAGAGCACACGAGAAGGAAGAATGGCCCGCAGACAACATCAACTGGAATTACTAGAAGCTGCCGAAGGAGCGGAGGGTTTATTATATGGCCCTGGAATAGACGACTCGATGTAAGTTGAAAAAAAAATTTTTTACTCTATGTAAAGTGCTTTTCAAACTCTAAACGCATTTTTCTCAAAACCATGTTTTTATAGTCGGTGACCAAGATTTCTTGGAAACTGCTGAACCGATCAGTCTCAAATTTTAACACAAGCTTCTTAAGTATATTTTTTAGTAATTAATAGAAGGTTTTTTCTCACCGATAAATATATTTTTTTTTATAAACAATTTAAGGCCAAAATTTTGGCCAAAAATAATTTTTTTTTCTTGAGAAGACGCTATTTTCGCAAAAAAAATTTTATTTTGCTTATTCCTTCGATTAATAACTAGATTATACATTACTTTAACGATATCCGTTTGGTTTTTTCATTTTAGATGATCCAGTCCAGAGATATCGCGGTCACCGCAAGACACCTTTTTTGAGAGGAGCTCCTGGAGATCAGCTATAGCAGCCTTCAAAATTATTATTTTTACAATTGAAAAATGTTGAAATACAGTTAAAAGTTACCAGAATATGTGTAAAAATTTGTACATTAATAAATTTAAAAGTTTTCTCAGGAAAAATTCTTGAAAAATCCCTTTTTTTAGCCCTCCTGACTGTATATAACCCCTTAGTTGCTATCAAATCTACCTATACGTACAAGTTGAAAAGTTATTTCTATAGAGTTAAACAAGAGCATTTTTAATAAAGATACCAAAAAATTATGTTACCTCTTTCATTGACATCCTCAGTTTTAAAATTTCACTATATCTTCTTAACACTTCCGTTGGTGCATGAATCTATAAAAAAATATAATGTATAAGGTTTTAATTTATCCATTCCTAATAGCCCAGTCGCCAGGGGTTTTGAGGTCTCATTAAATGTTAACAGGCTGCATTTTGGCATACAGGTAGTTGATTGGACGTACAATACGATAAAAAAACGTTTGCTATCCAGAATAAAATCAAAAATTCAGTTTTTCCGTAATATCTCAAAAAATAAAAAATAACCGGTCAAGTGCAAGTTAAACTTGCGCAATTAGTGTTCCGTAGGTTGATTGCTTTTGAAATAAAAAATGTTGTAACGGAAGTATAAAATGATCAGTGACTTCACAAAATACACCCCAAATGAGTTTTCACCAAAGTTTATTTCCAATTTTTACTGAAAATTGATGATCTTGAAATTTCTGTTTTTTTTTACATACCAGACAAATTATTACAGGTAATGCACTCGTGATAATTTTCGTTTAAACTGCACCCCGTGGAGAATATTCCAGAATTTTTTCAAAATTTTTTGATAAGTACTTTTCGAGATAAAGCGGGTGGACAGCGATTTTTTAAAAATAATACAAAGAAAAGTGCGCGCAAGTATTACATTATATATATACATACATATATATATATATATATATATATATATATATATATATATATATATATATATAATTTTACTCGTGTTTTCACAAGCTTTCATTTGATTACCTCGTAAAAAATTTTTTTTTTCACTTCCGATTTCACCCCCAAAAACTAACCCCTTAAGTCAAAATTTAACTTTCGAAACTACATGGCTCTGATGAGGCCATCAATTCCTATATTATTATCAAATTTCAACTTTCTATGACAAATAGTTTCGGGGAAAATCGGGTGTGACAGACAGACACCGAAGTGATCTTATAAGTGTTCCGTACGGAACACTAACAAGAAAAATTTACGAACGTTGAAAAACAATAAACAAACAATAATCTATAGTCGGTCAAGTAAGAACGTGTAGAGCATTGTTCATTAAAAAATGTATTTATTTAAAAGTTTTTTTTACATCATTCGACAGTAAAGGACTGCGATTAAAATGCTAATGATTCAGTAGTTCCTCCAGTCCCCATCTGCGTCGATGATCGCCTGGCATCTTCTAGGCATGCTTTCGTCGAGATTTTCCGCGTATTCTTGGGGCAAAGATTTCCAAATTGCCCGAATTTACCGTAACAGCTGCTTCACTGTGTACACCTTTTTACTACGAAAGTTCTGCTTGATATATGACCACACGTTCTCGATTGGGTTCGCATCGGGCAACTGGGGTATGATACTGTATTCCCCTTTCCACTAGTTACACATTCAAATCGTAGGTAAAGATATCCACAAACATGGATCGTTACAGGGTGTTTCACGGTGTGCTGAACCAATCGGTTAGTGGAAATTGATCAGGCTCGTGGGGTAATAAGATAACCCGAAAATGAAGCTTCATCGGAAAAAAACTACATTGCTCCATGCTCAATCTATATTTTCCTCTGCCCACACGAGTCGTTTCTCTCTGGGTTTTTCGCTTAGCAATAGTTTCTTGATTGTACTCCCCTACTTCAAATCGTTAGCTCGGAAACGGGTGCGAATCGTTTCATACAATATAGTATTTAAGCCTTTGTGCTTTAGTTTTTCGAACCTTGGTGCAAAATTGTGTTGTATATTTTGCCTGTTGCCATATACGGGATGGAGGCTATGGCCCTGCCAAAGACAGAGTGCAAACAGGTTGGGAGTCACTCAAAAGCCACCACGCATGTTGTGAAACAAGCGAAGGAAAAAAAGTCAATTCCGAAGCTAGTCCTTCTGTAATTTGTTTTCGCTTTATCTGTAGTCTTGATGAATATTTAAATTTATGGCGCTAAGTTGGCGGTTTTAAAAGTTTTATTTCGTTCTAAACACACTTTTGTTATTTATAATTAAAACGCAACTTTCTAAAATAAAACTTACCTTCACAAAATTCAACTGGTTACTTTCTTGAGGCTCATATTCTAACTCTAAGCCTTCCGCTAATAAATTCTTTTCAAATATCTGCCTTTTCACGTATGCGTCAGGCGTAATAGCGTCTTCCTCATCTGCATCCCACACCAGAACAAAATCAACAGATCTAGAAAAAATAGGTCAAAATAAACTGTTCAAATACTCAATACGCAGTAAACATAAAACACAGTAGCGACGCTCAAGAAAATTTTTAGGTCCTTTTTTATCACGCATGCGTCCCCTATCATACCGACAACATGGCTGCCAGCGCGGTCGCGGGTTGTGTTTATATCTGGATTTCTTCTTTTATCACGGTCTCCAAAATTCATTATTAATAATTTTCTAATAAGTAAATGACTCGTTTGACGTTATAATTGAAAATAATTATAAAAAAGATGGCAAGAAGTTTTTGTTGTGCGGTTAGTCTTTGTAAAAATATATGTAATGTCTCCAAAGAAGTTAGTCTTTTTAGGTTTCCCAAAGATCCTAAAAGGTAATTTATCCCTAATTCTTTATTTCTATTATGCAATATACTATATAAAGATTATTTTTCATATTCAAATTGTTTGCTTAAGTTATATTATCTACTAAAATTCGCTAACCAAACTTTCAAAATTCAATCTGGGCATGCAAAAGTAGTAATTCTCCAGCACGAATGAGTTTGAATAAATCAGTGTGTGGATTTATTTTATATAAGTATTATATAGGCACAAAAAATCATTAGTTGTATGAAAATTAATATATAAGATTTAACTAATGATAAAATGGAGCAAAAAGTGTGTTCACTTCATTTTTAAGTTCAAAAGAAAGACGATCTCATCTTAAAATGATAAGTATAATTATTTTCAATCTCTACAGATTACTGGGATTCGCTGAAATATAATGGGCATGATTGTTGCGAAGCTCAAGGTATGCAGAGATATATTCTCAAAATGAACACCCCCCGGACAATATCTCTAATAGTTTAGAGATATAAATACAACAATGAGTTATTTAAATGCGTTGAAAGCGTATTTTAATGAAGCTAGACACCAAGAAGGCTTTTGGCGTTGACGGAATACCTGCTATAGGTCTCAAAAACTGTGCAAGGGAACTAACACCAATTTTCTGTAGACTTTTTAACCTATCCTACAGAAACGGTTCAGCCGATACCTAAAAAAGGCAAGAAGACCTTGCCAAATAACTACCGACCAGTCGCACTGCTTTCAATAATATCGAAAGTCATGGAAAAGGTTATCAATGAGCACCTTCTAAAATATCTTGAACGATTCAATATTATTAGCGATCACCAATATGGTTTTCGTAAACATAGATCACCAGGAGATCTTCTGACTTATGTAACACATGTTTGAAACAACGCAATTGAATACTTTGGAGAATCTCGAGCGGTTGCTCTTGACATATCCAAGGCATTCGACCGTGTTTGGCACGATGGACTGTTAGCTAAGTTATGCTCTTATGGTATGTCTGAAAGGTTCTGTTTGTGGCGCTCATGTTTCCTCAGAGAGCGTTCTTCACGAGTGGCGGTCGACGGATTTCTTTCCTTCACTATCAACGCCAGTGTGCCCCAGGGCTCCATACTGTCTCCTACTCTCTTTCTCATTTACATTAACGATCTGCTGGAAAAGACCGGGAATCCAATCTACAGCTTTGCAGATGACAGTACGCTTGTCTCTTCATTCACTTTGAACGCTCGGACATCGGCTGCTCAGGCGAATATCCGCAGACAGCAGGAGGTCGGTCAACTTAACAAAGACCTGGAAGAAATTCTATCTTGGGGTGACAGTAACCAAGTGGAATTTAACGCTACAAAAAACCCAGGCGGCAGTTTTTTCTAAAAAAGTTAACGTTGCTGAACCCGACATAGTTATGTCGGGGCACTCCATTCCCTTAGCATCATCGCTCAATTTGTTGGGCGTTAGTTTGGGAGCAAATATGTCCTGGCATGAACATGTTGCAGGCCTAGCAAGGATAGCTTCTCAAAAGTTGGGAATATGATTTCGAACCAGAAAGCTTTACACCCCACAACAACTGTTAATTCTTTACAAAGCTCAAATTCGACCAACTATGGGATACTGCTCCCACGTTTGGGGCTCCGCTCCCAAACGTACACTGCAGTTCTTGGATTCTGTTCAGAGAAGAGGGGTCCGTCTGATTGGGGACCCGGAACTGACCGGCGGCCTTGATTCGCTGGAACGTCGAAGAACGGTTGGCGACTTGAGTCTGTTCTACAAGTATTTTCATGGAAAGTGTTCGAAGGATGTAGCCCTCCATGTTAGAAATACACGTCGCGCTGGTGCTTCACATCCGTATGAGGTTCAGCTTGTTACTCCGCGTACAACGCTTTTCAAGCAGTCTTTTATATGGAAAACGTCATCCCTTTGGAATAATTTGCCCAGCGCTGTGTTTCCCACCGAGTACAATTTACAGCGATTCAAGAACAACGTGAATCGCTTTTTCCGCACATATGCCGCTCCTGGAGCGCTTTAGAGACTTCCCTGCAGCACGTGTGCTAGACCAATAAAAAAAAAAAAAAAAGCCAAATGTATTTTTTTTTCCCCTGTTTCGTATACGTTTTTATTAAGAATTTGATGAAAAAATGTTTCTAAAAAGAACCTTTTCTCGTTTTTTTCTTCCTTTCAATCAATCAGATTCATTTTTATTCTACAAAATAGGATTCTTCTTAAAAGAAGGAATTTGAATTTTTCGAAAACTTGCGGCCATAATACCAGCAACATGGCGACAGGTCATGCGATCTGTACAAACTCGAACCCCTTGAGATTAAAGGTGCCGAGTTGGACTGTCGTTACTGTGTTTTATGTTAAATGTGCTCAATATCTGAATGTTTTAAATAAATAATAACAAAACTGTTGTCTAGTATAGACATTGCTTCCTCACCTGATTCCATCTCTAAAAAATATCGTAGGTACCGGACATTTCTTCTTCTCTGACTCACAGCAAGTTTTTTTGGTATCTGACGCAGAATGGTTTTGGTTTTGAAAATCAGGCATTTTTAAAAAAACTTTATCACTAGCTACGGTAACTGTTTCTGGGGTATTTTGTTCTGATTGACTGGAATTTTGTTGAATAACTATCCTTGGTTTCTCGCCATGGATTTTTTCATTGCCTAGGAAATCTCTGTAAAAGTAAAATATGCATATTAAAAAAAAAGCAGCTAACCTAGCTGTTGAGAAGTTGCTATCATTAATTTTTAACATATTTAATACCTTTTACGCGACAAACTATATATTAAATATAAACTAAAACTTTTCAGGGCAGCACTTTTTTACTTTTGAACTATTCCTGTAAATCCAGATTTGGAAAAAATAAGCTCATATCTTTATAACTCGGGAAAGGATTAGAGTCCTGGGTTACTAATTTCTTCACAGTGCGGAGATGGCTTGGGAGATGATTACAGTACGCTTAACTTATTTTGGTCATTTTTAGTGTTCCGTACGGAATATTTATAAGATCACTTCGGTGTCCGTCCACCCGTCCGTCTGTCTGTCTGTCTGTCACTCCCAATTTTCTTCAAAACTATTGGAAGTTGAAATTTGGCACGAATATAGGAATTGATGGCCTCAACAGGCGCGTGTAGTTTTGAAAGTTAAATTTTGACTTAAGGGGTTAGTTTTGGAAGGTGAAATCGGAAGTGAATGTCTTTTTTTATGAGGTCATCGAGTGGGGTGTCAATTGAAAGCTTGTAAAAAGATGAGTTCAAAAATATATATAATTTAATACTTGCATACAATTATCTTTGTATTATTTTTAAAAGTGCGAAAAATCGCTGTCCTCCTCTTATCTCGAAAAATACTGATCAAAAAGTTGTGAAAAAAATGCTAGAATATTCTCTACAGGGTGTAGATTGAACAAAAATTATCACGAGTGCATTCTCTTTAATGATTTATCTGGTAAATAAAAAAAAAACAAAAATTTCAAAGGCATCAGTTTTCACTAAAGATCGGAAAAAAACGTTGCTAAAAACTCATTGGCATGTGTTATGTGAAGTCACTGATCATTTTATACTTCCGTAACAAAAATTTTTATTTTAAAAGCAACCAACACTAATTGCGCAAGTCCAACTTGCACTGGACCGGTTTTTGATTTAACAACTTATTCCATGTGACCACAAAATTTTTCCCAACATTTTATAGAGAACATACTTACGAAAATACAATCCAATAATGTAATGTGCGAATTCAAAAACACTGATCGTATTAAAAAAATACATATAAGCACACATACACATTAAATATTCTGAAAATTATTTCAATTAAATATGTATATATATATATATATATATATATATATATATATATATATATATATATATATATATAAAATATATAAAAGTATTAAAACACATTTTGTTCAAACTATTTGTAATAATTCAGGCAGACGACGCGTCATTTGGTACAAACTAAACAATTTGCTTGTTAATGACGAAAATTAACAGTAATTTTCCTCATAATTAATGATACTATGATTTATAGGAAAATATGCATTTATTACGAGTATTTTCCGCTTACGTGAAATGTGCACGCGAGGTCAGAATAACCACAGGGTACTAGGGGCAAGTGTGGCACGGAAAATAAAAGTAAAATAAATTGGTGAACTGGCATCAAGTTTTTTTTACGTTATTCTAGAAAACTAATTGTTTAAATCGTAGAACCAACTTTTTGGAACGGTATGAGAGCTTTGAATTATGAAATAATAACACTAAAATATGCAAGAAAACTCTAGAAATAGTGCCAACCTGTGCAAGTTCATTCATTGATATTCTAATAGATCATCGAATTCTAAAAGTTCTGAACGAGTTCACTTTCACATTCAGTTCTATTTAGTGAGTTAAAATTAGACTTTATTCGATCGAATACAGCAAATGATGTCGTGGTGAGAAAATTGTAACCGTACTTAGGTTCAACTGATATTCCTATGCGATTTATCTCGGCCGGACTAATAATATAGTAAAATAACCGGTCAAGTGCAAGTTGAACTTGCGCAATTAGTGTTCCGTAGGTTGATTGTTTTACAAATAAAAAATTTTGTTACAGAGGTATAAAATGATCAGTGACTTCGCAAAACATACCCCAAATGAGTTTTCAACACAGTTTGTTTCGAATCTTTACTCAAAACTGATGACCTTGAAATTTTTGTTTTTTTATATACCAGATAAATTATTAAAGGTAATTCACTCGTGATAATTTTCGTTCAATCTACACCCCGTGGAGAATATTCCAGAATTTTTTCAAAATTTTTTGATAACTACTCTTTGAGATAAGGCGGGTGGACAGCGATTTTTTAAAAATAACACAAAGGAAAGTGCGCGCAAGTATTACATTATATATATATTTTTTACTCGTGTTTTCACGAGCTTTCATTTGACACCACACTCGATGACCTAGTAAAAATTTTTTTTTTCACTTCCGATTTCACCCCCCAAAAACTAACCCCTTAAGTCAAAATTTAACTTTCCTTTTTTTTTTTTATGGGTCTAGCACACGGGCTGCAGGAAAATCCCTAAAGCGCTCCAGGAGCGGCACGACTGCGGAAAAAGCGATTCATGTTGTTATTGAATCGCTGCAAATTGCACTCGGCGGGAAACACAGCGCTGGGCAAATTATTCCAAAGGGATGACGTTCTCCATATAAAAGATTGCTTGAAAAGCGTTGTACGCGGAGTAACAAGCTGAACCTCATACGGATGCGAAGCACCAGCGCGACGTGTATTTCGAACATGCACCGCTTTGGGAGGAATTAAGCGGGCTACATCCTTCGAACACCTTCCAAGAAAATACTTGTAGAACAGACTCAAGTCGCCAACCGTTCTTCGATGTTCCAGCAAATCAAGGCCGCCGGTCAATTCCGGGTCCCCAATCAGACGGACCGCTCTTCTCTGAACAGAATCCAACAAATGCAGTGTATGTTTGGGAGCGGAGCCCCAAACGTGGGAGCAGTATTCCATAGTTGGTCAAATTTGGGCTTTGTAAAGAATTAACAGTTGCTGTGGGGTGTAAAGGTTTCTGGTTCTAAATAATATTCCTAACTTTTGAGAAGCTCTTCTTGCTATGCCTGCAACATGTTCATGCCAAGACATATTTGCTCCCAAACCAACGCCCAACAAATTGAGCGACGATGCTAGGGGAATGGAGTGCCCCGACATAACTATGTCGGGTTCAGCAACGTTAACTTTTTTAGAAAAAATTGCCGCTTGGGTTTTTGTAGCGTTAAATTCCACTTGGTTACTGTCACCCCAAGATAGAATTTCTTCCAGATCTTTGTTAAGTTGAACGACCTCCTGCTGTCTGCGGATATTCGCCTGAGCAGCCGATGTCCGAGCGTTCAAGGTGAAGACAAGCGTACTGTCATCTGCAAAGCTATAGATTGGATTCCCGGTCTTTTCCAGCAGATCGTTAATGTAAATGAGAAAGAGAGTAGGAGACAGTATGGAGCCCTGGGGCACACCGGCGTTGATAGTTGGGGTTGGGTGTTAGAAAGAAATCCGTCGACCGCCACTCGTAAAGGACGCTCTCTGAGGAAACATGAGAGCCACAAACAGAACCTTTCAGATATACCATAAGCCAAACACGGTCGAATGCCTTGGATATGTCAAGAGCAACCGCTCGAGATTCTCCAAAGTGTTCAATTGCGTTGTTCCAAACATGTGTTACATAAGTCAGAAGATCTCCTGTTGATCTATGTTTACGAAAACCATATTGGTGATCGCTAATAATATTGAATCGTTCAAGATATTTTAGAAGATGCTCATTGATAACCTTTTCCATGACTTTCGATATTATTGAAAGCAGTGCAACTGGTCGGTAGTTATTTGGCAAGGTCTTCTTACCTTTTTTAGGTATCGGCTGAACCGTGGCACATTTCCAGCAGGACGGAAATATTCCCTTTCTGTAGGATAGGTTAAAAAGTCTACAGAAAACTAGTGCTAGTTCCCTTGCACAGTTTTTGAGAACTATGGCAGGTATTCCGTCAGCGCTAGAAGCCTTCTTGGTGTCTATCTTCATTAAAATACGCTTTATGATGCGCTGTCTGAAGACAACATAGGGCATCCTTGACTGCAATATGGGAATAGTAGGTGGTGTTTTTCCTTGGAAATCGACAGTAGAATGTGAAGCAAAGAGTTCAGCCAACAAGTTCGCTCTCTCAACAGGTGTGGTTGCAATGGAATTATCTGGCCGTGTGAGTGGTGGTATGGTGGATTTGGTAAAATTTTGACTAACTGCCTTAGCGACTGCCCAAAAGGACCTGGAATTGTTGGGACAAGCGAGAAGTTTGTTTCTAATTCGTTGATTGTGTGCCTCCTTGGTTTCGTCGATAATTCCCTTATATCTGTTCCGGGCATGAACAAAGATGTTACGATTTACGATGTTAGGATTTTCACGCCATTGTCGATAGGCAATATGTTTAGAAGCAACAGCTTCTTTGCATTTTCGGTCGAACCAAGGCTTGGTTCGGAGGTTGGAGGAGCATTTCTTCGAAAAAGGGATGTATGCTTCCATACCAGCCAAAATAACATCGGAGACCTCCCTGGCGCAGTCAGATGGGTTATCGGATCGAAAACAAATGTCCATCCAAGGGAAAGTTCGAAAGTATTCCATAAGATCTTCCCATTTAGCAGATTTGTAGTGCCAAATCTTGCGCGGCCTAAGCGCCTCTCTATCACTGATTGGCAGGATACTCGATGTCGAAAGTAGTTTATGGTCGGAAGAACCTAACGGCGGATTTACGGTGACCGTGTAAATCTCCGAATTGGTGGTTAAAAACAGATCAAGAAGACTGGCGAACTCCCCGTCTCGATCAGGGATCCGTGTTGGTTCGTCAATAAGCTGAGTTAAGCCATAACTGATTGAGAATGATTCAGCTTCACGACCTTGTTCGTCGGTAGTATTTGAATATTTAAGCCAGTTGATATTGTGGACATTAAAGTCGCCCAGGATGGCAATTTCGGCACTTGAATAGTTACTTTGTAACTACATGGCTCTGATGAGGCCATCGATTCCTATATTATTACCAAATTTCAACTTTCTATGGCAAATAGTTTCGGAGAAAATCGGGTGTGACAGACGGACAGACACCGAAGTCATCTTATTCCGTACGGAACACTAAAAAGGTCAAAATGATGAGATAGGCATAGTTTATATACAGCAATATTATGATTTTATCCTGTCTGGGGTATCACCAGGAGTATTGACCTGAGTTTTGGACATCGAAAAACTTATGCCCTTTTGGTTATAAACAACTTAAGTTTGCAGAAAGCGTTTTTTTGGGCTTAAAATGTGAATAACTCCGGTTATATAAGTCGAATCAAGACAAAAACTCTTCGTAATGAAATTTCCAACAAATCCTCGTTATTTTTAAGTCGCTCAAATGCGTACATAACCTACAAAATTGAAAAAAAAAACAGGCAAAAAACTGTTTTTTTCTTCCATTTTATTGTACAGGTCGACTAAATGAACCGATCGGCTTGAAACTTTCATAAAATATGCCTTTTATTATAGCAAAAATATCCTGAAATTTTGGTACAAAAATATTGAACCCAGTGAGCACAATTGAATTTGCCATTGCCTTCACGTGGAGAAGTCATTATTTTTCTTTGTTGTAAAATGTATTCTTAATATTAAATGGTATGTTTTTATCTGACAGACAATATTTAGGCAAAGCCATTTAATTATTTATCACGTAGTTAATAATTAATTTGAAGGTAGTAATTATTTATTCTCTTTTTAAAGAATACGAATGTATAAACATGACGGTTTGTTTCTACTTTAATAAAAATAAAAGATTAAATTAGATAACTAACACAATTAAGAAAACTAATGGATTAAAAATATCAAAAAACAATAATTTCGATAAAATAATAATACATAATATATATACAAATTGATTGATTCAAGGCACTCAAATATCCAAAATGGGGCACCTACATTACCCATACCATATATTGAAAGTACAATATGCCCTCTTATGCAGCATACTAATCATAAACACTAAAGTAATAAGACTACTAGATAGTAAGAAACTCTGCAAACTATATGCCATATATACTATAATGCAATACATGAGAACGTATCAACTGATTGGCTAACAGTTATTATTGTGACCCCTAAAAGTCTAAAGCATTATAAAGTACCTTTAGATAAAGCATACAAGGATATTAGACAAGGCGAATCGGCGCCATCGTTGGAAAAAATTTTCTAATTGAATTTTTTTTCATAACCTTCTCCAGGAGATGCCCCTGAAAGAGGATCAACATGTTGCCGGGCGGTAACCTGGTCCGAATTTGTTTAAACAAATTTTTTTAGGTAAATTGGACCATTTTGAACAAAAAATGTCTCTTGTGAATTTTCTCTAAAATGCGCCGTTTTCGAGATATCGGCGATTTTAGGTGCGAGAAAACGCGAAAATGGCCACTTTCACCTCCCAATATTGGGGTCAAAAATTAAAATTTTCAATGTTGCCAAGCGTCCAAATTAAAGTTTGAGATCTCTTCTACAAATTACCGTAGGAAATATTGCAATATCTTTATTTTTAAACATTGTTTTTTAAACAGTTAACAAATTGCGTTCGAGCGCCCGCGGCCGCATCGAAACTGTATACATAGATATATACGCAACGCCCGTACGTAGGCGCGAATATATTTATTCAAAACTGTGATACAAAAATTCCAAAAAATATTAAAACTTTAATGATGAATACAAATAATAAGTTTCAATTGGTTCAATATTTATCTAATAATGCTGTAAATTACGTTGCATTAAGTCACACTCAACAATTAATAATATCAGGTGGATTCTATAACATTGAAAAGTGCTATTGTATACAGGGAAATAATATACATGAAATTATTGAGTTAGAAAACAATCACTTAGAGGCTGATACAAGGATATTTTGTCATGCTCGATATATGTTACCTTATAATTCTGAAATAATAATTCATTCCGTTGATACCGACGTTTTTATATTAGCAATTCATTATTGGAGCTTTTTCAAATTAATTGGTTGTACAGGATTGTATTTTAAAGTAGTTGGTCAGCAGCCAAGATTATTGTCTTGTAATGTAGCTGCTGAATATTTAACTAGTCAAGTTTGCCTGCTTTACATGCGTTTACAGGCTGTGATACTACTAGTAAAGTAGGTACTAAAAATAAAGCTTTAGATTTAGTCTTTGATTTAGATACTCAAAATGCATTAACCCCACTTGGTACTGGCTTACAATTAATACCATGGAATTCAATGCATTAGAAAAATTGTATTTGAAAATTTTGAATAAAGCTGGAGAAACAGCAGATAATGCTAGACAAATAATTTTAGAACGTTCTTGTGGGATGGGTATTAATTTTGGAAAAATTCCATGTACATCCGATGCTTTAAAATTGCACATTTCACGAGCTTCACTACAAACGTACATATGGAAAATGTCATTGTATTCTCGGTATCGACATTTAGATGCAACAGAATTTGGTTACACTATAGAAACAGGTGAATTGTTACCCAAATTCATGTTAAAAAATTCGATACCAGATTCGTTAATTAGGCAATGTAAATGTACAAAAAATTGTAAAACTAATGCATGTAATTGCAAAACCAACAACGTAAGTTGTATACTCATGTGTGGGTGTAATTTAAATATTTGCGAAAATTCTATTAAATATATATAAGTTATATTTCATAAAATTGTTTTAATTCTTCTACCATCCTAATCGAATATTGAATTTTTATTTATATTCATTTGTTATAATAATTAAATTTGATATAACAATTACTCTTTAATAAATATTTTTTACATACTTTTCAAATATATTAATTTTAATAAGAAATCAAGAAACAAAGCTTTATAGAGCATCGCAGTGCGTATACAGTTCCGTGCGTCTACGTACGGGCGTTGCGTATATATCTAACACATGGGCTGAAAAGTCCCGGGCCTAACAAAGAAAACACGGTTTTTTTTGGTTCAAAATTAGCTTTATTCATCAACGTAATCTCCATCAAGAGCAACGCAATCATTCCAGCGCCGCTCTAACATTTCAATACCACTTTTGTAAAACGATTTATCTTTTGCCTCAAAATAGGCCTCAGTTTCAGCGATAACCTCTTCATTCGTGCGAAATTTCTTACCGGCGAGCATTTTTTTCAGGTCTGCGAACAGCCAGTAGTCGCTGGGAGCCAAATCTGGCGAATACGGTGGATGTGGGAGCAATTCGTAGTTTTGCCATTGTTTTGATTGACTTGTGACACGGTGCGTTGTCTTGATGAAACAAAATTTTTTTCTTTGCCATATGCGGTCGTTTCTTTGCAATTTCGGCCTTCAAACGCTCCAATAACGCTATATAATATTCACTGTTGATGGTATTTCCTTTCTCAAGATAGTCGATGAATATTATACCACGCACATCCCAAAATACCGAGGCCATAACCTTTCCAGCCGATTGTTGTGCTTTCGGGCGCTTTGGACGAGGTTCACCAGTTGCTGTCCACTCAGATGACGATCGTTTTGATTCCGGAGTGAAGTGATGGATCCATGTTTCATCCATTGTCACATATCGACGCAAAAATTCCGGTTTGTTACGTTTAAACATGGCCAAACACTGCTCAGAATCATCAACACGTTCTTGTTTTTGATCAACAGTGAGCAAACGCGGCACCCACTTTGAACAGAGCTTTCTCATAGTCAAATGCTCATGCAATATAAAGCCAACACGTTCTTTTGATATCTTTACGATGTCAGCTAACTCACGCAACTTCACTTTTCGATCATTCAAAACGATTTTATGGATTTTTTTGATGTTTTCTGGTGTTACCGCCTCATTTGGACGTCCACTGCGTTCTGCAACATCGGTGTCTCTACGACCACGTTTGAAGTCAGCAAACCAACGTTTTATTGTTGTTTCTGATGGAGCGGAGTCCCCATAACACTTTTCAAGCCATTGCTTCGCTTGAACGGTATTTTTTCCCATCAAGAAGCAGTGTAAAATTAAAACACGAAATTGTTTTTGATCCATTGTTTTGAAAATAACAAAAGTAGCGTCACTCTTAGCACAATAACTCACAAACTAATGAATAGAATATCATGAAATTTTAACAGCTGTCTTTTGAAGGTTAGTATTAACTGAAAAAAAGGTGACTGCAATAAAACTAGCGCCATCTATGTGTTAGGCCCGGACTTTTCAGCCCATGTGTTATGTATACAGTTTCGATGCAGCCGCGGGCGCTCGAACGCAATTTGTTAACTGTTAAAAAACAATATTTAAAAATGAAGATATTGCAATATTTCCTACGGTAATTTGTAGAGGAGATTTCAAACTTTAATTTGGACACTTGGCAACATTGAAATTTTTAATTTTTGACCCCGATATTGGGAGGTGAAAGTGGCCATTTTCGCGTTTTCTCGCACCTAAAATCGCCGATATCTCGAAAACGGCGCATTTTAGAGAAAATTCACAAGAGACATTTTTTTGTTCAAAATGGTCCAATTTACCTAAAAAAAAACTTGTTCCGGGGCGAAAATTTCAATTTTTGGACTTTGTTTAAAAAAAATTTGTTTAAACAAATTCGGACCAGGTTACCGCCCGGCAACATGTTGATCCTCTTTCAGGGGCATCTCCTGGAGAAGGTTATGAAAAAAAAATTCAATTAGAAAATTTTTTCCAACGATGGCGCCGATTTCGCCTTGTCTATATAGTCTAAAAGACTAAACACAGCTTAGGTGCACAAAAAGTCTTCTTAAGCGTGCAAATGCAAATACAGGCATGTTTCTACTTAAGAAAAAAAGCAATCGATAAAGTACGCCGTGATTTGCTGCTACAAATCCTACTACGAGAGCCATCTTTTAAATAGACATTATTGTTATAAAATATGTTTTAAACAGTGGCAGCTCAGAAATTGACCGAGTAGTTTGTTTACAGTGAGCGTCCAAAATGGATCTTTTTTTTCAAAATTTAGGTCTCGATGCCAGCTTTCCGATGCCATTTTAACTGTTTTTACAGTTGTTTTTTCATCAAATAACAACAAATGCATTTTTTTGGTCATTTTCACGTTAATGAAAACGATTTTTTTAAAAATAAAGGTCACGCGATTCTCTGGCAGATATGATAAACTTTTTCAACTTTTGTTTTTCAAAAAGACCAAAAAAACGGATTTGTTGTTATTTGATTAATAAACAAATATAAAAAAAACGATTAAAATGACTCCAAAAAAATTTTTAATGGCATCGGAAAGCTGGCGTCGAGAACTATATTTTGAAAAAAAAAAGATCCATTTTGGATCAAATGGCATACAATGGCGGGCAATTCAAATTTTAAATAACAAATTCAATTGCACCTACTGGGTTCAATATTTTTGTACCAAAACTTCAGGGTATTTTTGTTATAAGAAAAGGCATATTTTCTGAATGTTTCAAGTTTCAAGCACTTAGTCGACCTGTACAATAAAATGAAAAAAAAAAACGGTTTCTTGCCTACTTTTTCAATTTGGTAAATTATGTACGCACTCGAGTGACTTAAAATCAACGAAGATTTGTTGGAAATTTCATTACGAAGAGATTGTTTTTTTTCTCTCGATCCAACTTATATAACCGGAGTTATTCACATTTTAAGTTCAAAAAACGCTTTTTGAAAACTTAATTTATTTATAAACAAAAAAAAAGTTTTTCGAGGTTCAAAACTCAGGACAATACTCCTAGTGATACCCGAGAGATATTGCTGTATCTAGACTGTGCAATTTCAAATGTTCTTTTATTGCCCTACAACGAAAATTTATTTTTGTAACCATTTACTTATAAGTTCTATTCAGAATATACACCGTCTATGAAAAAAGTTTATTACGTTCAGAACGTTCATAAAACCATGTTAAACTGTTAGAAAAATCTTCTTTTGAGATCAGTTTCTGAGTTAGCCGTTACTTGATGGAAATTCATTTTAAGTTAACAAAATTAAACACTAATATGTTTCACAATTTCCATTTTATTACTTTTTTCCCATTATAATTATTTCAACACGACAGTGTCTTCATCAGACGGAAGATATTCTAAACTGTTTAGTTTAGAATATCTCCGTCTGATGAAGACACTGTCGTGTTGAAACAATTGTAACGGAAAAAAGTAATAAAGTGGAAATTGTGGAACATATTAGTTTTCTTTTGAGATCATATTTAACACCGCGTCACAGTGGCTTTAATGCCCTCCAAATCATCATAGCATTGACCCTTCCTGTGGAGCTTGATTTTTCGGAATAAAAGAAAGTCCCTAGGGGCTAAATCAGGCGAATAAGGAGGGTGGTGGAGTACGGACAGTTATTTTCACGTGAAAAACTACACCACAATCCCAGCCGTGTGACCGGGCGTGCTATCATGAAGCAAGAAAAAATTCTTCGCGTGCCATTGTTCCAGTAGAACTGTAGTGCCCTCGGGAACAAATTCTTTGTGGATAATTCTTTGAGCGTCAACAAATGCGAGGAGCATTGCCTTTGTCAATCGCACATTCTTCGGTCTCGATGAATCACTACCGAGCCATTGTGCACTTTGCCGTTTTGTAGTATGCTCATATTGATAACACCATATTTCATTACAACCATCAATCTGCATGAAAGATGACGGTCGGTTTGCAGAAGATGACGAATTTTCACAATGTTTGCGTCGGACAGTAACCCGAAAAGCTGGCCATAATGTAGGAACCTTTTCTATTTAGAGATTTTTACCTGTTTGAATACTCCTGCCAATTCGTCTACTTTGATCTACGACCACTCAGGTGCATCTTCCACTTGCACCTATCTCATAACTTTCATTTCATTTCGAAGCGTCGAGTACCACGCACCATCTCTCGTGAAGCACGTCAAACATCATCAAGTTTAAACTATTATAGAAAGTGCAGAGTGAACGAATTTTAATTGTGTAAAATGAATTTTGTCCCTGACGGTGAGTACAATTTCATTGTGTTTCTGGAACTTCATATTTACTTAATGTTAAGTGTTTAACTGTTCACTTATCGAATTTTTTAAGAAAATATTCCTAAAATTATTTAAAGGACCAGCAATAAGTTAAAAACTCCATTGAACTCTAACATAAAATGAGTTTGAGGTTGTTCATCAGACATTTTTTGCCAAAATTTCAAAAAATTGAGTGCTAGATGCCGCAAGTTTGGTATCTGTGTTAGTTCTTGTGTGAAGGGTGTGCGTGGATGCCATGGACGCGTCAATCTCACTTTCATCTTAATATTTGGGAAAAGTTTATTGTAAACTTAAATAAATTGTTAAAAAATTCGGGATAATTTTACAAAATTCAACCAATTGTTTGAAAAATTCACGAAATTGTTGCAAACTGTGAAAAATAGTCGACAAATTCGGATAAATGTTATAAAATGGGGAAAACACCTTAAAAATTCTCTAAATATAGTTACAAAATGATAAAGTTAATTAAACAATTCGGGAAAATATTGCAACATGTAGCAAACTGTTTACATCTTCGGGAAATTGTTGCTAAAAATTGAAAAAATACATGAAAATTTCAATAAAATGTTATTAATTGGAAAAATAATTTTAAAATTCTGGAAATTCTTACACAATATAGCAAATTGTTTAAAAATTCTGAAAGTTGTTGCAAAATAGTAAAAAGTGTTAAAAATGCGGGAGAAAGTTAAAAAATGGAAAAAAATTTAGCACATTGTTGCAAATTTTATTTAACTATTTACAATAATTACTCAAAATTAATGGAAAATATTTAACTCAAATGTATGTATTTTTTACAGAAAATGCGTGTGACAAAATGGAGATTTTTTTACAATAAAAAAAACCTTTTCCTACTTATCAAAACCTAATTACGTGATACCCTAAATGTAATTATTGTCACTATTGAAACGGAAGTGACAAAAAAAAAACTTCGCATACATATATCTTGCCAGAAAATTTAAAGAAACCGGTTGTCAAATTCATGCTACAATTTCAAAATAGAGGGCAAAAATTCCACAGAATCCAAACGCAATTCTCCGCAAAGTTTGTGTGCCGTTAACAAATAAGTATGAAACGGAAAACACGGAATCAACAGAAATGAACACCTCAGGGCGTCCTTTATTGGGTTACAACGATTCGCCATTTTGGAACCCCCATTTTGTTTTTTGAAATTTGAATTTTATATTCGTAATCAGCATTCTCAAAAACCCATATATACAGAGTTTCATAAAACTCCCGTCTTTCCAAAATTAGTCCGCCATTCATTTTGTTTTTTTGGAATTTGAGCTTCATATTCCTAATCAGCGACCCCAAAAACCCATGTATACAGAGTTTCATAAAAATAACTCACGTTATTTCAAAAGTAAACCGTTATTTTGTTTTCGGAAATTTGAACGTCACACTCGTGATTAGCAGTACCGAAAACCCCTATATACTGAGTTTTGTAGAAATCGAATAATACCTTCATATTTTGGCCAGCTTTTCGGGATATTTTTCTTCTGTGCGTCGACCGAACTTGTGCCGAGACACCCTGACCCTGCATTATCCTCGAGCGACTCCCGTCTTTCCTTAAAACGTCTCCGTTTTAACCAGTTTCACATGAAATTTGATCACTGCTCGCGGCTCCATTACACTTTTGTGACACAACGGCTACGACACATACAGTTCGCACGTCTACAACTCCGCACCGACTAATCACAACTGGCAGTTGAATGCAAATGTGTTGTTTACAGATGTGAGCTCAAGCTTTTAGTATTGTTGACAAGATGGTGCTACTTAAAGGCCGCGGAAAAAATCAGTAAGGGAACTTTTTGTACAGTCGGTGTAGTTTTTTCCACTAAATTTAAATATATATAAAGAACTTAAATTATGTACATTCTAAGAAAATAAATCACAAAAGCAACTAACAAACAGGACCAAAAATACCTTTAAGTGTGCTTACACAGGAATTATTCTGTCTCTCTACAATTAATTTACAACTATTGCTGCAGCTGAAAAGCTTTCTGATAAATAAATGCGTCGCCCTTTCCTGCTGCAACAATGGTTTTCCATAGTGCGAGGTTCGCCATCATTTAGTGGCGCGACAAAGTGGTTCGTGTAAAATGACGATAAATATTAAAATCGTAAACTATACTTAAAATACTTTAATTTAATATTAATATTGCACGTTGCATCAAATGAAATAACGTAATAAGAGACAATTTGTCAAAATTTCCACTTCTTATTACAAAATTGCATAACGTATTTCGTTACATGTGTTATGACATTTACAATGGAAATAGAGGAAAATAATTCACTTAACTTCCTAGATCTTACTATATCAAAGGATAACAACAAACACAAATTTTCAATATTTCACAAACCATCACACACAAGATACAACAATACACAACACTTCAAACGACCCAAAACAACACAAATCTGCAGCATATCACAGTATGTTACCTAGGCTAGTGAGTGTTCCTTTATCTGAAAACTAGCCGTGTCCGCGGCTCCGCTCGCGTGGACTTGATTCACCTTTATCGTCACTACTTATTCGTTATGTTTATATTATTATATAGCTCAAGGGGCCTTAGAGGCTCATGGCTTGGTTGCATACTTGTCTCCACTTCTTTTTGCCTCCTGTTAGTTTTTCTCTCGATCCAACTTATATAACCGGAGTTATTCACATGTTAAGTTCAAAAAACGCTTTTTGAAAACTTAAATTATTTATAAACAAAAAAACAACAAAGTTTTTCGAGGTTCAAAACTCAGGACAATACTCCTAGTGATACCCGAGAGATATTGCTGTACCTAGATTGTCCAATTTCAAATGTTCTTTTATTGCACTATAACGACAATTTATTTTTGTAACCATTTACTTACAAGTTCGGTTCAGAATATACACCGTCTATGAAAAAAGTTTATTAGTTCAGAACGTTCATAAAAACCACGTTAAACAGTTAGAAAAATCTTCTTTTGAGATCATTTACTGAGTTAGCCGTTACTTGATGGAAATTCATTTTAAATTAACAAAATTAAACACTAATATGTTTCACAATTTCCACTTTATTACTTTTTTCCCCATTACAATTGTTTCAACACGACAGTGTCTCATCAGACGGAAGATATTCTAAACTGTTTAGTTTAGGTAGTTGTTGCAAAATAGTAAAAAGTGTTTAAAAATGCGGAAGAAAGTTAAAAAATGGAAAAAAACTTTAAAAATTTAGCACATTGTTCCAAATTTTATTTAACTATTTACAATAATTACTCAAAATTAATGGAAAATATTGAACTCAAATGTACGCATTTTTTATTTTTACAGAAAATGCGTGTGGCAAAATGGAGATTTTTTTACAATAAAAAAAAACCTTTTTCTACTTATCAAAACCTAATTACATGATAACCTAAATGTAATTATTGTTACTACTGAAACGGAAGTGACAAAAAAAAAAATTCGCATACATATATCTTTCCAGAAAATTTAAAGAAACCGGTTGTCAAATTCATGCTACAATTTTGAAATACAGGGCAAAAAGTCCACAGAATCCAAACGAAATTCTTCGTAAAGTTTGTGTGCCGTTAACAAATAAGTATGAAACGGAAAACACGGAACCAACAGGAATGAACACCTCAGGACGTCCTTTATTGGGTTAGAACGATTCGCCATTTTGTTTTTTTTTTGAAATTTGACTTTCATATTCGTAATCAGCATTCTCAAAAACCCATATATACAGAGTTTCATAAAACTCCCGTTTTTCCAAAATTAGTCCGCCATTTTGGAGCTACCATTTTGTTTTTTTGAAATTTGAGCTTCATATTCCTAATAAGCGACCCCAAAAACCCATGTATACAGAGTTTCATAAAAATAACTCACGTTATTCCAAAAATAAACCGCCATTTTGGAGCCGCCATTTTGTTTTCGGAAATTTGAACGTCATAATCGTGATTAGCAGTACCGAAAACCCCTATATACTGAGTTTTGTAGAAATCGAATAATACCTTCATATTTTGGCCAGCTTTTCGGGATATTTTTCTTCTGTGCGTCGACCGAACTTGTGCCGAGACACCCTGACCCTGCATTATCCTCGAGCGACTCCCGTCTTTCCTTAAAACGTCTCCGTTTTAACCAGTTTCACATGAAATTTGATCACTGCTCGCGGCTCCATTACACTTTTGTGACACAACGGCTACGACACATACAGTTCGCACGTCTACAACTCCGCACCGACTAATCACAACTGGCAGTTGAATGCAAATGTGTTGTTTACAGATGTGAGCTCAAGCTTTTAGTATTGTTGACAAGATGGTGCTACTTAAAGGCCGCGGAAAAAATCAGTAAGGGAACTTTTTGTACAGTCGGTGTAGTTTTTCCACTAAATTTAAAAATATATAAAGAACTTGAATTATGTACATTCTAAGAAAATAAATCACAAAAGCAACTAACAAACAGGACCAAAAATACCTTTAAGTGTGCTTACACAGGAATTATTCTGTCTCTCTACAATTAATTTACAACTATTGCTGCAGCTGAAAAGCTTTCTGATAAATAAATGCGTCGCCCTTTCCTGCTGCAACAATGGTTTTCCATAGTGCGAGGTTCACCATCATTTAGTGGCGCGACAAAGTGGTTCGTGTAAAATGACGATAAATATTAAAATCGTAAACTATACTTAAAATACTTTAATTTAATATTAATATTGCACGTTGCATCAAATGAAATAACGTAATAAGAGACAATTTGTCAAAATTTCCACTTCTTATTACAAAATTGCATAACGTATTTCGTTACATGTGTTATAACATTTACAATGGAAATAGAGGAAAATAATTCACTTAACTTCCTAGATCTTACTATATCAAAGGATAACAACAAACACAAATTTTCAATATTTCACAAACCATCACACACAAGATACAACAATACACAACACTTGAAACGACCCAAAACAACACAAATCTGCAGCATATCACAGTATGTTACCTAGGTAGTGAGTGTTCCTTTATCTGAAAACTAGTCGTGCCCGCGGCTCCGCTCGCGTGGACTTGATTCACCTTTATCGTCACTACTTATTCGTTATGTTTGTATTATTATATAGCTCAAGGGGCCTTAGAGGCTCATGGCTTGGTTGCATACTTGTCTCCACTTCTTTTGCCTCCTGTTAGTTTTTCTCTCGATCCAACTTATATAACCGGAGTTATTCACATGTTAAGTTCAAAAAACGCTTTTTGAAAACTTAAATTATTTATAAACAAAAAAACAACAAAGTTTTTCGAGGTTCAAAACTCAGGACAATACTCCTAGTGATACCCGAGAGATATTGCTGTACCTAGATTGTCCAATTTCAAATGTTCTTTTATTGCACTATAACGACAATTTATTTTTGTAACCATTTACTTACAAGTTCGGTTCAGAATATACACCGTCTATGAAAAAAAGTTTATTAGTTCAGAACGTTCATAAAAACCACGTTAAACAGTTAGAAAAATCTTCTTTTGAGATCATTTACTGAGTTAGCCGTTACTTGATGGAAATTCATTTTAAATTAACAAAATTAAACACTAATATGTTTCACAATTTCCACTTTATTACTTTTTTCCCCCCCATTACAATTGTTTCAACACGACAGTGTCTCATCAGACGGAAGATATTCTAAACTGTTTAGTTTAGGTAGTTGTTGCAAAATAGTAAAAAGTGTTTAAAAATGCGGAAGAAAGTTAAAAAATGGAAAAAATACTTTAAAAATTTAGCACATTGTTCCAAATTTTATTTAACTATTTACAATAATTACTCAAAATTAATGGAAAATATTGAACTCAAATGTACGCATTTTTTATTTTTACAGAAAATGCGTGTGGCAAAATGGAGATTTTTTTTACAATAAAAAAACCTTTTTCTACTACCTAATTACATGATAACCTAAATGTAATTATTGTTACTACTGAAACGGAAGTGACAAAAAAAAAATTCGCATACATATATCTTTCCAGAAAATTTAAAGAAACCGGTTGTCAAATTCATGCTACAATTTTGAAATACAGGGCAAAAAGTCCACAGAATCCAAACGAAATTCTTCGTAAAGTTTGTGTGCCGTTAACAAATAAGTATGAAACGGAAAACACGGAACCAACAGGAATGAACACCTCAGGACGTCCTTTATTGGGTTAGAACGATTCGCCATTTTGTTTTTTTGAAATTTGACTTTCATATTCGTAATCAGCATTCTCAAAAACCCATATATACAGAGTTTCATAAAACTCCCGTTTTTCCAAAATTAGTCCGCCATTTTGGAGCTACCATTTTGTTTTTTGAAATTTGAGCTTCATATTCCTAATAAGCGACCCCAAAAATCCATGTATACAGAGTTTCATAAAAATAACTCACGTTATTCCAAAAATAAACCGCCATTTTGGAGCCGCCATTTTGTTTTCGGAAATTTGAAGCCAGCTTTTCGGGATATTTTTCTTCTGTGCGTCGGCCGAACTTGTGCCGAGACGCCCCTGACCCTGCATTATCCTCGAGCGACTCCCGTCTTTCCTTAAAACGTCTCCGTTTTAACCAGTTTCACATGAAATTTGATCACTGCTCGCGGCTTCATTACAGTTTTTTGTGACACAACGACTACGACACATAGAGTTCGCACGTCTACTACTCCGCACCGACTAATCACAACTGGCAGTTGAATGCAAATGTGTTGTTTACAGATGTGAGCTCAAGCTTTTAGTATTGTTGACAAGATGGTGCTACTTAAAGGCCGCGGAAAAAATCAGTAAGGGAACTTTTTGTACAGTCGGTGTAGTTTTTCCACTAAATTTAAAAATATATAAAGAACTTGAATTATGTACATTCTAAGAAAATAAATCACAAAAGCAACTAACAAACAGGACCAAAAATACCTTTAAGTGTGCTTACACAGGAATTATTCTGTCTCTCTACAATTAATTTACAACTATTGCTGCAGCTGAAAAGCTTTCTGATAAATAAATGCGTCGCCCTTTCCTGCTGCAACAATGGTTTTCCATAGTGCGAGGTTCGCCATCATTTCGTGTCGCGACAGAGTGGTTCGTGTAAAATGACGATAAATATTAAAATCGTAAACTATACTTAAAATACTTTAATTTAATATTAATATTGCACGTTGCATCAAATGAAATAACGTAATAAGAGACAATTTGTCAAAATTTCCACTTCTTATTACAAAATTGCATAACGTATTTCGTTACATGTGTTATAACATTTACAATGGAAATAGAGGAAAATAATTCACTTAACTTCCTAGATCTTACTATATCAAAGGATAACAACAAACACAAATTTTCAATATTTCACAAACCATCACACACAAGATACAACAATACACAACACTTCAAACGACCCAAAACAACACAAATCTGCAGCATATCACAGTATGTTACCTAGGCTAGTGAGTGTTCCTTTATCTGAAAACTAGCCGTGCCCGCGGCTCCGCTCGCGTGGACTTGATTCACCTTTATCGTCACTACTTATTCGTTATGTTTATATTATTATATAGCTCAAGGGGCCTTAGAGGCTCATGGCTTGGTTGCATACTTGTCTCCACTTCTTTTTTGCCTCCTGTTAGCTTTTCCCAGTGCGGGATTCCCATCAACTCCGGATCTTGCATTACTGCCTGAATCCATGTAGATCGAGGTCTACCCTTGCCTCTTCTTCCAACCATTCCTCTTATTAGAGCTTGCTTTGCCTGTCTTTCTTCCTTCATCCTTGCCACGTGTCCCAACCATCTTAATCGCTGGCTTCTTATGATTTGGCTTATGAGGAATTTCGTATATAGGCATTTTAATTCGTAGTTTGTTCTTCTTCTCCACAGTCCCTCTTCTTTCCTTCCTCCGTAGATTCTTCTCAAAGCTTTCCTTTCCCACACCTCCAACGTCTCCTTTTCTCTTGCATTCAATTTCCACGTTTCACATCCATATGTCACCGTGGGTCTGACAACTGTCGTATATATTCTTTCTTTTGCTTTTCTTGCTATATTCTTTGATTTCAATATTGGACTCATTACCCCAAACATCTCTGTCCTTTCGCTATTCTTTCTTGTATCGCAATCCTTTCTTGTCCACTCTCTGTTATTGTTACTCCCCAGATAATTAAATTTGTCTACTTTTTCAGACATATATCTTTTCCCTAAGTTTCCCTAAGGGTTTATTATATCTAAACTTTTGTTGTTTTTATTATCCTTCCTCCTTGTAATTTCCATGTATTTTGTTTTTTCCTCATTTATCTTTAGTCCTCTCATCCTTCCCCTTTCTTCTATCCTACTTATGGCTTTCTTGAGGTTCTCTTTTGCTCTTGCAATCATCCGTAGAGGCCAAGCATTGGCAGGTTTGTTGGTATATCGTTCCATTTGTTTTTATTTCTGACTCCCGGATTATCTTCTCTAGTACCAAATTAAATAAACATGTCGACACTGGTCCCCCCGTCTTAATCGTCTCTTTACCTTAAACTTGTCTGATACTTTGCCCTCAACCAACACTCTATTTTCTGTGTCATTCACCATGCGAATCAAATCATTTGGAATTTTTAGTTCTTTCATTATCTTGTAGAGTCCTTCTCTATTTACAGAGTCATATGCTTCTCTGAAATCCACAAAGACCAAATGTAGTGCCAAATTTTGTTCTAAGTTATTATCTTAGATTTGCTTAATCGAAAATATCTGGTCTGTAACCGATCTATTTTTCCTGAATCCACACTGGTACTCTTCCAGAATAGACTCGGCTTTCTCTGCTAGTCTGTTTTTGATAGTGAACACTACTATCTTATACACGACATCCAGTAAGGCTATTGGTCTATAATTAGCACATATAGTTTTTTCTCCTTTTTTGTAACTTGTACAAATGAGCGACTCTCTCCAGCTCACTGGCATCTTTTCTGTTTCCCATATTTCTTGCACCAACCGGCATATTTCATTTTCCAGATCTACTCCTCCAGCTTTTATCAGTTTTACAATTTCCACCCGGGGCCTTATTTTTTTTGGGTTCTGAGTATTTCTCTTATTTCTTCTTTGCAGGGTTTATTTGTCCCCTCCTCCCCTTCAGTTAATTTTGCTTCCTATTTCTCATTCAACTCATTTTCATCTCCATTTAGTGTTTCTTTAAAGTATTCCCTCCATCTATTCAGTCTTTCTGCGAAGCTTACTGCTAAACTTCCATCTTTTTTCCTATATATTAGCATTTTGTCTGTGTTTATCCCCTTTTTTATAAAAAAAAAACGTAAATCGGATAAGTGGTTCTTGAGTGCTAAGTGCAGCAATGGATAGACAGACAGAGAGACGTTACGTTTTATATATATTATAGATTTTTTTGACATATATTAAATTGAGAATTAAAAAAAATCACGTAAATCGGATGGGTGGTTCTCGAATGATAAGCACACTAACGGACAGACAGACAGAGAGACGTTGCGTTTTATATATATTATATAGACTATTATTATTATTATTATATAACCTGGTCAGAGAACATATGTATGACTTTAAAAAATCACGTAAATCGGATAAGTAGTTCTCGAGGGATAAGCGCACTAACGGACAGACAGAGAGACGTTGTATTTCAGATATTTTATAGATATAGATTATTATTATTACTATATAACTTGGCCAAAGAATATATGTATGAATTTAAAAAAAGACACGTAAATCGGATAAGTGGTTCTCGCCTGATAAACGCACTAATGGACAGACAGAGAGACATTGCATTTTATACATATTATAGATTATAGATATTCTCTGCTACATAATATTGTTTCAAATTTAATGGTTTAGGCTGTGTACTGCAAGGGAACGCGCTAACGGCAAACTTTTTTCCGACTTCATTAACTATTATTGTCACTGCTCATTCCCTATGCTACCTATCGTAATAAAATATAGCCTATAACCTGGCCAGAGAACATATGTATGTTTAAAAAAAAAAGTACGTAAATGGGATAAGTGGTTCTCCAGTGATAAGCGCACTAACGGACAGACAGACAGAGAGACGTTGCATTTTATATATATTATAGATGATTTCAATAACGAATTAAATTTAATAAAACAAATTGCCGTAAATAATGGTTATCCCCCAAATATAGCCAATTCAATATTCAATAAAAAATTGAAAAACAAAGCTATTTCTGAAGTCTACCCCAAGACTAAAGACAGCAATATCAATTATAAATCATTAACATATTTTGGCTCGCCTTCAGAAAAAATTAAACACTATTAAACCAAAATATAAATAGAGCTTTAAAAACTAATAACTCACTAGGAAAACTCGAAAAATGCGAAAGTTAAACATACTAACGCGCACATAGGGCAGACAGGGTGCTCATTTGAAACTAGAATCTCAGAACACAAACGAAGTTTTCTTAACAACAAAACAGATTTTTCATATAGCAATCATTTAATAGAACAGAACCATCAATTTAGTGACCAGTTTAAAATATTACATGTAGAAAACAAAGGAAAAAAGTTAAACCTTTTGGAAGGCCTAAAAGATAAACCGTTTAGAAAACACAGGTTCCATTCTAAATGAACAAACAGAAATAAATATGACCAATGGGAAATCCCTATCATTAAATTTATATACCTTATAAAGTTCAGTATGACTTCCCAAAATACCCTAATTAACTATTTTCAGACTATTTGTAAAAGTAAATAATAAGGTGGAATAAAACCTAAATGTTTGTTAGTTGCAATAAGCATCAGAAGAAGTTACCACGTAACGAAACGCGTCATGCAATTTTGTAATAAAAAGTGGAAATTTTGACAAATTGTCTTTCATTACGTTAGTTATAGATTTCCATCAAGTAAAAGCCAAAACAATTCAAAGTTTCAAATAAAATTTTACGGCAATTTAAATTTTTGGATTTATATAGTTTAAACTCTCTCCATCCATAAAACTGATAATTTCCATAAAAATGCACACGTAATTATTAATTCAATAATAAGTTTGCATAAAAAGGAACAGCTAATGATTTTTAATTCAATAATAAGGAAATTGTTCAAAGACTGATATGCATTTAATGAATAAAACAAAGATTTTTAAACAATACCTTTAGGATAAGGATTGATTTCATGCTGAGAAGCAATACTTTACATGAATAAATTCATTGTTGATATTTGTACTAAAACTAATACCTTTTTACAATATGCAAAGTTCAGCAAATTACTAATACTGACAATGAATGAAAAACTAAACACAACATGGGATATAGCATGCATGAATACATAAAATAACAAAAACAAGTGTTTTTTAGGGAGGGAAAAATCGATATAAAGGGAGAAAATGAAGAGATAATTCGTGTCCACTTTTAACTATGAACTTTCTCCTTTTTTTAATTAGTTAATTAGAGCAAAGGGAAAGAATCAATAACAATATGACCTATCTTTTATTTATTACTATGAAACTATTGATCAAACATCAGAAAAACATATTTAGATCACAGGCTGTAAATACTGAAATGAGGACATAATGCAAACAAAGCTAATTATTTAAAAATATTTATTTATTTTTTGAGTTTTGAGAAAATTTTCTAAAAACTCAACACGCAAAAAATATTCTCTTTTGGTTTAGATATGTGGACGACATCTTAGTATGTTTCCATGGAAATGATATTGAACTAAATTCTACTTTAAATTATTTGAATAATATACACCTCAACATAAAATTCACATTAGAAAAGGAAACAGATAATAAAATAAATTTCGTAGATATTACAATTTCAAAAAAACCTTTTCAGATGTCACCATCGCAGCAGACTCAATATGCCCTAACATCCATAAACTGGCAGCTTATCGATCTATGATCCATAGAGCCTTCAATATCCCTCTTAGTAAAAATAATTTAAAAAAAGAACTGGACACAATCAAAAATATAGCACTCAACCTAAAATTATTAATACACTAATAAGCTGTAAACAAAAGCAAATCACATTCAGCTTAATTTATCCCATAAAAGAATGCCAAGAAAGAAAAACATTCATACCTTTGACATATTTCAAGTTCTCACAGCAGAAAAAAACAAGAATAGTTTTAAAACTCGCTCAAAAATTATCCAATATATTTTTCAATGCCAAAGATAAAATTTATAAACATAAGTAACCAGGAGTTTATAAACTTAAGTGTCGAGAGTGCAATAGCAGTTACATAAGCCAAACAGGACAGAATTTCAAAACAAGATTCGTAGAACATAATGCATCTTATAGGTTAAATAAAAAACCGGTCAAGTGCAAGTTGAACTTGCACGATTAGTATTCCGTACGTTCGTTTATTGCTTTTAAAATAAAAAATGTTGTTACGGTGGTATAAAATGATCAGTGACTTCACAAAACACACCCCAAATGAGTTTTCAACAAAGTTTGTTTCCAACCTTCACTGAAAATTGATGACCTTGAAATTTTTGTGTTTTTTTTTATATACTAGATAAATTATTAAAGGTAATGCACTCGTGATAATTTTCGTTCAATATACACCCCCTGGAGAATATTCCAGAATTTTTTCAAAATTTTTTGATAAGTACTTTTCGAGATAAGGATAGCGATTTTTCGCGATTTTTAAAAAATAATACAAAGAAAAGTGTGCGCAAGTATTACATTATATATATATTTTTTACTTGTCTTTTCACAACCTTTCATCTGACACCACACTCGATGACCTACTAAAAAATTTTTTTTTTCACTTCCGATTTCACCCCCAAAAACTAACCCCTTAAGTTAAAATTTGACTTTCAAAACTACATGGCTTTGATGAGGCCATCAATTCCTATATTATTACCAAATTTCAACTTTCTATGACAAATACGAGTAGTTTCGGAGAAAATCGGGTGTGACAGACAGACACCGAAGTGATCTTATAAGTGTTCCGTATGGAACTCTAAAAATGAAAAATCACACTTTGCTAAGCATTTGTTAGAAACAGACCATCCATTTCCTAATATTAATTGTTTATCAATATTCCATACAGCATCTAAAGGGTCAAAACTTAATTTCTTAGAATCTATCCAAAATTTACAGACATTCAAAGAACCATAATATAAATTTGCTAACTAGTCAAGTAGACGTCGGAAATTCCATTCTTTACCAAGTTTTATAGCACCTAAGATACCCACATCCTTTCATTATACAAAAATAAATACAAAAAAATCTATTTTAGTCTTAGTGAAGCGGTTAAAAATGTAGTGGTACTATGAAATCGCGATAACGCATATGTAAATATTTACAAAAAAATATTTTTAGTCTGTTAACAAAGTACACACAATTGTCAAAATATACTGTCACAAAGCAACAGACCAATCAATCAACTTTTTATATTAAAAATGCTTTAAAATTATTTACAATTATTCAAAATAATTATAAATACAATTGTTTTGAATACTTGTAAATTGTATTTACAATGATTCTGAATAACTACCACAATAGAATGAGTTCCATCACTGAAACACATTCACCAGCTGTATTCCACTGATGGAACACAGCTGTTAAATTAAAATTTCTGTTGTTGTGAGGACGGTATTTTTTTTGGGTTCTGGTTCAGTGTCTACTTCAATAATCCTTGTCTTCAAGAATATTTCACTGCCTGTGGTCGTGTGGTTCGAACCTAGGCTACTGGACAGCCAATCATCAGCTTTAACAAATGATGGACCATGTATGTTCTTATTTTCTCTAATTTTTCCTTTCATTAATGGTTAATAACCCCCTTTATAGGCCCTTAATCCTGAAACTTCGGTAATACTTCGAAACAATGTGAGAGGAGTGATGTTATTTCACATGCCATTACTTTTAATTTTGGGAATAGCAAAGACAGCCTTGTCGCAATCTATGAACAACATTCTTGTTTCCTCGTACTTCTTAACAGTATTATACAAGAATCTTCCGATAACTGGTAATAATTTTAACAACAAAAAATCTACCGCGCACTTTTTCCTACTTTGAACGACGCTAAAACTGCAACACCGCTTTTGTACTTTCCCTAGTTCTTGGCGACTAGTTTAATTGTATATGTTACCTGCATATTCAAGATAAAACTTCTCCAGTGGTACCACCATTTTACATTTGTCACGTTGCACGCAACTGTCAAATTTTTAAGTAAAGTGTGTAAAATAGGCACCAATAAGGGTTCATATATATGTCCGTTCAAGCTAATAAATTTATTATGATTTTGATGTTTTACAGAGTATCCTTGAAGAAATGTTTAACATCATAAAACATTCTACAACTTTAGGGAGTCTAGTAGTAAGGTTTTTTGTGTCTCTATGTATTAACCTGACAGGTTTTACTGAGAGATGACAGGTATTTCTATATTGTGATATACAGATGCTGAAAATCATATTAAACTCTATCCAATGTGTGTGAATACACTTGAGATATTTGAATGTAAGTTAATTGAAGGAAGAGTAGTGGAAAAAAGTAAGAAGTGGTAGAAGGATGTAGTAGTGGCATAGGGTAGGAATAGGAGCAAGTGTTAAAGTATTGGAGGTTTTGGGTAGGGTGCATTTGGAGTATAATAGGGGATAATGGTTTAAGAAGATAAGGCTAAAACAAGTAAGGTTAGTGGGGTAGAACTATATACTTTTTTACTAATGGAGCCGAACTTATTAGGTCAGATTAGAAAATGAAAATTACCTTATCACTGGCCAGTTTATATATTATATATTCTAATATTTATTTGAAAATATGTACTTTTACTAAATTCATGATATTCCATAACTTTTAATTTGCGACACTCCAATAATTTAACCGGTAACAAATTATTCAGTTACTAATAATAATAATCATTATTATTAGCAAAGCTAAACAAATACAATTACAATTACAATATATATATATATATATATATATATATATATATATATATATATATATATATATATATAATTATAAACTAACTTAAATGCTATGGTTATCTGTTCCAAGTGGAAGTCTTCTATAGGTGAGAAAAAATTGGTTGGTGTACTTCTACTTGACTTTCAAAGGGCTTTTGAAACGATAAACAGGAAGTTGTTGGTTCAGAAATTGGAAAAGTATGGTTTTGAGGGAAATGTGTTAAAATGGTTCTGTGAATATCTGGACAGCAGAACACAACAAACAAAATATAATGGAGCGTTATCTTCTGTTAAAATCAATAGTCGTGGTGTTCCACAGGGCACAGTGCTAGGACCTGACTTATTCGTATTGTATATAAATGATATAGTGAAAATCATAAAAAAATGTGTATTACAGCTATTTGCAGATAACACAATCCTCTATTATGAAAGTGATAACATAACAGACCTAGTGCAAACAATAAATGAAGACTTAGGTAGGTTACACAAATGGCTGTGTTGTAATAGTCTTAGTGTCAATGTTAAAAAAACCAAATTTATGATACTAAAAGGCAAAAAATAATACTCTAGATAACACTACTCATAATGGCATTGTGATAGACACTGACAGAATTGAACAAGTTAAAGAATGTAAATATTTGGATGTAGTTATTGATGAAAATCTATCATTTTCTAGTCATGCCACTTATATAACAAAAAAAATATTAAAAAAAAAATAATTTTTTATGTAGAATAGGTAAAAATTTAAGTACTTGGGCTAAATTGTTAATATATAAGTCGATAATAATGCCCCACCTCAATTATTGTTCCACAATTCTCTTTATGTTCAACAAAAGAGATATAGACAATCTCCAGAAAAAGAAAAAAAAATGGGCATTAAGATGTATAATGTAATATGTTGAAAACAACAGGCTTATTAAGTGTAAAACAAAATATCTTTTTAAATACAATGATAGTTGTTTTTAAAATTAAAAATAGAATGTACCCTGAACATATTTTAGAAAAATTACAATTTGTCAATGACATCCACGCATATAACACTAGAAATAGATTGGACTTTTATGTTCCCACTATAAATTCATCATAGGCTGAAAATTACTTATTCCATCGAGGACTTATAGAATTTAATAATCTTCCAATAAATTTGAAACATGCAAACTTTGTAAACTTTAAAAAATTGTTAAGAAGCTACATAACAGATAACCATAGCATTTCAGTTAGTTTGTAGGTTAGTTCAGTTCCAATAGATTTTATTCTTGTAATAAGCCAAATTTTTCTAACCTCTCTGTATCCATATCTGTATCCAAATTTTCCCCACTCTTATAGAGATTAACTACAGACATAGCCGACATGTCATTGGCCGGATTGGTATCATCACAGCCACAATCAAAACTCTTATTCTTATACTGTACACTTGATTTCTTACTGTTATCTTTGACTTCTTCATTATCACTTATCTTTGGCATATCTAGAGGGTTAGCAATAGTATTCCAGTGACGGACAGAAAACGTATGTCTATTTTTTCCCCTAAAAACAAATCAAATTTAGGACCCTTTTTCCTTAAAAAGTTGATGAACAAGCTTGTCAGAAACCTGTTTTAAAGAAAATATTAAACTACACAGCTAGATATCATTAGTCTAATATTTCTTCCTGCAGAAAACAGTATTTTTAAAAGTACCAATACTTCACTGTTAATAAACTTGTGGGTAAAATTTCAGTACGCAGGCTTTTCAGGAAAAGGGAGTTTTTTTTTGGAATAGGCTTAAAATAGTCTAATTTTGAAAGATTTATAAGAATAAATCAGGGAGAAGCAGTTTTTGTTAACCTGAAATAAACTAACTAGTCTCCAATCACTAATATAAGGTAGGACATTTTTTTCATTATTTAATATATTTTGTAATTACTGATTATTTAGTTCTGGTTAGTTCAGGTTAGCAAAAACGGCCTACACCCGATTTTTTCTTGTAAGTTTTTCAAAATTAGGCGATTTTAAACCTATTTCAAAAAAAAAAAAACTCCCTTTTTCTGTAAAGCCCACGTACCGAAATTTTACCAAGTTATGAATAGAAAGGTTAAAAATGCTTAAGTACAAATTAAAAAAAAAACCCTGAAGTGAAGCAAAAAAATCGTAAGCTAACATGGTATTCAAATAATGCTCACAAATTTGAAAAATTTATACCTCACGTAACGTATTAAATAGTGTACTATTTGATAAAAACTTACCTTTTAGGTGAATGCCTATGTGAAATTTCAACTTCTGGTGTTGAATAGGTTCGTAACAAAGGTGACTTATCACTAAAACTTGTCTTTTGTCCATTTTTAGTAGGTGTTTCTATATTAGACATGTATCTTTTATCAATTAAAATTCAAACCACTGTTCCGGTTTCAAATTATTTGATACCTATAAGCAGCAAAAGGGAATATTTTATATTTGGTGAGAGATTAATAACTACATTGTGGTTCAACTTTGCATATGATTCTTAGTTTAAAAATAAAGACACCAGCACCAAAAAGGAATGTATGAATATGTGATAAGAAGTGTATTTTTCGTTGAAAATTAAAAATATCGCAAACAACTACTTGGCAGAATACCTGGAAGTAATTTATTTTTCTGCTATTTATAACTTTAGCTAAAAAAAAGGAGAAAGTTCAAACTGGTAGATTACATAAAAATCATTTTTTATAATTTTTACAGAGAAAAAATCCTAAAAAAATATATATTGCTTACTATCAAAAAAGGCACATTAATTAGTTTAATTTCCGATTTCGAAATTTGAAATTTTTTTACATTTGGATCATATTTTTGGCAGATTTCGCAACTGGAAATCTAACCTTACTTTTTTTGGTAGTTCCGATGTTATTCCTCCAGTAGTTTAAATGTGAGAGAGTTTATATACCGTCAGTAGCCACAGAAATATTTGCTAACTGTCGGACAAATCATATTTCATTGACTCTAATACTTCTGCAATTGCTGTTTAGTTTTATTTATTTAGCAAGATGGATCTTAATCAGAAAAGTAGGTATATAAAAATGGTAAAAAGACTCAGTTGATTATTTCCAAGTTATTTGTTCATTATATTCTCTTATTATACTATTTGAAGGGGTTTTCACAAGATTCTGCATAATAACATTAAAGCACGGTCAATCATCTAATTTGTCCTCTAAATTAGTTGACTGCATCGGATACCAACAAATCGATGTACGTATAGTGTTATCAGACTTTCAAAGGAAATTAAAAAGATTCCTTGTTTCACCGGATGTCACAATATCATTACAACTTCAGTCTAATGAAATAGGTAGTTTTTACTAATAGAAAAAAAAAATAATATTGTGTTTTCTAAATTTGTATTTTAATAAATTATGTATGTATGTACATATAAACAACATTACGATTAATAAATATAACTAACGAAGTAGTTGAAAATGGGAATCATTTCTGATATACTAGCCATCCAATCAAAATATAATGCGCATTGGTTCATGCTCATTCTCAAGTCCCCCATTTTCTGGCTTAAATGCAACTGTGGGTATCATTTCGGTAAGCTTTTTTTTTACAAGTCTAGCAAGCGTGCTACCGGGAAATCCCTAAAGTACTACAGGAGTGACACGTGAGCGGAAAAAGCGATTCACGTTGTTCTTGAATCGCTGTATATTTTTAAATTTACTCTTTTCTTATAGCTTTCAAGACAGCGATAAACACGTCATCTATAACAGAAGCAACAAAACAGAAGAGTAAAGATCCTTATTTTAACAGTTACATTGTCATAATTTGTATCTGACCTAAATTAAGAACCTCAGGCTTTCAATTCCATTTAAAATTAATAGAACATTTAAAAATAACTTGTTCTTTTTAAAAATTTTACAATTTTATGAAAAATTTAGAAATTGTTTTTTCTATATATTAAATATTAATATTCGCCAAATCAATGGTGCTACCTTAGTATATATATATATATATATATATATATATATATATATATATATATATATATATATATATATATATATATATATATACATACATATAGCCTGTCCCAAAATATAAGATCCTGATTTTTGCCGTTTTAAGTGGGCAATATAAAAATTCTGACCTTTTGTTTATGATAGGTTGTAGAGATGGACTTAAGAATTTTATTCATTAATGCAAATATATAATATTATAAGTGTATTTAGAGATGTTTATTTATAGATGCATGTAAAAATGAATGGATAAAAAGTACAAATATACAGTTTGAATGAATGGGGTTTACAAGAGGGGACATATTGTATAAAAAAAAATATATAAGTCTAATTCGGTTTCACTATCACTGTCATCAGCTGAGGTAATTATCAGTGGTTTTATATTATTTACATAAATATATGAATCTTCAACTTTAACAACGTGCTGAATGGAATTCTTCCAGCTTTCACAAGGTATATCATTTATAACTTTTTTTACTAATTCAGCCACTGACACGCTTTAAAGTAGGAGAAACATTTTGTGCCCTTATTTTTGATTTAACTTGATGCCAAATATGTTCAATTGGATTAAACACACAATAATACGGAGGAAGGCGCAAAACAGTGTGTCCCATTTTCTCAGCCATACTATCACAAATATATTTTTTTTCAATTTATGGCCTTTCAAAACTACCAAAAGATCGGTTTTTTTATAACTAAAGTCAAAATAAATGTCATTTTCTAACATATATTCCTGTATTTCCGATTTGGTGTTGGCTGTATTAGGAACTGTATTTAGTAGGCAACTATGGTAACGTGCATTGTCCATAACTATAACACTCTGTTCGGGAACATTTGGCAAAAGGGAATTTTGAAACCAATTTTCAAAAAGTTCTGCGGTCGTGTCTTCGTGATAGTCCTAACGAGAATCTTTTATGTTTTTTACAGATAATAGTAAGCAATTTGAAACCCAGCCCTTTTCAGATCCAGCATGCAAAATGATTATTCGTTTACCTTTATTTGAAGGTGCGTTAGTCTGACATTTTGTACTGCTGTCAACCCACCCTTTTTGCACAGTATCGTGGGTATCGATTCATGTTTCGTCAAGGTAAATTATTGGCGAATTCTCTGATCGATACTTTTTAATTTCTTGTAAATAAGTATGTCACAAAATTCGTAATCTTTGTGACTCCACCACTACTTGCCCTTTGTTGATTTTTCGGAACGTGAATCCCATTCTTAAGAGAATTCTGTGAAGGGTTGATCGGCCACAATGTATATTGGTCCCGTTCTGCACCAATCTTAATTTTATTTTGTCTAGTGTCGGCACCAACTGCTCTTCGTACATAGAATATATTTTTCTACTGGTGACGTCTTTTTCACAATCGTCTACATGATGCATTTGAAAATCTTTCCGTTTTTTCCTGTTCCTGAATGATGGTTATTTCCTACAATAACCTTAATCATAGAAATTGGGATTTTTGTTAGTTCACTGGTTTCTTGCAAAGCCCTTTGTTTATTCAAATTTCTTTTTACCAAACTGTCGTAAACATTTTTCACTATTTGTTTAGCGTCAAGTGATAAATGTTTCCCACGGATGCCACATAATCAAAATAGAACCGTTAAGTTGTAAGTTATAAGTAAAACTAAAAATAAAAATAATAAAAAGTATCTTTCGAATCTTAATCGGGACCTGTGGTCATTAGGCCTATATTATCAAATACTCAAAGGGCTCCAAACTGGGTTGCCATGTAGTAAATATATAGGTAAAAATAGATCCGATATGATTGCAGGTAAAATAAAAATACGTTTATCGTAATACCTGGCAACTATGCACAAAACCTTAATAGGGTCGTTTATTGTCCCATTGTAAAAGCAAAAATGCAGAATCTTATATCTTGGGATTTACTTTATATATATATATATATATATATATATAGATAGATAGATAGATAGATAGATTTTGTTATTTTTCTTTGACCCTGTACGTACTTTTTTTTTATTTTTATTTTTCAATTTTCTTGGGTCTGGAGGTCAATTGTAGAATGAAACTTCCCAAAATGTATGGTGGTCCTTTCGTCAATAATAAAAGGAAAGGATCACAATATATTTTGGGAAGTTTCATTCTACAATTGACCTCCGAAGGCAAAAAAATTGAAAAATAAATATCTATATATATATATATATATATATATATATATATATATATATATATATATATATATATATATATTAGAACCCCGATTAACTGAGTCGCGATTATCCGAGCTCCAGATTAACCGAGCCAATCTAAGAACCTGATTATCCGAGGTACGCGCGTCTATGCTGCGTATTAACCGAGCTTCTAAAATATATATGTACATATTTCCATTTAAACTCGTCGGGGCCTTCGGGGAATCCCCCTGTGATAGGGGTTCCCCTATTTATGTTTTTGGACTCTTTCAGCATGTAAATTTGTGCAGTGCTTTATAGCTTTACTACGGAGAATTACGAGTATACTCACATAATTTATTTGGTTGGAGTTCTAGTAGTTAAGTGTAATTAATACGAACTGCTTTATTTGAATTTTTGTTCGTCGTATTATAATGGAGCAAAACAAGCGTAAAAGAATCGTCGTTCTTATTGAAGAAAAATTAAAAGCCATCAGAAGAATTGAAGCAGGAGAGACAATTAATGTTGTTGCACGAGATTATGGAGTAGGTGAGGTAACAGTTGGAGATGGGAAAAGAAACCGCACAAAAATAGAGGAGTGGTGTATAAATCAAGCCTCCTCGTCCTCAGGAAGAAAATCAATGAAAACCGGCGACTATGAAAATGTTAACGAAGCTTTATTCATGTGGTTTAACTAACAGAGATCAAAAGGTGTGCCTCTGTCAGGTCCAATTTTACAACAGAAAGCAATAATGATTAGTAGGCAATTCCCAGAGATAGATCAGTTTACCGCCAGTTCTGGATGGCTTGACCGCTGGAAAAAAAACGGTACGGTTTACAACTAACTGTATGTGGTGAAAAACTTTCTGCTGATGTGTCATCAATTGAGAAGTTTAGGCAGAACTTTAAAAAGCAAATCGAAGATTGTGGATACACATGTGATCAAATTTACAACTGTGACGAAACTGGTCTGAATTATAAAATGCTTCCATCAAAAACATTGGCATCTCGACAGGAAAAATCAGCTCCTGGGCACAAACGAAGTAAGGAAAGATTAACTATAATGGTATGTTCCAATGCATCTGGCAAGCACAAAATCCCACTGATGGTGATTGGCAAGTCTGCACGTCCAAGAGCTTTAAAAGACATCTCACTCAAAGTCCTACCAGTCTATTACAAAAGTCAGAAGAGCGCATGGATAGATGCGACCTTATTTACTAGCTGGTTTGAAGAAGAATTCGTTCCATCTGTGACTAAATTTTTGAACAGAAACCGTCTTCCTATTAAAGCAATTTTGTTAATGGATAATGCTCCCTCTCACCCTGGAGAAGGACTTCATGTGGGCGAAATTGTTGTAAATTTTTTTCCTCCAAATGTAACCAGCATAATGCAACCAGTGGATCAAGGCATCCTCGAAAACATTAAAAAAAATTATAGGCGTTTATATCTTGAACATCTGTTAGAATACACAGAAAAGGGGGATATTATCAATGGGAAAAGAAAAGTTACACTGAAAAATGTTATTTACCGGGTAAGTCAAGCTTGGGATTCTGTGCATACTACCCCTAATCAAAAATCTTGGTCAAAAGTTATTGATTTTGAGGACTATAATGACAGTGATGATGATACTCCATTAAATGAATTATCTTTGAAATTGAGAAGCCATGGAGAAATGTCCTGTTCAAATTTTGTCAGCGAGATAGAAGAAAAAGAAAAAAGTTTATTTGAATTAATGCAAAAATTAAAAGGATGCGAAAATGTGACAAGAGAGGATGTTGATGAATGGATTACAGCAGATGATTTAGAAGAAGAAATGAGTATTGAAGAAATAACGAATGCCTTTCAGGAAACCAAAAAATCAGATGACGATGACGATGACGAAGCGGCGGTGAATGAACAGTTTCCCACTAAGATCTCTCATCAAGAAGGTTTTGCTTCTTTGGAAAAAGCTTTGAGGTATAATGAACGACAACCAGAGGCAACGGCAGAGAATTTACTTCTTCTTAATAGATGGTGAAACATTGCAGCGAGAAAAAGAAGATGCAATATGAAACAGAAGCGCATAGATACCTATTTCACTGTTTTATAATGTATGTACCTATTTATATGTTAAAAACGTTAATACATCGGTTTTTTAAAGTATTGGTGTTTATTTTTTGAATGAATAAAAAACAAATCCGGATTATCCGAGTTTTTCAGTTATCCGAGGAAGGTGCCCCCCACGTTACCTCGGATAACCGGGGTTCTACTGTATATACATATATATATATATATATATATATATATATATATATATATATATATATATATATATATATATATTATTCTATAATATATATACAAGGGTACTACCTAGTACTTAAAGTGAATGAATTTTCTACCACAAATATGTCACTTCTGCACTAGAGTCTGGGTGCCAGTGGTCCCAAACATTTTGTATATCAAATTCCTAAACAGTAAAACGGCAGTTAAAATGTATTCTTCAAGTGTTACGTAAATTATTAAAACGATTGTATCTACAACAATGTAAGAACAAAATAGAATGGCTTCGCAAAACCCTATTATCAGCTCTTGAAGTGTATCATTCTTATATATTTCTCGGAAGCCAATCACTGCGAAATACACATATGGGCCCACTATGAACACATTGAATGCACTGAAAAATAAATTTAAGTAATTAGTTTTTATCTGTACACATACGTGGTGCGATCTAAAAGTTCGCGGACTGCGCTATAAAATCTGCAGAAGTTTTTTTTATCATTGTATACAGTCCTTTTAGGCTTCGTCCCGTCAACCGCCTATCTAAGATAATGAGCTCATTTAAGGTCTTAAAAACAGTATGGTGATTTCGGTTTTGATATGTCAGATAAAGATATTTTTATTCCATAGTATAGTACAGTCTGTTAATTAAGAACGTGTCCGCGATAATTTATTTTTGGTAGATGCGATTCTAGCGATTCAACAAAAAATCGGTAGAGGGAACGTTTGTTTACGACGCATTTTAGTAAAAGTATCAGTCAATTCCGAACTTTCGTCGAAATCACGTAAAATCCAAAATGAGTCACTTGTTCGCGAGTCAATTCTAGGCAGTCTTTCTTTGTTCCCATCCAAAGGGGCCCTGGGGCTTCTGGAGTCATATTTACAAAACCGATCCCAGTCAGTGAATGTTAGGATTAACCTCCGGGACTATTTCTCGGACCCTAACAGCATGTGTAGGGGTGTACCACAAGGATCGATACTAGGTCCATTGCTTTTCTTGTTATATGTGAACGATTTACCGGACTATCTGCTGCGGCAGCAGGATGTGGATGATGATGGGGATGGAACGGCTTGTCAATTTGTTGATGACACGTCGGTCATTTTGTCAAGCTCTTCTATAGCTAGCCTGACAGTGATCTGTTCTCGTATAGTGGCAAGAATGGCTGAGTGGTGTGAAAAGAATTACCTTTGTCTTAATGGGAATAAAACGGGCCTTATATTATTTAATAAAAATAAAATACCAACACAATCATTATATGTACGACATGAACTAAAGTCAATACCCAATATAAAGACGATCAAATTTTTGGGGGTTAATATTGACTCAAGTATTTGTTGGGAAATACATGCAGTGAAACTTCGGTTTAAGCTCATTAGTGCGTGTGCTCTTATTAGAAGACTTAGATATATTGTATCATCAAATAGCATACAACTTTTCTATTTTGCTTATGTTCAATCCCAATTAAACTATGGGATTTCTTTCTGGGGATCTTCAACATTTGCTAGGGATATCTCTAGGGCACAAAAGAGAATTGTGAGATGCATGCGTCATTTACAACCTCTAACGTCGTGTCGACTAGACTTTATTGAAATGGGGTTACTTACGGTCCCGGGTCTCTACTTCATGGCTTTGGTCACCTTTGTTAAGAAGAATCCATCATTTTTCTTGACAAATAGGAATGAATATGCTCCAGATATGGCAATCACGACTAGCGGTAGAAACGAATTACGAGCGCCCTACCATGCTACTTCTTTCTTTGAAAAAGGGCCATATTTTAAATGCATAAAGGCATATCGGCTTCTCCCATTGGAGATCAGGAACATTGAGGGGATTGAGAGATTAAAAAGGGAAGCAAAAAGGTTTGCTATCTCAGAATGTTTCTATTCTTTTGATTTTGATCAATAATTTTAGTTATCAATAGTTGTAAGATTTTGTCCTCTGTACGGTGTCTTATATTTTGTTGGCTATATGCATATATTCTACTTTTTTGTGACGTTGCTTTTTTACGTTATGTAATCGTGATGGCAATAAAGGAATGAATAAATAAATAAATAAAATGTCACATTCCGCGGCCGCTAAATATGTTAAAAAGTCGGTATCGTTTGTGAAGAAGTGGGTAACGAGACGAAAAATGTCGACGACTTGCCAAAACGTGGCTCGGTAGGCAAAGTCACCCCGAAAGTCGAAAAACGAATCAGCCCTCACAATCTCTGGACACTAACTCTATTGAAAACGTTTGGTCCCTTGTAAAAAGAAAGCTCAGAGGAAAGACTCTAAGGACTTTGACTCAGTTCTTTTGCGAGATTCGAAAAATTTGCAGAGTATAAAGAAAATCTCGTCGACAGCATACCTCGAAGATGTCAGATTATTGATGTACCAAAGAATACAGTGGTGGCAAAAAATGTTTTCGAAACATATTTTTTCAACAATAAGAGCGGTCACGTTCTTATTTGACAGACTTTATGTACAGTTGCAAAACAAGGGTATATTTTCGCGCATATTTATTTAAATTGCAGTTTACTCATCAAATTTGATGAAAATATACAAATCTATGCCACGCCAGAAAAAAAAAAACAACTTGATACTGACTCATCATAAATCCTTTAGGTGGCGAGATCATAGACTGGGACCAAAGATCAATAATACTGTCTAGAGCCACCGATTTGGTGGTGGTTAGACGGTATTATCGGTATTCTGCTGCCGCCACCGTGTTGTTTTGATTTCACAGTAAAATACAAATATACTTACAATAAATCCAAAGCAAAACGACAATCACGTTTATATTTCAATTGGAAGAATGCATGTTCCAAGAAAAGTAGAGTTAAAACCACTACTTCCATAACAAGACCCTTTGGATAACATACTCCTATTACACCAACTGAAAACGCTTGGATAATTACCTAAAAAAGATATAATGTCATTCGGACGAGTTTTACCAAGTTTGTTGTTTTTACATAAATTGTATCGTTTCAAGTAACATAATTTTTTTTTTTGGGTCTAGCACACGTGCTGCAGGGAGGTCCCTAAAGCGCTACAGGAGCGACACGTGTGCGGAAAAAAGCGATTCAACTTGTTCTCGAATCGCTGTAAATTGTACTGGATGGGAAACACAGTCCTGGGCAAATTATTCCAAAGGGATGATGTTCTCCATATAAAAGACTGCTTGAAAAGCGTTGTACGAGGAGTAACAAGCTGAACCTCATACGGATGTGAAGCATTAGCGCGACGTGTATTTCTAACGTGCACCGCTCTGGGAGGAATTAAGCGGACTATATTCCTCGAACACTTTTCATGAAAATACTTGTAGAAGAGCTTTGTAAAGAATTAGCAGTTGTTGTGGAGTGTAAAGCTTTCTGGTTCGAAATAATATTCCCAATTTTTGAGAAGCTCTCCTTGCTATACCTGCAACATGCTCATGCCAGGACATATTTGCTCCCAAATTAACGCCCAACAAATTGAGTGACGATGTTAGAGGAATGGAGTGCCCCGACATAACTATGTCGAGTTCAGTAACGTTAACATTTTTAGAAAAAACTTCCGCCTGGGTTTTTGTAGCGTTAAATTCCACTTGGTTACTGTCACCCCAAGATAGAATTTCCTCTAGGTCTCCGTTAAGTTGAACAACTTCCCGCTGTCTGCGGACACTCACCTGAGCAGCCGATGTCCGAGCGTTCAAAATGAATGAAGAGATAAGCGTACTGTCATCTGCAAAGCTGTAGGTTGGATTTCCGGTCTTTTTCAGCAGATCGTTAATGTAAATGAGAAAGAGAGTAGGAGATAGTACGGAGTCTTGGGGCACAACGGCGTTGATAGTGAAGGTGTTAGAAAGAAATCCGTTGACCGCCACTCGTAAAGAACGCTCACTGAGGAAACATGAGAGCCAAAAACAGACCTTTTCAGACATACCACAAGAACGTAGCTTAGCCAACAGTCTATGGTGCCAAACACGGTCAAATGCCTTGGATATATCAAGAGCAACCGCTCGAGATTCTCCAAAGTGTTCAATTGCGTTGTTCCAAACATGTGTTACATAAGTCAGAAGATCTTCTGTTGATCTATGTTTACGAAAGCCATATTGGTGATCGCTAATAATGTTGAATTCTTCAAGATATTTTAGAAGATGCTGATTGATAACCTTTTCCATGACATTCGATATTATTGAAAGCAGTGCGACTGGTCGGTAATTATTTGGCAAGGTCTTCTTGCCTTTTTTAGGTATCGGCTGAACCGTGGCACATTTCCACCAGGACGGAAATATTCCCTTAGGATAGATTGAAAAATCTACAGAAAACTGGTGTCAGTTCCCTCGCACAGTTTTTGAGAACTATGGCAGGTATTTCGTCTAGCTTCATTAAAATACGTTTTATGATATGCTGTCTGAAGACAACATCGGGCATCCTTGACCGCACTATGGGAATAGTAGATGGTGTTTTTCCTTGGAAATCGTCAGTAGAATGTGAAGCAAAGAGTTCAGCCAACAAGTTCGCTTTTTCAACAGGTGTCGTTGCAATAGAATTATCTGGCCGTGTGAGTGGTGGTATGGTGGATTGGTGGCGCGCAAGATTTGTAGTGCCAAATCTTGCGCGGTTTAGGCGCCTCTCTGTCACTGATTGGTAGGATACTCGATGTCGAAAGCAGTTTATGGTCGGAAGAACCTAACGGTGGATTTACGATGACCGTTCTTCCAGTTACAAAATTTGTAACTTATTTTTAGTACAGCTCTCTAAAAACGGCAGGTCGTTCCCAAGAACACGCCTGTGTCTTTACTATCCTACAATCCCAATGTAAATTATATATACTCATTAAGTAAGGTTTTTGAATTAAAAATCTTAAAATTGATTGGGTTTTCCATAGATACTAAACCAGACATTATTAGTTTACTCGTCAATATACTTGAACATTATGGGGCCATTTTCATAATTGGGGCAAACAACTAATAAAAATCATAGACATAGAGGATGGACTGAGTATTCCGTATCCCGCTGTGAGTAAATATGGACGAAAAGGGTGAGAGAGATAAAGCGAATGAGTGGCCAGTAGCTGTCTCTTTTTAGAATGCCGCTAATCCACGGCGCTCTTGAAAATAATATTTCTAAGTATTCTATTTGAACTAAAATCGGGTATGGGGCTTTTCTTCCGTTGCATTCCGTCTCGGGTTACTACGCCTTTTTATTACAGGCCTACAGAAAAGAGATAGGTATTGGCCGCACAATAGCTTTGTCTCTTTCTAGCGAGTGGTAAATTTTATGAGGTTAATGCTCAGTCCATCCTCTATGTCAGGGATGTCAAAGATCCGGCCCCCGGGACGTATCAATAAGGCCCGCGATCGCAATGTGTCACAGAAAGAAGAATCATGTTTTTTAGAGCCGTATATTATATACTATATAATTAAATAATTCAGTACATTTTTTTTATTTGAATCTGGCTCGCCTACACATTCTAAATTTAATATATGGCCCTCTGCAAAATTGAGTTTGACACCTCTGCCTATGTCGATGAGTAAAAATCATTTGACAGAGTTAAAGTAAGGTTATATAGCCAGTCATAACTGGGACCTTCGTTTCGGATCGTTTCGTGGAAGTTTTTGAAGCGGTAAAAGGTAGTTTCCTTTTAGCAGGGAAAATACGTCGATACATTGCGTCCTGAAACAACGTTTACTCGCGGCAGATTATTCATTATTCTATTAGCGTGTTTCAAATTGTGATGATATTTATGCCCTTTTTGAGGAAAAACAGTACTTTATTTATTCGGGAGTGTGAGATCGTGTAATAATCTTTATAAAGATGTAGGTTTATCTATTTTGAAAACAATTTCAAACATAGGATTTTATATTTTTTATAATTGTTCAGAATTTGAAATATATATTTTTCTTTCATATATATATATATATATATATATATATATATATATATATATATATATATATTATATATATATATATATATATATATATATATATATTATATATATTTTGGGTTTAACTGTATACATACAGAAGTAATATATAACAATTATACAACTAATTGTTGTGTTCCCATTCGTCTTCTCCAAACCTTTCTCTCCTCCGCCATCTCTTCGTCCATTCCTCGTGACCTCATGGCTGGTCTCATATCTTCATTCCAGAATCTACGTGGTCGTCCTTTTTTATTTCTTGTCGGTGGTTTCCGTGTCCAGAGTCTTTTGGGCCATCTTGTATCGTTCATTCTGAGTAGGTGTCCAAACCATTTTAATCCTCTATTCTCTATTCTGTGTATAATTGTTTCTGTTGCTGCTGTTCTACTGCGTATTTCTTGGTTTGTTATGTGTTGGAATTTGGACACTCCGGCGCTTCTTCTCAGGTAATCCATCTCTATCGTCGTTATTTTTCTTTTATCCTCTTCTTTCATTACCCACAGTTCACTACCATAACTTAAAACCGATTCTACCATTGTTCTTCCAATTCTCTTTTTGTTTTGTGTAGTTATGTTTTAATCCCAACATATTGAGTTAAGAGCTCCTATGATCCTCCTGGCTTTTTGTACTTTATTCTGTACTGCCTTTTTACCTATACCATTTTTGTTGTCAATCAGTACTCCTAGATATTTAAATTCCTTGACTTGTTTGACATGTGTATCGTTGTCAATTAAGACATCAAATTCTATTTCCGAGTTCATAACCATATACTCCGTCTTTTCAAGGCTCACCTCTAGTCCCCATTCCTTGTAGTCTATGTATAATCTCTTCAGTACATATTCCATATCGAATGCATCTTGTGTTATTATTACTTGGTCGTCTGCAAAGTTTAACGATAATAGGTGTTTATCATTAATGGGGATACCCATGTTTTAAGTGCGGTTCCATTTCTTCTTCGTTTTTAGATTTGTTTGTACTTCCTCCATGATTATTTCGTCCCAGTCCTTTCCCTCTGTGTCTTCTGATTCATTGTGTATTAAATTTAGGGCCCTCTCTTTGTTGTTCGTTTTCATATTTTTGATGGTTTGCGACACTTCTGTCGATTGTGCTCCTCCAATATACGAGGCTGGTTTGAAAAGTCCGTGCAAAGTCCGAGAGATGGCACCACCGGCGCGTATCGAGGTCATGTTTAGTTAGTAGCATCTCTTGAATGAACGCACCAAGTTTCAGCCATATTGGTATATTTCTTTGTGTTTGGCATTCGTGTGAATCAAGGAAGTCGAGTGATTTTCAAGAAATGGACGAAAAAGAATTTCGTGTGGTGATTAAACATTACTTTATGAAAGGTAAAACGCCTCAGGAGACTAAAGAGAAGCTTGATAAACATTATGGTGACTCTGCACCTTCGATTAGAACAGTTTATAACCATATACTCCAAAATTTTCGGACTGGCCATATGGGCACAAGTGACGCTGAACGTTCTGGACGGCCTGTGGAGGTTACGACTCCAGAAATCATTGACCAAATCCATGATATGGTGATGGATGACAGAAGAGTTAAGGTGCGTGAGATTGCTAATGCTGTGGGCATCTCGACTGAACGGGTACATAATATTTTGCATAAACATTTGGACATGAGAAAGCTATCCGCAAGATGGGTGCCGCGATTGCTCACGCTTGACCAAAAACGGAATCGTGTGAAGTGTTGCAAGGATGGTTTGCAGCTGTTCCAGAAGAATCCGGAGGACTTTAAGCGTCGTTTCGTCACTGTGGATGAAACATGGATACATTACTATACTCCTGAGACCAAACAACAATCTAAACAATGGGTTACCAAGGGGGAATCTGCACCAAAAAAGGCGAAGACCGTTCCTTCGGCCGGAAAGGTTATGGCGACTGTCTTTTGGGATTCGCAAGGGATAATCCTCATCGACTATCTGGAAAAGGGTAAAACTATTACAGGTGAATATTATTCATCGTTATTGGACCGTTTGAAAACCGAGCTGCAAGAAAAACGCCCGCGATTGGCCCACAAGAAAGTCCTTTTCCATCACGACAACGCACCAGCACACACCTCAGCAGTTGTGGTCGCAAAATTAATGGAAATAGGATTCCAACTCGTTTCACATCCCCCCTATTCTCCAGACTTGGCTCCCTCGGACTACTATTTGTTCCCCAGTTTGAAGAAATGGCTGGCGGGACAAAGATTTTATTTAAACGAGGAGGTGTGGATATTTTGCAGACTTGGACAAATCCTATTATTCGGAAGGGATCAACAAACTAGAACATCGTTGGACGAAGTGTATAAGCCTAAAAGGAGACTATGTCGAAAAATAAAAAAGGTTTACCCCAAACACATAAGTAGTTTTTATTTTTTGCACGGACTTTTCAAACCAGCCTCGTACGTGTTAATCTGTGCACATTTTCGTTCCCAGTATTCATTTTTTTCTTTTTTTATTTTCTTACGTACCTCTCTATTTTTTTCTTTGTATTTTGCCCAGGTAGTTTCCGACTTGTATGTTAAATATTTTTGATGTAATCTATTTTTTTCCTATATTAGTTCTTTTAATTCTTTTGTTGCGTAATATCTGCATGTTTTTTTTTCTTCCCACTTATACTCTCCTAAAGTTTCTTGTGCCACCTTGTGGATCATTTTTTTAATGCGTTCATGTTCTTCCTCTATATCTTCGGTTGGTTCCAGTGTACGAGTAAGTAATTCATTGTGTAATCTTCTTTGATGAAGCTCTTTGATACTTTCGTGTTGAAATAAATAAGTTTTGTATCTTTTCATCATTGGGTTCACTATTAAATTATATATTCTTAATTTTATTTTTTCGCTTATTTCCTTTTTCCCAAAAATTGTCCTGTTTAGCGAATAATAGATATTGTTTGCTTTTTTAATTTTGTTGGTATTTCAAGTTCTATTCTTCCATCTTTTCCTATTATACTTCCTAGATATTCAATGGTAGTCACTTCCTCCAGGGCTTGGTTCTTACATGTAATATTATATTGTCCTTGCACTTCCCTTTATTTATATACATTATTTTGCTTTTATCTACATTTACCTCCATTTTCAGCTTTTCTATTTCTTCTATCCGTACATCTAACAATTTTTGCATTTTGGTGTCTCCGTCCGCTTTAAGCACTAGGTCATCAGCATATAATAAGCTATCCATTCTGATTGGCATCATATTTCTATATCCCACTGTAGTCTGTAGTTTGGACGTTCTTTATCTCGCATTTTTGAGTAGTCTATCCATTACTATTATAAAAATATACGGACTCAAACTGTCTCCTTGCTTTATTCCCTTCTTGATTGTAAATGTTTCTGATCTATTTCCATTTACTGGCACTTTTGCTCGTGTGCCTTCTTGTGTTGACTTTATGATTTGTATTAGTTTCTTAGGCGCCTCTGTTAATTTCAAACAGTTTTCTACCGCTTGTCTTTGTACCGAGTCAAAAGCCGCCCTTAGGTCTATAAATGCGAGTATGAGTTCTTCTCCTGTCTCTATTTACCCTTCTATAAGTTGTCTTAATACAAATATATTATCTAAAGTTTGCCTCTTCTTCCTGAATGCTATTTGCTCATCTTCTAGTTTGTTTTCTACGTTAATTTTTAGTTTGTTTACCTTTCTTTCCCATGCATCATACCTCATCTTCGCCACTTGCTTTAGTAATTTTTATGTCATTTATTGCCTCTTCCAGCTCTTCGATTTCAATTTTATTTTGGTGCATTTCACCTTCTTGTTGTTTTTTTTGTGTCTATCTTTTTCATCTAGATCAAATTTCTGTTCTGAAAACTTAAAAAAATTGATTTTCTTAAGCCGGGTTTCCACCAAACGGACATAGCACGAAACACAAACAAAAACTGTTTTTCTCACCAAAAAGAGCCATGTTTTGTAAAAAATAAACAGTTCCGAAAATATGTTTGTCGGGGAACAGTGTTTTTAGTAAACACAACACTTTCCCATCTCGAGTCGGTTTATCAAAGGAAAACAAATTTGTTCGTGTTTTTAGTCGGTTTGGTTGAAGCACTTGAATGTTTTAGGCAATGCAATTTTTATGAAGAGTTTGTCAACATTTAAAAAGTAAGTGCCATTTTTTATATTTATTTGGTTAAACTTTTCATTCAAATATATATATATATATATATATATATATATATATATATATATATATATATATATATATATATATGTATATATATATATATATATATATATATATATATATATATATATATATATAACAAATAGATGCTTTTACTGCACTCTACCGGCGACTTACTAAGTCCATTCAAGCAGAGCGGCCAGCACGGCTGGCAACTTATTTGCAGAAGCGCACCTTTCTCAAGCTTACTGCTCGAAGGCACAAGGTAACTTCTAAAAGTACGATTATTTCGTTTATTTTTAATTGCGCTATATATATATATATATATATATATATATATATATATATATATATATATATATATATATATATATATATATATAATTAATCCAACTGTCACCACTAATGTCGATATTAAAGTAGGAAAGTTACAATACATTGAAGGCCTTTCCCAGTCCTTGTCTTCTCTTTTTAAAAATACAAACATTAAAATTGCCAATTACAACATAAAAAGAATGAATTGTTTTTATACCAATTTAAAAGATAAAACCGATACTTTACAAAGATCTAATATAATCTATGGCATTCCCTGTCAATGTGGTTTGGTCTACGTTGGACAAACTTCACAAAAGCTCTCTAAGAGATTAGCGTTACACAAAAGTGATAGTAAACACAAACCTAACGCAACTAGCTTGAGCTTACACGTAAATAATACAGATCACAGAGTACAATATAACAACAGCTTCATTCTGGATGTTGAGACTAATTATTTCAGAAGAAGTTTCTTGGAAATGTGTTACATAAAAACCTGTAAAAATAATCTCAATCACAAAAAAGACATAGAAGGATTGAGCTCCATGTATACCTATTTGCTAACACAAAACTATACCAAACCAATAAAAAAGAACGATCTTTATGAAAAAATTAGTTTCTAGTAAAGTTGACGTTTCTTATCTCTTTCTGTCATTCTTGCTATTTATTACCAGTTATTTTTCTATGTTTTCTTGTTAAAATTACATAATAAAAAATTAAATATGACCAATAATAAATTACGTCCAGTATTAATTTTCTCTTTCAAATTTTTAAATTAGCCTATGAATCTCTTGATTATAAAATTAAAGAATTAATATAATTAATAATAAATAACTCGTCGAAGAGTAACATTCATCAAATTTAAGTCCCCCCTTTTTTTATAAAATCAAAACTAAAAAATAGATATCATTAATAATAAATAATTTATCTAAAATTAGCATCTACCTAAAAAATTTACCACATCCCTAACTTTAATGCTTTTTATGGTTTTTTGTCGACCTGATGACGACATAGACTACCAACAATATCCGGCTTGGACTCGAATATCACTAAATAGTTACTAAACTCGACGTCAAAAATTTTAAAATTGAGTACCATTTCAACATCATGGTTTCTTGCAGTTGTGTTTCTGTCTTTAAAAAGTGTTTTTAACTAATGTTTATTTGACAAAGTTTTATTTTCAATGATTGTGTAACTCTCTAAGTGTCTTTTAATCATGTTTTGTGTAATCATTCATACTACCTGGCCAACAAAAATGCAAATTTCATTGTCTGCACCAGAGATGAACTAACTGCTAAATTTTTGTAAGTAATTTCACATTCAGTCGTACAATTCATTTAATCACATTTTAAAAAACGAACGTTTTAGTTTATTTTCTATACCTGGTTTTGCATTTTTAGAATCCAGAAGAAGCTACCATTAGGCAGCGAAAGCTCGATAATAAAAATAAAAAGCAGATACTAGAGCCTTTAGATCTTTGATTGCTCATCTCTTCTCCTTACAAGGGCGTTTCCAGCAGTTAAACTTAGGATTATATATATATATATATATATATATATATATATATATATATATATATATATATATATATATATGTATGCATTTAGTTACAATGATGATTAAAAAAGTTGACTGGCAATTTTAGGTCCTAACAAATTAATTAACAATTCAAAATCGCTACTTAACATTCTGGTAAAATTGTGGAAGGAAGATCTCAATTCCCCATTTAACCCAATATCGCCAGTGCTTAAATCAGCCAATAATTCTGCTGTGCCGTAATTAACTCTCCTTTTTAATAGAGAACTGACCCAATATCTTGGTTTTTTCTGTTTTGGCCATTAATTAAAAACAAACCACAGCTAATTATAAAAAAAATCGTCGTCGGAGGACATTCTTGCGGGACTAAACAAAATGGGAAATCTTTTCTTTGTCTGTGGGATAGATTTGTAAATTTTTATTGTTTTTTGATGAAAAAGGGTACATTATTTTAGTAGTCAATAGATGGTGGTCTATGTCACAATTGGCTCTCTGGTGTCGTATATCTTGAATGTGGATTGAACTTTAGTTATAATATAATCTATTATGGATTTCTGATTTAATGATGGTCTCTCCCAAGTAAAGCGATAATATCCTTGTGGGGGAAGAAAGTATTTGTTAATTTCAGATCAAATTGATTACACAGTTCTAGGACCCTCTCTCCATTATCACTTTCTACGTCTTCTGCGTAGTTTCCTACTGTTACGTTATTTGTTTGGCTTTTTTTTCTTTCATAAGTTGGGAATTTAAAATATCTTTTTATTTAACACATGGGCTGAAAAGTCCCGGGCCTAACACATAGATGGCGCTAGTTTTATTGCAGTCACCTTTTTTTCAGTTAATACTAACCTTCAAAAGACAGCTGTTAAAATTTCATGATATTCTATTCATTAGTTTGTGAGTTATTGTGCTAAGAGTGACGCTACTTTTGTTATTTTCAAAACAATGGATCAAAAACAATTTCGTGTTTTAATTTTACACTGCTTCTTGATGGGAAAAAATACCGTTCAAGCGAAGCAATGGCTTGAAAAGTGTTATGGGGACTCCGCTCCATCAGAAACAACAATAAAACGTTGGTTTGCTGACTTCAAACGTGGTCGTAGAGACACCGATGATGCAGAACGCAGTGGACGTCCAAATGAGGCGGTAACACCAGAAAACATAAAAAAAATCCATAAAATCGTTTTGAATAATCGAAAAGTGAAGTTGCGTGAGTTAGCTGACATCGTAAAGATATCAAAAGAACGTGTTGGCTTTATATTGCATGAGCATTTGACTATGAGAAAGCTCTGTTCAAAGTGGGTGCCGCGTTTGCTCACTGTTTATCAAAAACAAGAACGTGTTGATGATTCTGAGCAGTGTTTGGCCATTGTTAGAGCGGCGCTGGAATGATTGCGTTGCTCTTGATGGAGATTACGTTGATGAATAAAGCTAAGTTTGAACCAAAAAAACCGTGTTTTCTTTGTTAGGCTCGGGACTTTTCAGCCCATGTGTTAATAAGTAAGACAAGAACCGATTCCGAGCGGGACGACTTGCGATGCGCCGCATCTGATGCGCGTTTATTGAATAATTGAGTGCAAGATTCGGAATATTTCAACATAATTCGTTGTATAAGTGTGTCCGATGAATAAGTACAGAGTAGCCTATTCGAATGACGACTTTCACTTTCGGTACTTGATCAATAAAGTCGGTTACTCTACTTGAGCAGTTTTTCACATAAATGATCACAACACTAATTACATGCATCAAAGATTTCAAATAAATAATATGTAGATATGTCCATTATTAGCGATCACCAATATGGCTTTCGTAAACATAGATCAACAGGAGATCTTCTGACTTATGTAACACATGTTTGGAACAAAGCAATTGAACACTTTGGAGAATTTCGAGCGGTTGCTCTTGACATATCCAAGGCATTCGACCGTGTTTGGCACGATGGTATGTCTGAAAAGTTCTGTTTGTGGCTCTCATGTTTCCTCAGAGAGCGTTCTTTACGAGTGGCGGTCGACTGATTTCTTTCTAACACCTACACTATCAACGCCGGTGTGCCCGAAAGCTCTATACTGTCTCCTACTTTCTTTCTCATTTACATTACGATCTGCTAAAAAAGCCCGAGAATCCAATCTACAGCTTTGCAGATGACAGTACACTTATCTCTTCATTCACTTTGAATGCTCGGACATCGGCTATTCAGGCGAATATCCGCAGACAGCAGGAGGTCGTTCAACTTAACAAAGACCTGGAAGAAATTTTATCTTGGGGTGACAGTATCCAAGTGGAATTTAACGCTACAAAAATCCAGGCGGCAGTTTTTTCTAAAAAAGTTAACGTTGCTGAACCCGACATAGTGATGTTGGGGTACTCCATTCCCCTAGCATCGTCACTCGATTTGGTGGGCGTTAATTATTATTATTTGGAAGCAAATATGTCCTGGCATGAACATGCAGGCATAGCAAGGAGAGCTTCTTAAAAGTTGGGAATATTATATCGAACTAGAAAGCTTTACACTCCACAACAACTGTTAATTCTTTCCAAAGCTCAAATTCGACCAACTATGGAATACTGCTTCCATGTTTGGGGCTCCGCTCCCAAACACACTCTGTTCAGAGAAGAACTGTTCGTCTGATTGGAGACCCGGAACTGACCGGCGCACAATGGGGCGAATACGTTATTTTTCGGTCATTTGCTTATAACTTCCACATTTGTTATTGGAATGACTTCAAACTTAATACACATAATGTACGATTAATATATGTTCAGTATATGAAATAAAAATCATACTATATTCTGTTATCGCGTCCGCGATAAAGCGTAAAGATGATTATTTCAAAATACTAGACAACAAATTGAAAAATTTTTTCGATTACATGAGTGCGAATAGTCATTTTCAATGTATTTTTGCCTGCTGAACACGAATCCGTTGTCCAAATTTGGCGACCGCGTCGTAATTTTGAGAAAAATAACGGAAATTTGCAAAAACGACGGTTTCAAGGATTTTCATGACATAACACAGGCACGAATATTTTTCTCATAAATTTCGTTAATACTACGCGTAAGTATCAACATTTAGCTTTAAAATGCCTTTTGTTTCGTTTTGGTACATTTTTTTATTTTCGAGGTATAGCTAAAATTAGAAACACTGGTTGCGCTTACGCAGCATTAATATCATTGTCCCGTGTTACGATTGCCCTACGCATGCGACATGTAACGGAACATTAACCCATCAAAATACACTCATGAAGCGAATAATATTTCGAATATCAATTATCTGCTCTTAGCATTACCCAGGATCAACGACGTGGACGTGACAGATATTTGATCCCTCGGGGTGCTTGATTTTTGTGAGTCCCCTTGCCTCTCACATTTGTACTTCTTGTATTAATCATCGTAATCTGTATCATCATCACTGAAATGTAATAGATGTTTTACATCTTAGGACAATTCTTTCTTCTTACGTTCCATCAATTTTCGCGAATTAGATATTATCGGATTCTGTGAATAATTATCTTTACATGAATTTATCTTTACGCTTTATCGTGCTCGTGATAATAAATTGTATGATTTTGATTTTATATCTCTCAAAATATATAAATCGTACATTATGTATATTAAATTGAAGTCATTCCATTGACAAATGTCGAAGTTATGAGCAAATGACCGAAAAATGTCGCATTTGTCTCACTATGGCGCGCGATGTAAGCAAACACTCGCATTGAGATCGAAATTTCAAAGTAGTCAAGTCGCGTTGCCGAAAAGAGGCAACAAGAGTTTAATTGCCCTTTTTTAGAAGTGTTTACTTCGTAAGAAATGAGGAGTATATCGTCATTTTTTCATTTCATTAGAATATTGCCCGAGAGAATGGCTGAGTAGAGAACGTTAGATCTAGTCGGGGGGAACTTTAATGTCCATTTTTTTACCAAAGGGGGACGAAGGGGGATAAAAATAGGATATCTCCGGAAACTAGAGACTTTGCCCTATCAGATGGTGAAAGTGCCATCTCATTCCACCTCATTCCAAAAACTTTATACATCTTTGAATATTGAAGTAAGAATAATTTTTTGTGTCGAATATGTCAAATGTTTATTAATATATTGTAGCATTCTAATGACGTTACACTAAGATTAATTTGTTGTTTGAAACCTAATAAACAAGTTCTAGTAAGCGTTTAACTCATATTCGTAGTTATGTTGTCCACAGAGAATTTAGAGTGTAATTTCTCGAATTACAAAAATTCCAACATTGACGAAAATGTCACACCTCAATGGATAGTTTTAAGGAAGGCAGAAGAAATAAATTAGTTATAAACATATTTATGTATGGTTTATGATATATATTAAAGGAAAAAATCGTCAATATTCGAAAAATACATCTTTAATTTTTTCATCCAATATCCGATTTTTTACGCCGTCGCCCCAATTCGCTGTAACATCAAAGAGCGGTTGGCGACTTGAGTCTCTTCTACAAGTATTTTCATGGAAAGTGTTCGAGGGATATAGTCCGCTTAATTCCTCCCAGAGCGGTGCACGTTAGAAATACACGTCGCGCTAATGCTTCACATCCGTATGAGGTTCAGCTTATTACTCCGCGTACAACGCTTTTCAAGCAGTCTTTTATATGGAGAACATCATCCCTTTGGAATAATTTGCCCAGGGATGTTTTCTACCTAGTGCAATTTACAGCGATTCAAGAACAACGTGAATCGCTTTTTCCGCACACATGCCGCTCCTGGAGCGCTTTAGGGACCTCCCTGTAGCAGGTGTGCTAGACCCTTAAAAAAAAGAAAAAAAGAAAGCGATTTTCTTTTTTAAATATGTAAAATGATAAGTAGAATTTTTATTCTTAAATTTTCCATTCCAAATTTGCTACTTACAAATGCCGTCAGAATGAAGAAGTTGAGTGGTTTCTTTTTTCTAAAACAGTACCAAAGGATCAGAACTGTAAAGCTACTAAAAAGGCTTCCAGGAATTATCCATAACATGCTAAAAATAATACAATCAATCAAAGAGGTTACAGTTTCCATCCGACATTCCAGAAATGGCCCGGCTCGGATATCTCTAGTCAGATGTCCGATATTTTTGGGAAGTCGGTAATATCAGACGTTAAAACATAAGATACTATGTCGATACAATTTTTGGGAGGTCCTGCAAACAACTTATGGGATACTTCTGGAATGATATCAAATATATCCTATACCAGGGGTCGGCAACCTATGGCACGCGTGCCATCTCTGGCATGCCAAGCAATTTTGAATGGCACGCGTACCTATTCAAAGTTTACACATTAATTCTGTAATCTATGACATGTTTCGAAATTAAGTAAATAATCGAAGACAGTATTACTTTAACGATACAAACAAAAACGATATATTATATAGGTTACTAGGTATTATTACCAAAAACTACAAAATATATATTTTGTAATTTATAATTTTACGGAATGCATGGCTTTAATTTCGGCAAGTATTAAAGACGGCAAGCCTCAAAATATAAGCCTAGGCAAAAACACAAATAAACGTCCTCAATTCAGATCAAAAGAGCCGCTATAAGGCGGTTTTTCTTCGACTTGACTTCAATCGTTCCGACGCGCGTCGCAACTCTTTTTATATTGCCGAACTTTAGTTTTTGTTAGATTTAACTTCTAGGCGGCCCTTTGATTGCAATGGGCGCGTTGTAGATAATAATTTTTGTTCTAAGAAATTTAATAAATGTAATTATTGGAATTTTCTGGAAACATTATTTTTCTATATATAGCAAGCGGTTACACGTTTGGATCATTTAGTATAGAAGTAACATCCATTCCAGTCAATAGTCGTCGATCGGGTCATTTGTGTCCTATGTCGGGAAAGCGTAGTTTTCCGGACATCTAGTGTTCAACGACATTTCCAGATAAAACATGAATCGTCACTTAAAGATAACGCTGATAAAAGGGAGGCAATACAAAGAGCAAGTAAACAATACGAGAAACAGTCAACATTCTTCAGCCAAGTTTTCCAAGGAAAAAATCAGGTAACTGAATGCAGTTTCAAAATTGCACAATCGTTGGCACAAAACGGTAGGCCGTTCACTGACGGAGAATTTATGAAGCAAACGTTTTTGAGTACTGGCGAGATTTTATTCGACGACTTGCCCAATAAGGATACAATATTGGCCAGGATTAGGGATATACCGGCACCAGCGCGGACCATCGAGAGACGAATTACCGAAATGACACAAAATGTCCAAAAACAGCAGAGAGACGCTATCAAACGGAGTTTTGTATTTAGTGTAGCATTGGATGAAAGTGCCGATATTAATGATATTGCTCGTCTGGCAATCGTTGCGCGATACTTCGATGATGGCAGTGTATATGAAGAGCTGATTTGTCTGCTCCCATTGCAGGGAACTACAAGAGGAGAGGATATATTTTCAGAATCTGTTAAACATTTTGAAAAGCGGAACACTGATTTAAATAAAAAATTTTGCGTAACGACAGATGGCGCTCCTGCTATGATTGGGAGACATAAAGGATTTGTTTCCCTTCTTATTGAACGCATGGGTCGATCAGTTTTGAATTTTCATTGCATAATTCACCAAGAGAGTTTGTGCGCTAAAATCTCCGCTGGAAGTTTAAAATCCGTGATGGATAGGATGGTTAAAATAGTTAACTACATTGTCGGTCGTTCTTCACTGATCCATAGACAATTTAAGGCGTTTCTGCAGGAACTAGCATATTCAGATATACAATTGCACAATAATGTGCGCTGGCTCAGCCGTGGTAAAATGCTCTCTAGATTTGTGCAATGTCTGGGCGAAATTAAATCGTTCTTGTTGGAAAAGAATCAAGTGGATGCTTATCCTGAACTAGAAGATAAGATCTGGATCTGTATGTTAATGTTTCTTACTGATATTATAAACCATCTCAGTGAACTCAACTTAAAGTTACAAGGTTCAGGCAAAACAGTTCTGAATTTATACGAATCCTGGAAATCATTCAAATTAAAAATAGATTTATTTATCAGCACACATATAAATATTTTCCAAATTTAAAAACTTATATATCCAGTGTCGACGATGGTGCACTAATAGACGAAATTCTTAAATATATGACTAATTTAAAAGAGGAGTTTATCGAGAGTGATCAGGATATTGGTAAACATGGTCCTATGTTCGCTTTTTTAATCAAACCAGATTTAATGGATTTTTCCAGCAGTTGCTTTGACATATATCTTTTCTCATGGATGGAAATTAATGATTTTGATCTTCAATACATTGAATTTAAAAGCTCCGAGTTACGGAACACGAAATTTGTAGAATTAAGAAGGGTATTAAAAGGTGACTGCCAGAACCATTCAAACGAGATACTCAGTTGTTGGATGAGTTTACCAGAGAAATTTATTTGTCTTAAGAAAGTAGCGTTTGCCATGCTTACAGCTTTCGGATCATCCTATATCCGTGAACAACTTTTTTCCCATATGAGAGTGATTTTAAACCCGTACCGAAGCAGGCTGACAACAGACAACTCGGAAGTATGTGTGACACTGAAAATAACCAGACATGAACCGGATATAAGAAAACTCTTTAAAGAACTTCAAGCACAGGGTTCACACTAGGTCCTAGGACTAGTATAATAAAATTATTTGTTAAATGTTAAAATTTTTTTGTAATTAAACCTTCTAAAAGCAATATTTTAAGTTAATTTTTGTTAATTTTAGTTGTCGTAAGTACCTATGTCGGCACGCAAAATGTTGTATGGATGAAAACTGGCACCCCTTAGTTAAAAGGTTGCCGACCCCTGTCCTATACTTAACCAAAAGTACATCCCAGTAACATCCCACGAATGCTAAGAGGCATTGCGACCCATTTCAGGAACGTAATAGATGCCGAGTACTGAAGTCTATAGTGTGTAAGATTTCTGCTGACCAGCTTAAACGATTGTCTTGACTTTACTATTACAAAAACTTATAATTTAGTGACTTATAACTTACTTGTGTTGAAAGAACATCTTTGCAGATGGCACAAGAGAAAAAAGAAGCCAAGAAAATGCAGTTAATAATGTTTGCGTAAGCAAAAGACCACACAGATTTCTAATTTGTTCGTATGTATTTGCATTGTTAATTTTATCATTGTAATATTTTGCGTCACCCCCCTCAATGTCCTCGAAGTTTTTAGAATTCCTAAAAAAAATCATAAATATATTCTTTACCATAAGTACATGTTCTAGCAATTGCTCCAACGTATTTTTAAAGATCTTTTGTGTAACTGTAGGGGAAACGTAGGAATATTAGTTTAATCTTGAAGAATAGAATTTCTAAACCTATTATAAACAATAAATAAATTACTGTCACGACATAAGTTTTTCTTAAAATCTAGTTTTGTCTGTTCTGCTTACCACTGATTTTCAATGTTTTCCTGTAAATCTACTTTATTTGCTTCTAACAGTCTTAAATTATCTTTGCCACAATCGTTATATACATTTGTTATGTTTGATTTCTTATCCTTAATTTCTTCATTGTTTTTTCCTATAGAATTTTCCATCTTTCTTCAGTAATGGACAATTATTATTTCTTATCCTACAAAAACTCGCAGATTATTCAAAATATATATAAAAATACAACATTTCAGATAGTACTGAAAGAAAACACCAATGAGATAGAAATGAAAACAGGGATACGTCAAGGGGACACCATCGCGCCGAAATTGTTTACGTTGGGGCTAGAAGATCTTTCTAAACATCTTCCATGGACAAGTAAGGGTATAAATATAGAAGGAGAGCAACTCAATCATTTGCGATTCGCGGATGATATTATGCTTATATCTAACAACAAAGAAGAATTGAAAGAAATGCTGAACGAAGTTAATAAGTCCAGAGAGATTGGTCTAAAGATAAAACATCACCAAAACCATGTTCATGACAAACGACGACTGTGATAAAGAAACAGTGCTGAAAAATGAAAATGCGAAAATCACAAGAACAGAGTCATACGTATATCTTGGACAAAAAATAGTAATATCCAAAAATATTTGAAAGCGGATTTATCAAGGAGAATATCATTGGCTTGATCGGCGTTTAGCAGATTGTGGAACATCTTCCTTTCCACTGTCCCAAATACACTAAGAGCGAACACGTATGATCAATGCGTGTTGCCCGTATTGATATACGGAACGGAAACGTGGGCTTTCAATCAAGAAATTATAAATCGCCTACAAGTGGCTCAACGAACTATGAAAAGGAAGATATTGGGAATATTGTTGAGGGATAGAGCTGGGCAGGTCATATCGCAAGACTCTCTGATAATCGATGGACCCATAAAGTAATCAACTGGAGGCCCTGGAAGGAGAAAAGAAGTCGAGGACCCCCGCAAACCCTATGGTCTAACGACATCAAAAGACTAGTGGGCTGGGCTACAACTGGATAAAAAAGGCCCAAAACCGAAGAGGATGGACGTAATTAGAGGAGGCTTATATCTGACGATGACTACATAGCTGATAATGACCCTACAAAGACGAAATTAAAAGTATTATGCTATAACCCTCTCTGTTGCTTCGAGTTTAGTCATGTAAATTATATTGAATGGCAGAGAAGTGTGTGTAAGAAAACAGCTTCAGCTACATAAACAAATAGACTTCACTTTTCTCGGGTGTTTTCTCAGATCAACGTATAGCCTGTCCTAAAATATAAGATCCTGATTTTTGCCGTTTTAAATGGGCAATATAAAAATTCTGACTTTTTGTTTATGATAGGTTGCAGAGATGGACTTAAGAATTTTATCCATTAATACAAATAAATAAAATTATAAGTGTTTTTGGAGATGTTTATTTAGAGAGGCATGTAAAAATAAATGCATAAGAAGTACAAATATAAGTTTGAATGAATGGGGTTTACAAAAGGGGACATATTGTATAAATAAAAATATATTTTAATTTAAGCTTAATTCGGTTTCACTATCACTGTCATCAGCTGAGGTAATTATTAGTGGTTTTATATTATTTGCATAAATATATGAATCTTCAACTTTAGCAAGGTGCTGAATGGAATTCTTCCAGCTTTTACAAGGTATATCATCTATAACTGTTTTTACTAATTCAACCACTGACACGCTTAAAGTTGTGCCCTTATTTTTGATTTAACTTGATGCCAAATATGTTCAATTGGATTAAACACACAATAATACGGAGGAAGCCACAAAACAGTGTGTCCCATTTTCTCAGTCATACTATCAAAAACATTTTTTTTATTCAATTTATAGCCTTTCAAAACTACCAAAACATCACTTGCATTGTCCATAACTATAACACTCTGTTCGGGAACATTTAGCAAAAGGGAATTTTGAAATCAATTTTCAAAAAGTTCTGCGGTAATGTCTTTGTGATAGTCCAAACCAGAATCTCTTATGCTTTTTGCAGATAATAGTAGGCAATTTGAAATCCAGCCGTTTTCAGATCCAGTATGCAAAATGGTTATTCGTTTACCTTTATTTGAAGGTGCGTTAGTCTGACATTTTGTACTACTGTCAACCCACCCTTTTTGCACAGTGTCATGGGTATCGAACCATGTTTCGTCAAGGTAAATTATTGGCCAATTCTCTTATCGATACGTTTTAATTTCTTGTAAATAAGTATGCCGCAAGATTCCTAATCTTTGTGACTTCATCACTACTTGCCTTTTGTTGATTTTTCAGAACGTGAATCCCATTCTTAAGAGAATACTGTGAAGGGTTGATCGGCTACAATGTATATTGGTCCCGTGCTGCACCAGTCTTAATTTTATTTTGTCTAGTGTCGCCATCAACTGCTATTCATACATAGAATATATTTTTCTCCTGATGACGTCTTTTTCACAATCGTCTACATCAGGGGTGCTCAAACTTAAACTGCTGGCGATCTACCTCAATATTGTTAGACTACGATCGATTGACTCTGAGAGGCTGCAAGTAAGTGTGATACAGGATTGTCGTCTAGGTAGAGTGTATCGTGGCATAGATATTAGTTTTCCGCACAATATGCATTTTTTTAGTCGAGGTAAGTGTAGGTCTGCTCTAAAATGTCAATGAAAAAACTCATAATTATTCAAAATTGCGAGGTTATTGGTTCTTACAAAACAAACGAGTTCTAGTGTCTAAACTTAACTAAAGAGTGACTTTGGATGTTGAAGCGTGGCACTGCATGTCCTCAGCATACTTTTCATAAGATGGTACGTAATTACCGAGTGCTAATCGCAAGCATGATGACATATGTTCGTCAGTTAGTCGATTGCGATATTTTGACTTAATTATCTTCATTTCAGAAAATGCAGACTCGCACAAGTAAGTTGACCCAAACATTGCCGTCAGTTGAAGGGCGATTTGCCTTAGATTCGGATATTTATCTTCAGATATAAAACACCAGAATTTTGTATCAGATGCTGTGGCTTTGAGATGTATATCTGATATAATCTGCACTAACTCATTTTCAACAGAACATGAGTCCATGTTAAACTGACTTGCTATTTCAGTAGCGAATTCCTCAATGTTTTTACATGAAAAAGGATAACTCATAAATGATGCGATATTTGCCAATTTACTGAAATCATAAAAACGTATTTCGAATTGGCCCAAAATATTTGATAATTCTGCCTCATAAATATCATAATTCAACTTAGGAATCCTTGCTTTCAAAGACGGAAAATTTTTCAGATCCTTTCTTTTCAGTTGATTTATCATAAGTTGCAATTTACTTTTGAATTCGTTTATTGCGCTAATCATCTCAATGATAGTTTTTCCTTTACTCTGAAGCTCCAAATTAATGGTGTTTAAATACATTGTGATGTCTGTCAAAAATGCCAAATCAGTCAGCCATTTTCCGTTTTTCAGCATCTGAGTGTCATTACCTCTTTCGTCCAGAAAAGCTGTTATTTCGGGCAATAATTCTTGAAACCTTTCTAGGAATTTTTCGCGACTCAACCACCTGACGTCCGTGTGAAGACCTAAATCAGTGTGTTCAGCTGACTCAATATCTTCCAACTACAATTTAAAGAGCCGCCGTTGCAAGCTACGTGCACGGATAGAATTCACAATTTTTATTGCAATGCCCATAATCTCCTCCATGTTTAGAACTTTTGAACACAAAACTTGTTGATGTATAATGCAATGGAAGGAGAAAAATGAAGGGAAATCATCATTAGCTCGACACAATGCCACAAAACCGTTTTTGTTTCCAGTCATTGCTGGTGCTCCATCGGTTGTAATGCACACTAGTTTATATATTGGTAGCTTGTAGTTTGTTACAAAATTGAAGAAAACGTCATATATATCTTCGCCACGGGTCTTTCCTTTCAGAGGAATCATTGTCAAAAACTCTTCCTTAGCCGACATGTCATTGAATACCATTCGAATAACAATACACAGCTGGGCAGTGTCTGTCATATCGGTGGATTCGTCGAACTGTAAAGAAAAGTATGTACATTCCATGATATCATGTTTTAGTTTATCTGCCATGTCCTGACTCATGACTTCAACACGCCTTGTGACAGTCGGACGAAATAACTGAAGTTCTCTAATAGCAGACATAATCTCTGTTTTATTTTTAAAATCTCCAAATAAAGTCTCACCCGCTTCAATAAATGCTTCCTTCACAACCAATCCATCATCAAATGGTTTCTTGTGTTTCGCCAATATATGAGATATTTTAAATGACGCGATCGTTGCAGCTTTTGATTGTTTGGCTGGTCTTGTGAACATGGTTTGTTCTTTTTTCAAACAAGTTATCAAATCACGTACTTTTCGTTTTCTTAATTCACTCTGTGACGGAAAATCCTTTTCATAGTTTTTATGAACCGTTTTATGATGCCTCTCTAAGTTCCCACGCTTAGGTATTGCAACTGACGCACCGTAAATGAGACAAATGCACTTATCCTTTACCATACAAAAGAAAAATTCTTCCTCCCAATCGTTATTAAAATGATAAGTTTTACTTTTCTTCGCCGCACTCATTTTGGACTATTTATTAATAAACTTTGTATCGATGTATCGCCTTCAAGTTACAACTCAGACTGACTCCTATTCCTGTAGGCGCAACATTTATATCGGCGCGAACGAGGTCTCGAATGTTCCCGTCAAACACGCCGCCCGAAGTTTCTAGAAAAATCGGCGGGAATCAAAAACGCGGCTTTTCTTTGACAAGTACCGCGCGTTCCTTTGATAAAGCCGCCTTTTGCTGCTAGCAGGGAGTTATTACGACAAAATAAAGTGATGAGGGGGTTATTCTGGCCTAATTGTGGATCGAATAAATTTTAGTAGTTTATTCATTACATTTTGTTTTAGTTACCTAAAACAAAATCTGTGAATAGTTCTTTCTATATCGGAATTTTTTTCTCGAGATCGACTCAAAAAGCACTCGCGATCGACCGCTTGAGCACCCATGGTCTACATGATGCATTTGAAAATCTTTCCGTTTCTTCCTGTTCCTGAGTGACGGTTTTCCTACAATACCCTTAATCGTAGAAATCGGGGTTTTTGTTAGTTCACTGGTTTCGTGCAAAGCACTTTGTTTATTCAAATTTCTTTTTACCAAACTTTTTTCACTATTTGTTTAGCGTCAAGTGATAAATGTTTTCTTTTGCGATAGCCACTATTGCAATTTTCCCACGGACACCACATAATTAAAATAGAACCGTTACGTTAAGTTGTAAGTAAAACTAAAAATAAAAATAATAAAAAGTATCTTTCGAATCTTCATGGGGACCTGTGGTCATTAGGTCTATATTATCAAATACTTAAAGGGCTTCAAACCGGGTTGCCAGGTAGTAAATATATAGGTAAAAATAGATCCAATATGATTGCAGGTGTAAGTGAGGGCAGTATACAAAGCAGGTAAAATAAAAATACGTTTATCGTAATACCTGGCGACTATGCGCAAAACCTTAATATGGGTCGTTTATTGCCCCACTGAAAAAACAAAAAGGCAGGATCTTATATTTTGGGATACTATAAACTAATCTATAAGAGTAAATAACCATTAAAAAACCATAACTGTGTTAGATAACCACAAATATATAAGTTTTTGTATGCGTATGTAAAAATAACGTGGCGAAGCAAAAGCTAAACCTGATCTAAAATCAAATTTAATTTGGGCTACAATTAGTTCAGGTTACACTTGCTTACACACTGCTTCTAAGCAGTAGAGTTAATGATTCTATTCCCTGATTAGCATGTTGGTACTACACTGATGAGCAAAAAAATCGACTCAAAGGATTTTGCTTCATTTAACACCCATCCTTGAATTTAATTTCCAAATAGTGGTATTTTTGGTACCATTAGAATGCTCATTTTCTACTCTTTCCAATAATATCAAAAACATTTGGATTTCCAAAAAGTGTTACTGATTAAAAGGGTTTTCAATAGAACCATTTTTGTTCGTTACGCAACGTATTCGTTGCACACTATTCATCCCCATAAAAACACATGCGACTATATTTTGCTATCGTTCTTTTATCGGAACTTGAACCGTCTACATCTTTGCTATACCTCCTCACTAATTACGTCATCGGAAAATGGATACCACCCCGGAAGAAAACTGCATAAGTCATTGCCCTGTTGCAAGAAGGGCGTAGACAACGTATAGTCGCTGCGCAACTGCACCTGAACCAGTCAGCTGTCTCCAGAGTCTATAAACATTACCAAGAGAGTGTCGCCTTTACACGGAGATCGGGATCAGGAAGAACAAAGTGTACCTCAGAGCGAGACGATCGCATCATTGTCAATACAACTCTAAGAAATCGTCACTTGACCGGCGTAGAGGTCCAGCAGGGGCTCCGACTAGTTGCTGGTCGAGCTGTCCGTCATTAGACAGTCCGAAGAAGACTTAAGAAAGCTAACGTAACTCCGAAGAGACCCATCGACACGCGCGACTCAGATTTGCCGAGAACATGCCGACTAGGCCTTAGAGCAATGGCGCTCCATTTTATTCTCCGACGAGTCCCGAATGTGCCTATATGGCAACGAAGGAAGAAGACGAGTCTATAGGAGCCTGGGGAGCGCTATGAGCAGTGCTACATTACTGAAACGGTCGCCTACGGAGGAGGTTCTGTCATGCGGAGGGGAGGCATCTTACTGGATGCGAAAACCGATTTGGTTTTCGTGACTGATGAGACTCGTAGCAGTGGATTAACTGCTTACCGGTACATCGAGGAAATCCTGCAGGAACACGTCGTTCCTTACGCTGATAATGCACGACAATGTGAGGCAACATGCTGCTGCATCGGTGCGGCAATACCTGGCGCCTTAATCTAATCGAGCATATGTGGGATGAGCTCAAAAGAAGAGTTTGAACCAGAAATCCAGCCCCTGCATCGCTGAGGGACGTAAAAGTTGCGATGGCGGAAGAGTGGAGAAGATTCCCATAGACAGTTGGGAAAAAAGCTCACCCGCTCCATGAAAAACCTGCTGGAAGCAGTTATAAGGGCTAGGAAGGGTAATACAAAATCTCTTACCCTTATTTCCAATCCTTGTTCTCCTTGTTTCCCCTTTCAGTAATTTTAATCAGTAATAAGCAAGAGGTTTGCTACGGAATTTGATATCATTAGAAAGAGAATAGAACGTGCTTTCAAATGATATTCAAATCCGTAAAAATATATGAACACTAAATTCTAGAATCCGTGTTAAATGAAGCCAAATAGTTTGAGTCGATCTTTTTGCTCACCAGTGTATTAATATAATTAAAATTTTTATCAAACACAACACGAAAAAGTTTTTACCAAATTAATAGAAATATTTTACTATGATTTTCTTTTATTTACCTTTGGCATGAGACTGGGCCATTAACACTTTAACAATTTACGGTTCTTCCAAAAAAGTATTGCATTAAAAAATTAATCCACCAATATTCACAGTTCACATATTTATAACTTTTTAATGCACTGTTGCGCATTTCCTTGGATTTGCATTTGCTATCGCGAAATAACCGCTAAATTAAAAGTTCAATGTTTATATTATATCAGAGTAGTCTCAAAAATATATTTTCTCAAACCAGGAAAAAAAATTTAATTAAAATTAAAAATTCAAAAGAATCCGGCATTTCTAATATCATCTCACATATGCATTTATTGTCAGACAAATTTGCAAATATTTATAATAAATTTGCAAATAATTATAATAAATTATAAAAACGTCAATATAACATATTCGCTGCTGGATGTTCCCGTGCCAATGAGACAACGGGTTGGTCGAAGTGGCCAGAATATTGCTGCCGTTCAAGCGTCCATCTCAAACGAACCAAAACAGTCGATTTCACGGCGTTCTCAAGAATTGGGCATCGCTCAGACCACACTATGGCGAATTTTGCGAAAGGATCTTGGCCTGCACCCTTATAAGTTAAAGTTAACTCAAGAACTAAAGCCACTCGATCATATGAAGCGACGTACGTTCTCGAATTGGGCTCTAGAAATGTTGGAAGAAGATGACCAATTTCATCGCAAAATCATCTTTAGTGATGAAGCGCATTTTTGGATAAACGGCTTCGTCAACAAACAGAATATGCGTTATTGGTCAGGTGAAAAGCCTCATGTGCTTGAAGAAAATCACTTCATCCACAAAAATTACTGTTTGGTGCGGTTTTCATGCCGGTGGTGTCATTGGGCCGTTCTTTTTCGTTGATGAAAATAACCGTCACGTTACAGTCAATGGAGATCGCTACAGAGGCATGTTGCAACGTTATGTCTTTGATCAATTGCATGGGCTAGACATTAATGATATGTGGTTTCAACAAGACGGCGCCACAAGCCACACAGCGGGTGTAACAATCGACTTACTGCAATCTAAATTCGGTGAACGTGTTTATATCGAGAAATGGTCCCGTCGAATGGCCGCCTAGATCGTGTGATTTAACACCTGTAGACTTCTTTTTATGGGGGTACGTTAAATCATTGGTCTATGCTAACAAGCCTGCATCGTTAGAGGAGCTCAGAGCCAATATTGAAAGAGAGATAGCGGCCGTTTCCGTCGAAATGTGTGGCCGAGTCATCGAAAATTGGGTTCAACGAATCGACCGCTGCAAACGTGCCCGTGGTGGACATATGAATGAAGTCGAATTCCATACATAAATGTTTTGATTGTACTTCAAGCCGATAGTAAAATTTTCGAAATGTCTCAAATGGGTTGCGTTTTATTTAAAAAAAAAGTTGTCAAATCCTTAATGAAAGACCCGATATTAAGGCAACAAATATTAAATAACCGGTCAAGTGCAAGTTGAACTTGCACAATTAGTGTTCCGTACGTTGATTGCTTTTAAAATAAAAAATGTTGTGTTTTCACAAGCTTTCATTTGACACCACACTCGATTACCTAGTAAAATTTTTTTTTCTTTACTTCCGATTTCACCCCCCAAAACTAACCCCTTAAGAGAAAATTTAACTTTCAAAACTACATGGCTCTGCTGAGGCCATCAATTCCTATATTATTACCAGATTTCAACTTTCTATGACAAATAGTCTCGGAGAAAATCGGGGTGTGACAGACGGACAGACAGACAGACACCAAAGTGATCTTATAAGTGTTCCGTACGGAACACTAAAAACGATGCATGTCGGACGGACTTGCGCAATTAGTGTTCCGTACAGTGATTGCTTTTAAAATAAAATAAAATTATATATCGGTACAAGAGCGACTGGCCACGCGGTTACAGTTATATCCACCATACGTCACGAAACATAGTTTTCATACTACTCAGTATATATCACCACTACACCAAACACTTTATTTTTACACTCGATGTGCGTTTCGCTTCATCAGGAGCGGTGATTGACTAAAGCTAAACTACAAATCTACCCTATTTATACTTAGCCTAATACCTGAATTACTCAGGCAGAACTAATGGCATAAGCGAGGCCATCAGTTCCGATCAAATAACCAACAGAGGGGACTATAAGAAATAGGCCCTCTGTCTTTATTTAAACTACTTTTACATTTTTTAATTTTCATACTTTCGGATCCGTTCAACATTCTATCAGATACATTTTTAATTAATCATAGATTATCTAATGTTATAGTATGATCCGCTTCAAGGGCATGTTCGGCAATGCCAGATTTTCCTGTTCTACTATATTTTTAAATGTTCTAAAATTTCTTTAAATCGTGTTTTAATTGACCTTTTAGACGACTTAAAGACGATTTAAAGAACATTTATCACATTTAAAATAGAGTAAAACAAAAAAATCTAGCATTGCCGAACATGCCCTTGATGATCATACTGTAACATTAGATAATCTAAGATTAATTAAAAATGTATCTGATAGGAGATTGTTGACCGCATACGGAAGTATGGAAATTATAAATTGTAAAAGTAATTTAAATATCGGGGGAATCTGTAACCCTAGAGGGCGCATCCCCAGGTGGCGGATAAGCGGACACCCTAAGGGGTACAGATTCGGACCGGCGGGTAGGTGGGAAATAAAATACTACCCGCGGACCAACAGGTACGTCGGATGAAGGTCTTAGCTGTAGAGAAAGCAATTCATCTAAGAGAATGTACTCTGATATCAAACACTGGCCCTCCAGGTTGGGGGATGTGGCATCGGGCTAACTCCTCGAGATACGTAAAAAATCTAAATGTTAAAAAACCCAATCACATGCCTCGGAACAGGACGGAAAGATTACGACGAACTAAGCTGGGACAAAGGACAATGAATTTTGGAACGTGGAACGTGCAGGGTATCAGTAGAAAGATAAATGGTCGCGGAGACAAAGAAAAAAGGCCAAGGTTCGGAAAATTTAGGAGAATATGACCATTTTTACAGCGGCGTCACAAAAGCTAGTAGAGCTAAACAAGGCGTGTCAATTCTCATCCGGAAAAAACTAAATATATATAACATACGAATCAATAAGTGAACGGATTATAAAAATGAATTTATGCCTACATGGACATAAATTAACTAAATAGGAGTACAAGCGGTAAATGACGACGCTCTCGTTAACATCAAAGACCAGTTTTACGAACAACTGCACGAAGAAGTATCAAAAGTCGGAAAGATAAGAGAAATTATACTACTCGGGGACCTGAATAGTAGGGTAGGAAAGAGGCAAAATGACAACATTGTGGACAGTTCGGGGAAAATATAGTCAACGATAACGGAAACAGATTAATTACTATTTGTGAACAAAATCAACTACGGATTTTAAATGTTTTTTTTTTCAACACCGGGAGATTCACAAATATACCTGGATACAAAATACGAGGAACCTAAAATCAATAATTGACTATATGCTAATAAGGCAAAAGTCAAAGGTAAAACCCTAAGATGTCAAAATATACAGAGGATGGTGCTGCGGCAGCGAAAATAGCTTTCCCAAATAGAAAAGTGGGTGGAGAAATCCAAAAAGACAAAGAAAACTATGCAGCACAAGAGAATACAACCGAAATAAAATATAACCTAAATTCCTTTGATCACGAAAGCATAAGTACCTATATAAATGTAGGCTGGATGATAAGCTAAAAAATACCGACTTCAATAGTACCGAAGAACATTACGAATATATAAAAGAATGTGTCCATGCAGCAGGAAAGCGTTGGGACGATACCAGAGATGTCGAAAACAATTAAGACCGTATTGGTGGGATGAAGACATACAGAAACAATTAGAGCAAAAAGACAGAAATATTATACATTTTTAAACACCAAGACAAACACCGATAAGGTAATATACAAAGAAGCACAAGCTAAAGTAAGGAGAATAATCTGTGAGAAGAAAAATGAAGCATAGGAGAAAAATCGCACAAGAATAGATACAAGGAAAAGCACAGAGAGTTGGAAAATTATAAGGAAAATACAAGACAGAAAAAGGGATATCATATCATCAATTTCACCCCAAAAATGGGACAATCATTTTAAAAGACTTCTAACAGAGAATAGACCACAGTTTGAATGTGTGGAGGACGTGACATAAAGTAACATTCATATTATAAATTCACCAATAAGAATTACCTCGAGGGAAGTAAAACAAGTATGTACCAACTTAAAAAACGGGACGGCAGCTGGACCCAGAGATATACCTGCATAATTGATAAAACATGGTACAGACAAGTTATATGAACACCTGAGAAAATTATTTGAACAATGCGCTAATGGCGCAGAAATACCATAAGAATGGAAAAACCTCTTACATATCTACCATACATAAGAAAGGCAGTAGAGAAAGTTGCGACAACTACAGAGGAATTGCTGTTACCAGCTCCATAAACAGAATCTATGGAAAAATACTAAAGAACAAAAGTGAAAATGAATATCGCCGATCAACTTCGAATCATTTATTCTGCGTAACTCAGCTGATAGAAAAAAAGTAGCAGTCAACCAGGAAGTACACTTAATGTATGTCGATCTCCAGAAAGCATACGACAGCACCCCTTTAAATAAACTTTGAGAAAGTCTAGACAAAATAAGCATCCAAGGGACCTAATAAAAGCAGTTAAGAAATTAGACGAAAACAGCACGGCAAAAATAAAAACCGGAAATAAGATCACCAGAGGATTTAACATAAACAAAGGACTTAAACAAGGATGCTGCTTGTCAACAACATTATTTAAAATTTATCTAGAACAAGCCTTAAAGATCTGGAAAAAGAAATGCAAGAGCATGGGAATACCTCTTAACAACGACTTGTTATTATACACCTTATGCTTTACAGACGATCAGATAGTACTGGCACAGGATTACGACGATCTGCAGTATATGACGCGCAAACTGATCGAGGAGTACACGAAATGGGGAGTAAAAATGAAAAAATATATGTGTATTAATGGCCAAGCCCAAGATCTCGTTCTGGAAAATGGGCAATGCGTCAGATGGTGTGATGAGTATAAATATTTAGGTATGAAAATCACACTAGACGCAGCAATCAAAGACACAAACACACAGGGAAGAAACGCCATCACATTAGTGAACGGTATACTCTGGGACAAGAACATATCAAGAAACAACAAAAAACTAATAAATAACACGATAATAAAGAGTATAGTGATATATAGTTCGGAAGTGTGGCAAATTAAAGACAGAGCGGCCAAGATGTTAAATTCTACAGAGATGGAGTTTTGGAGACGGGCTGCAGGAAAATCAAGGAGAGACTGAGTTACAAATGAAAAAATCCGGGAAATAATGGGGACATCTCACTCATTAGTAGATGACATAAGAACAAAACAGTTAAAATGGTACGGGCATGTCCAACGTATGAGAGAAGAAAGGTTACCAAAACAATTATTTATATCGAAACCCCCCGGAATGAGAAAACGCGGAAGACCGAGGAGAAATTGGCGCGAAGGCATAGACAATGAAATGAGAGAAAGAGGGATGGAGGAAAATCTGTGGAACGATAGAGACCAATCGAAGTTGGGCATCGGATAAAGACACAGGGCCTATTCCTTATAGTCCCCTCTACTGGTTACTTGACCGGAACTAATAGCCTCGCCTATGCCATGCGATTTTAGTCGATTTCTTAAAAATAATACCAAGAAAAGTGTGGGCAAGTATTACATTATATTTTTTTTTGAACCCGTGTTTTTACGAGCTTTCATTTGACACCCCACTCGATTACCAGGTAATTTTTTTTTCACTTTCGATTTCACTCCCCCAAAACTGATCCGTTAAGTCAAAATTTAACTTTCAAAACTACACGGCTCTGATGAAGCCATCAATTCCTGTATTAGTACCAAATTTCAACTTTATAGTCAAATAGTTTAGGAGAAAATAGGGTCTGATGGACAGACGGACAGAGTCCGAAGTGATCTTATAAGTATTCTATACGGAACACTAAAAAAGAAAGGATAGCCAAGGAATGTCATTTTCATGTTTGTTTCCTTTGCGCCCGATCCTGGATTAGAATAAACAAAGTTGCTGACGCACCTTGAGGTATTTTACAGTAAATGAGTATTGTTGATTTATCTCAACTGTAACATGTCGGACATGTTTGTGTCAATATTTTCCTAGAAATTTAGGATTGGATTACAGTCCCCAAGCCGTACCGCATGCAATGCTTTTATGAGGGGAGGAAGGCAGTGGCGTAGCTAGATTCAAACGGCGGAAGCGAATATTGTTACAAAGCATGTTTCTTTAAGCTAAAAAACACCAGAGGTGGTGCTGCTTATAGAGGCGAAGCGACAACCATGGGGCGAACTCTCTTGAAGAGAAAAAACCTAACGCAGGGCTCTAAAAGTTTAGGTCCTTTCCAATACAGTAAATTAAAAATCGATGATCAAAACGTTGAGATTTGTTACAATGAAGAACCCCCTAAAACAAATAGCTCTGTTCTAAGGAGGGCTATGTTCTACATCTATAGGAAAAAGGTTCTGGTAACTAATTTAGGCACTTTTAATCACTTTTTTGTCATATCAATAATAAAAAAAAATTGTTTTATTTCTGGGTGTTTGTAATTAAAAGAAACCCCATTTTACAACACCGTAAACAAAAGAGCTCAGAATGCTCGTTTTTGTATAAAAATATCTCAATTTTTAATTTATTTTAAAATTTCGATGTATTCATGTGTATTGTGAAGACTTAAAGTCAAAAAAAAAATTCCTTAGCAGTTAGCGACATGCAGTTGGAATAGGGTTATAAAAAAGAACATCCTTTAACATGTGTTGTAGCACAGAATGTGCGAGGAAAGTTCGTTTTTGTATAAAAATGTTTCAATTATTAATTTGTTTTAAAAATTTCGATGTGTTCATGTATATTGCGAAGACTTAAAGTCCAAAAAAAAAATTCTTTAGCAGTTAGCGACATGCAGTTTGAACAGGGTTATAAAAAAGAATATCCTTTAACATGTGTTGTAGCAGAGAATGTGCGAGTTTTTGTATAAAAATATCTCAGTTTTTTAAATTATTTTAAAATTTTGATGTATTCATGTGTATTGCGAAGACTTAAAGTCAAAAAAAAAAATTCCTTAGCAGTAAGCAACATGCAGTTTGAATAGGGTTATAAAAAAGAACAATCCTTTAACATGTGTTGTAGCAGAGAGTGTGCGAGAAAAGTTGGTTTTTGTATAAAAATATCTCAATTTTTAAATTATTTTAAAATGTTCATTTTACCAAAATTGGGCAGAATTAACAAAACCAATCAAAACATACATTTAATTGGGTCAAATTCGAGTTGCTAACACGTAGGCTAAAAAGTTTTTGGTCTAGCTACTTAAAACACATTTTTTTGCAAAATTCTACTTTATTCATCAACATAGGCTCCTTCAAGAGTGATACAATCAGTCCAACGCTTTTCTAACATTATTACCTTTCTTGAAGAATTTGTCTTTACCTTAAAAATAGGCCTCAGTTTCGGCCATAACTTCTTCACTGGAGCCAAATCTCTGTCCCACGAGCATTTTTTTGAGGTCTGCGAATAGATAATAGTCGCTGGTGGCCAAATATGGAGAATACGGTGGATGAGGAAGCAATTCGAACTTCAGTTCACGCAATTTTGCCATCATAAACCATTGACTTGTGACGCAGTGCATTGTCTTGATGAAAGAGCTTTTTTTTCTTGTTCGTTTGGGGCCGTTTCTTTGCGATTTCTGCTTTCAAACGCACAAATAACTTTATATAATATTCGCTGTTGATGGATTTTCCCTTCTCAGCATAGTCGATGAAAGTTATTTCATGCGCATCCCAAAATACAGAGGCCGAAACCTTCCTAGCCGACTGTCGTGTCTTTGGTCGCTACGGGAGGCTTTCATGGGCTGCTGTGCACTCAGCTGAATGCCGATTTGATTCCGGTGTGTAGTGGTGGATCCATGTTTCATCCACTGTCACATATGGCATGGAAAAATCCTTTTTATTGCACTTAAACAGGTCCAAACAGCGCTCAGAATCATCAACAGGTTCTTGTTTGTGATCCACTGTGAGCAAATGCGATACCCATTTCGAACAGAGCTTTCTCATGCAAAATATGACCAACACGTTCTTTTAATATCTTTAGGGTGTTAGCTATCTCATGCAATTTCACTTTACGGTAATCCAAAACAATTTTGTGAATTTTTTTTGATGTGTATCATTTGTATCTGTACGACCGCGTTTAAATTCAGCATACCAGTAAATGATGAATGGTTTTTCAGGGGCAGAGTCCCCGTAACACTTATCAAGTCATTGCTTTGCTTGAACGGTATTTTTTTCCATCAAATAACACTGTTTAATCAACACACACAGATGCTAGTACGCTTATCTCTTCATTCACTTTCAAACGCTCGGACATCTGCTACGCAGACAGCAGCAAGTCATTCAACTTAACAAAGACCTGGAAGAAATTCTGTCTTGGGGTGACAGTAACCAAGTGGAATTTAACGCTGCAAAAACCCAGGCGGCAGTTTTTTCTAAAAAAGTTAACGTTGCTAAACCCGACATAATGTCAGGGCACTCCATTCCTCTAACATCGTCACTCAATTTGTTGGACGTTAATTTGGGAGCAAATATGTCCTGGTATGAACATGTTGCAGGCATAGCAAGGACAGCTTCTCAAAAGTTGGGAATATTATTTCGAACCAGAAAGCTTTACACTCCACAACAACTGTTAATTTTTTACAAAGCTCAAATTCGACCAACTATGGAATACTGTTCCCATGTTTGGGGCTCCGCTCCCAAACATACACTGCATTTGTTGGATTCTATTCAGAGAAGAGCTGTTCGTCTGATTGGAGACTCGGAACTGACCGGCGGTCTTGATTCGCTGGAACATCGAAGAACGGTTGACGACTTGAGCCTATCCTACAAGTATTTTCATGGAAAGTGTTCGAAGGATGTGGCCCGCTTAATTCCTCCCAAAGCGGTGCATATTAGAAGTACACGTCGCGCTAATACTTCACATCCGTATGAGGTTCAGCTTGTTTACTCCTCGTACAACGCTTTTCAAACAGTCTTTTATATGGAGAACATCATTCCTATGGAATAATTTGCCCAGAACTGTGTTTCCCGCCGAGTACAATTTACAGCGATTCAAGAACAACGTGTATCGCTTTCTCCGCACACGTGCGACTCCTGTAGCGCTTTAGGAACTTCCCTGTAGCACGTGTGCTAGACCCACAAAAAAAAAACACGAAATTCGTTTTTTTCCATTGTTTTGAAAAATATCAAAAGTAGCGTCACTAAAACCACTTAAACTTGTAAACTAATCGTCGAAATGTCAAAAAATTTTGACACGTATCGTGTATGGATTTTTTGAAAAGGGGGGGGTCAGACCAAAAATTTTTCAGCTTACGTGTTAAATACACCTTTTCTGCACTCTTTCGTTAATAGTGTTGTAAAATTTCCATAAACATTTTCTCTGCGCTCTCTTGTTTACAGTGTTGTAAAACGGTGGTCTCCTTAATTACAAACGCGAATACCAAAGAAATGGTCTTAAGGTATTTTATTGGATCGTTTTGTTACGAAATATTGGCCAGACTTTTTTTGTATATTAACCACGGAATTATGATGAGTTATGACGTGTAATAACTAAGAATAATGAACAAAATTAAAAATATTTACGTGATGTGTAGATGTCTGAATTATTATTATCCATATGTACAGGATAACATATAAACACAGGGATACTTGTTTAACTGCACTCAGATCTATCAGAGAGTTGTTAAAAAGCCTGTCTGTGTTATGAAAATGTTTTTAGGCTCCGTGGAAATTATGCAGAAAATATACGTGTGACTTATCGGGCGACCGACGGTCAGTAATTTTTGCGGTTACGTTAAAAGGAAATTAAAGAATAATGAATAACACTGGCGTGTGTGTTTCATTCCACTGCATAGCCTAAGTTAAGATGGTACAGCATGGATTGGTATCTTACAACACCACCACGACAGAACCATATTTCAAAGGATAATATGTATAGATAACAAATCTCCGTGCCATATACCAGGTGTACAAGTATGAAATGCGAAATTTTTTTCTAAAAAAAACATGTTAAATTCGGAAGAATGATAAAAAGTGCTTTATTCAAAATATGCTCCATTGCTTGTTATAACATTTTTTTCCCATCTTTCGGACAATTTGTGAATACCACGCCAGTAAAAAATCTTCCCCTTTTGCCGCGAACCATTCATCGAGCCATTTTTTCACATATTCGTACGAACCAAAGCGTTGCTCAGCAAGTGCGTGACCCATCGATGCAAACAAATGGTAATCGGAAGGAGCCAAGTCTGGTGAGTAAGCCGCATAGGGTAGAACTTCCCAGCCCGAGTGCTTCCAACGTGTCGCGAACTGGTTTTGCCGTATGTGATGGAGCATTGTCATGAAGAAAAAATGACTTTGTGTTGACTCTTTCGGTATTCTGGCCTTTTTTCAAGCAGCGAACGGTTCAAATCGGTCAATTGTTGTTGGTAACGTTTAGTATTAACCGTTTCTCTAGGTTTTAACAGCTCATAATAGACCACACCCCTCTGGTCCCACCAAACACAGAGCTTCGTCTTTCTGCCAAAGCTATTCGGTCTTGCGGTCGATGTGGATGCTGCGCCTGGGTCTACCCATGATTTTTTGCGCTTGGGATTCTCAAAATAAATCCACTTTTCATCCCCTGTAACTATACGATGCAAAAACGACTTCCTTTTGTACCGAGCGAGCAAAATGTCATTCGTGTTTTTGCGCTTTTCCATTTGCCTGTCGTTCAACTCGTATAGTACCCATCTACTGGTTTTCTGAATCTTTCCCATCTCTCGTAGCCGATTGGAAACAGCTTGTTGACTAACGCCCAATTGCTCGGTGAGTTGTTTTTGTGTTTGCGAATCATCTTCGTCCAACAATGCTTGCAATTCCACATCTTCGTATTTTTTTTGGAGGTTTTCCACGTTCCTTGTCTGCAACATCGAAGTCGTCACTTTTGAAACGCCAAAACCATCGTTCACACGTATCTTACGCTGGAACATGTTCACCATAAGCTTCTCGAAGTAATCGATATGATTCAACAGCAGTTTTCTTCAAATGAAAACAAAAAATTAATGCTGTCCGCGAATGTTCTTTGTTCGGTATAAATTTCGACATATTGAACACAACACTATGCACACAATTTTCCAATTTATCACTCGACACTTGTTGATGACACAACAAAATGGCGCAGTGTCAAATCTTTATAGCACAAACTGCATTGGTGCACCATCTGTTCTCTGAAATCCGCATTTCATACTTGTACTCCTGGTACTGTGAAATTGCCAAAATTGCCCATTAGTGGGAAACGAAAGATGTATTGTTATTTCCATAGGCATAGAGGATACTAATATCGCTATTAACTACCGAGTGGGTGAAATTACTATGTAGAATAATAACCCTGTCGCAAAACTTGTCAGTCGGTAATATTGTTTTCATAAGAACTACTAGATTTTTAAATTCTGGCATTTAAACTTGTTTACATTTTTCAAAATAAACACAAGCCCTTATTTATTTTATTTTTTTATATTATCTTTTATGTAAAGAGGTTTATTTTATGATTAGCATATTGATAAATAACATGTAACTTATCTTATATATGCTTTTGACAAGTTATCTAGACGTGGTATTAGAAAGAGCTGCAATATAACCGACGTGGTCTATCTTATAAGATAAAATATATTTACAGCATAATCAGTGAAGTAATTTATGAAAGGTAGTATAACTTATTGGATCCTTAAGAAAAAGTAGGGCTACATTGAAATATATAGTAAAATTAACCATTTGAACTAAGGTTTATGCAACTAAAGAAGGATGTGTGAATTGACTCTTCCCGAGACGTTTGTACCAGGATTCCATGACGAAAATGTCGTTAGAAGAATGCCTTATTTTCCTTTGGGCAGCACTGGTCTCAATGTTAGCAAAATATCACTGGGGGGCGCAGGATTCTCTTATTTTTATGGGTAAGTGTAATAAGTTGATAAAGAAAATGTGTACAACTACTTGCCAGGTAATTTTACAAGGCTCTGATCCAATTTTATCGTTTTGAAAAAAAATACTTTAGAACAATAACTTAAGGTTACATAGAGCACTTTTTTCATCCTGAAAAACAAATTAAAACATAAGATTTTCTTATCATAAGATTATTTTCTGCATTTGAGCACTTAAGCCCTTTTAAATAAGCATTTATAATTATTAAATTTTTCTAGAGATCATGATGTAGAAGAATGTAGAAAAACTGTATATGATGCCATAAAAAGTGGTGTCAATTTTATAGATACAGCGCCATGGTATGGCCATGGAGAATCAGAAAAAATATTGGGGATAGTAAGTTTCTTTCAGAGGTTTTCAACCGAATAAAAAACATACTACAATAATATATTTTTTTATAGTAAACTTACTTAATTCTAGTGTCTTAATGGTATTCCCCGACAAGCTTATTACCTAGCAACAAAATGTTGCCGTTATGAGAAAGATCCAAAACTTATGTTTGATTTTTCTGCAGAAAGAACTAGAAATAGTATTGATGAATCACTGAAGAGACTTAAGCTTGATTATGTTGATCTTTTACAGGTAAAATTATATAAAATTAAACAGACCATTTTAATTAATACTCATGTTTTGCACACAATTTTGAATGTAAATGTGTGAAATAAGGTAAATCTATTGCTTTCTAATAAATATTAACTTGAATCTCATGTGGTACTCATTATCTATTAATGCCTAGACAAATGGAGAACTAAACAAATATTTAAAATGTGTATCATTATCATATATCTCAAAAAACACAAAAACTGAGATCCCAGGTGTCACTATTACTTAATATTTTGTTTTATAGTGTCATGATATTGAATTTGCACCTACCCTAGACATGGTTCTCAATGAAACCCTACCAACAGTTCAAGAAATTGTGAAATTAGGCAAAGCTAAGCACATAGGCATAACAGGGTATCCTGTAAGTACTTTAAAGGAATGCATTGAGAAAAGTAAAGTGCCCATTGAAACTGTCCTTAGTTACTGTAGATACACAATGATTGACAAGACTTTGGGTGAATATTTCCACTTTTTAAAGGTAAAATATTTGGATCTATGTATTTTTATGTAAATTATTGCTTTAGTTGTTTTCATTTTAGTCTAAAAATGTAGGAATTATCAATGGGGCTGTTCACTCAATGGGCTTACTAACTAATAATGGTCCACTAAGTTGGCATCCTGCAAATGATCAGATAAAAAGTGTTTGTAAAGAAGCTAGTGATTATTGTAAAGTAAGTAAAAGTACATCTTTTAAAAAGTGTGTATCATATAATATTTTTAGCAAAATGATATAGAACTTGGAAAATTAACCGTGTATGATGCTCTTCAAAAAGAAGGACCTGATACTGTTTTAATTGGAATGAATTCAAGGAAACTTCTACACTATAACTTGGATGTTTTGCAAAATGGAATTACTAAAAAAGAGGAGAAAGTATATGAGGAAGTTAGAAAGTAAGTGAAGTTTTAGAATGGCAAAAACTATTATTGAATAGTTTCCTTTTTAAAATTTATAATAGTAATAGTACAATATGCATAAAGTTTTTTTCCTGTAATTTTAGGATTATGGGTAAATTACCAGCTAATGCAAATTGGGAAAATGTGGAATTAGAAAGATTTAGAGAAAGTACATTTGAATTTGCATAAGTATGCATTTTTTTATACATTCCTTGCAACTTTTTACAAAAATAATGTGATTTAATGGGTGCTGTAAGTTCTAAAACTTATTATTTTATTACTGTTGATTACCTTACATATAATATTTTACCAAATTTGTATTAAATTGATGATGAACATTCCATTCATTGTTTCAATTTGTGAAGAAGAAATAATACAAGTGAGAAATTAAAGTTGAATCAGTAAGAATTATGATGCCTTCTAACACTGGATCCTATAAATACCTTATATTTGCATATACCGCACTGTATTGTATTATTTTCATTGTATTTAAGGAAACAATTACACTTTCTCCGGTCGAAAAAATCGACTCTTTAGAAAGTATTATATTTCAATAAAATTCTCTGAAAATTTCAGAGGAAAATTTCAAATATTTTCGAAGTTATAGACGGCTATAATCGTCTAAAGGGTAAGCAGGCCAAATCGAACGCTCGGCGAGCCAACTTACCTTTCGGCCATTTACAACGGTTTTGCTCTACCTGCATCGAACATCTGCTGATACTTTTATGATTCTAAGAAAGGTAGAAGTAGGTAAAAGGAGAGCTTACTATAATAGGTATAGTATCTTTTCAGTTTGAGGCAAAACTGTAGCTCAAAAGCAAACGGTACGCTGGCCTGTTTGAAAATATCGTTCGCAGGGCTAACATCATTCAGTAAACGGCTAATATTGTGCAAAGTGGATAAAAAATACGGGAAATTTTATGGTAATCGATTTTCACATGAAAGTAATTCTAATTTTGCCAGTACATCTGCGGAAAAAAATTGTAAAAATTTCTGATTTGTGTCCAAGCATTGATCCGGATCGCACGGAGAAAAACGAAAGAACACTTGAGAACTAGGGCGTAAGAGGAGTAGGAGGGAATTTTTTTTGGAGTAGGAATAGCTGATTGAACGTAAGTAGATTTTATATGTGAAAATTCGTTTGTTAAAACTCTAAATGCTTTTTTGTCAAGACAACATTTTTGTACTAGTCGTGCACGATCACTTAAAAACCATTAAAACCGATCTGTCTGAAATTTGAATATGGTTTTCTACACAACAATAGCCCCATTATAAACTAGAATAAAAAAAGATTGGTTAATTTTTTTCCTCATTTTTTAATGTTTTTTTACGAAAAAAAAATGCTATTTTTGAGACCACCAACTTTCGAGGTTTACCATTTTGTGAATTTTTTCTCAAATAATATAATCGTAGTTTATACTGGGGTCATAGTCATACTTTTTCTAAGGATATTTTTTTTTTCAGATGTTCCAGTGAGCCGCAATCGTGCACGCCAGCAGATCAAAATTTTCAAAATGACTTCCGTGAGGCTGCAAAAAAACCCTATAAAAAATTATTTAAAAAATTACGTACAATTTTATTTTTGTATCTGAAGACTTAAAATATATGTCAGAAAACTTACGGAGTCAAAAAATGTTTTTTTATTAATTCATCAGTCCCATAAAAATTTTCAACCAAGAAAGTGTAATGTTCCCTTAATCTCATATTATCAATGTAATTGCTGCTTCTATCAAAACACTTTTGTAGATTTTATTTGTATTCTTTTATATACCTGGTCTCTACACTAAGAGATTTAAATATACAGGATCATGAAAGGCTGCTTCCAACGATTCAAAGATAGATTCTAAAATTCTTCAGTTACGTAATATAAAAGGATGGTATGGAGAGGATAATGATCCAAGGTAGTAGAGTAGACGGTAAAAAAAACAAGAGGTAGATCTCGTGTAATATTCATAGATCAAATCAAGGACCTACCAAACACGTAGGTTGCAGCAGTCATGACAAACGGCAGAGGAGAGAGTGCCACGGGAAAGAGTTACTGACTACCATGAATGAGTTACGACGTTCGAAATCGAACGACAGGAGAAAGAGATATATATAATTGGTGTGATCAAAAAGTTCAGAAACTAACACTATATAGCAGGGGTGCTCAAACGGTCGATCGCGATCGACAAGTCGATCGCGAGTGCTTTTTGAGTCGATCTTGAGAAAAAAATTCCGATATAGAACTATTCACAGATTTTGTTTTAGGTAACTAAGACAAAATGTAATGAATAAACTACTAAAATTTATTCGATCCACAATTAGGCCAGAATAACCCCCTCATCACTTTCTTTTATCGTAATAACCCCTGCTAGCGGCAAAAGGCGGCTTTATCAAAGGAACGCGCGGTACTTATCAAAGAAAAGCCGCGTTTTTGATTCCCGCCGATTTTTTTCTAGAAACTTCGGGCGGCGTGTTTGACGGGAACATTCGAGACTTCGTTCGCGCCGATATAAATGTTGCGCCTGCAGGAATAGGAGTCAGTCTGAGTTGTAACTTGAAGGCGATATATCGATATAAAGTTTATTAATAAATAGTCCAAAGTGAGTGCGGCGAAGAAAAAAGTACAACTTATCATTTTAATAACGATTGGGAGGAAGAATTTTTCTTTTGTATGGTAAAGGATAAGTGCATTTGTCTCATTTTGCCGTGCGTCAGTTGCAATACCTAAGCGTGGGAACTTAGAGAGGCATCATAAAACGGTTCATAAAAACTATGAAAAGGATTTTCCGTCACAGAGTGAATTAAGAAAACGAAAAGTACGTGATTTGATAACTTGTTTGAAAAAAGAACAAACCATGTTCACAAGACCAGCCAAACAATTAAAAGCTGCAACGATCGCGTCATTTAAAATATCTCATATATTGGCGAAACACAAGAAACCATTTGATGATGGACTGGTTGTGAAGGAAGCATTTATTGAAGCGGGTGAGACTTTATTTGGAGATTTTAAAAATAAAACAGAGATTATGTCTGCTATTAGAGAACCTCAGTTATCTCGTCCGACTGTCACAAGGCGTGTTGAAGTCATGAGTCAGGACATGGCAGATAAACTAAAACATAATATCATGGAATGTACATACTTTTCTTTACAGTTCGACGAATCCACCGATATGACAGACACTGCCCAGCTGTGTATTGTTATTCGAATGGTATTCAATGACATGTCGGCTAAGGAAGAGTTTTTGACGATGATTCCTCTGAAAGGAAAGACCCGTGGCGAAGATATATATGACGTTTTCTTTAATTTTGTAACAAACTACAAGCTACCAATATATAAACTAGTGTGCATTACAACCGATGGAGCACCAGCAATGACTGGAAACAAAAACGGTTTTGTGGCATTGTGTCGAGCTAATGATGATTTCCCTTCATTTTTCTCCTTCCATTGCATTATACATCAACAAGTTTTGTGTTCAAAAGTTCTAAACATGGAGGAGATTATGGGCATTGCAATAAAAATTGTGCCGTAGCTTGCAACGGCGGTTGGAAGATATTGAGTCAGCTGAACACACTCATTTAGTTCTTCATACGGACGTCAGGTGGTTGAGTCGCGGAAAATTCCTAGAAAGGTTTCAAGAATTATTGCCCGAAATAATAGCTTTTCTGGACCAAAGAGGTGATGACACTCAGATGCTGAAAAACGGAAAATGGCTGACTGATTTGGCATTTTTGACAGACATCACAATGCATTTAAACACCATAAATTTGGAGCTTCAAAGTAAAGGAAAAACTATTATTGAGATGATTAGCGCAATAAAACGAATTCAAAAGTAAATTGCAACTTATGATAGATCAACTGAAACGAAAGGATCTGAAAAATTTTCCGTCTTTGAAAGCAAGGATTCCTCAGTTGAATTATGATATTTATGAGGCAGAATTATCAAATATTTTGGGCCAATTCGAAATACGTTTTATGATTTCAATAAATTGGCAAATATCGCATCATTTATGAGTTATCCTTTTTCGTGTAAAAACATTGAGGAATTAGCTACTGAAATAGCAAGTCAGTTTAACATGGACTCCTGTTCTGTTGAAAATTAGTTAATGCAGATTATATCAGATATACATCTCAAAGCCACAGCATCTGATACAAAATTCTGGTGTTTTATATCTGAAGATAAATATCCGAATCTAAGGCAAATCGCCCTTCAACTGACGGCAATGTTTGGGTCAACTTACTTGTGCGAGTCTGCATTTTCTGAAATGAAGATAATTAAGTCAAAATATCGCAATCGACTAACTGACGAATATATGTCATCATGCTTGCGATTAGCACTCGGTAATTACGTACCATCTTATGAAAAGTATGCTGAGGACATGCAGTGCCACGCTTCAACATCCAAAGTCACTCTTTAGTTAAGTTTAGACACTAGAACTCGTTTGTTTTGTAAGAACCAATAAACTCGCAATTTTGAATAATTATGAGTTTTTCATTGACATTTTAGAGCAGACCTACACTTACCTTGACTATGCCACGATACACCCCTACCTAGACTTGCAGCCTCTCAGAGTCGATCGATCGTAGTCTAACAATATTGAGGTAGATCGCCAGCAGTTCAAGTTTGAGCACCCTGCTATATAGCAATAACCCGAAATAGTACTGACACTCGCCGATAGGTGACATTAGATGCATCTCTAACAACACTGATAGGTTTGTTCCGTATGCATGTTTACATATAGGTGTAATTCTGTCTCTCTACAGTTTTTACAATGGATGCGTATGTAAAGTTTTGTTTTAAACTAGAAAAAAGTGCTACTGAAACGTATGAAATTATTCGTAAAGCATTTTGGACAATAACAGTTTTAGCAAAGAATTCCATGACTGTCATCCCTCACCCCACAATTTACTTGATTTGGCATTCTATGACTTCGAGCGGTTGCGCCGCTTTGAGAGGATTTACAAGGCAAATCGCAAGGCACAGCACAGCATTAACCTTCCAAAAAATCTTCAACCAGTAGAAAAAAAAAACGATGGGACTGGAGCATTCGTATTAGGGATATTACTTTGAAGGTGGCGAGAGTCGCGAAGTATAAAAGTCACTACTTCAGATTTTACAGCGTTAGTCCGGAAACTTTTGGATTGCCCCACATATCTTGAAATGAAAAACTATTAATATAACAACCACCAAGGCATTTTTGGTTGTTTAAAACTGTCAGAATTTAAGTATGTCGCCATGATGGGAAACAATTTTTTAAATTCGTCATTAATTTAAATCTTCTATATTTTAATTTGAGTATTATTTGCAGCTGTATTGTTAGTAGCAGCCTTCGCAGTAGATGTATTATTTTTTCTCCTCCTCATTTTTCTTTCTTTTCAAGACATTTCTATCATGGCGCCTTTTTATTTCTAATATATCCTTCATTTCTTCCTTGGCTTCATCCTACGGCAAAAAATGTTCTTAGCACGTTTACATAATGCCTAGAAAATCAAAGTATTAATATTTTTTACATATTATAGCTGTTCTCTTTTAAAAGTAAATTATTTAATTGACCCTAAATAAGAAGGTGACCGGACGTTTATTTGTGTTTTTGCCTAGGCTTATATTTTGAGGCTTGCCGTCTTTAATACTTGCCGAAATTAAAGCCAAACCAATGCATACAGTAAAATTATAAATTACAAAATATATATTTTGTAGTTTTTGGTAATAATACCTAGTGACCTATATAATATATCGTTTTTGTTTGTATCGTTAAAGTAATACTGTCTTCGATTATTTACTTAATTTCGAAACATGTCACAGATTACAGAATTAATGTGTAAACTATGAATAGGTACGCGTGCCAGAGATGGCACGCGTGCCATAGGTTGCCGACCCCTGCTCTAGGAAGAGACAAAGAAGAGAATGCCAGATGACAGATTACCCCACATTTTATTGGAAGGGAAGCCAGCAGGCACGCGTCCACCTGGAAGACCACCGAAAAGATAGAGGGACAGTTGGCAGTCTACCTCATAGGAACTGCTACGAAATCGGAATTAGCAGATCAATATATCTCAATCAAGAAGAAGCAGAAGAAGAATTTTTTTTTTTATTTATAAGTAAAAGCGATTAGAATTAATAATAATGAAAAGAATTATTATTTTTACGCTCCGGCAAGCCTGTGACGTGGGCCATTCGGAATTCTAGAAAGAGACAGCTACTGGCCGCACATTCGTTTTGTCTCTCTCTCACACTTTTGCGTCCGTATTTACTTCACAGGAGATTCGGAACGCTCAGTCGATCCTCTATGTCTATCGTTAAAACAGTGGCAACTTAAAAATTGGCAGAGTAGTTTTTTTACAGTGAGCGTTTAAAAAAAAAACAGTTTTGTGAATAAATGGAAATTTCACGTGAAGGTTTTGTTGGATGATTTTTTACGATTCTAGTAAAGGCCTAACTCAACAACAATGCCTCGAATCGCTTCGTCAACTTTTGGTAATGAATCACCATCAGAAAAGACTGTTTATAATTGGTTTGCAGAATTTGGTCATGGTCGTGCTTCCGTCACCGATGAATTTCGTGAAGGGCGACCAAAATCGGTTGTTGTTGCTGAGCGCAACATGATTGAAGAGGATCGGCATGCGGTTTACCATGAGATAGAGGCATCCTTAGGCATATCGAAGACTGCAGTACATTAGATTTTGCATGAAGATTTAGCTGTGAAAAAGATCTGTTCGTGATGAATTTCGCATAATTTGATCGAAACTTAAAAACAGGCTCGTATAAATTGGTGTAACGAAATGCTCAAAAAATTCATGCAAAATCCGTATACAATATCGTAACAGGAGACGAAACTTGGATATATTCGTACGAGACGGAAACTGAGCAACGATAAACTGTTTGGGTGTTCCAAGATGAATCCAACAAAAGTGGTTGCAACTATTGCTTTAGAAGATCGAACAGCAATTAATGCAGAATGCTATACAACAATTTGTTTGCCAGAAGTCAGGAAAAAACAACCAAAAACGTCGCATTATTTTTCATCATGAGAATGCGTGCTCTCACACAGCACGTCAAACAATTTGATTATTTTGACGGAGAAAAACTTTGAGTTAATGTCTCACTCCCTGTATTCATCTGATTTATCGTCTAACGACTTCTTTTTGTTCCCGAATGTCAAAAAAAATATGCGTGGATAGCGATTTTCATCACCTTAAGAAACTGTTGAATCCTTCCAAAACCATGTTTTTGAGGTACTAACTTCAGAGTGGAAAAAATGTTTCGAGAATTGGTTCGAACGCATGCAAAAGTATATAAATCTTAAAGGCGAATATTTTGAGAAACAATAAAACGATTTATTCCAATTTTTTTTTCTTTCATTGTTTTTGTAAAAACTGAGAAGGTAGCCCTCGTATGTAGGTTAGAACGTAAGTTTAATTACAATATGACTTAAAAATTAATTACACAATTTTTGCATCATAGATCTTTGAACTTTTGATCACTTTCTTTAATTTTTTTCGCGTAAGGCCTGCTAAAAAGAGTTGGCCCTCTTATAATCGACTTAAATTTTACATTTAGATTGCTTAAGAAAGTAACGCCATCTATTATCGTGGATTTTAAACCACTACTTAAATTAGTACAATGGGATTAAAGGAAGTGTGATTTCTAGTTATGAATATTTCATTGATAGAACCTAAAATTTTAATAAATATTATTATATTATTTTTTATTTGTTAATAAAATTTTACAGTATACTTACACTCTGGTTTAATCTTAGAACTAACGCCCTTTTTCCATCGCTCATTGGTTGCGAATAAACCATAAGTTGTCTTAATCTATCCGGAGGACTTACTCCTCTTTCTACTACCAAAACTATTCTCGCCCACTGTCTCTGCCATTCGTTACGAGTCTCTGCTATTTTCTGGTACGTGTTGCCCATCATGGCTATTAGCATGTTTATTAGAAGAATGCCTACTATGGCCATAAATATTACAAACAAAACCTAAAAATTCGAAAATAATAGATTTGTAGAATATACTGGTTGTAGGTGATATTGTCTTAACACAATTATGCATTCGGCTTTATTATTGTCTAATGATTTCATTTCCTACAATCGTCACAGATAAACTTGGACATGTGTTCTGGGGTCCCCGATGCCTGTAAATTTTTTACAAAGTAGAAGTCAGACATTACTGGAGACTCCAAACAGTGGTCTTAAGTAAAAAGTGTTCCATTTACTTTCTATGTTGAATCAACAACAGAAGTATTTAATGCCATTCTCAATCTTAAAAATAAAAACATTGTTTGATCAGACATCTACTAAAATTGCAATATCAAGGTATACCGTCGAACCACTAACATATATTATTAATTTTTCTATTAATAATTGAGTTTCCTTCCTTATTGAAGCTGGGGCTCATTACTCCAATATATATACGAGGCTGGTTTGAAAAGTCCGTGCAAAAAGAAAACTACTTATGTGTTTGGAGTAAACTTTTTTTATTTTTTCGACATAGTCTCCTTTTAGGCTTATACACTTCGTCCAACGATGTTCTAGTTTGTTGATCCCTTCCGAATAATAGGATTTGTCCAAGTCTGCAAAATATCCATTAGTGTCTGCAATCACCTCCTCGTTTGAATAAAATCTTTGTCCCGCCAGCCATTTCTTCAAATTGGGGAACAAATAGTAGTCCGAGGGAGCCAAGTCTGGAGAATAGGGGGGATGTGAAACGAGTTGGAATCCTATTTCCATTAATTTTGCGACCACAACTGCTGAGGTGTGTGCTGGTGCGTTGTCGTGATGGAAAAGGACTTTCTTGTGGGCCAATCGCGGGCGTTTTTCTTGCAGCTCGGTTTTCAAACGGTCCAATAACGATGAATAATATTCACCTGTAATAGTTTTACCCTTTTCCAGATAGTCGATGAGGATTATCCCTTGCGAATCCAAAAGACAGTCGCCATAACCTTTCCGGCTGAAGGAACGGTCTTCGCCTTTTTTGGTACAGATTCCCCCTTGGTAACCCATTGTTTAGATTGTTGTTTGGTCTCAGGAGTATAGTAATGTATTCATGTTTCATCCACGGTGACGAAACGACGCTTAAAGTCCTCCGGATTCTTCTGGAACAGCTGCAAACCATCCTTGCAACACTTCACACGATTCCGTTTTTGGTCAAGCATGAGCAATCGCGGCACCCATCTTGCGGATAGCTTTCTCATGTCCAAATGTTTATGCAAAATATTATGTACCCGTTCAGTCGAGATGCCCACAGCACTAGCAATCTCACGCACCTTAACTCTTCTGTCATCCATCACCATATCATGGATTTGATCAATGATTTCTGGAGTCGTAACCTCCACAGGCCGTCCAGAACGTTCAGCGTCACTTGTGCCCATATGGCCAGTCCGAAAATTTTGAAACAACTTATAAACTGTTCTAATCGAAGGTGTAGAGTCACCATAATGTTTATCGAGCTTCTCTTTAGTCTCCTGAGGCGTTTTGCCTTTCATAAAGTAATGTTTAATCACCACACGAAATTCTTTTTCGTCCATTTCTTGAAAATCACTCGACTTCCTTGATTCACACGAATGCCAAACACAAAGAAATAGACCAATATGGCTGAAACTTGGTGTGCGTTCATTCAAGAGATGCTACTAACTAAACATGACCTCGATACGCGCCGGTAGTGCCATCTCTCGGACTTTGCACGAACTTTTCAAACCAGCCTCGTATGTATATATATATATATATATATATATATATATATATATATATATATATATATATATATATATAATAATAATAATAATTTATTGATCATAAAGAATACATGGTACTAACAGACACGTCAAAAGATTTAAAAACTAAAAGTGTAGGTCACAAAACACTGCACATCTAAATGTTAAGGATCCATACGAACAAATAGAAACTCCACACATATCACACAACTTAAAAGGTTTGGTCTATATCTATAGTTAAATGTAGTGCTTAAAATTCTCTCTATTCCTAGTCAGTGTATAAAATTCACTGAAATTATAGATAGCGGCATTGATTATAATTTTTTTTAAGCTACTTTTAAATCGACCGAGCTGTTGCAATCTCATCTCTCGAGGCAAAGCATTAAATAATTTAATCTCTTCCATGTTTGTTCTGGCCAGTCTAGTTACGGGCAAGAGCAGATTGTCTCGACTCCTGGTACCATGTGCATGAATATGCGATAATGTACAATACCTAGCAACATTCTTTCTGACATATATGAGTTTTTGGTAAACAATCAAACCATATAGAGTCATTATTTTTAGTGACTTAAAATAAGGTCGACTGGACTCATCCTGTTTTAAGTTTGCAATGCATCTTATAGCAGATTTTTGCACTCTAAAAACTTTTTCAAGGTGAGTGCTTGCCGCAGAACTCCATACTAGTATTCCATAACGCAATATTGAATCAAAAAGAGAGTGGTAAGTTGTAAGTGCAGCTGCTTCGTTTATTGTATTTTTAATTCGACTTATAGCATATATTGCTTGTTTAGCTTGTTACATATATTATTTACATGATCGGTATATAAAAGGTTGGTGTCTAGAGTAACCCCTAGGAATTTTATTTTGTTTTTTACATCAGTGCTAATAGTTTTTGCTTCAAATATTTATGGACTCGGTCTTTGTGTCATTTAAAACTAGTTGATTTGAGAGGAACCATAGTTTAGCTTGATCCGTCATTGCCTCAAGCAACTGAGCCGGATCCTCACCTCCCTCGAAAGACACTCCAAATGTTGCATCATCCACATAAATATATTTATTATTTTTTGTATGCTCTGTGCTCGGTTGTGAAACACGTGTTTAAAAACGCTCCCGGTCTTTTTAAAATTAAACCGGATATTTTCGTTTGTCTATTGTGAAAATTGTATAGTGTATAGTTTGACTGCGTCTGCATCTGTCTGGAAAGTTCCAGTGCTGGAAATACAATCTAGAGCTAGCTATAGCCTTTCAAAAGTCTAACTTGTCCTAAACTATACGTTAACTAAGTGCTTCTAACGTGGCCTTAAATATTTTTTTAATCGTTTTGGCACTACCTCTAATTAAGTAAGTACTACCTCTAGTTAAGGAGCACTATAAATTAATCTAGTGCCATATAAATCGAGGTGTTAATCTAGTGCCATATATATATATATATATATATATATATATATATATATATATATATATATATATATATATATATGTATAGGGTGTTATGAAAATATTAAAACTAGTATATACTTGCAGCAAGACAAATAGTGGATCTAAATAATAGGGTAATAAATCGACCCTAAAGAAATGACAGCCTGAATGAAATGAAGAATCTTGTTTTCGCTCGGCCACTGGTAAACAATATGGTTGATTGTTAACAAGAATGTGACATTTACAGTGTTGCTGAGGTTTAACTAGGTCTTTCACAACATATTTAATACAAATATATATATATATATATATATATATATATATATATATATATATATATATATATATATATATGTATATTTATATATATATATATATATATATATATATATATATATATATACAGGCTGTTATGAAATTCACTGCATATATTGAAATGGGTGACTCGTATTTCAAGCGGCTGGAGTTTGGCTCATGGACAAAAACGTCTTTCCCGAACCCTTGTTTAAAGCAGCTGAAAATATAAATGCTTTCTCTCAAACAAACTCAAGCAATGAAAGCACATCGATCTTTTAAGAGCACACATTTAAATAGTGAACCGTCTATTTCGGAATTTAACGCTGAAGAGTTAAAAAAATTTGTAAAATCTTTATGTCTACTACTACAAAAAATACTGTACAAAAAACTGTGGAAATTACATCAAGTCCTTACTAAAAATATGTTGAAAAAATCAATAAAATAAACAAAAGACGTATCCTATATTATACACGAGCCTCCCCGACAGCGACGATTTTAAAGTACCCTTTTTGTCGACGTCTAACCAAATTCGTTCTAGTTTAAAATAAATAAAGGGGAACAATCCATCTCGATGTTTATTTTATTATCTTTTTTACCCGTTAAAATTTTTTTCTTATTATAATATTGTATAATAATTTATTGATGAGTAATTATTTTAAAATATAATAATTTTTATATATTATTTTTTATATTAAATTGGTTTGGGGTTGATTTTTTCCTTTATTGTTGAGATCCGCTATTTTTTATTTAACAGCTGTGTGGAGGCAAAATAAAAACAGAATTTCAAATAGGTTTTTCACTGAACTTTTTCAAAACCTAAATGATTTTTTGATCTATCTTAAATCGGTACCTTATTGGTTGGTTATATTTTTGTATAATTTATTTAGGTAATTTCATTTAACTTCGATTGTGCTGTGTGCAATGTACATCCATACAAAGTAAATAAATAAATAAATGTACCTTGAATGTGTAACGGATCTCCATATAAAATATCCTAAGTTGTACGTGACAAATTTAAAACTTAACCAATTGTACCAATGACACAATCTATCTGCATTTTGTTGTACGCTTTCTGCAAATGTCTCACTCACTCAGTCCATCTCTCTCTAAAAAAACCTTTACGACACCTTACATCCGTAATTGGTAAACATTCACTGACGGGATCAAAAAAACGACCTTCTGCCTGGTTTAGGTATTTCGATATTGTGCGAGTTCAGCGTTCATCAGTGGGGTGCGAAAAAAATATTAATGACATTATTTTTTTAGGGTCGATTATTTCCTTTATTATTGAGATCCGCTATTTAAGGTGAATTTTCTATAATCGCTACAATGATCGATCAGTTCCAATATATGCAATTCTATAACACCCGGTATATATATATATATATATATATATATATATATATATATATATATATATATATATATTTTATTTATTTATATATATATATATATATATATATATATATATATATATATATATATATATATATATATATATATAAAGGGTGATTCATTTAGAGGTACTTTTTTTTTAAATAAAAAAAAGAATAAAAACAATTTTATTTTATAATCTTTATTATCATATAAAAGAACCATTCTTTACAATTATTTGTTAAAGATAATTTCTTTCAAATGTTGTCCGCGACTACGGTTAACAACGTCCATTCTGAAGTTCCAATTTTCAATGACGCGTGTGAGTATTTCGAGTGGTATTTGGCAAATGACTCGAGTAATATTGGCCTCCAATGCCCCAATTGTAGCTGGCTTATCCATGTAGACTTTGGACTTTACATAGCCCCAAAGGAAAAAGTCAAGAGGTGTGATGTCACATGATCTAGCCGGCCAATTCACTGGTCCAAAGCGTGAAATGATCTGTTCGCCGAATTGCTCTCGCAGTAAAGCCATGGTTTCACGGGCTGTATGGCAAGTGGCGCCATCTTGTTGGAACCAAATTTCGTCGAGACCACGGGCTTCAATTTCTGGCAGTAAATAGTCTGTTATCATGGCGCGATAACGGTCACCATTCACAGTAACATTCCGGCCGGCCTCTGTTTTGAAGAAATATGGACCGATTATTCCACCGGCCCATAAACCACACCAAACAGTTGTTTTTTTCTGGATTTAATGGCAGCTCTTGAACCTCTTCAGGTTGTTCATCACCCAAATACGGGCATTTTGTTTATTCACGAACCCATTAAGCCAAAAATGGGCCACATCGGTGAACAAAATTTTTCTCGAAAACAGTGGATCTTCTGCAAGCTTGTCAAGAGCCCAACGACTAAAACGGAAACGATTCGGAAGGTCGGTCGGCTTCAGTTGTTGCACTAGTTGAATTTTGTATGCTTTTAAAGAAAGATCCTTACGTAAAATACGCCAAGTTGTTGAATATGACAGGCCAAGCTGTTGAGAACGGCGACGAATCGACACTTCACGGTCTTCGCGTACACTCTCCGCTACCGCCCCTATATTTTCTTCACTACGTGCTGGATGTGATCTATTCGGTCGAGCATTATCCAATAATGAAAATTGGGTCTCAAACTTATTGATGGTAGAGCGAATTGTGCGTTCGGTAGGCCGATTATGTGGACCATAAGTTGCTCTAAGCGCCCGATACACATTCCTCGTAGAACGCCCATTTTCGTAATAAAGTTGAACAATTTGTAGACGCTGTGCCGGGCTAAGTCTTTCCATTATGAATTGTCAAACACTACTGAACAGGAATGCCACTTCAGTTGACACGACGCATGCGCAATCTGCAATTAAATCCCCATCACAAAAAGTACCTCTAAATGAATCACCCTTTATATATATATATATATATATATATATATATATATATATATATATATATATATATATGTACATATATATATGTACATATATATATATATATATATATATATATATATATATATATATATATATATATATATATGTACATATATATATATATATATATATATATATATATATATATATATATATATATATATATATATATATATATATATATATATATATATATATGTACATATATATATATATATATATATATATATATATATATATATATATATACATATATATATATATATACATATATATATATATATATATATATATATATATATATATATATATATATATACATATATACATATATATATATATATATATATATATATATATATATATATATATATATATATATATATATATATATATATATATACATACATATATAAATTGTTATCTTTTAAAATAATTAGTTACTGATAGCCAACAACTAATTACATTTCAAGTTTTATATTTCAATATTCTAATTACTGAAGGTGCACTGTGTTTTTTAACCTTTTATTCAAAGATGAATTTTCATAGAATTACATCACTCACTAAAAACGTTTACCCTTTTATCTCTGAATAGTTTATGAGGTTAATTGAAACGTCAACAGAGTATAAATACAATTGATGTCGCGTATTACCAAGGAATTTCTTCTGAAATAATAGATAATTATGGTTAAATATTATTTTTACTACATAGGTGTGCGGTGCATTATCGATTATTATTTTGATTTGTTATGAGATTAATTGGACCTAAAGTTTGAAAAATCAATAATTGTTGAAGAAAATCGTGTGGTAGGCAACACAGCAACAATCTGCCTGCTCCTGAGCTATTTCATACAACGGCAGGCTGTCGGGTGTGGGTTAGTTTGGCGGTAAAATCCAGTTTTAATTTTTCAAGAATGTTCGAATTATCGTCCAATATCAGTATTTAAGGTAGTAAGGTAAAATATTTGAAAAAATTGTATCTATGAGAGATGTCTGACAAAAAATGAGCCTAACATAGAAAAACGTGTGGTATTTTTATTAATGACCAATTTGGTAATGATTGTTCTGTCCTGGGAATAGTGTGGAGGCTTGAGAAACTCATTACAGCGTAACTACAATAACTTAAGCCTAAACCATAGTAAAACAGTAATTTTATCAAGTATCAGTAATAAAAAAAAATTAAGATGAAAGAAGGTGAAATAACCATATAGATTACACAGCCCTACAAAAAAAAAAAGTGGGGTATACTTTTGATGCGATATATCAGATCCGTAGTATTTTTGCCCGCTGATCACGAATCTGACGTCAGAATATCGCCATTACATCTCAATTTTTTTCTAACCTCAAAAAATAGGTAAAAATTAGTAAAAATTAAGAAAAATATACAAAGATGTATTAATATGTATTCGGACACGCTAAGCTAATATTCATCGGTTGGATTGAGCCATACAGTTCTGTTTTCTTTCTAACCTCAATAAATCAGACAGATATAGTGCTTCTCGAATGCAAAAACGAATTCAAATTAAAATTCAACCGATCCTTACCAAATTTGGTACACGGGGATTTTTTGGGTCGCTGATCACGAATCTGAGGTTGGATTTGCAAAATTCAAGATGGCAGATGTTTTCGCGCCATTTTGAACGCCGAGAAAATTCATCGGTCGATTTTTATTCTTCTACCTACATCCAGGGCACCTCCACGTAGTGACGGTGGGCAACGGTGTTACTCCACTAGCCGGCAGAGTCCCTGGATACCGGCTTAGATGCCGTCATGGCAGGTAGAAGAAAGAGAATTATGATGCAGGGACTCGGAAACCCAGTATCGGCGGTTGGTCAGGGTGGGAAAGCGGGCCCGCAGCCGTTGTCATCCAGCGACCGTAGCTCTTCATGTGTGGGTGACTTGGCTCATGTAGAGTATAATGCTACAAGAAAACGGTCTCACGGTACAAGAACTTTTCATAAATGCGATAAAAACAGTGATTCATTTTGTTATATTGGCTGTCAACACGTATTGAGTAAAATGGGGTCACCGATAACGGATAAGATTAAAACCTTATATAAGGATTGTTTTAACATTGAAATACAGCACCAGGATACAGATTGGGTTCCCCACATCATTTGCAGTTCTTGCAAAATAATGTTGTACATCAATAAGAAGGCGATTAAATATTCCAGACCAGCAATATGGAATAGACCATACAGTGAAAATGATTGCTACTTTTGTATGAATGTTGTATCTAGGCATAACCGAAAAAAATAAAAGCACTATTACTTATAACGATGTTTCGACAATAACAAGACCAACTAAACTAATTCCGCCTCCTGAACCACTTGATGCTGATGTTATGGAAACAAATGATTTTACCTTATCAGTTCATGCCGAAAACATTGAGACTGTCGAAAAAGATTCAAACACTGTTACTAATGAATATTCTAGTGACAACCTATCATATACTAGTGACACAGATAAAGAATTTCTACCATACAACCGTAAACCAGAACCAATACTCGTATCACAGTCAGAACTTAGTGATCTAGTCAGAGATTTAGGCTTATCCAAAGATGGTTCAGAGCATCTTGCTTCCCTTTTAAAGAAAAAAAGACATTTACTTAAGCCAGAAGCTACGATTTCTTATTATAGAAACAGAGATGAAGAATTTCGAAAATATTTCACAATGGACGAGGAATTGTCACTTTCATATTGTACCGATGTAAAAGTAAAAATTCGTTTTTGCATTCGAGAAGTACTATATCTGTCTGATTTATTGAGGTTAGAAAGAAAACAGAACTGTATGGGTTAATCCAACCGATGAATATTAGCTTAGCGTGTCCGAATACATATTAATACTTTTTTGGATTCATGAAAAAGCTTGAATCAATTTTTTAGGAGTATATTTTTCTTAATTTTTACTAATTTTTACCTATTTTTTGGGGTTAGAAAAAAATTGAGATGTGATGGCGATATTCTGACGTCAGATTCGTGATCAGCGGGCAAAAATACTACGGATCTGATATATCGCATCAAAAGTATACCCCACTTTTTTTTTTGTGGGGCTGTGTTATATAAGTAAACAAAATAAAGCATATTATGTAATAAGTCAACTAAAACTAATTTTAAATCAAAATTATTTGATCAGTATTTACTATAGCTTTGTTTGATGTTGGCTGTATTGTTTTGTTAGTGCAAATCTTAGTTAAAGTCTTAACACATATTTGTCGTTGCTCCATATTTTGTAGCTCCTAGAAATAACAAAAGCAACTTACTTTTGCTTCATATTCATGTTCAGTTTTTGCAAAAGCGTTGTAATAATCTCCAAAATTCGTCATTGACATTAGGAACATTGCCATAATAGATTCGGTAGGAGTGGACATTGGGTTAGAGACTGAATCATCTACGTCTTCCGGTGTTAGAGGATTGTCAAAGGAGAGAAATATTATGTAGTAAGCTGAAATAGAGTGTACTCTTGAAACGTTTTGTTTTCAACTTTGCGTCATCAATCTTACCCATAATAACATGCCTTGAGGCAAAAATAAAAGGATTTGAGATTATTATCAATGTTTTTTTAAAATTTAATTACTTTTATATCATCTACCATTAAACATAGAATATTATGGGGAAATTCGGAAAGGAAAAAAAAAATTAATACAGTCTGTCAAATATAATTTGTGTTGAATATAATTTGTAATCGGTAAAAGAAATTCCCTTTTTTTTGAGGTTATTGTTGGCACCCGTGCAAACAATGCTTTGTGGAAAGAAATTCATTTCTAACCTTATTTATGGTTAAATAGTACATTATTGAACATGAGTGCTGCATATGCTTCGCGCGTCGAGGCTATGTTTCTATGTAATCATCCAAAAGTTCCGAAAATGACTTCTACAGAGGCTGCTAAGTATATGGACAAGTCGAGGGCATTCGTTAGCAAGTGGGTGAAACGATACTCTCAGTTAAAAAATGCTGATGATCTACCAGAACATGGTTCGAGTCGGACAAGAACGAAAAAATAAGTATTAAGGGGTCATACCAGTGTGATGATTTCAAAAAATCGATTTTTTTACATATTTCGGTGCTTCTATGTGTATTTAATAAGAGGTCGAAGTATCAAAGTCAGCCTATGTTTATTTTTGAAAATACAGCTGTCGCCGGGCATAACTGCTCGGGGAGCCATAAACTTGTTTTTGGAAGCACAGCGCGAACCGGAGCAGGTATTAAAATTCCAGTGCCGTGATGTCATCACGTAAGTAAAAGTTAAACATCTAATACTTCAGTGAGCTCACAAAAGTAGGTATGTCGCAAGAGATCATTATTTATGTGTTACGTGTTAGTCATTCTTTAAACGCGCTTTTCTCAAAATTGCATTTTTTAAATTTGCTGCAGCTGTAACTTGAAAACAATTTATTGTATCGACTTAATTTTTTTTTGCATATTAAGGACGTACCATGACCCATGAATTTTTTGAATAGACTAAAAATGGCGAAAATTTTACATATTTTTTTCTAAACGCCGCCATTCTTATAATTTTCAATATTTTTTTAAAAACTATGGTTGATGGTACGGAAAATTATATCTATTTTAATGATCATTTTGTTTGTTTTTTTTTTGATTCCAAGCAATGAGGAGGCGCCAATTACGGCAGCAATGGAGCTAATTTTTTTTCACCTGTCCGGTTACTCTTACAATATTTTGGTTGGAAAAAATTTGTGTGTATTTATAACCAAATAATAAATATGTACCCAACATTTTAAAAAATTTGATGCAATAGTTTTCTTTAAAAAAATTCTAGAAAAATATCCTTATTTTTTAAGTAGTTACACTGGTAGAGCTCCTTAACATTTTTTCCCGAAATCCTCAATTAACTTTGCGCCAAAGGGCGTAAAAACTAAAGCAGAAAGCTTTGGATATATTAAATGAAACTATTCGCACTCATCTTCAGACTAACGATTTAAAATGGCCAAGTACAACACAGACAGAAACGACTCGGGTGGACAGAGGAAAACATAGACCGATGATGAAGCGTCACCGTGAAAACACCTTGTGAATATCCATGTTTCGGCATGTCTTTCAGAAAAAGGTTACGGTAGACTCTTCATCTTTACCTACAATTTGAACGCTAAAAAAATGCTCCAGATTTACAAGAAGGCCATAGTACCGACTGCCACACGGTGGTTTGTCGATAAAAGTGAGGAGTGGATTCTTCAAGCGTTTAACGACCCCAAACATCGAAGTAAAACGTGTAACTAGTGCAAAAGGGAGACTGGTATGGTCACACTAGATTGGCCATCCCATTCGCCCGATGCAAACCCAATCGAGAACGTGTGGTCACACATCAAGCAAGAGCTTCATAGTAAAAAGATATACCCAGAGAAGCAGGTGTCACGACAAATTCGGGCAGTGTGGAAATCTTTGCCCCAAAAATAGGCGGAAAAGCTCGTCAAAAGGAGCCCCGAAGATGCCAGGTGATCATAGACGCTGATGGACTGGACGAACTACTGAATCATTATTATTTTAATGGCAGTCTTTTACTGTCGAATGATGTAAAAACCTTTTAAATAATTACATTTTTTAATGAACAATGCACGACAACAAATATATTTTTTACCTTGTGAAAATCCCATAACGAAAACCAAATAGATTGTTGCAAATCGTAGCAAATCACCCATTACCATTCTGTAAATCATCACCACAAAAGGTCCTACTGTCTTAAAACCCCTAAAAAAGGACAACATTATATTTTGAACTCAATAGTACCCCTGTATTGCAAAAAGGCGGACGTGAACTACTAACTAATTCTATTACTCGTAAGTAAGAGAAGGAAATGCCACAGACGAAGACTGTAGCATTTCCTTCTCTGCGTATTAGACCATTCTGTTCCTTTAAGTTTAATGGGATGTTTGCGTAACAGAGATTCTGCTCCAAAAGTGTTTGTGTTTCTATACTATTACTTGTAATATTCTTACCTGCAGAAAAATAAAAAATACGGTGCGGTAGTCAACATTGCTAAAACAGCAACGATGTCCTCTATCTCGTCAAGACACATTAATCTTAGCCATGGAATTAATCCAAAAACCAAAATGCAAGAAAAGAGGAACATCACCCTTGAAGGTGCGGTCATCTAAATATAAATAACTAAGTTGGGAATGTGGAATCTTTGGCACAATGATACTACTCAGTATATATCACCACTACACCAAACACTTTATTTTTGCACTCGACGCGCGTTTCGCTAACCATGTTAGCTTCATCAGGAGCGATGATTGACTAAAGGTAAACTACATATCTACCCTATTTATACTTAGCCTAACCCTAGAATTACTCAAGCGGAACTAATGACATAGGCAAGGCCATCAGTTCCGGTCTAGTAACCAGTAGAGGGGACTATAAGGAATAGGCCCTCTGTCTTTATTTAAACTACTTTTACATTTTATGATTTCCATACTTTCGTATGCGTTCAACAATCTCCTATCAGATACATTTTTTATTAATCTTAGATTATCTAATGTTACAGTATGATCAGCTTCAAGGGCATGTTCGGCAATGCTAGACTTTTCTGTTCTATTGTATCTTAAGTGTGCTAAATGTTCTTTAAATCGTCTTTTAATTGACCTTTTAGTTTGCCCAACATACTTTTTGTCACAATCATTACAACTAATTTCATAAATTCCACTTTTCTCACAATTGGGAATCTTATCTTTGGGATTTCCTAAGATATTCCTCAGATTGTCTGATGACTTATAGACTAAGGTGAGGCCTACCTTATTAAATACCTTATTGAGTCCCTTGCTATATTTCGGATTATATGGTATGGAGACATACTTGGTGTTATTTTCTTCGCGTGTAAAAAAGGTGGAATTCTGAATATTAGACCTAAATTTATGTCTATTTATTAGCTTATTTACTAAGTCATCGTCATAACCATTAACTCTAGTTATATTTCTAATTCGATTCCTTTCTTTATTAAAGTTTACTCTATTCAGAGGGAAAGTGACCAAACGATGAACTAAAAAATGTATTGAGGCTAATTTATGTTGTTTGCAATGAAATGAATCATTAGGAATATATCTATCTGTTACTGTGTCCTTCCTATAGATATCAAATTCTAATCTATTATTATTTTTAATAATTAAAATATCTAGAAAAGGCAATTGTCCTTTGTTCTCAATTTCGTACGTGAATTTAATTGAATCATACCGGCTATTTAATTTAGAAACAAAATCATCAATATTTGCTTTCTTTGTATCAAAAATCGCGAAAATATCATCCACATACCTATACCATACCCTTGGGAAATATTCGAATTCTCGACTGGCTTCGATTTCAAACTTACTCATGAATAAATTGGCTATGAAAGGTGACAAGCAATTACCCATAGCTGTTCCTTCTTTCTGAACATAAAATTGATTGTTATATTGGAAATAATTTTGTTCCATGCAAAGTTTAGATAATGTTAAGTATTCACGAATAATTTCGTCTTCAAAGTCATTCATTCTAAGTAATTCTTCGAGATATTGTAAAGTTTGTGGAATTGGCACACTTGGGAATAAAGAACTAACATCAAAAGAAATTAAGACTTCACCTTCATTAAGAACTAGATTTTTTGTTTTATTAATGAATTCTAACGAATTCTTCACTGCGAAAGTATTTAATGGTAACTTCTCAAGTTCTTTTGATAACCATTTGGATATTAAATATGTGGGTGATCCGACCGATAAAACAATGGGTCGCATTGCTTTTCCAGGTTTGTGAATTTTGGGTAAGCAATACAATTTTGGTATGGTCGGATTACTCGCATTTAATTTAAATTTTAGCGAATCGGAGACAAGGTTCTTACATTTTTTAAAAGAATTTTTAACCTCTGATATCATTTTCGGTAATGGATTTCTTATTACCTTTTCATAAGGGCCAGATTCGATAAGATTATCTACGCGTTCAAAATAATCTTTCTTATCCAATATAACAACCTTATTTCCTTTATCCGCTTTTAAGTAGAAGACATCTTTCTTTTTCAATCCTTTAACTACTTTTATATTTTTTTGTGAATTAGAATTTGTGTTGTTAACTATGTTTTTCGAAATTTGATTGCGACATGCTTCCCTAACAAAGGTTTTACTATTTTCTGGAAGTGTGCTAATGGAACTGGAATTTATGAAATTAGTTGTAATGATTGTGACAAAAAGTATGTTGGGCAAACTAAAAGGTCAATTAAAACACGATTTAATGAACATTTAGCACACTTAAGATACAATAGAACAGAAAAGTCTAGCATTGCCGAACATGCCCTTGAAGCTGATCATACTGTAACATTAGATAATCTAAGATTAATAAAAAATGTATCTGATAGGAGATTGTTGAACGCATACGAAAGTATGGAAATCATAAAATGTAAAAGTAGTTTAAATAAAGACAGAGGGCCTATTCCTTATAGTCCCCTCTACTGGTTACTAGACCGGAACTGATGGCCTTGCCTATGTCATTAGTTCCGCTTGAGTAATTCTAGGGTTAGGCTAAGTATAAATAGGGTAGATATGTAGTTTACCTTTAGTCAATCATCGCTCCTGATGAAGCTAACATGGTTAGCGAAACGCGCGTCGAGTGCAAAAATAAAGTGTTTGGTGTAGTGGTGATATATACTGAGTAGTAAATATAAATAACACAAAATTTTAATTTATTTAAATGTGTAAGTGTGTTTGCTGACTCTCATTATAGGCTGTAAAAGTGAAGTGATATTTCAATGCCAGTTAATAGATATCATACTTATTGATGTTTTTCATTTTAGTATATATCCGTGGTCCGATCCAAAAGTTCCCAAACTAACGCTATATAGTAAGAACGCAAAATAAAGTTACTCTCGCCAATAGGTGGGTACATTTCATAACAACGCTCTGCGTATGCATGTGTGGCGGCCGTGGCTCCGCGGCGTAGTACTTGCTTGCGGTGCAGAAGGTCCCGCGTTGCAATCCCGGCAGGTCGGTATACTTTTATTTAAATATATATGGCCTGTCCACGTACATAAGTAGTAGTTGTTTGCCGAAATGCAATAACGTTCGTGGCAGCACTACCGCGTTGTCTAAAAAGTTCAAAGAGCACAAACGACAAATTAAAATACAAAGAATTCCAAGCTAGAGTACGCAAAATGATTAGTGACAAAAAGAACAACCAATGGGAAAAGACATGCTTAAGACTCAACACTTACATAGGAGGAAGGAAAAGCGCAGAAAGCTGGAGACTTCTTAAAAATATGAGAACAGAACGGAAAAGAGAAATCTTCTCACCAATAACACCAGAAAAATTTTACAAATATGCTAACAGATGGTAGACCAGAGTTTAAAAGTACCCAACATGGAAACCCAAATATAGTTATACGAGGATCTCCAATAAGGATACCAACATCAGAAGTTAAAGAAGTATATAAAACGCTAAAAAATGGTAGAGCCCCAGGACCAGGAAACATCTCAGGAGAGATAGTAAAATAAGGAACTGAAAAGCTATTTAGCGCTTTGAGGAACTTATTCCAAAGATTAACACATCAGAAGTACCTGAGGAATGGAAAACATCATACATATCAACAATTCATAAGAAAGGAGACAAAAATAATTGCGATAACTATCGGGGAATAACGGTTACAGGATCTATTAGCAGAATATACGGAAAAATACTTAAAAATAGAATAGAAACGGAATACACGGACGTAGAAACTGAAAAACAGGCAGGCTTTAGAGCAGGAAGATCCACAATAGACCATCTCTTCTCACTGACACAAATCCTAAAAAAGAAAACCGAATTTGATCAGGAAGTCCATGTCTTGTTTGTTGATTTAAAAAAGGCCTACGACAGCGTGCCCCTAGTGAGATTGTGGGAAACACTACAACAGAGTAATGTAAGCACCGAAATAATCAAAGCCGTAAAATCCGTATACCAAGACGCAAGAAGTAGAGTTGAAACCAAATATGGTATAACAACAGGGTTCCAGGTCTCAAACAGGGCTGCTGTATATCCCCAACGCTATTTAAAATCTATTTGGAGAGTGCACTGAAGAACTGGAAAAGGAAATGCAGCAGTATTAGATTACCACTGGATGACGATACTACATTGTACACGCTATCATTCGCGGACGACCAGGTAGTAGTCGCTCAGGACATCGATGATATGGAATACATGACACGAAAACTTATGGAGGAATATGAAAAATGGGGCCTAGAAGTCAATATTAAAAAGACCGAGTACATGTGCGTCGGAGGACAACAGCAGGACTTGAAACTGGCCACAGGACACACCATCAGACACAGTGCCAGTTATAAGTATTTGGGAACGAGAATATCTAGGGACGGAACACTGGAAGAAGCCATATCCAAGGAAGAAAAGCGATTGCAATGCTTAATAGTATACTATGGGACAAAAACATAACCATTGAAAATAAGAAGAGAATTTACAACTCAATAGTGAAAAGTATAATAACCTACAGATTCCAGGTGTGGCCATTGAAGGAAAGAACAAAAAAAATACTAAAAGCTACAGAAATGGTTTTCTGGAGACGAGCAGCCAGAAAAGACCGCATACCAAATGACATGATAAGACGAGCCTTAGAAATAAAGCACGATATAGTGGATGAAATCAGAACCCAACAGTTGGTATGGTACGGACATGTACAGAGAATGTCACAAGACCGACTACCTAAAAAGATCTTAAATTGGAACCCTCATGGAAGAAGAAAGCGAGGAAGACCACGCCAAAGCTGGAGAGCAGGAATCAACAAGGAAGTACTAGAGAGAGATCTAGAGGAGGAGGGATGGAGAAACCGGGAGGAGTGGAAATTAGGCATCGGAAGACGTTATAAAACCGATTAATATATATATATATATATATATATATATATATATATATATATATATATATATATATATATATATATATATATATGTTTCGGCACTTGGACAACCTTGACGGGTATTACGATATCCCTACCTATATCCTCAGGATATGAAAAAGAGTAAATACTTTCTACTCTACTCGAGAGAAGGTGAAGGATAAAAACAAAAAAAGTCTAATTGAATCTGGGATTTTTACAATGGATACGAAAAAATAGCAGAGCGTATACATCAAATTCTCGGGAAAAGTGCTACTAAAAGGTATCAGATGATTCAGAAAACATTTGGGGCGAAGCTTTGAGCAAGTCGTTCTCGCGATTATAGGCAGACCGAACTTCGGTGCAAGGCGACGGGCGTTCCGGAGAATTATTAACTGCAACCACGCTTGAATTCATCGCTAAATTTTAGCAAATCATTCATAAAGACCATCGTCGGACAATTTTGAGCATCTATAACGAACTTCCTATTTGCTAGAGCACGGCCAAAGCTTTAGGGAGAGAAGAGTTTCCTTCTGCACGACAATGCACCGGCCCACAATTCGTCCTGTATATTTTTGACCAAAAATTCTATACCCCACCCGCCTAATTTGGCATTCTGTGATTTCAGGACGGTCCCCTATATGAAGATGAGATTAAAGATTGGCCGCTTCCAGAAGATTGGAGAGCATCTGAGTGCAAGTGGACTATTTTAAAGGTGAAGAGAGTCAGGAAACCTAAAAGTAACTATTTCAGATTTTATAACGTTAGTCCGAAAACGTTTGGATTGCACCACGTATCTTACCAAATTTTCAAAAAACATTCGTAGCCCCAAAAATCTAGCTTCCCTTACAGCTGCAGCTAGATAGAAAAACGCTCCGAAAGTGATGCCCATTTCTGCGGTAAACCGGACTTTTGCTTCAGGACTGTCCAAGGTCATGAGGCGGCATTCTTCTTGCAGATTATCCCACCATTCCTCAACGTCGTAATCATCGTCATTATCTTAAAAAATATATAATAGTGGACGAGGCTTAATGAAAGGAAATTTTAAAATTTCAGAATAGCCGGACTTCTTTCTCAACTCGATTGTCTAAAAACTATTCAATAGATTCTAACATATTTAGTGCAAGAAAAAAAAATGAAATTACATAGTCTAGATCAGAGGTGTCAAACTCAATTTTGCAGAGGGCCATATATTAAATTTAGAATGTGTAGGCGGGCCAGATTCAAATAAAAAAAATGTACTGAATTATTATAACATTTTATTTATTTAATTATTTATTTATTTATTTATTTATTTAATACAACTATCCTACAGAACAATCCAATTATAGGATAGGAACATTCAAATATAACAAGTACAAATAGATAAGTATTTATCAAATCAGCATTTTAATAATTCTAATAACTACACTACAAGCTAAAGAAAAATAAAATAAAAAGAGACAGACCTAATCCACAGTCAAACATGACCTACGTAGAGATGTCATACTGCAACAGAAAATATCAACTATATGTTTGACCCTTTCATAATTCATGCACATAACGTATATCGGCGAGTACATCAACAAGTTTGTTCTTGGAACAGGCATGTAGAAAAATGAATGGTTTGGGCGAGCGTGTGGAGATGGCACACGGAACCTAATACTTGAGAGGGTGCAAGGGCATTCAATTCTGTTGTTCAAGATTTTATATAAAAACAAGATTGTAGCATATTCTCTACGCCGAGAAAGGCTAACAATATTGAATCTTCTTAATAAAACATCATTAGGGAAACCCAATGGTGGATAAATACCATCTAATTTAAACCAGAGGAACTTCACAAATCGTCTTTGGATTTTTTCAATATGATTAATGTGGATCTCATATGTTGGGTACCAGATAACTGAACCATATTCCAGTTTAGAACGCACCAAAGCATTAAATAAAGTGTTGAGGGTTTCAATGTTTGAAAGGTCTCTAGAATTCCTCATAATGAAACCCATACACCTATAAGAAAAAGCAATGATCTCATTTATATGATCCACAAAACTGAGTTTAGTATCAAACATTACACCAAGATCTTTGAAACGATGACATTTTTCAAGATCATTATGGTTTAAATTATATAAAAAATTTACTGGTAATTTCTTTCGAGTGAAAGACATAGAAAAACATTTCTTTGTGTTGAAATACAAGTTATTACGAATACACCAACGATTTAAAGTATCTAGATCATCCTGAAGAGTTACACAATCATGGAGAGAGTCTATGCATCGGTATATTTTCAGATCGTCAGCATAAAGCAAAGAGGACGAGGTAAGGCCTCGGGTGATGTCATTTATAAATATGTTAAACAATAACGGTCCTAGGACAGACCCTTGAGGAACACCAGAGGTAGCATTAATAATGACCGACTCAAAACCGCGATAATTTACTATCAGTTGACGACCAGTTAAGTAAGATTTCAGCAGATTTAATAAATTGCCATTAACTCCACAGTTTGAGAGTTTTTCAATCAAAATACCATGGTCAAGCCGATCAAAAGCCTTTGAGAAGTCTGTATAAACTACGTCGACCTGTCCTCCATTGTCCATACTTTCCGAAATAAATTGAGTAATTGTAACTAAATTGGTAATGGTTGAACGCCCTGGAAAGAATCCATGTTGGCTTTCAGTTATGAAAAGTTTAACATGATTAAATATAATGTCATATAGCACAATTTCGAAAACCTTTGAAAAGTTGTTCAATATTACCACAGGTCTGTAATTTTCGATGTGGCTCTTATCACCCTTTTTGAATACGGGACATATTTTTAGTCTTCTTCCAGATTTGGGGAAAGGACGACGAGTTTAAACACAGATTGAAAAGAAACGTGAGAGGCTTGGACAACACAGCTGCGCAATCCCGAATAAAAAAAGCTGGTAGACCATCGGTTCCAGCGGTCGATTTAGGTTTAAGTTTCTTTAAGGCACTGATCACGTCCCTTTCCTCTATGGTGTTAACAATTAGAGATGAGAGAGAGGGACGTGAGCAGTTATCAGGGGGGTTGTTCCGAAACGTAGAGGAATCAACATATGCCGATTGGAAGAACTTAGCAAACAAATTCACTATCTCCTGAGGAGCCGTAAGCAATTCGTTTTCAAAATACATGTTGATGGGAATACTAGTTGTCCTCCTTTTCTCGTTTAGAAAAGACCAAAATTTATTTGGGTTGATAGAGAAGTCCCTTTCCGCCTCAGTAACATAATTTCTATAAGCAATCCGAACCTCGATCTTGATCTCTCTACGAAGACGTTTAAATTCGACTAGGTCACAAATATTTCTAGTACGTCTATACCTTTTCCAGGCTTGATTCTTTTTTTTGATTTTACGTATTATCGAATTATCGTACCATTTAGGATATTTGAGGGTCTTAGGGCGAATAATAGGAACATTGTTGGAGATAACTGAATTCAGTACGACATAGAATTGGTCGCAAGCGTTATCAATATTATTGAAGGACCCCAAGAATGAAAAATCGGTTTGTAGAATGTCGTTGTAAAGGGATGGGTAATTCGCTCTTCGAAAGTTGTACCTTTGAGTCTGAAAAAGGGGAAATTTATCATGAATATGCTCAACCAGAATTGACATCTGTAAGGCAGGGTGATGAAGATCCAATGGTATCAAAGGATGATCCGCACTATATACATTAAGTGGAGTTCTACTAAATACAAGATCTAACAGACGATTATTTTCGTTATAATTACGATTATATTGATTTAATGATAAAAATTCGCATAATTCAAGTAAAGAAGAAACTTGGTTGTCACTATAAGAGGCATCCATAACATAATTTGCATAAGTAGGAAGATTAAAATCTCCCAAGACTAGCAAATCGTCTTCATTAGTAAAATAACCAGAGTCCAACATTTCTTCAAATAGTGTGTCATAGGTAACAGTATTACTGTTAGGTGGGACATAAATCAGAAGAATGCCAACTGCACGATGGGACAATTCCAATCTTATGGCGATCATATCAACATTAGGAAGCGAAGAATGAAATTCAATTTTAGTTGCATTGAAGGTCTTGCTCAAAGCAAGCAGTACGCCACCACCCCTCGTAGTATTCGTTAAAGCAAAATTACGATCAGCCCTAAAGATATTGTACTGACTACTAAACAACTCGGCATCAAAGACACTAGAGTCGAGCCAAGTTTCAGTAAGTGCTATAAGATCGTAGGAACAAAGATAGGAAGCATTAAGAAGGTCATGTGTTTTAGTTTTCAAACCACGTACATTCTGATAATAAATAGAAAATTCTTTAAGTTTCCGCCCCAATGCTCTCAACCGCAAGCCATCACTTGATTGCTATATTTTTAGATGCAAGAGATGTTTTAAAAGCATCCAACTTAGTTTTATAAATAGGGCATTTAACTGCATTCCATGCTGCATGGTTAATATCTGTTTCAACTTTTGCATTAACACAATACATTTAAAATGATCAGATTTACATTTAGAAATACTGTGATTTAGAGAACAATTAGGACAGTATTCAACTGTGGATTTACAATTTTTTGAAAAATGATTTAAACCACTACATTTATAACAGAATTTTAAAGCATCATAGACAATACATGAGTCATAATCCACTATATAGTATATAATATACGGTTGTTAAAAATTATGATTCTTCATTGCGATCGCGGGCCTTATTGATACGTCCCGGGGGCCGGATGTGGCCCGCGGGCCGTATCTTTGACATCCCTAGTCTAGATACAGCAATATTATAATTTTAGCCCCTCTGGGCAGAGTCGGCCCTAGCTTTTTTGCCGCCGTAGGCAAACTCAAAAAATGCCGCCGCACCCAAGCTTAAAGAAAACTATGTTAAAATGACATATAATTGAATTAAGACAATAATACTAATACAGATTTACGAAAAATTGTTTTATTGAAAAAGAAAGTTTACATTTTTAACGAGCTGACGACAACGAACTTAATAATTTGAATATACTTTTAAAACAATGAACAATAATATACAAAGTCTAAACCTAAATTAAAACAATTTTTTTCGAAGTTTCATTTCTGCAAAATCGCGAATAATTTCTTTCAGATCTAATTTACTACTCAGTTCGTGTTCAATGGCCAACATTGCTAACTCATTAAGACGATTTTGTGTAGTCATAGTTCTTAAAATATTTTTTATTATTTTTAATTTAGAAAAAGTTCTTTCACCGGTAGCAACAGTTATGGGCAGCGTTAACAAAATTCTTAGAGCAATGCTCAAATTTGGCCCAATTTTAAGGGAAGTAATGAATTTAAGAACGTCAGCTGGACTGGAAAGTGAAGAAACAAGGCCTATTTCGTCAGTCAGATCTAAAGCGTTAAGGTCGGACGAATCACCATTTGTTAAGACGTTTTCAAGATCTTTACAATGTGCCATCATATAAAAATTCAAAAGAATCATTGTGACTATTCAGTAGGTTGAATCTCAGCTCCAATGCACTAATCGCCTGATCTATAGTAAAGAAAAAAAATTCTATTTTATATTTTTGTTTTAGATCTTGTATCGGATTGTCTAAACTTTCATATGAAAAGTTTTGTTTTGTAGTCCGAACACGATGACGTGTTGTAGTCAATTTAAAGTTTTTTTCTACGTCGATTTCGTTGGCTAAATTTTCAGCTTTTAAGATAATGTTGTCAAAGGATTCATCCGATCTTAATTCTTTAAAAAAAATTAATGAGCTATTTAATAAATTAGTGGCTTGGGATAAATCAAAATCTTTGGATTGAAGCACCTTACTTATCGGATTAATACGATTCAAAATTTTATACCAAATAAACATTGAACATAAAAACTTAAATTGTTTTATTGTAGTCAATAACCGCTGGCCTCATCTCGAATCATATTATCTATTTCGGCATTCTCATAAATACTTAATAAAGCATCATGAATATCTCCTATTTGAAAACGTGAAGGTGTTAGGGAATCTATATACGATTTTCCCAACGAGTGTCGCTCAATGGTTTCAATGTAAGAGTACTGAGGTGTTCTCTTAATATGGCCCACCGAAAAGTCGATGAGGCAAAAAAAGTACCGTCAAACGGGGTGACTTCGGACAGTGGAGGTGACTTTGGACAATCGGTAGTTCGCTACTTCTTATTCGTATTTTACCGAATGTATGCATTTTATCGTCACTGTTTTAATGCAAGCTTATACTTGCCAGTATTCTTTCAACCACGGTGGCGGTGGGTCGCGCTGCAAGCTAAACTTCGCCACGTGCTACGCTTTTACAGGAAAACTGAATTTAGTGATTACAAAAATAGTGAAAAAGTAAGTATTCTGCACAGAACTACGTAAAATCTGCACGATTTCCGACTATTTTGCTTATTATTATAACTATTTAAAAATCATTTGACAACGAAATTAAATTTTTTTCTAGAATAGTTTTTTTTATACAGGCCCATAACAAAAAAATTGTCTTTTAGGGGGTGACTTTGGACAATGCCACGAAAGTATAGAAAAGTGTTAGGCGGCCGTAGTTATCAGAACTACAATCAAGATAACCTAAAAAAAGCTATAGAAGAAATTAAAAACCGAACAAAGTCTTTAAGAAAAGCGTCAGAATTCTATGGTGTTCCAAAATCGATCATAAGCAACGGTGTCAATGAAAAACATACAAAAAAAGCAGGAGTTCAAAGTGTTCTTAATGTTGTCGAAGAAAATCGTCTAGTTTTGTTAATACAAAGTGCCTGTGAATGGGGATTTCCACTAACTGAGTATGATATCAGAGAAATAGTAAAACAATACTTGAATAGGAAAGGTGTTAATATTGGAAAATTCCGCGACAATATGCCCGGTCGCGATTGGACAAAATCTTTTCTGTCTTGTCATAAAGAATTAACTGTAAGATTAAGCCAAAATATAAAACAGCCTCGTGCGCAAGTTTCTGTCCAAACTATAACTGAATATTTTACGGAACTAGAAAAAGCATTAGAGAATATTGATGCAGCAAACATTGTTAACTATGACGAGACCAACTTTAGCGATGATACTGGTAAAGCCAAGGTCGTTTGTAAACGCGATGTAAAACACTGCGACAAAATTATGGATTCAACAAAGACAAGCATATGTGTGATGATGTCTGCTTCAGCAAATGGAGAACTTTTACCACCTTTTGTTGTATACAAGGCTAAGCATCGATATCAAGAATGGGAGGAAAATGGTCCTCTTGGATGTAAGTATAGCATTAGTAAGTCGGGCTGGTTCGAGGCAGCAACGTTTTACGAGTGGTTTAGTAAAATACTATTGCCATATTTTCGAAACAAGGAAGCAACCAAGCTACTGATTGGAGATAACCTTTCCAGCCATTTAACCATAAAAGTTATAGAGCAGGGGTGCTCAAACTTGAACTGCTGGCGATCTACCTCAATATTGTTAGACTACGATCGATCGACTCTGAGAGGCTGCAAGTAAGTGTGATGCAGGATTGTCGTCTAGGTAGGGCGTATCGTGGCATAGATATTAGTTTTCCGCACAATATGCATTTTTTTAGTCAAGGTAAGTGTAGGTCTACTCTAAAATGTCAATGAAAAAACTCATAATTACTCAAAATTGCGAGTTTATTGGTACTTACAAAACAAACGAGTTCTAGTGTCTAAACTTTACTAAAGAGTGACTTTGGATGTTGAAGCGTGGCACTGCATGTCCTCAGCATACTTTTCATAAGATGGTAAGTAATTACCGAGTGCTAATCGCAAGCATGATGACATATGTTCGTCAGTTAGTCGATTGCGATATTTTGACTTAATTATCTTCATTTCAGAAAATGCAGACTCGCACAAGTAAGTTGACCCAAACATTGCCGTCAGTTGAAGGGCGATTTGCCTTAGATTCGGATATTTATCTTCAGATATAAAAACACCAGAATTTTGTATCAGATGCTGTGGCTTTGAGATGTATATCTGATATAATCTGCACTAACTCATTTTCAACAGAACATGAGTCCATGTTAAACTGACTTGCTATTTCAGTAGCTAATTCCTCAATGTTTTTACACGAAAAAGGATAACTCATAAATGATGCGATATTTGCTAATTTACTGAAATCATAAAAACGTATTTCGAATTGGCCAAAAATATTTGATAATTCTGCCTCATAAATATCATAATTCAACTGAGGAATCCTTGCTTTCAAAGACGGAAAATTTTTCAGATCCTTTCTTTTCAGTTGATCTATCATAAGTTGCAATTTACTTTTGAATGCGTTTATTGCGTTAATCATCTCAATAATAGTTTTTCATTTACCTTGAAGCTCCAAATTAATGGTGTTTAAATGCATTGTGATGTCTGTCAAAAATGCCAAATCAGTCAGCCATTTTCCGTTTTTCAGCATCTGAGTGTCATCACCTCTTTGGTCCAGAAAAGCTGTTATTTCGGGCAATAATTCTTGAAACCTTTCTAGGAATTTTCCGCGACTCAACCACCTGACGTCCGTGTGAAGAACTAAATCAGTGTGTTCAGTTGACTCACTATGTTCCAACTGCAATTTAAAGAGCCGTCGTTGCAAGCTACGTGCACGGATAGAATTCACAATTTTTATTGCAATGCCCATAATCTCCTTCATGTTTAGAACTTTTGAACACAAAACTTGTTGATGTATAATGCAATGGAAGGAGAAAAATGAAGGGAAGTCATCATTAGCTCGACACAATTCCACAAAACCGTTTTTGTTTCCAGTCATTGCTGGTGCTCCATCGGTTGTAATGCACACTAGTTTATATATTGGTAGCTTGTAGTTTGTTACAAAATTGAAGAAAACGTCATATATATCTTCGCCACGGGTCTTTCCTTTCAGAGGAATCATTGTCAAAAACTCTTCCTTAGCCGACATGTCATTGAAAACCATTCGAATATAAATACACAGCTGGGCAGTATCTGTCATATCGGTGGATTCGTCGAACTGTAAAGAAAAGTATATACATTCCATGATATCATGTTTTAGTTTATCTGCCATGTCCTGACTCATGACTTCAACACGCCTTGTGACAGTCGGACGAGATAACAGAAGTTCTCTAATAGCAGACATAATCTCTGTTTTATTTTTAAAATCTCCAAATAAAGTCTCACCCGCTTCAATAAATGCTTCCTTCACAACCAATCCATCATCAAAGGGTTTCTTGTGTTTCGCCAATATATGAGATATTTTAAATGACGCGATCGTTGCAGCTTTTGATTGTTTGGCTGGTCTTGTGAACATGGTTTGTTCTTTTTTCAAACAAGTTATCAAATCACGTACTTTTCGTTTTCTTAATTCACTCTGTGACGGAAAATCCTTTTCATAGTTTTTATGAACCGTTTTATGATGCCTCTCTAAGTTCCCACGCTTAGGTATTGCAACTGACGCACGGCAAATGAGACAAATGCACTTATCCTTTACCATACAAAAGAAAAATTCTTCCTCTCAATCGTTATTAAAATGATAAGTTTTACTTTTCTTCGCCGCACTCATTTTGGACTATTTATTAATAAACTTTGTATCGATGTATCGCCTTCAAGTTACAACTCAGACTGACTCCTATTCCTGCAGGCGCAACATTTATATCGGCGCGAACGAAGTCTCGAATGTTCCCGTCAAACACGCCGCCCGAAGTTTCTAGAAAAATCGGCGGGAATCAAAAACGCGGCTTTTCTTTGACAAGTACCGCGCGTTCCTTTGATAAAGTCGCCTTTTCCGCTAGCAGGGAGTTATTACGATAAAAGAAAGTGATGAGGGGGTTATTCTGGCCTAATTGTGGATCGTAAATTTTAGTAGTTTATTCATTACATTTTGTTTTAGTTACCTAAAACAAAATCTGTGAATAGTTCTATATCGGAATTTTTTTCTCGAGATCGACTCAAAAAGCACTCGTGATCGACCGTTTGAGCACCCCTGCTCTAGGGTTTAAAGTTTTAATTCTTGATTGTACTCCCGACTTGTCGCCTCTCATATTTGAACCATTGTCGTAACTTTGACCTCTCATATTTTCCACTTTCAATCCATTTTTCCCTAACTCTTCCAATAAAACTTGAGATAATTCCTTATCAGTAGATCTTTCAATAGGAAGAAAACCCAAAAAAATATTCATTAATTTTACATTCAAATCCCGATTCTGATTGATCAATAGAAACATATCTTACTACAAATGTCATTTGTTCATCCTTGCTCGCATCGGGAGTGCAATCAAGAATCATCGAATAATATTTCGCTTTTTGAAGATTTTATGTTATCTTGTAATAATCCAATAATTTCATTCTGGATGTCTTTCCCTAAATATGACACTCTATTTTCTTCACTGTTGAGGATTCTACGAACGTGTTCCTCCATTACTGGGTCAACTTCAGCTAGCAATTGAATTAACTTCAGGAAATTTCCACTATTATGTTCATAAAGCTTGTCGCTTATACTCCTGAATGCTAGAGAACTTTCTCCAGGCAATTTAATAATTGATATTATACGTAAAATCACTTCATGCCAATATTTAATTTCATCATTAATAAATCTCTATGTAGCTGAATCTACTGTTTGACAAGTTTCCAACCTTCGTTTTAGCTCTATCCATGATTTCAAATTATCTACATAATATTTTGAGTCTTCGTGCTTTCTTAATACCTCACCAATATTTTTCCAGTTTTTATAACGCTCATTTGAAAAGGAACTTAATTTTGAATACTACTCAGTATATATCACCACTACACTAAATACTTTATTTTTGCGCTCGACGCACGTTTCGCTAACCATGTTAGCTACATCAGGAGCGATGATAGTCTAAAGCTAAACTACAAATCTACCCTATTTATACTTAGCCTAACCCTTAAATTACTCAAGCGGGACTAATAACACAGCCAAGGCCATCAGTTCCGGTCAAGTAACCAGTAGAGAGCACTATAAGGAATAGGCCCTCTGTCTTTATTTAAACTACTTTTACATTTTATGATTTCCATACTTTCGTATGCGTTCAACAATCTCCTATCAGATACATTTTTTATTAATCTTAGATTATCTAATGTTACAGTATGATCAGCTTCAAGGGCATGTTCGGCAATGCTAGACTTTTCTGTTCTACTGTATTTTAAGTGTGCTAAATGTTCTTTAAATCGTGTTTTAATTGACCTTTTAGTTTGCCCAACATACGTTTTGTCACAATCATTACAACTAATTTCATAAATTCCACTTTTCTCACAATTAGGAACCTTATCTTTGGGATTTCCTAAGATATTCCTCAGATTGTCTGATGACTTATAGACTAAGGTGAGGCATACCTTATTAAATACCTTATTGAGTCCCTTGCCATATTTCGGATTATATGGTATGGAGACATACTTGGTGTTATTTTCTTCGCGTGTAAAAAAAGCTGGAATTCTGAATGTTAAACCTAAACTTATGTCTATTTATTAGCTTATTTACTAAGTCATCGTCATAACCATTAACTCTAGTTATATTTCTAATACGATTCCTTTCTTTATTAAAGTTTACTCTATTCAGAGGGAAAGTGACCAAACGATGAACTAAAAAATGTAATGAGGCTAATTTATGTTGTTTGCAATGAAATGAATCATTAGGAATATATCTATCTGTTACTGTGTCCTTCCTATAGATATCAAATTCTAATCTATTAATATTTTTAATAATTAAAATATCTAGAAAAGGCAATTGTCCTTTGTTCTCAACTTCGTAAGTGAATTTAATGGAATCATACCGCTATTTAAGTTAGAAACAAAATCATCAATATTTGCTTTATTTGTATCAAAAATCGGGAAAATATCATCCACATACCTATACCATAGCCTTGGGAAATATTCGAATTCTTGACTGGCTTCGATTTCAAACTTACTCATGAATAAATTGGCTATGAAAGGTGATAAGCAATTACCCATAGCTGTTCCTTCTTTCTGAACATAAAATTGATTGCTATATTGGAAATAATTTTGTTCCATACAAAGTTTAGATAATGTTAAGTATTCACGAATAATTTGGTCTTCAAAGTCATTCATTCTAAGTAATTCTTCGAGATATTGTAAAGTTTGTGGAATTAGCACACTTGGAAACAAAGAACTAACATCAAAAGAAATTAAGACTTCACCTTCATTAAGAACTAGATTTTTTGTTTTATTAATGAATTCTAATGAATTCTTCACTGCGAAAGTACGAGTATTTAATGATAAATTCTCAAGTTCTTCTCATCCGACCGATGAAACAATGGGTCGCATTGCTTTTTCAGGTTTGTGAATTTTGGGTAAGCATTACAATTTTGGTATCTGGAATCTTTAAACACAGAATATATCAGCCAATCTCTCGCGACTTGTTCTCCATTTTTTAAGATCCTATGAGAGTGTTTTTCACTAAATCTTCGATTTGGATTTTGATTGTCAAACGGGAAATCGTAATGGAATAAAGGAGATAATGGACCTTTTGTAACTAAAAATATTCGATCTGAGTCGCTTATAGGATCAGGCATAATCCTGAGTCTGAAGATAAAGTTAGGTTGAGGCTTCCTTCATTTCCCGTGGTAGTATCCATTGTCTCAAGACTTGTTGAATTCTGTTCCTGGCTGGGATAACTCACAATTTCATCTTTATTATTGGTGTCGTCTTGATAATCCAAACCCAAATCAAAATTGACGGTAGTGTTCATATTCCGGCTACTGCTTGGCTCTTTGTTTTGTTTGGAACTACTTGCATCTTTTAAGAAGCTATGCAACTCTCCTGCTTGCTTTTGAAGCAGGGTTTGCTTCTCCAATCTCTTTTTTATGTTGACTACCAGATAGCCTTTTTCTTCCGTCAAACATTCTAAAACAAAACAATCTATTTAAGTATTTGATACGATACGACAAAGGAATGATTCAAAGCTGAAAAATCGTCTCAACAGAGGGCGGAACCTAACCATAAAATCTACACTTAAGCATAACGAATTTATTAGTACATGTATAAGGTATTATTAGCGTCGAAAAATCTCAAGTACAAAGATTAGAATACGAATCTAAAGCTTCTCTTACCTTTTAGAAAAATGAAATCGCTACTGTCCACATCCACTACACTTGTAACTAACTAATTTAAACTGTATCACTACCACAACCGGACGTTTATGCATAAATAAGGCATTGTTTTAAATCTGACTCTCTCTTTTGTGTGAGTGGAAAAAGCTTGCAGAATCCTGTCTGCGGTACCGGCGCGGGCGCATCTCACAATTTACCTATAGAAATACAGTAATACCCCCGCTTAGCGCGACCCCGTTACGCGCGGTTTCACTATAACGCGAATTTCAAATTTCGCGCTCATGTAGTCATTAACTTCTCTATGGTCGCGGGGGGATCCCCGCTTTCTCTCTGAATATTCTCTTTGAAGAATTGGGAATTCCCTGTCCTTCGACTTTGTTCTATGGGGATTTCCTCGTTCGTTTCGTGTGTTCATTTGTTCCGAAATGTTAGTTCGGTCGGCTGGCAGTTTTGTTTTAATATTTATTGGAGATACATACATACATAATTTAACCCTACGTTAAAAATGCCGCCTGTAAAGAAAAAAGAGCGTAAAAGCGTCACTTTGGAATTGAAGATGAAAGTGTTAAGAAGAATGGAAAATGGAGGCAAAGCAACAATTGTTGGGAGAGATTTTGGACTCTCAGAATCGACTGTGAGAACGATTTATAAAAATCGGGAAAAAATTAAAATCTCCAGCGAAGGTTCAACACCTATAAGTGCAACAAAACTTTCTCGTTCGAGATCATCTATCTTAGAAAGAATGGAGAAATTACTGTCAGTCTGGATCGAAGATTTGAATAAGAAGAACACACCACTAAGTCAAGATCTCATATGCACAAAAGCAAAATCTTTGTATGAGATGCTGAAAACAAAAGAAGGAGAAGGGAGTGCCACTCCGACTTTTGCTGCCAGCAGAGGCTGGTTCCATCGGTTCAAGCAGCGTTCTAATCTTCACAATATCCACATAACAGGCGAGGCGGCCAGCGCGGACATTCAAGCTGCAGCTGAGTTTCCAGACAAGTTTCAAGACTTCGTTAGACGAGAGAAAATTCCTGCTTGTCTCATCTTCAGTGTTGATGAGACCGCACTTTACTGGAAAAAAATGCCATCTCGAACATTCATTTCTAAGGAAGAACGTCAAGCCAGTGGTTTCAAAGCTGCGAAAGATCGACTAACACTTCTGCTGGGTGGTAATGCCACTGGTGATTTCAAACTGAAACCTTTACTAGTGTACCATTCAGAAACACCCCGTGCAATGCGAGGCACAGACAAGACAAGTCTACCAGTTGTGTGGCGATCAAACAGAAAGGCGTGGGTTACACGGGAAATTTTTCAAGAATGGTATTCTAATAGTTTTTGCCCATCAGTCAAATCATACTGTGACAGAAATGGGCTTGAACCTAAAGTTATATTACTCTTAGACAATGCCCCAGGACATCCAACCTCACTTGATACGCCCAGAGACTTAAAAGTGTACGTAAAGTTCCTTCCACCAAACACTACGTCAATATTACAATCTATGGACCAGGGAGCAATAGCAAACTTCAAAGCTTATTACCATCGCCGCACTTTTAGCCAACTAATTCATGAAACTGACGGGGAAGGAAGACAGTCTATGCGAGAGTGGTGGAAGTCATACAACATTATGAAGTCTATTCACAACATAGAAGAGGCTTGGAAGGAAGTTAAAATGAGTTGTATGAATGGGGTGTGGCGTAATCTTTGGCCAGATGTAGTGGAAGCACCTAGAAGAATTGTCCAGATGCAGAGACAAGTGCTTGAAGACATTGCTGCAATGATTGAGGGGTCTGAACTTGAAGATGTCACGGTAGAAGATCTCGTAGAACTTGTAGCAACGCACGACGATCCTATTAGCAATGAAGATCTGATCGAGTTACAGAATAATCCTATCTACGATGAGGAAGAACAAGTAGAAGAGAAAGTTTTATCTTCAGGGGAAATACAAAATGCACTTTCAAAAATTTATTCAGGTTTGGACATATTGCAGAGTATAGACAATAATGATGACCGTGTCTTGACCGTGTGTCAAACAATTAAAAACAGTGTTGGGTGTTATGAACGTATTTTACAAGAACGTAAACAAAACGTTACCCAAAAGACAATAGATGTATTTTTCCGTAAAAAATAAGAGTATGTATTGCATAAAGTGTTCTTAGAATTAAAGTGATTGATTAAAATGATTTGTATTTTTTTGTATTAAATTTTGACTATGTTTAATCATAAACCTCGATATACGCGAATTTCAGTTAACGCGATTTTTTTTCGGAACGTATCCCTCGCGTAAAGCGGGGTATTACTGTACCCAGAACTTCTGGGTATTTCTATAGACAGGAATAGACAGGCTTCTGGCAGAACCCTGTCTATTCCTGTTGTATTTGATTTTACTACTCATTTATTTTCTAGATTCAAGTAATCGAAATATATTTTTGTGGGTGTGTTTATTTTTTTGCGCTCTAGTAGCTCAGGCGGTTTTTGCCGCCACTAAATTTTGCCACCGTAAGCAGTTGCCTATCTTGCTTACCGCCTAGAGCCGGCCCTGCTCTGAGGTATCATCAGGAGTATTGTTCTGAGTTTTGAATCTCGAAAAACATGTGCTCTTTTGTTTATTAAAATTTAAGTTTTCAAAATGCGTTTTTTTGGGCTTAAAATGTGAATAACTCGGGTTATATAAGTCAGACAAAATAAAGCAAACCCTTCGTAATGAAATTTCCAACAAATCCTTGTTGGTTTTTAACTGCTAACTGCGTACATAACCTACAAAATTGAAAAACAGACAAAAAACTTTTTTTTTCATTTTATTGTATAGATCTATAGAGCCCTGTGACGTGCCACAGGGCTCTATTCTGGGACCATTACTTTTTATGATATATACCATGGATCTGGTTGAATCAGTTAATGACAATTGCGTAATCCATCAGTTTGCTGATGATACACAGGTGTATGCTAGTTACAATAGGGATAATGCTGAGCAAGTGTTCCATCGCTTGAATGCCACACTCAAGAATATTCAGTCATATTCGGAGAGGCAGAGTCTTAAGTTGAATCCATCTAAATCAGTGGCAATTAATTTTGGTAATGTGCTGGCGGGACTTGGCTTGGTGTTTTTCTGGATGGTGTTCCTGTCCAACTCAGGGAAACTGTAAAAAGTCTTGGGCTTGTAATTGACAAGGACCTGCGCTTTAGAGGTTACGTCAAGCTTATAATGCAGAAGGCATACACAGCTTCAAGAAGCTTATATCGGAATAGAACTATTTTGACCAGAAACGTAAGGAAGAGGCTCTGCGAAGCATTAGTCTTAAGTCATGTTAATTATGCGGATGTGGTTTTTGGGCCATGTCTCGATGTTCGTTCCAGTTCTAGAATACAAAAGATTCAGAACTCTTGTGTTAGGTTTACTTGTGGATTGCGGAAGAGAGATCATGTTTCTCCTCGATTGGTGGGGCTGTGCTGGCTCAATATGTTTAGCAGGCGAAAATTGCACATGGAGGTGTTTGTTCATAGAGTCTTGGCAACGGGTTGTCCTCTCTATCTTAGACAGAAATTGTGGCATCGGGTAGATGTGCACGGTTTAAATACTAGAAATATTCACCTTTTAGAAATACCAAAGCACAGAAAGGCGATCTTTGAAAGATGTTTCAGCTGTGCTGCAGTGAGTGTTTACAATTCGGTACCGCACGCTATTCAAAGCAGGTCAGTTAATGATTTCAAACTAATTTATAAGAAATTTCTCCTCGGGGATGCAGCTTGACTTTTATTTTTATTCTTATTTCTATTAGTCCTATCTTTTGGCGATGGATTGCCGATGGATTGTGCCATTATTTTTGTCTTCTCCTTCACTTCTGTGCATTACATTATTTTTGCTGTTTTGCTGATTGATTATTGTATGTTTTCTTCTTTTTTCTTCCAGTACTATGTTATCTTGTATTTTTATTTTATACTATTATTATTATCTTTACTCTATAATGATGTAATGTTATTGTATGTATTTTTATTTAGTATTTAGGCATTACTTGAATGTTGCATTATTGAATTTGTATTTTTATATTTGTTTTTTTTTTTTTTTTTGTATCTTGTATGCTTAGCTACTAGCTCGGTTGAGATGAACAGTTCTTAACTGGACTTCGCCAAGTTAAAAATAAAGACCTTTTATTATTATTTATTATTATTATTACAAAAAGTTCTTCTTTCTCACATTTGATCAATGTGGTTCCATGTTTGGCTGACGGGCCAAAACCAAGTCAGCACAAACGCTATTACCATTCCGTATTAAGGAATGACCTGACAATGTAACATGTTTTCAAAATCACTGACTTCTGAATGTTTCTGTGTATGTCTGTGTTAAGTCTTAATTGCACTAAATGTGGTGTGAATGTTATTGGTGTAAGGCCTGTGGCTGATATAATGAGGGGGACAATGATGACTTTTTCTTGTCTCCATAGCCTTTTTATTTCCGTTGCAAGGTCTGTGTATTTGGAAATTTTTTCTGTTTATTTCGTTTGGATGTTTGTGTCGTTGGGGACAACTATGTCAATTAGATAGGTGACTTTTCCTTTTTTTTTGCACTGAAAAGTAATATCGGGTCTATTGGCGGAGACTGTTTTATCTGTATGGATACCGATGTCCCAGTAGAGCTTGTAATCTTCATTTTCAAGTATGGATGTTGGCGTGTATTTGTAGTAGGGATCTGTGTTTTCTATGAGTTTGTATGTTGTTGCTAGGGCTTGGTGAACTACTTTGGCAGCTGAATCATGCCTGGCTGTGTACTCTGTTCCGGCCAATATTTTACATCCGCTCGTTATGTGTTCGATCGTCTCTTTCTGCTGGTAGCATTTCCTACATCTGTCCTCTGCAATAGTCGGGTCTTTGATGATATGCTTTTGGTAGTTTCTGGTTAATATGACTTTATCCTGGATGGCAAGTAAGAAGCCTTCAGTCTCAGGGAATAGCTGCCCATCCTGTAACCAGGTGTATGATTGTTTTTTATTTACGTGGTCTTGTTCTATGTAGTATCTGTGTTTTCCGTGGAGTGTTTTCTCTGACCACGTTTTCATCTTTTCCTGTTGTAATTGGGTGTGACTGTGTGTGTCTGCTGAGTGGTCTGCCCGGGCTAAGTCGAGAGGTGTGTAGTTTTTGTCTGCTTTCACTGTCGCTGTGTGGAGGCTGGTTTGCCTGCTGTGAAAGAATTTCCTAAGTGTTTGTATTTGTTTTGTGTGTAATGATCTGATGTCTATAATTCCTCTTCCTCCTGCTTTCCTCTCGATGGTAAGTCTTTCTTTGCATGCGTTGGGGTGTAATTTCCTGTATTTGGTGAATTGAGATCGTATAAGGATGTGAATATTTTCTATGTCTGTTTGTGACCATTTGATGATACCAAATGAATATGTGAGTATAGGTATAGCGAACGTGTTGATGGCTTTAGTGAGATTCTTAGAGTTGAGTTTTGTTTGCAAAAGTTTCGTCAGTCTGTTTTTTGAATTCGGTTCTGAGCTCTGTTTTGATGTGAGTGTGGTTGAGTTTGGTGCTTTGTTGGAAGCCTAGATATTTGTATGTTTCTTTGTCGAACATGTTATCGAGTGTTTCATTGTTGATGGTTTCTGTCTCATGGTGGCACTTCCATTGGCCTTTGTTGATGTGGAGCACTTTGCATTTACTTATACCAAATTCCATATTGACATCTAAGGTGAATATTTCTGTGATTTTGAGGAGTTCTTTCAGCTGTGTTTGTGTGGCAGCGTAGAGTTTTATGTCGTCCATATATAGAAGGTGGTTTATTTTATGTTGATTCACTTTTTGGTGTCTGATATTGAAGCCATGCTCTGTTCTGTTTAGTATATTTGAGAGTGGATTGAGAGAGAGGCAAAACCATATAGCACTGAGCGAGTCTCCCTGAAATATACCCCGTCTGATGTACAGCTCTTCTGTTTGGATCCGTTCGGTTTGTGTTTCTAGGCGTATTTTGGTTTTCCATGTTTTCATAATTTGCTCGAGAAACTGCCTGAGGTGTTGGTTGATTTTATAGATTTCTAGAGCCCTGATTAACCAGCTGTGGGGTATGGAGTCGAAGGCTTTTTTATAGTCTATGTAACCGATGTGAAGATTTCTGTGTTCTTTTCTGGTTTGTCCCATAATCACGCTATCTATAATCAGCTGCTCTTTGCATCCTCGACTATTTTTCCTGCATCCCTTCTGCTCTTCTGTGAGAATATTGTTGTCTGTTAGGTGTTGTTCTATTTTCTTCGAAATTGTGGCTGTGATGATCTTGTATAGGGTTGGAAGACAGGTGAGAGGTCGGTAGTTTGACGGGTTTGTGGTGTCTGGGCTTTTGGGTTTAACGTATGTTATTCCTTGTGTGAGGAAAGTGGGAAATGTGTGTGGTTGTAGAATGGCTTTGTTGATTTGGTGTGTGAGTGCTTCGTGTGTGGTGGTAAACTGTTTGTACCAGAAGTTTTGTATATTGTCTATTCCAGGACATTTCCAGTTGTGTGTGTGTTTGATAGTTTCTGTAATTTCTTGTGTATTTAATGTGGTATTTTCTTGTTCTGTCACATGTTTTATATTTGTCTTCTTCGGCATTGATCCAGGAGTGTTATTATTGTGTAGTTTGGGTTCTGACCAGATACTTTTCCAATAATCTGCGAGTTCTTGTTTGTTTGGTGGTTCAGTCACTGCTATCTGTTTGTACATAGTTTTCCGGTAGAACTGTTTTTCGCTTCTTCGGAAGAGGTTGTTGGTGTCTTTCCTCTCATTTGATTCTTTATATCTACGGAGTCTTGCGGCATATACAGATAGTTTTTGTTTCAAGGTATCGAGGATTTCTGGCAGTGTTCTGTTGGGAGACTTGTTTGCCCCCTGTGTGACACGTTTGGACGCGTTCCCGCTTATAAACTGGGTAAGATGTCCTAGATCTCTCCTGATGTTGTTGATTTTGTTTTCTATTCTTATTTGCCATTTGAATTTTGGGTTTGTCCTGTTGGGGTTTCCTTGTCGTTGAGGGAGTTTTTGATTATTTTGTGTTAGAGTGGTGATTGCTGCTGCGTATATTATTGTGTGAATGTCTTCGATTGTGCTTAAGTCTGTTAAATACTGAGGTATTATGTGCTTGTTTAGTGTGTTGAGGATTGGTTGCGTGCTCTGTCTGAAGATTAAACGAGGGATGGGATTTCTTGTTGTGGGGTCGGTGCTTGACCATCGAGCTAGATGTGACTCCATTTTTGCTTTAAGTGTTTGTATGAGAGGTGATTCTGGGTGATGTTGTGTGGATGTTGTTGAGGGTGGCGAGTGATTCATGTTGTTATCTGTGATATGGTGTTGCGCGGTACTCGCAATATTATTTTGCGTTATGCTCCTCCTGGGTGGTGGGTCTTGTTGTGTTCGACTGGGTGGTTGTGTGTGTGAGGCTGGTTTATAATCTGCTTTATTGTTTCTATTGTTTGGTTGGTCTGTGTTCAGTTCAACAGCCACTGTGTCCTTGATGGTTTGCAATTCGAGAGGTGTGAGACGATTGTTCTTGGTAATAACTCTTTTTTGGTCTATTACTCTCTGTTCTGAAACAAGTAATTGCAGATGTGGATATTCGGTCAAGAAAAGTCTGTGCAGTTCCGGTCTGTAGCCCGATGTTATTGTTTCGAGTTTGGTGGCGGTGTAGTAACAGCGCATCACCGTCCTATTCATCTCATCCGTCCACTTTAACCGCTGTCTTGGTTTGCCAGCCTTGGTAGTTGCGTGTTGTCCTTGCAAAACATACGGGCGCTGGCCTGGCTTTGGTGGTTGTGTTTGTCCCGTATCTACGTCGGTTGCGCTTGGGATTGATGTTGGTGAGTCCAAGCGGCGAGTGATTCTCTTCTCAGTGATTTCTTTGTCAGGTTTTGTGTTTTCATTACAGCAACGCATGGCGTGTTCGTTGATTCCTGTGGTGCAACTCATGCGCTGCTGTGATTTTCACGCCTTGGTGGGTGTCAGCTTAGTCGCCGACACAACACTTTTGGCAGGTCCATTTTCGGTTGCCTGGTCTTCATCGTCCTGGCCGAGCTGCCATTTCCCGCGACGTACTCGACCGTTACGTCGCTCGCCCGATGCTTCTTTTATTTGTCTGTTATTCTCTGGAATGTTTTCAATGTTTTGTGGTGTCAGAAGCTCAAAGTGTCCCGACATTGGGTTGCCTGTTAGTAGAAGGTAAATGGTTTTGTTGTATTTTCCCGTGCTTATTATTGTTGGTCTGTCCATAAAAGTTATTTTTGTATGTCTTGTTCTTCGTTGTTTTGAGAAGATATGAAAGTTGCTATTTTGTGTTTCCGAGAGGGCAAGTATCTCTAGGCTCGTTCCATAGGTGCCATTTTTCCTCATATAATTATAATAGTTATTGAAGTCTTTTATATCGTCGACTTCAATTAATGAAAATGTGTGAAGTTCCGACCAGTTTTGTTGTAAATATCTTAGAGCAACCTCTCGGAGTTTCTCATGATGGTTTTGGTGGCCATATAAGTGTAAGCTAACTGCACGGAAAAGGCAATTTCCATCACCTACAATGTCGGATCTGGTAAAACTGTCGGGAGTAGTTTCGACTGAGGCGGTTGTTGGTTGTTATTATTATTTATTATTATTATTATCGACTAAGTGAACCGATCGGCTTAAAACTACAACAAATGCGTTTTTCGGTCATTTTCACGTTAACGAAAATGATTTTTTTTTAAATAAAGGTCTTGCGATTTTCAATTTTTTTTTAAATGACCGAAAAAACGCATTTGTTGTTATTTGATTAATAAACAACTGTAAAAAAAAGTTAAAATGACATCAAAAAAAAAAATTGTTTAATGGCATCGGACACCTAGATTTTGAAGAAAAAAGATCCATTTTGGCCCAAATGGCATAAAATGGCGGGCAATTCAAATTTTAAATAACAAATTTAGTTGTGCCCACTGGGTTCAATATTTTTGTACCAAAATTTCATGGTATTTTTGCTATAACAAAAGGAATATTTTCTGAAAGTTTCAAGCCGACCGGTTCACTTAATCGACCTGTACAATAAAAGCTTATTATTTTAGAAAGTCTGAATGTTTGATGCTCTGCGATAATATTACTTTATAATATTTGGTCCGAATAAAATTTTTGGCTTACCTTTTTTTCCTTCCTTTTCTAAACCCACTGGAGCATTGAAAATATGATTTGTAACGTTTAATATTATTGATGTAGTGGTCGCATTTACATTTGTTATGTTAACATGTTTAGTTGCATTGCTATTCGTGCTATTGTTAGCGGCATCTCCATGTAAAGGCGGGCCAGGACGTAATGTAAAAGCTATAACGAAACAAATATTTTTTAAAGTTTTTTTTTGGCTCAATTTTTTCGTAAAATAAGTTTTTACCTATCAGAGATATTAAGAAATAAAATGTAAAAGTAAAAAATTGTTTGTAGAACTTGAATTTTACGAATGTATTCCATTTTGCATTAAGTAGATCAATTAAAACTCCATCTAGAAGTTCTAAATGTTCGTCTTTATCCTAAAAAAAGAGAAGAAAATGTATAAAAAACTATAGAAGCTTCTACCACAGTAAACATAAAATACAGTAGCGAAGCTCAAAACAATTTTTAGGTCCTGTTTTTTATCACGCATGCGTCCCCTATCACACCAACAACATGGCTGCCCGCGCGGTGGCGGATTGTGTTTACATCTGGATTTCAAGAAGAATCTTTTTATAACGTCCCCAAAATTCATTATTATTAATTTTCCAATAAGTAAATGACTCGTTTGACGTTATAATTGAAAATAATTATGAAAGACCAGTGCAAGTTAAACTTTAGCAATTATTGTTTCGTACCTTGATTGCTTTTAAAATAAAAATTTTTGTTATGGAGGTATAAAATGAACAGAGGCTTCACAAAATACACCCCGAATGAGTTTTCAGCAAAGTTTATTTCCGATCTGATGACCTTGAATTTATATATATATATATATATATATATATATATATATATATATATACATATATATATATATATATATATATATATATATATATATATACCAGGTAAGTTATTAAAGGTAATGCACTCGTGATAATTTTCGTTCAATCTACACCCTGTGGGGATTATTCCAGAATTTTTTTTCAAAATTTTTTTATCAGTACCTTTCGAGATAAGGGTGAGGGACTGCGATTTTTTGCGATTTTTTGAAAATAATACAAAGAAAAGTGTGCGCAGGTATTACATTATATATATTTTTGAACTCGGTGTTTTTATAAGCTTTCATTTGACATCCCACTCGATGACCTAGTAAAAAGTTTTTTTTTTCACTTCCTATTTCACCCCCCAAAACTAACCCCTTAAGTCAAAATTTAACTTTCAAAACTATACGGCTCTAATAAGGCCATTAATTCCTATATTAGTACCAAATTCTAACTTTCTCTGTCAAATAGTTTCGGAGAAAATCGGGTGTGACAGACGGACGGACACAGAAGTGATCTTATAACACTAAAAAGACGTCAAGAGAAAGTTTTTGTTGTGCAGTTGTGCTTGTAAAAATATATGTGGTATCTCCAAAGGGGTTAGTTTTTTTAGATTTCCCAAAGATCCTAAAAGGTAATTTATTCAATTCTTTATTTCTATTATGCAATATATTATAAAAAGATTATCTTTTATATTAAAATTGTTTGCTAGAGTTAAGTTATATTATCTGCTAAAATTCGCTTACGTAACTTTCAAAACTCAATCTTGGCATGCAAAAGTAGTAATTCTCCAGCCTGAATAAGTTTGAATAAATCAGTACATGGATTTACTTTTATATATATATATATATATATATATATATATATATATATATATATATATATATATATATATATATATATATATATAAGTAGTATATGGGCATGAAATGTCATTAGTTGTAAGAACATTATTATATTAGATTTAACTAATGATAAAAAGTGTGTTCATTTCATTTTGAAGTCCCTAAGAAAAACGATCTCATCTTAAAATGATAATTACAATTATTTTCAAGCTCTCCAGATTACTGGCATTCGCTGAAATATAAGAAGCATAATTGTTGACATTATACGAGCAAAGGTGAGGGTGTGCAGAGATATATTCTCAAAATGAACATTTTTCCCCCCGGACAATATCTCTGATGTGGTTTCTTGTAAAACAACTAAAAATAGGCAAAGCCCATATTTCAGCAGTCTACCTACTGTTCTCTTATTCGTCCATTCATCCCGAGACGCGTTTGGTCGTATCAGGGCTCATCAGTCGGTTTAGGATCGACAAACAAGAGAACAGAATTTTAAGTACTTAAAATTCTAGCCCCTAGACCCATAAAAAAAATAGCCCGACTGATGAGCCGTGATACGGCGAAACGCGTCTCGGAATGGATGGACGAATAAGAGAACAGTGGGTAGACTGCTGAAATATGGGCTTTGCCTATTTTCAGTTGTTTTACAATAAACCACATAAGGTCTGAGGTTGATCCCTCGCAAAGCTCCACGCCTGCCTTTAGTGTTGGTTATGCCAACCACTCTGTCGGCTTGTGGGTGCTGTGTCATCCTCCGATTGAGTACTAGGTATGCGTATTCGTTGTATCTTACCACTATCTCCAATAGTTGAGAAATATAAATTCAACAATAAGATATTTAAATGAATAACGTGCAAAAAGCGTTGAAGCCATATGTATTCCTTGTATTTTTTGCCTTTTCCCTGTTTTTTAGTGTTCCGTACGGAACACTTATAAGATCACTTCGGTGTCTGTCTGTCTGTCTGTCTGTCACACCCGATTTTTTCTCCGAAACTATTTGACACAGAAAGGTGAAATTTGGTAATAATATAGGAATTGATGGCCTCATCAGAGCCATGTAGTTTTGAGAATTAAATTTTGACTTAAGGGGGACACTTGGGGGGTGAAGTCAGAAGTGAAAAAAAAATTTTTTTACTAGATCATCGAGTGTGGTGTCAAATGAAAGCTTGTGAAAACACGAGTAAAAAATATATATATAATATTATACTTGCGCGCACTTTTCTTTGTATTATTTTTAAAAATTCGCGAAAAATCGCTGTCCCGGGCCTTATCTCGAAAAGTACTTATCAAAAAATTTCGAAAAAATTCTGGAAAAATTTCCACGGGGTGTAGATTGAACGAAAATTATCACGAGTGCATTACCTTTAATAATTTGTATGATATATAAAAAAAAACAAAAATTTCAAGGTCATCAGATTTCAGTAAAGATTGGAAACAAACTTTGTTGTAAACTCATTTGGGGTGTGTTTTTGTGAAGTCACTGATCATTTTATACCACCGTAACATAAATTTTGACCTAAGGGGTTCGTTTTGAGGGGTGAAATCGGAAGTGAAAAAAAATTTTTTTACTAGGTCATCGAGTGTGGTGTCAAATGAAAGCTTGTGAAAACACGAGTAAAATATATATATATATATATATATATATATATATAATGTAATACTTGCGCACACTTTTCTTCGTATTACTTTTAAAAAATCGCTGTCCCCTACCTTATCTCGAAAAGTACTGATCAAAAAATTCTGGAATATTCTTCACGGGGTATAGATTGAACGAAAATTATCACCAGTGCATTACCTTTAATAATTTATTTGGTATTTAAAAAAAAACAAAATTTCAAGGTCACCAGTTTTCAATAAAGATTGGAAACAAACTTTGTTGAAAACTCATTTGGGGTGTGTTTTGTGAAGTCACTGATCATTTTATACCACCCTAACAAAATTTTTATTTTTAAAAATAATCAATGTACGGAACACTAATTGTGCAAGTTCAACTTGCACTTGACCGGTTTTTTATTATTGTATATCTGTTTTAATAAGAACTTAATTAAAAAATGTTTCTAAAAAAAATTTCTTTCGTTTTTTTCTTCATTTCAATCAACAAAATTCATTTTTATTCTACAGAATAGGATTTTTCTTGATAGAAGAAATTTGAATATTTTCAAAACTCGCTGACATCATTCCAGGTCACACAGGTCATGTGATCATTACAAACTCGATCCCCTTGAGATCAAAGGTGCCCAGTCGGACTGTCGCTACTTTGTTTTATGTTTACTGTGCTTTTACTATATATTTTATTTAACTGGGGAAAAGATTTTTTTTAAATACAGGGTGTTGTCCAAATCGAAACATTTTTTAACACATTACGGTAGTCACTTCGTCTTTTAAAATTATTTAAAATGTCATTCAGTTCGTGTCTCGACTGCGGAGCATCTCATTTACTACCACCATTGATGTTGCCAACTTACTTTTGAAAAGAAAACAATAATTTTGCCAAAAATTCGTTTTATTCTTCAACGTAGTTTCCTTCAAGAGCGGTACACTTATTCCAGTGATCTTCCAACATTTGGATACCTTTCATATAATACGATTTGTCGAGTGAATTATCTCCTCTTCTCAAGATTATCGATCAGTATTATTCCATGCGCATCCTAAAAAATACTTGCCAAATTTTTTTTTCTTTTCCAGCTGATGTTTGTGTTTTTAGACGCTTCATGCGGTTCCAGCCGCTCTGGCGTACTGCCTGTTGGACTATAGGGGGCGTATAGGGTGGATACATGTTTTGTCCGTTGTTACGAATCGATACAAAAACTCCTTTTGATTATGCCAAAACAGTGTCAAACAGCGTTCTGAATCTGCTACAACGTTGCTGTTTTTGACCAATCGTGAAAGTGCGCGGCACCCATCTGCCACATAGTTGCTTTCGACGGAGCAGATGTGCCATAACACTTCTCAAACCATTCTTAGGTTCTGGTTATATTTTTTCCATCAACAAGCATCGTTTAATCAACACGCGAAATTCTTTTTGTTCCATCGATTTGCAAAAATCAAAAGTAGCGTTACGCAAACAGCTGTAACTAACACAAACTAATAGACAAAATGTCTTGAACATTTTGCACGAATCTTCTGAGAGTTAACACCAACTGAAAATCATATGCTTTTTTTGTTTGTTCTGCCATCTCTCGGAAAGTCTGGGGACTTTTCACCCCATGTTACTACAATACGATTCCCAGAAATTGTTGAGCTCATGAATGTGTTCTAAATGTGTATGTTTTCGTTTTAATCTATTTCGAAAGTTATACTCCTTCAGTTAGTTATAAATAGAGACCGGATTATATGCAACATAAAAATCTTGAAATATGCATGCAAATATGCAGAAAAATGCTTAAAATATGCATGAAAAGGGTCAAAATATGCAATATTAAATAATAATAAAAGTAGTAATTTTTAGTTTTTTATTTCAAAATCAGCATAAAATTAACAAGTTATCGACGATGTTTAAATTTAATTAACGATTATTTACATTTTTTAAAATTATTTAACATTTGTATTCTTGTACACGTAAACAATAAGGTATTGTTCCAAATGTTGGGTAGCAAGATTGTGTCTTCGATCACTTAAAATGTTTTTATAAGTGGAAAAAGACCGTTCCACATCCACTGAAGTAACTGGGCAGTATTTGAATTTGGGTGCTATGTTAGCACTTATTGTTTCTGGCAAAAGTTCACCCGTCCCATTAATAAAACTATCAATTTGACACAAAGGTTGAAAGCCTGGGTTGTTGCACAAAATGTTTTCAAACTTTTCTTTAACTCTACGCTGGAATACATCTGGCAATGTGGAGTTTATTTGACGGATTTTATTCATTAACTGAATTGATTCGGTCAACGCCAAACCTCGAGTTTCAAGCTTTTTTTAAAACCCGCAGGTATGTGGGAAAAGTGAGTGCTAATCAAAGCTATGTTTTTTTTAATATCAGAATCGTTAAATACTTCCTTGGATGGACGAACTGCCATAGCCTCTGCACTATCGAAGTCATTTACTACACCTTTGATGGCCTCGAAATGTACATTGTAAAATAGTACAGCTTCAATCGATGTTCCCCATCGAGTTACCACTGGTTCGAGAGGTAAAAGCACATTTGGCAGTTTTTTTTTATAGGCGTTATTGCGAGCAGGTGCCTTAAGAAACACTTTCTTTGCTGATGAAATCAGTTTATTTACATTTCCAAACGTGGATCGTACTTCTTCGGCGAGTCGATGGACTCCGCGAGCAAAGCACGTCACATGAATTAAATTTGAATAAAATACTTGGAGGACTTTGGCTGCCTTGATCATATAGGGAGTAGCATCTGAGAGAAATATAAACACTCTTTCATCTGCAGAAGATTCAGAAAATATTTTTTTAATACCCTCATTCACAAATCTGGCGATCGTAGAATGATTTGTCTTGTCAAGTTCTTTGCAGGCCACCAAATAGGAAGAAAAAGGCTCTAATCTTATGCACCCACAATTAAATTCGTATATAACGACCACAACTGTCGGTAGTTGCATCAGCTGAAATCCAAATAATGTCATCCTTAAGTTCGTTACGTATTTCTTCCAGAACATGTTGGTAAATTGTTGGTACGTAATTTTTACGCAGTGGGTTGATTCGTCTGGTATTTTTTGATACAAGCAATATTTTCACAGAAAATCTTTGAATGTAGGATTTGTAAGTTTGTGGAGAGGAATATTACTTGCAAGCAATGCTTCACATAAATCCATGCTAAAGTGGCTTTTTTGTTTGCCTATAGAAGTGGAATCACGGCTACTTGCTGCTGTTATAAGTTGTTGTCGTGGCCTTTTTTTTGCAATCCTGCGATATGAAGGCTTGTCTTGACATGCTGGTCAATTTGAAACTTTTTTGTGCGCGAAACATTTTCTCGCAAACTCGACAATATAAATATTTCCGTCGTATGTAAATGTTCCAGGATAATCAGCTACCCACGAAGAGATACTTTTTTTGCGGGGTGGGGATGGTACACGTTAAACTTTAACACAATACGTTAAAAATTGCAAAAAGACTACACCGATGCAAACACGTCAACAATAATGTTAAAACTGATATCTTGTTTTAAAATAAAAATTCGTCTTCGAGAAAATTGTTTATTTGATCCACGCTCAAACAAATATTCTTAGAAACTAACTACTTATCACTTAATATCCCGATCAAGAAACAAAGGAATAAAATACCGTCGTAATTTTAGGTATTCCTTGGCACTATAACCTAATCGATGTTTAGACTATTGCAGGTAATGTTCTGGCGATAAGATCGGCTCCAAACGGCGACATTAACAATACCCTGAGCAATTCAATTGCCTAGTAATACCGAGAAATATTGTAACTATAGGGAAAATATGCATCATTATATTTGGGGTAAAAATATGCAATAATCGGTGAGAATGGTCTAAATATGCAAATGCATATGAAAATATGCAAATGCATATAATCCGGTCTCTAGTCATAACACTTCTCAAGCCATTCTTGGGTTCTGGTTGTATTT
>CM032447.1:11010972-11128253 GCA_019049505.1 Pachyrhynchus sulphureomaculatus | reverse complement strand
CGACCTGATGACGACATAGACTACCAACAATATCCGGCTTGGACTCGAATATCACTAAATAGTTACTAAACTCGACGTCAAAAATTTTAAAATGGAGTACCATTTTCAACATCGTGGTTTCTTGCAGTTGTGTTTCTGTCTTTAAAAAGTGTTTTTAACTAATGTTTATTTGACAAAGTTTTATTTTCAATGATTGTGTAACTCTCTAAGTGTCTTTTAATCATGTTTTGTGTAATCATTCATACTACCTGGCCAACTAAAAAAAAAAATGCAAAAAAAATTTCATTGTCTGCACCAGAGATGAACTAACTGCTAAATTTTTGTAAGTAATTTCACATTCAGTCGTACAATTCATTTAATCACATTTTAAAAAACGAACGTTTTAGTTTATTTTCTATACCTGGTTTTGCATTTTTAGAATCCAGAAGAAGCTACCATTAGGCAGCGAAAGCTCGATAATAAAAATAAAAAGCAGATACTAGAGCCTTTAGATCTTTGATTGCTCATCTCTTCTCCTTACAAGGGCGTTTCCCAGCAGTTAAACTTAGGATTATATATATATATATATATATATATATATATATATATATATATATATATATATATATATATGTATGCATTTAGTTACAATGATGATTAAAAAAGTTGACTGGCAATTTTTAGGTCCTAACAAATTAATTAACAATTCAAAATCGCTACTTAACATTCTGGTAAAATTGTGGAAGGAAGATCTCAATTCCCCATTTAACCCAATATCGCCAGTGTTTAAATCAGCCAATAATTCTGCTGTGCCGTAATTAACTCTCCTTTTTAATAGAGAACTGACCCAATATCTTGGTTTTTTCTGTTTTGGCCATTAATTAAAAACAAACCACAGCTAATTATAAAAAAATCGTCGTCGGAGGACATTCTTGCGGGACTAAACAAAATGGGAAATCTTTTCTTTGTCTGTGGGATAGATTTGTAAATTTTTTTTTATTGTTTTTTGATGAAAAAGGGTACATTATTTTAGTAGTCAATAGATGGTGGTCTATGTCACAATTGGCTCTCTGGTGTCGTATATCTTGAATGTGGATTGAACTTTTTATATAATCTGTTATGGAATTCTGATTTAATGATGGTCTCTCCCAAGTAAAGCGATAATATCCTTGTGGGGGAAGAAAGTATTTGTTAATTTCAGATCAAATTGATTATACAGTTCTAGGACCCTCTCTCCATTATAATTTTCTACGTCTTCTGCGTAGTTTCCTACTGTTACGTTATTTGTTTGGCTTTTTTTTTCTTTCATAAGTTGGAAATTTAAAATATCTTTTTTATTCAATAAGTAAGACAAGAACCGATTCCGAGCGGGACGACTTGCGATGCGCCGCATCTGATGCGCGTTTATTGAATAATTGAGTGCAAGATTCGGAATATTTCAACATAATTCGTTGTATAAGTGTGTCCGATGAATAAGGACAGAGTAGCCTATTCGAATGACGACTTTCACTTTCGGTACTTGATCAATAAAGTCGGTTACTCTACTTGAGCAGTTTTTTCACATAAATGATCACAACACTAATTACATGCATCAAAGATTTCAAATAAATAATATGTAGATATGTCCATTATTAGCGATCACCAATATGGCTTTCGTAAACATAGATCAACAGGAGATCTTCTGACTTATGTAACACATGTTTGGAACAACGCAATTGAACACTTTGGAGAATCTCGAACGGTTGCTCTTGACATATCCAAGGCATTCGACCGTGTTTGGCACGATGGACTATTCGCTCTTATGGTATGTCTGAAAAGTTCTGTTTGTGGCTCTCATGTTTCCTCAGAGAGCGTTCTTTACGAGTGGCGGTCGACGGATTTCTTTCTAACACCTACACTATCAACGCCGGTGTGCCCGAAAGTTCTATACTGTCTCCTACTTTCTTTCTCATTTACATTAACGATCTGCTAAAAAAAGCCCGAGAATCCAATCTACAGCTTTGCAGATGACAGTACGCTTATCTCTTCATTCACTTTGAATGCTCGGACATCGGCTATTCAGGCGAATATCCGCAGACAGCAGGAGGTCGTTCAACTTAACAAAGACCTGGAAGAAATTTTATCTTGTTGGGGTGACAGTATCCAAGTGGAATTTAACGCTACAAAAATCCAGGCGGCAATTTTTTCTAAAAAAGTTAACGTTGCTGAACCCGACATAGTGATGACGGGGTACTCCATTCCCCTAGCATCGTCACTCGATTTGTTGGGCGTTAATTATTATTTTTGGAAGCAAATATGTCCTGGCATGAACATGCAGGCATAGCAAGGAGAGCTTCTTAAAAGTTGCGAATATTATATCGAACTAGAAAGCTTTACACTCCACAACAACTGTTAATTCTTTCCAAAGCTCAAATTCGACCAACTATGGAATACTGCTTCCATGTTTGGGGCTCCGCTCCCAAAACACACTCTGTTCAGAGAAGAACTGTTCGTCTGATTGGAGACACGGAACTGACCGGCGCACAATGGGGCGAATGCGTTATTTTTCGGTCATTTGCTTATAACTTCCACATTTGTTATTGGAATGACTTCAAACTTAATACACATAATGTACGATTAATATATGTTCAGTATATGAAATAAAATCGTACTATATACTGTTTATCGCGTGCGCGATAAAGCGTAAAGATGATTATTTCAAAATACTAGACAACAAATTGAAAAATTTTTCGATTACATGAGTGCGAATAGTCATTTTCAATGTATTTTTGCCTGCTGAACACGAATCCGTTGTCCCAAATTTGGCTACCGCGTCGTAATTTTGAGAAAAATGACGGAAATTTGCAAAAAAACGACGGTTTCAAGGATTTTCATGACATAACACAGGCACGAATATTTTTCTTATAAATTTCGTTAATACTACGCGTAAGTATCAACATTTAGCTTTAAAATGCCTTTTGTTTCGTTTTGGTACATTTTTTTATTTTCGAGGGTACAGCTAAAATTAGAAACACTGGTTGCGTTTTACGCAGCATTAATATCATTGTCCCGTGTTACGATTGCCCTACGCATGCGACATGTAACGGAACATTAACCCATCAAAATACACTCATGAAGCGAATAATATTTCGAATATCAATTATCTGCTCTTAGCGTTACCCAGGATCAACGACGTGGACGTGACAGATATTTGATCCCTCGGGGGGTGCTTAATTTTTGTGAGTCCCCTTGCCTCTCACATTTGTACTTCTTGTTTTAATCATCGTAATCTGTATCATCATCACTGAAATGTAATAGATGTTTTACATCTTAGGACAATTCTTTCTTCTTACGTTCCATCAATTTTCGCGAATTAGATATTATCGGATTCTGTGAATAATTATCTTTACATGAATTATCTTTACGCTTTATCGTGCTCGTGATAATAAATTGTATGATTTTGATTTTATATCTCTGAAAATATATAAATCGTACATTATGTATATTAAATTGAAGTCATTCCATTGACAAATTCGAAGTTATGAGCAAATGACCCAAAAAATGTCGCATTTGTCTCACTATGGCGCGCGATGTAAGCAAACACTCGCATTGAGATCGAAAAATTTCAAAGTAGTCAAGCCGCGTTGCGAAAAGAGGCAACAAGAGCTTAATTGCCCTTTTTTTAGAAGTGTATACTTCATAAGAAATGAGGAGTATATCGTCATTTTTTCATTTCATTAGAATATTGCCCGAGAGAATGGCTGAGTAGAGAAAGTTAGATCTAGTCGGGGGAACTTTAATGTCCATTTTTTTACCAAAGGGGGACGAAGGGGGATTAAAAATAGGATATCTCCGGAAACTAGAGACTTTGCCCTATCAGATGGTGAAAGTGCCATCTCATTCCACCTCATTCCAAAAACTTTATACATCTTTGAATATTGAAGTAAGAATAATTTTTTGTGTCGAATATGTCAAATGTTTATTAATATATTGTAGCACTCTAATGACGTTACACTAAGATTAATTTGTTGTTTGAAACCTATATAAACAAGTTCTAGTAAGCGTTTAACTCATATTCGTAGTTATGTTGTCCACAGAGAATTTAGAATGTAATTTCTCGAATTACAAAAATTCCAACATTGACGAAAATGTCACACCTCAATGGATAGTTTTAAGGAAGGCAGAAGAAATAAATTAGTTATAAAGATATTTATGTATGGTTTATGATATATATTAAAGAAAAAAAATCGTCAATATTCGAAAAATACATCTTTAATTTTCTCATCCAATATCCGATTTTTTACGCCGTCGCCCCAATTCGCTGTAACATCAAAGAGCGGTTGGCGACTTGAGTCTCTTCTGCAAGTATTTTCATGGAAAGTGTTCGAGGGATATAGTCCGCTTAATTCCTCCCAGAGCGGTGCACGTTAGAAATACACGTCGCGCTAATGCTTCACATCCGTATGAGGTTCAGCTTATTACTCCGCGTACAACGCTTTTCAAGCAGTCTTTTATATGGAGAACATCATCCCTTTGGAATAATTTGCCCAGGGATGTTTCCTACCTAGTGCAATTTACAGCGATTCAAGAACAACGTGAATCGCTTTTTCCGCACATATGCCGCTCCTGGAGCGCTTTAGGGACTTCCCTGTTGCACGTGTGCTAGACCCTTAAAAAAAAAGAAAAAAGAAAGCGATTTTCTTTTTTAAATATGTAAAATGATAAGTAGAATTTTTATTCTTAAATTTTCCATTCCAAATTTGCTACTTACAAATGCCGTCAGAATGTAGAAGTTGAGTGGTTTCTTTTTTCTAAAACAGTACCAAAGGATCAGAACTGTAAAGCTACTAAAAAGGCTTCCAGGAATTATCCATAACATGCTAAAAATAATACAATCAATCAAAAAGGTTACAGTTTCCATCCGACATTCCAGAAATGGCCGGCTCGGATATCTCTAGTCAGATGTCCGATATTTTTGGGAAGTCGGTAATATCAGACGTTTAAAACATAAGATACTATGTCGATACAATTTTTGGGAGGTCCTGCAAACAACTTATGGGATACTTCTGGAATGATATCAAATATATCCTATACCAGGGGGTCGGCAACTTATGGCACGCGTGCCATCTCTGGCATGCCAAGCAATTTTGAATGGCACGCGTACCTATTCAAAGTTTACACATTAATTCTGTAATCTATGACATGTTTCGAAATTAAGTAAATAATCGAAGACAGTATTACTTTAACGATACAAACAAAAAACGATATATTATATAGGTTACTAGGTATTATTACCAAAAACTACAAAATATATATTTTGTAATTTATAATTTTACGGAATGCATTGGTTTGGCTTTAATTTCGGCAAGTATTAAAGACGGCAAGCCTCAAAATATAAGCCTAGGCAAAAAACACAAATAAACGTCCTCAATTCAGATCAAAAGAGCCGCTATCAGGCGGTTTTTCTTTGACTTGACTTCAATCGTTCCGACGCGCGTCGCAATTCTTTTTATATTGCCGAACTTTAGTTTTTGTTAGATTTAACTTTTAGGCGGCCCTTTGATTGCAATGGGCGCATTGTAGATAATAATTTTTGTTCTAAGAAATTTAATAAATGTAATTATTGGAATTTTCTGGAAACATTATTTTTCTATATATAGCAAGCGGCTACACGTTTGGATCATTTAGTATAGAAGTAACATCCGTTCCAGTCAATAGTCGTCGATCGGGTCATTTGTGTCCTATGTCGGGAAAGCGTAGTTTTCCGGACATCTAGTGTTCAACGACATTTGCAGATAAAACATGAATCGTCATTTAAAGATAACGCTGATAAAAGGGAGGCAATACAAAGAGCAAATAAACAATACGAGAAACAGTCAACATTCTTTAGCCAAGTTTTCCAAGGAAAAAATCAGGTAACTGAATGCAGTTTCAAAATTGCACAATCGTTGGCACAAAAGGGTAGGTCGTTCACTGACGGAGAATTTATGAAGCAAACGTTTTTGAGTACTGGCGAGATTTTATTCGACGACTTGCCCAATAAGGATACAATATTGGCCAGGATTAGGGATATACCGGCATCAGCGCGGACCATCGAGAGACGAATTACCGAAATGACACAAAATGTCCAAAAACAGCAGAGAGACGCTATCAAACGGAATTTTGTATTTAGTGTAGCATTGGATGAAAGTGTCGATATTAATGATATTGCTCGTCTGGCAATCGTTTTGCGCGATACTTCGATGATGGCAGTGTATATGAAGAGCTGATTTGTCTGCTCCCATTGCAGGGAACTACAAGAGGAGAGGATATATTTTCAGAATTTGTTAAACATTTTGAAAAGCGGAACACTGATTTAAATAAAAATTTTTGCGTAACGACAGATGGCGCTCCTGCTATGATTGGGAGACATAAAGGATTTGTTTCCCTTCTTATTGAACGCATGGCTCGATCAGTTTTGAATTTTCATTGCATAATTCACCAAGAGAGTTTGTGCGCTAAAATCTCCGCTGGAAGTTTAAAATCCGTGATGGATAGGATGGTTAAAATAGTTAACTACATTGTCGGTCGTTCTTCACTGATCCATAGACAATTTAAGGCGTTTCTGCAGGAACTAGAAAGTACATATTCAGATATACAATTGCACAATAATGTGCGCTGGCTCAGCCGTGGTAAAATGCTCTCTAAATTTGTGCAATGTCTGGGCGAAATTAAATCTTGTTGGAAAAAAATCAAGTGGATGCTTATCCTGAACTAGAAGATAAGAACTGGATCTGTATGTTAATGTTTCTTACTGATATTATAAACCATCTCAGTGAACTCAACTTAAAGTTACAAGGTTCAGGCAAAACAGTTCTGAATTTATACGAATCCTGGAAATCATTCAAATTAAAAATAGATTTATTTATCAGCGATATTACTACAAACACATATAAATATTTTCCAAATTTAAAAACTTATATATCCAGTGTCGACGATGGTGCACTAATAGACGAAATTCTTAAATATATGACTAATTTAAAAGAGGAGTTTATCGAGAGTGATCAGGATTTTGATAAACATGGTCCTATGTTCGCTTTTTTAATCAAACCAGATTTAATGGATTTTTCCAGCAGTTGCTTTGACATATCTCTTTTCTCATGGATGGACATTAATGATTTTGATCTTCAATACATTGAATTTAAAAGCTCCGAGTTACGGAACACGAAATTTGTAGAATTAAGAAGGGTATTAAAAGGTGACTGCCAGAACCATTCAAACGAGATACTCAGTTGTTGGATGAGTTTACCAGAGAAATTCATTTGTCTTAAGAAAGTAGCGTTTGCCATGCTTACAGCTTTCGGATCATCCTATATCTGTGAACAACTTTTTTCCCATATGAGAGTGATTTTAAACCCGTACCGAAGCAGGCTGACAACAGACAACTCGAAAGCATGTGTGACACTGAAAATAACCAGACATGAACCGGATATAAAAAAACTCTCTAAAGAACTTCAAGCACAGGGTTCACACTAGGTCCTAGGACTAGTATAATAAAATTATTTGTTAAATGTTAAAATTTTTTTGTAATTAAACCTTCTAAAAGCAATATTTTAAGTTAATTTTTGTTAATTTTAGTTGTCGTAAGTACCTATGTCGGCACGCAAAATGTTGTATGGATGAAAACTGGCACCCCTTAGTTAAAAGGTTGCCGACCCCTGTCCTATACTTAACCAAAAGTACATCCCAGTAATATCCCACGAATACTAAGAGGCATTGCGACCGATTTCAGGAACGTAATAGATGCCGAGTACTGAAGTCTATAGTGTGTACGATTTCTGCTGACCAGCTTAAACGATTGTCTTGACTTTACTATTACAAAAACTTATAATTTAGTGACTTATAACTTACTTGTGTTGAAAGAACATCTTTGCAGATGGCACAAGAGAAAAAAGAAGCCAAGAAAATGCAGTTAATAATGTTTGCGTAAGCAAAAGACCACACATATTTCTAATTTGTTCGTATGTATTTGCATTGTTAATTTTATCATTGTAATATTTTGCGTCACCCCCCTCAATGTCCTCGAGGTTTTTAGAATTCCTAAAAAAAAATCATAAATAAATTCTTTACCATAAGTACATGTTCTAGCAATTGCTCCAACGTATTTTTTAAAGATCTTTTGTGTAACTGTAGGGGAAACGTAGGAATATTAGTTTAATCTTGAAGAATAGAATTTCTAAACCTAATATAAACAATAAATAAATTACTGTCACGACATAAGTTTTTCTTAAAATCTAGTTTTGTCTGTTTTGCTTACCATTGATTTTCAATGTTTTCCTGTAAATCTACTTTATTTGCTTCTAACAGTCTTAAATTATATTTGCCACAATCGTTATATACATTTGTTATGTTTGATTTCTCATCCTTAATTTCTTCATTGTTTTTTCCTATAGAATTTTCCATCTTTCTGCAGTAATGGACAATTATTATTTCTTATCCTACAAAAACTAGCAGATTATTCAAAATATATATAAAAATACAACATTTCAGATAGTACTGAAAGAAAACACCAATGAGATAGAAATGAAAACAGGGATACGTCAAGGGGACACCATCGCGCCGAAATTGTTTACGTTGGGGCTAGAAGATCTTTCTAAACATCTTCCATGGACAAGTAATGGTATAAATATAGAAGGAGAGCAACTCAATCATTTGCGATTCGCGGATAATATTATGCTTATATCTAACAACAAAGAAAAATTGAAAGAAAGGCTGAACGAAGTTAATAAGTCCAGAGAGATTGGTCTAAAGATAAACATCACCAAAACCATGTTCATGACAAACGACGACTGTGATAAAGAAACAGTGCTGAAAAATGAAAATGCTAAAATCACAACAACAGAGTCATACGTATATCTTGGACAAAAAATAGTAATATCCAAAAATATTTGAAAGCGGATTTATCAAGGAGAATATCATTGGCTTGATCGGCGTTTAGCAGATTGTGGAACATCTTCCTTTCCACTGTCCCAAATACACTAAGAGCGAACACGTATGATCAATGCGTGTTGCCCGTATTGATATACGGAACGGAAACGTGGGCTTTCAATCAAGAAATTATAAATCGCCTACAAGTGGCTCAACGAACTATGAAAAGGAAGATATTGGGAATATTGTTGAGGGATAGAGCTGGGCAGGTCATATCGCAAGACTCTCTGATAATCGATGGACCCATAAAGTAATCAACTGGAGGCCCTGGAAGGAGAAAAAGAAGTCGAGGACCCCCACAAACCCTATGGTCTAACGACATCAAAAGACTAGTCGGCTGGGCTACAACTGGATAAAAAAGGCCCAAAACCGAAGAGGATGGACGTAATTAGAGGAGGCTTATATGTGACGATGACTACATAGCTGATAATGACCCTACAAAGACGAAATTAAAAGTATTATGCTATAACCCTCTCTGTTGCTTCGAGTTTAGTCATGTAAATTATATTGAATGGCAGAGAAGTGTGTGTAAGAAAACAGCTTCACCTACATAAACAAATAGACTTGACTTTTCTCGGGTGTTTCTCAGATCAACGTATAGCCTGTCCTAAAATATAAGATCCTGATTTTTGCCGTTTTAAGTGGGCAATATAAAAATTCTGACCTTTTGTTTATGATAGGTTGCAGAGATGGACTTAAGAATTTTATCCATTAATACAAATAAATAAAATCATAAGTGTTTTTGGAGATGTTTATTTATAGAGGCATGTAAAAATAAATGCATAAGAAGTACAAATATACAGTTTGAATGAATGGGGTTTACAGGAGGGGACATATTGTATAAATAAAAATATATTTTAATTTAAGCCTAATTCGGTTTCACTATCACTGTCATCAGCTGAGGTAATTATTAGTGGTTTTATATTATTTGCATAAATATATGAATCTTCAACTTTAGCAAGGTGCTGAATGGAATTCTTCCAGCTTTTACAAGGTATATCATCTATAACTGTTTTTACTAATTCAACCACTGGCACGCTTACAGTTGTGCCCTTATTTTTGATTTAACTTGATGCCATATATGTTCAATTGGATTAAACACACAATAATACGGAGGAAGCCACAAAACAGTATGTCCCATTTTCTCAGTCATACTATCACAAAAAATTTTTTTATTCAATTTATAGCCTTTCAAAACTACCAAAAGATCACTTTTTTTATAACTAAAGTCAAAATGAATATCATTTTCTAACGTATATTCCTGTATTTTCGATTTGGTGTTGGCTGCATTAGGAACCTTATTTAGTAGGCGACTATGGTAACTTGCATTGTCCATAACTATAACACTCTGTTCGGGAACATTTAGCAAAAGGGAATTTTGAAACCAATTTTCAAAAAGTTCTGAGGTAATGTCTTCGTGATAGTCCAAACCAGAATCTTTTATGTTTTTTGCAGATAATAGTAGGCAATTTGAAATCCAGCCGTTTTCAGACCCAGTATGCAAAATGGTTATTCGTTTACCTTTATTTGAAGGTGCGTTAGTCTGACATTTTGTACTACTGTCAACCCACCCTTTTTGCACAGTGTCATGGGTATCGAACCATGTTTCGTCAAGGTAAATTATTGGCCAATTCTCTGATCGATACGTTTTAATTTCTTGTAAATAAGTATGCCGCAAGATTCCTAATCTTGACTTAATCACTACTTGCCTTTTGTTGATTTTTCAGAACGTGCATCCCATTCTTAAGAGAATACTGTGAAGGGTTGATCGGAAACAATGTATATTGGTCCCGTGCTGCACCAGTCTTAATTTTATTTTGTCCAGTGTCGCCATCAACTGCTATTCATACATAGAATATATTTTTCTCCTGATGACGTCTTTTCACAATCGTCTACATCAGGGGTGCTCAAACTTAAACGCTAGCGATCTACCTCAATATTGTTAGACTACGATTGATTGACTCTGAGAGGCTGCAAGTAAGTGTGATACAGGATTGTCGTCTAGGTAGAGTGTATCGTGGCATAGATATTAGTTTTCCGCACAATATGCATTTTTTTAGTCGAGGTAAGTGTAGGTCTGCTCTAAAATGTCAATGAAAAAACTCATAATTATTGAAAATTGCGAGGTTACTGGTTCTTACAAAACAAACGAGTTCTAGTGTCTAAACTTAACTAAAGAGTGACTTTGGATGTTGAAGCGTGGCACTGCATGTCCTCAGCATACTTTTCATAAGATGGTATGTAATTACCGAGTGCTAATCGCAAGCATGATGACATATGTTTGTCAGTTAGTCGATTGCGATATTTTGACTTAATTATCTTCATTTCCGAAAATGCAGACTCGCACAAGTAAGTTGACCCAAACATTGCCGTCAGTTGAAGGGCGATTTGCCTTAGATTCGGATATTTATCTTCAGATATAAAACACCAGAATTTTGTATCAGATGCTGTGGCTTTGAGATGTATATCTGATATAATCTGCACAGAACATGAGTCCATGTTAAATTGACTTGCTATTTCAGTAGCTAATTTCTCAATGTTTTTACATGAAAAAAGATAACTCATAAATGATGCGATATTTGCCAATTTACTGAAATCATAAAAATGTATTTCGAATTGGCCCAAAATATTTGATAATTCTGCCTCATAAATATCATAATTCAACTTAGGAATCCTTGCTTTCAAAGACGGAAAATTTTTCAGATCCTTTCTTTTCAGTTGATCTATCATAAGTTGCAATTTACTTTTGAATTCGTTTATTGCGCTAATCGTCTCAATAATAGTTTGTCCTTTACCTTGAAGCTCCAAATTAATGGTGTTTAAATACATTGTGATGTCTGTCAAAAATGCCAAATCAGTCAGCCATTTTCCGTTTTTCAGCATCTGAGTGTCATCACCTCTTTCGTCCAGAAAAGCTGTTATTTCGGGCAATAATTCTTGAAACCTTTCTAGGAATTTTCCGCGACTCAACCACCTGACGTCCGTGTGAAGACCTAAATCAGTGTGTTCAGCTGACTCAATATCTTCCAACTGCATTTTAAAGAGCCGCCGTTGCAAGCTACGTGCACGGATAGAATTCACAATTTTTATTGCAATGCCCATAATCTCCTCCATGATTAGACCTTTTGAACACAAAACTTGTTGATGTATAATGCAATGGAAGGAGAAAAATGAAGGGAAATCATCATTAGCTCGACACAATGCCACAAAACCGTTTTTGTTTCCAGTCATTGCTGGTGCTCCATCGGTTGTAATGCACACTAGTTTATATATTGGTAGCTTGTAGTTTGTTACAAAATTAAAGAAAACGTCATATATATCTTCGCCACGGGTCTTTCCTTTCAGAGGAATCATTGTCAAAAACTCTTCCTTAGCCGACATGTCATTGAATACCATTCGAATAACAATACACAGCTGGGCAGTGTCTGTCATATCGGTGGATTCGTCGAACTGTAAAGAAAAGTATGTACATTCCATGATATCATGTTTTAGTTTATCTGCCATGTCCTGACTCATGACTTCAACACGCCTTGTGACAGTCGAGCGAGATAACTGAAGTTCTCTAATAGCAGACATAATCTCTATTTTATTTTTAAAATCTCCAAATCAAGTCTCACCCGCTTCAATAAATGCTTCCTTCACAACCAATCCATCATCAAATGGTTTCTTGTGTTTCGCCAATATATGAGATATTTTAAATGACGCGATCGTTGCAGCTTTTGATTGTTTGGCTGGTCTTGTGAACATGGTTTGTTCTTTTTTCAAACAAGTTATCAAATCACGTAGTTTTCGTTTTCTTAATTCACTCTGTGACGGAAAATCTTTTTCATAGTTTTTATGAACCGTTTTATGATGCCTCTCTAAGTTCCCACGCTTAGGTATTGCAACTGACGCACGGCAAATGAGACAAATGCACTTATCCTTTACCATACAAAAGAAAAATTCTTCCTCCCAATCGTTATTAAAATGATAAGTTTACTTTTCTTCGCCGCACTCATTTTGGACTATTTATTAATAAACTTTGTATCGATGTATCGCCTTCAAGTTACAACTCAGACTGACTCCTATTCCTGCAGGCGCAACATTTATATCGGCGCGAACGAGGTCTCGAATGTTCCCGTCAAACACGCCGCCCGAAGTTTCTAGAAAAATCGGCGGGAATCAAAAACGCGGCTTTTCTTTGACAAGTACCGCGCGTTCCTTTGATAAAGCCGCCTTTTGCCGCTAACAGGGAGTTATTACGATAAAAGAAAATGATGAGGTGGTTATTCTGGCCTAATTGTGGATCGAATAAATTTTAGTAGTTTATTCATTACATTTTGTTTTAGTTACCTAAAACAAAATCTGTGAATAGTTCTATATCGGAATTTTTTTCTCGAGATCGACTCAAAAAGCACTCGCGATCGACTTGTCGATCGCGATCGACCGTTTGAGCACCCCTGGTCTACATGATGCATTTGAAAATCTTTCCGTTTCTTCCTGTTCCTGAGTGATGGTTTTCCTACAATACCCTTAATCGTAGAAATGGGGGTTTTTGTTAGTTCACTGGTTTCTTGCAAAGCACTTTGTTTATTCAAATTTCTTTTTACCAAACTTTTTTCACTATTTGTTTAGCGTCAAGTGATAAATGTTTTCTCTTGCGATAGCCACTATTGCAATTTTCCCACGGACACCACATAATTAAAATAGAACCGTTATGTTAAGTTGTTAAGTAAAACTAAAAATAAAAATAATAAAAAGTATCTTTCGAATCTTCATGGGGACCTGTGCTCATTAGGTCTATATTATCAAATACTTAAAGGGCTTCAAACCGGGTTGCCACGTAGTAAATATATAGGTAAAAATAGATCCAATATGATTGCAGGTGTAAGTGAGGGTAGTATACAAAGCAGGTAAAATAAAAATACGTTTACCGTAATACCTGGCGACTATGCGCAAAACCTTAATAGGGTCGTTTATTGCCCCACTGAAAAAACAAAAAGGCAGGATCTTATATTTTGGGATACTATAACTAATCTATAAGAGTAAATAACCATTAAAAAAACCATAACTGTGTTAGATAACCACAAATATATAAGTTTTTGTATGCGTATGTAAAAATAACGTGGCGAAGCAAAAGCTAAACCTGATCTAAAATCAAATTTAATTTGGGCTACAATTAGTTCAGGTTACACTTGCTTACACACTGCTTCTAAGCAGTAGAGTTAATGATTCTATTCCCTGATTAGCATGTTGGTACTATACTGATGAGCAAAAAAATCGACTCAAAGGATTTTGCTTCATTTAACACCCATCCTTGAATTTAATTTCCAAATAGTGGTATTTTTGGTATCATTAGAATGCTCATTTTCTACTCTTTCCAATAATATCAAAAACATTTGGATTTCCAAAAAGTGTTACTGATTAAAAGGGTTTTCAATAGAACCATTTTTGTTCGTTACGCAACGTATTCGTTGCACACTATTCATCCCCATAAAAGACATGCGACTGTATTTTTGCTATCGTTCTTTTATCGGAACTTGAACCGATACCTCCTCACTAATTACGTCATCGGAAAATGGATACCACCCCGGAACCCCCCCCCCCCCCCCACCCCCCTCCCAAGAAACTGCATAAGTCATTGCCCTGTTGCAAGAAGGGCGTAGACAACGTATAGTCGCTGCGCAACTGCACCTGAACCAGTCAGCTGTCTCCAGAGTCTATAAACATTACCAAGAGAGTGTCGCCTTTACACGGAGATCGGGATCAGGAAGAACAAAGTGTACCTCAGAGCGAGACGATTGCATCATTGTCAATACAACTCTAAGAAATCGTCACTTGACCGGCGTAGAGGTCCAGCAGGGGCTTCGACTAGTTGCTGGTCGAGCTGTCCGTCATTAGACAGTCCGAAGAAGACTTAAAAAAGCTAACGTAACTCCGAAGAGACCCATCGACACGCGCGACTCAGATTTGTCGAGAACATGCCGACTAGGCCTTAGAGCAATGGCGCTCCATTTTATTCTGCGACAAGTCCCGAATGTGCCTATATGGCAACGAAGGAAGAAGACGAGTCTATAGGAGCCTGGGGAGCGCTATGCGCAGTGCTACATTACTGAAACGGTTGCCTACGGAGGAGGTTCTGTCATGCGGAGGGGAGGCATCTTACTGGATGCAAAAACCGATTTGGTTTTCGTGACTGATGAGACTCGTAGCAGTGGATTAACTGCTTACCGGTACATCGAGGAAATCCTGCAGGAACACGTCGTTCCTTACGCTGATAATGCACGACAATGTGAGGCAACATGCTGCTGCATCGGTGCGGCAATACCTGGCGCCTTAATCTAATCGAGCATATGTGGGATGAGCTCAAAAGAAGGGTTTGAACCAGAAATCCAGCCCCTGCATCGCTGAGGGACGTAAAAGTTGCGATGGCGGAAGAGTGGAGAAGATTCCCATAGACAGTTGGGAAAAAGCTAACCCGCTCCATGAAAAACCTGCTGGAAGCAGTTATAAGGGCTAGGAGGGGTAATACAAAATCTCTTACCCTTATTTCCAATCCTTGTTCTCCTTGTTTCCCCTTTCAGTCATTTTAATCAGTAATAAGCATGAGGTATGCTACTGAATTTGGTATCATTAGAAAGAGAATAGAATGTGCTTTCAAATGATATTAAAATCCGTAAAAATATATGAACACTAAATTCTAGAATCCGTGTTAAATGAAGCCAAATAGTTTGAGTCGAGTTGAGTTTTTGCTCACCAGTGTATTAATATAATTAAAATTTTATCAAACACAACACGAAAAAGTTTTTACCAAATTAATAGAAATATTTTACTATGATTTTCTTTTATTTACCTTTGGCATGAGACTGGGCCATTAACACTTTAACAATTTACGGTTCTTCCAAAAAAGTATTGCATTAAAAAATTAATCCACCAATATTCACAGTTCACATATTTATAACTTTTTAATGCACTGTTGCGCATTTCCTTGGATTTGCATTTGCTATCGCGAAATAACCGCTAAATTAAAAGTTCCATGTTTATATTATATCAGAGTAGTCTCAAAAATATATTTTCTCAAACCAGGAAAAAAAATTTAATTAAAATTAAAAATTCAAAAGAATCCGGCATTTCTAATATCATCTCACATATGCATTTATTGTCAGACAAATTTGCAAATATTTATAATAAATTTGCAAATAATTATAATAAATTATAAAACGTCAATATAACATATTCGCTGCTGGATGTTCCCGTGCCAATGAGACAACGGGTTGGTCGAAGTGGCCAGAATATTGCTGCCGTTCAAGCGTCCATCTCAAACGAACCAAAACAGTCGATTTCACCAGACCACACTAGACCAGACAAACAGAATATGCGTTATTGGTCAGGTGAAAAGCCTCATGTGCTTGAAGAAACATCACTTCATCCACAAAAAATTACTGTTTGGTGCGGTTTTCATGCCGGTGGTGTCATTGGGCCGTTCTTTTTCGTTGATGAAAATAACCGTCACGTTACAGTCAATGGAGATCGCTACAGAGGCATGTTGCAACGTTATGTCTTTGATCAATTGCATGGGCTAGACATTAATGATATGTGGTTTCAACAAGACGGCGCCACAAGCCACACAGCGGGTGTAACAATCGACTTACTGCAATCTAAATTCGGTGAACGTGTTATATCGAGAAATGGTCCCGTCGAATGGCCGCCTAGATCGTGTGATTTAACACCTCTAGACTTCTTTTTATGGGGGTACGTTAAATCATTGGTCTATGCTAACAAGCCTGCATCGTTAGAGGAGCTCAGAGCCAATATTGAAAGAGAGATAGCGGCCGTTTCCGTCGAAATGTGTGGCCGAGTCATCGAAAATTGGGTTCAACGAATCGATCGTTGAAAACGTGCCCGTGGTGGACATATGAATGAAGTCGAATTCCATACATAAATGTTTTGATTGTACTTCAAGCCGATAGTAAAATTTTCGAAATGTCTCAAATGGGTTGCGTTTTATTTAAAAAAAAAGTTGTCAAGTCCTTAATGGAAGACCCGATATTAAGGCAACAAATATTAAATAACCGGTCAAGTGCAAGTTGAACTTGCACAATTAGTGTTCCGTACGTTGATTGCTTTTAAAATAAAAAATGTTGTCTTTTCACAAGCTTTCATTTGACACCACACTCGATTACCTAGTAAAAAATTTTTTTTTTCACTTCCGATTTCACCCCCCAAAACTAACCCCTTAAGACAAAATTTAACTTTCAAAACTACATGGCTCTGCTGAGGCCATCAATTTCTATATTATTACCAGATTTCAACTTTCTATGACAAATAGTCTCGGAGAAAATCGGGTGTGACAGACGGACAGACAGACAGACACCAAAGTGATCTTATAAGTGTTCCGTACGGAACACTAAAAACGATGCATGTCGGACGGACTTGCGCAATTAGTGTTCCGTACAGTGATTGCTTTTAAAATAAAATAAAATTATATATCGGTACAAGAGCGACTGGCCACTCGGTTACAGTTATATCCACCATACGTCACGAAACATAGTTTTCATACTACTCAGTATATATCACTACTACACCAAACACTTTATTTTTACACTCGATGTGCGTTTCGCTTCATCAGGAGCGGTGATTGACTAAAGCTAAACTACAAATCTACCCTATTTATACTTAGCCTAATACCTGAATTACTCAGGCAGAACTAATGGCATAAGCGAGGCCATCAGTTCCGATCAAATAACCAACAGAGGGGACTATAAGAAATTGGTCTTTATTTAAACTACTTTTACATTTTTTAATTTTCATACTTTCGGATGCGTTCAACATTCTATCAGATACATTTTTAATTAATCATAGATTATCTAATGTTATAGTATGATCCGCTTCAAGGGCATGTTCGGCAATGCCAGATTTTCCTGTTCTACTATATTTTAAATGTTCTAAAATTTCTTTAAATCGTGTTTTAATTGACCTTTTAGACGACTTAAAAACGATTTAAAGAACATTTATCACATTTAAAATAGAGTAAAACAAAAAAATCTAGCATTGCCGAATATGCCCTTGATGATCATACTATAACATTAGATAATCTAAGATTAATTAAAAATGTATCTGATAGGAGATTGTTGACCGCATACGGAAGTATGGAAATTATAAATTGTAAAAGTAATTTAAATATCGGGGGAATCTGTAGGGCGCATCCCCAGGTGGCGGATAAGCGGACACCCTAACCGGTACAGATTCGGACCGGCGGGTAGGTGGGAAATAAAATAATACCCGCGGACCAACAGGTACGTCGGATGAAGGTCTTAGCTGTAGAGAAAGCAATTCATTTAAGAGAATGTACTCTGATATCAAACACTGGCCCTCCAGGTTGGGGGATGTGGCATCGGGCTAACTCCTCGAGATACGTAAAAAATCTAAATGTTAAAAAACCCAATCACATGCCTCGGAACAGGACGGAAAGATTACGACGAACTAAGCTGGGACAAAGGACAATGAATTTTGGAACGTGGAACGTGCAGGGTATCAGTAGAAAGATAAACAGTCGCGGAGACAAAGAAAAAAGGCCAAGGTTCGGAAAATTTAGGAGAATATGACCATTTTTACAGCGGCGTCACAAAAGCTAGTAGAGCTAAACAAGGCGTGTCAATTCTCATCCGGAAAAAACTAAGAATATATATAACATACGAACCAATAAGTGAACGGATTATAAAAATGAATTTATGCCTACATGGACATAAATTAACTAAATAGGAGTACAAGCGGTAAATGACGACGCTCTCGTTAACATCAAAGACCAGTTTTACGAACAACTGAACGAAGAAGTATCAAAAGTCGGAAAGATAAGAGAAATTATACTACTCGGGGACCTGAATAGTAGGGTAGGAAAGAGGCAAAATGACAACATTGTGGACAGTTCGGGGAAAATATAGTCAACGATAACGGAAACAGATTAATTACTATTTGTGAACAAAATCAACTACGGATTTTAAATGTTTTTTTTTTCAACACCGGGAGATTCACAAATATACCTGGATACAAAATACGAGGAACCTAAAATCAATAATTGACTATATGCTAATAAGGCAAAAGTCAAAGGTAAAACCCTAAGATGTCAAAGTATACAGAGGATGGTGCTGCGGCAGCGAAAATAGCTTTCCCAAATAGAAAAGTGGGTGAAGAAATCCAAAAAGACAAAGAAAACTATGCAGCACAAGAGAATACAACCGAAATAAAACATAACCTAAATTCCTTTGATCACGAAAGCATAAGTACCTATATAAATGTAGGCTGGATGATAAGCTAAAAAATACCGACTTCAATAGTACAGAAGAACATTACGAATATATAAAAGAATGTGTCCATGCAGCAGGAAAGCGTTGGGACGATACCAGAGATGTCGAAAACAATTGGTGGGATGAAGACATACAGAAACAATTAGAGCAAAAAGACAGAAATATCATACATTTTTAAACACCAAGACAAACACCGATAAGGTAATATACAACGAAGCACAAGCTAAAGTAAGGAGAATAATCTGTGAGAAGAAAAATGAAGCATAGGAGAAAAATCGCACAAGAATAGATACAAGGAAAAGCACAGAGAGTTGGAAAATTATAACGAAAATACAAGACAGAAAAAGGGATATCATATCATCAATTTCACCCCAAAAATGGGACGATCATTTTAAAAGACTTCTAACAGAGAATAGACCACAGTTTGAATGAGTGGAGGACGTGACACAAAGTAACATTAATATTATAAATTCACCAATAAAAAGTACCTCGAGGGAAGTAAAACAAGTATGTACCAACTTAAAAAACGGGAAGGCAGCTGGACCCAGAGATATACCTGCAGAATTGATAAAACATGGTACAGACAAGTTATATGAACACCTGAGAAAATTATTTGAACAATGCGCTAATGGTGCAGAAATACCAGAAGAATGGAAAAACCTCTTACTTATCTACCATACATAAGAGAGGCAGTAGAGAAAGTTGCGACAACTACAGAAGAATTGCTGTTACCAGCTCCATAAACAGAATCTATGGAAAAATACTAAAGAACAAAATTGAAAATGAATATCGCGACAAAGAAGCCGAAGAACAAGCTCGTTTCAGAGCTGGCCGATCAACTTTGAATCATTTATTCTGCGTAACTCAGCTGATAGAAAAGAAAGTAGCAGTCAACCAGGAAGTACACTTAATGTATGTCGATCTCCAGAAAGTATACGACAGCATCCCTTTAAATAAACTTTGGGAAAGTTTAGACAAAACAAACATCCAAGTGACCTAATAAAAGCAGTTAAGAAATTATACGAAAACAGCACGGCAAAAATAAAAACCGGAAATAAGATTACCAAAGGATTTAACATAAACAGTGGGAATACCTCTTAACAACGACTTGTTATTATACACCTTATGCTTTGCAGACGATCAGATAGTACTGGCACAGGATTACGACGATCTGCAGTATATGACGCGCAAACTGATCGAGGAGTACACGAAATGGGGACTTGAAATAAACATGGAAAAAATATATGTGTATTAATGGCCAAGCCCAAGATCTCGTTCTGGAAAATGGGCAATGCGTCAGATGGTGTGATGAGTATAAATATTTAGGTATGAAAATCACAAAGGATGGAACGCTAGACGCAGCAATCAAAGACACAAACACACAGAGAAGAAATGCCATCACATTAATGAACGGTATACTCTGGGACAAAAACATCTCAAGAAACAACAAAAAACTAATATATAACACGATAATAAAGAGTATAGTGACATATAGTTCGGAAGTGTGGCAAATTAAAGACAGAGCGGCCAAAATGCTAAATTTTACAGAGATGGAGTTTTGGAGACGGGCTGCAGGAAAATCAAGGAGAGACTGAATTACAAATGAAAAAATCCAGGAAATGATGGGGACATCTCACTCATTAGTAGATGACATAAGAACAAAACAGTTAGAATGTTACGGGCACGTCCAACGTATGAGCGAAGAAAGGCTACCAAAACAATTACTTATATGGAAAGTTCCCGGAAAGAGAAAACGCGGAAGACCGAGGAGAAGTTGGCGCGAAGGCATAGACAATGAAATGAGAGAAAGAGGGATGGAGGAAAATCTGTGGAACGATAGAGACCAATCGAGGTTGGGCATCGGAAGACGTCGTAGAACGTTATAAACCGATTATATAGGGCCTATTCCTTATAGTCCCCTCTACTGGTTACTTGACCGGAACTAATAGCCTCGCCTATGCCATGCGATTTTACGCGATTTCTTAAAAATAATACCAAGAAAAGTGTGGGCAAGTATTACATTAAATATATTTTTGAACCCGTGTTTTTACAAGCTTTCATTTGACACCCCACTCGATGACCAGGTAATTTTTTTTTTCACTTTCGATTTCACTCCCCAAAACTGATCCGTTAAGTCAAAATTTAACTTTCAAAACTACACGGCTCTGATGAAGCCATCAATTCCTGTATTAGTACCAAATTTCAACTTTATAGTCAAATAGTTTAGGAGAAAATAGGGTATGATGGACAGACGGACAGAGTCCGAAGTGATCTTATAAGTATTCTATACGGAACACTAAAAAAGAAAGGATAGCCAAGGAATGTCATTTTCATGTTTGTTTCCTTTGCGCCCGATCCTGGATTAGAATAAACAAAGTTGCTGACGCACCTTGAGGTATTTTACAGTAAATGAATATTGTTGATTTATCTCAACTGTAACATGTCGGACATGTTTGTGTCAATATTTTCCTAGAAATTTAGGATTGGATTACAGTCCCCAAGCCGTACCGCATGCAATGCTTTTATGAGGGGAGGAAGGCAGTGGCGTAGCTAGATTCAAACGGCGGAAGCGAATATTGTTACAAAGCATGTTTCTTTAAGCTAAAAAACACCAGAGGTGGTGCTGCTTATAGAGGCGAAGCGACAACCATGGGGCGAACTCTCTTGAAGAGAAAAAACCTAACGCAGGGCTCTAAAAGTTTAGGTCCTTTCCAATACAGTAAATTAAAAATCGATGACCAAAACGTTGAGATTTGTTACAATGAAGAACCCCCTAAAACAAATAGCTCTGTTCTAAGGAGGGCTATGTTCTACATCTATAGGAAAAAGGTTCTGGTAACTAATTTAGGCACTTTTAATCACTTTTTTGTCATATCAATAATAAAAAAAAATTGTTTTATTTATGGGTGTTTGTAATTAAAAGAAACCCTATTTTACAACACCGTAAACAAAAGAGCTCAGAATGCTCGTTTTTGTATAAAAATATTTCAATTTTTAATTTATTTTAAAATTTCGATGTATTCATGTGTATTGCGAAGACTTAAAGTCAAAAAAAAAATTCCTTAGCAGTTAGCGACATGCAGTTGGAATAGGGTTATAAAAAAGAACATCCTTTAACATGTGTTGTAGCACAGAATGTGCGAGGAAAGTTCGTTTTTGTATAAAAATGTTTCAATTATTAATTTGTTTTAAAATTTCGATGTGTTCATGTATATTGCGAAGACTTAAAGTCCAAAAAAAAAAAAATTCTTTAGCAGTTAGCGACATGCAGTTTGAACAGGGTTATAAAAAAGAATATCCTTTAACATGTGTTGTAGCAGAGAATGAATGTGCGAGGAAAGCTCGTTTTTGTATAAAAATATTTCAGTTTTTAAATTATTTTAAAATTTTGATGTATTCATGTGTATTGCGAAGACTTAAAGTCAAAAAAAAGAAATTCCTTAGCAGTTAGCGACATGCAGTTTGAACAGGGTTATAAAAAAGAACATCCTTTAACATGTGTTGTAGCACAGAATGTGTGAGGAAAGCTCGTTTTTGTATAAAAATATCTCAAATTTTCGGGTGTATTGCGAAGACTTAAAGTCAAAAAAAAAATTCCTTAGCAGTAAGCAACATGCAGTTTGAATAGGGTTATAAAAAAAGAACATCCTTTAACATGTGTTGTAGCAGAGAGTGTGCCAGGAAAGTTGGTTTTTGTATAAAAATATCTCAATTTTTAAATTATTTTAAAATGTTCATTTTACCAAAATTGGGCAGAATTAACAAAACCAATCAAAACATACATTTAATTGGGTCAAATTTGAGTTGCTAACACGTAGGCTAAAAAGTTTTTGGTCTAGCTACTTAAAACACATTTTTTGCAAAATTCTACTTTATTCATCAACATAGGCTCCTTCAAGAGTGATACAATCAGTCCAACGCTTTTCTAACATTATTACCTTTCTTGCTGAAGGATTTGTCTTTACCTTAAAAATAGGCCTCAGTTTCGGCCATAACTTCTTCACTGGAGCCAAATCTCTGTCCCACGAGCATTTTTTTGAGGTCTGCGAATAGATAATAGTCGCTGGTGGCCAAATATGGAGAATACGGTGGATGAGGAAGCAATTCGAACTTCAGTTCACGCAATTTTGCCATCATAACCATTGACTTGTGACGCAGTGCATTGTCTTGATGAAAGAGCCTTTTTTCTTGTTCGTTTGGGGCCGTTTCTTTGCGACTTCTGCTTTCAAACGCACAAATAACTTTATATAATATTCGCTGTTGATGGGTTTTCCCTTCTCAGCATAGTCGATGAAAGTTATTTCATGCGCATCCCAAAATACAGAGGCCGAAACCTTCCCAGCCGACTGTCGTGTCTTTGGTCGCTACGGGAGGCTTTCATGGGCTGCTGTCCACTCAGCTGAATGCAGATTTGATTCCGGTGTGTAGTGGTGGATCCATGTTTCATCCACTGTCACATATGGCATGGAAAAATCCTTTTTATTGCACTTAAACAGGTCCAAACAGCGCTCAGAATCATCAACAGGTTCTTGTTTGTGATCCACTGTGAGCAAACGCGATACCCATTTCGAACAGAGCTTTCTCATGCAAAATATGACCAACACGTTCTTTTAATATCTTTAGGGTCTTAGCTATCTCATGCAATTTCACTTTACGGTAATCCAAAACAATTTTGTGAATTTTTTTGATGTGTATCATTTGTATCTGTACGACCGCGTTTAAATTCAGCATACCAGTAAATGATGAATGGTTTTTCAGGGGCAGAGTCCCCGTAACACTTATCAAGTCATTGCTTTGCTTGAACGGTATTTTTTCCATCAAATAACACTGTTTAATCAACACACAGATGCTAGTACGCTTATCTCTTCATTCACTTTGAACGCTCGGACATCTGCTACGCAGACAGCAGCAAGTCATTCAACTTAACAAAGACCTGGAAGAAATTCTGTCTTGGGGTGACAGTAACCAAGTGGAATTTAACCCTGCAAAAACCCAGGCGGCAGTTTTTTCTAAAAAAGTTAACGTTGCTAAACCCGACATAATGTCAGGGCACTCCATTCCTCTAACATCGTCACTCAATTTGTTGGACGTTAATTTGGGAGCAAATATGTCCTGGTATGAACATGTTGCAGGCATAGCAAGGACAGCTTCTCAAAAGTTGGGAATATTATTTCGAACCAGAAAGCTTTACACTCCACAACAACTGTTAATTTTTTACAAAGCTCAAATTCGACCAACTATGGAATACTGTTCCCATGTTTGGGGCTCCGCTCCCAAACATACACTGCATTTGTTGGATTCTATTCAGAGAAGAGCTGTTCGTCTGATTGGAGACTCGGAACTGACCGGCGGTCTTGATTCGCTGGAACATCGAAGAACGGTTGACGACTTGAGCCTATCCTACAAGTATTTTCATGGAAAGTGTTCGAAGGATGTGGCCCGCTTAATTCCTCCCAAAGCGGTGCATATTAGAAGTACACGTCGCGCTAATACTTCACATCCGTATGAGGTTCAGCTTGTTACTCCTCGTACAACGCTTTTCAAACAGTCTTTTATATGGAGAACATCATTCCTATGGAATAATTTGCCCAGAACTGTGTTTCCCACCGAGTACAATTTACAGCGATTCAAAAACAACGTGTATCGCTTTCTCCGCACACGTGCGGCTCCTGTAGCGCTTTAGGGAATTCCCTGCAGCACGTGTGCTAGACCCACAAAAAAAAACACGAAATTCGTTTTTTTTTCCATTGTTTTGAAAATATCAAAAGTAGCGTCACTAAAACCACTGTAACTTGTAAACTAATCGTCGAAATGTCAAAAAATTTTGACACGTATCGTGTATGGATTTTTTGAAAAGGGGGGTCAGACCAAAAATTTTTCAGTTTACGTGTTAAATACACCTTTTCTGCACTCTTTCGTTAATAGTGTTGTAAAATGGTGTTGCTCTTCGTTATAAATTTCCATAAACATTTTCTCTGTGCTCTATTGTTTACAGTGTTGTAAAACGGTGGTCTCCTTAATTACAAACGCGAGTACCAAAGAAATGGTCTTAAGGTATTTTATTGGATCGTTTTGTTACGAAATATTGGCCAGACTTTTTTTTGTATATTAACCACGGAATTATGATGAGTTATGACGTGTAATAACTAAGAATAATGAACAAAAGTAAAAATATTTACGTGAATTATATCCTGATAATATGAATAATACACATAAAAAGTGTCAATTAAGATTTCCTTTATCTGTACGCACCATTCTGCAAATTCAGCATTTAAAGTTTATAAATACTAGTACCAAACAAAGGCAGAGTGAGTATGTCTCTTGTATCAAGTGTCTTAAAAAGTTTTCCGTAGAACCAAAAAAATAAAAGTTTTTAGAATTCAATTCAAGTTGTTTTTTAAAAAACGTTATAGTCGCTCTCACGATTATAACTGGCGCAGTCGGTAGGATATTTTCGACAGAGTCTTCAACTGACCAGAACGAAAAGAAATTTCAACAGAGTCAACGGCGCAAAGCAGAAGTTTTTTTCAACAGAGTCAAAGAAAAATTGCATCGCGCAAAAACAAGATTCTGGTTCGTCTCAACGATTGACGAAAACAGCGGAAAACGAAAAGAGACAGATCTCAGCCTTCCAGGCCAGAGTACGAAAAAGTTCCTATTGATTGGTTTCAAGAAACAAGCATCGCTCAAGAAACACAAAAATCAGGGCAACGAAAAAGTCTTATTGGCGCGGCTCAACGGGACAAGCATCGCTCAGAGAGTCATATTGGTATCCAGGGACGAACAGCGTTCATCCTTTTGGAAGAGGTTCAAGTTCAATCAATCAAGTTCAATCAATCACAGTTCAAAGAAACAAAGAAGATTTTCAAAGAAACAAGAAGTTCAAAGAAACAAGAAGATTCCAAATGAAACTGCAGATCCTTTATCTGTAAGTGAAAATTTTGAGATTTTTTCAGCAATCCACGCAGTGGAAAAACAATTTTTCAGAAAGCATTTTTCAATTTTCTTTTCAGCAATTTTTTCACACAGTGAGTTTCTTTTTTAAAAACAAGCTCACGCAGTGAGAAAGACAACAGACCAAGTTTTCTTTTCTTTTTAAGAAAAACCACACAGTGGAAAATTTGACAAAGCTCACGCAGTGAGAAGTTCAACAAAAGAGCAGAGAAAATTTCGACTGAAAGCAAGAAATTTTTGAATATTTACGCAATAAAATTCAAAAGATTTGAGCAACTTAGTTTTAAGAAAATATAATTTAAGGCATTTTTAATTTTAAGACATAATTTTTATCCTACCAATTTTTATATATATTTGATTTATATTTTATCCATATATTTTATCCATATATATATATATATATATATATATATATATATATATATATATATATATATATATACCATATATTTTTGAATTTTTCATAAACATTTTTGAATATTTTTTCGTGAATTTTTGAAAAACTATTTTATAAAGAATGGCAAATCCAAATTATAACTTGATCAGATACCAAGCAGACAATATTCCCTCATTCGACGGAAATACGAAACTAATAAGATTTATAAATTCATGCGATAATTTCTTAACAAATCATATCAATCGCGAAGACCCTAATGCAGCTATAAATGTATGTTTATTCGATACAATTTTATCCAAACTAACGGGACGTGCAGCTGACTTAATAGCCTCACGCGTAGAATTAAATACATGGGACTTAGTGAAAAACGCAATTATCGAAACGTTTGCAGATCGAAGATCAATAGATTGTATAGTTCAAGACGTGATAACGTTTAAAATGGAAAAAAAAATGAAACTATAAAACAATTCGAAATAAGACTACAAGACGCTAGAAGTCTACTTTTTGCCAAAATTAATATGGAGAATATAGCGCGAAACATCAAAATCTTACGAATTCAGGAATATAGCAACCTAATTTTAAAGGCATACATAAATAACCTACCCTACAATATGCAATTAATAGTTCGCTTAAAAAATCCAATATCCCTCGAACAAGCTATAAGCTTTGCCCAAGAGGAGGAGAACTTTATACAGTACAAGAACCGTGGCAATCTAATAAATAAAATAAGCCATAATACCCCAATAAGTCAAAATCCACCGACTAATCACAATATAAGACCCCAAAATGTTCAACATGTGAACAGACAGACGAACAATAATCCCTATCAATTTCTAGGATACGGTCAATTTAGATACAATCCTCAGAGAAATATACAAAATCAAAACATAAACAGACCCCAGAATTTTCAAAACAATCAAAATCGAATAATAAGGCAGAACATACCCTTATATCCTACCAGACAAAACAATTTCTCGCAGAGAAATAACAATAACAACTTTCAACAACCATCCTACCGTGGCACTAAAAGACAGGCAACATCTTCCATAGTTCGACAAAATCAACCCCAACCTATGGATATGTCATCCGGTAATGCGGTTATGTATAGAAATCAGCCCCAGCGACATTACTTAGCAGAAGAATTATACAACCAAATGATTCAAAATAATACGGAACCCTCAGATTTCGACCAATATAGTACAGAACCTGTAAATTTTGATCCTAATATAACGGAACCCAACGATTTTGATCCAAATACTTACAATGACGATTATTATAGACACGATGATAACCACGATTATAGCAACGATTATAATGAAATGCAATACGACAATGAAAACATGAATACTCCATCAGACCAAAATTTTCCTTTAATCCAGGAATTAGACGAGACAATTTGATAGTAGTAAATTCTAACTCGGATAATCAACTACCAATAATTTATCTACCGGAATTGAATGCGTATTTTCTAATTGACACCGGAAGTGGTAAAAGTTTTATGAGACCTGAACTGGCATACGAAATATTTTCAGATTTTATAGAAGAAGAATTTTTCACAGTCAAAACGGCACATGCAATCTCAAGCCATAACGAGATAATGCATATTCCCATTTTTCCCTCTTTTAATTGTCAAGAATATCATAAATTTTATTTGTTTGATTTTTCACAAAACTACGACGGTTTATTAGGGATAGATTTTTTAACTCACATAAACGCTCAGATAAATCTAAAAGAATCACGTTTAGAGTCGATAAATGCAAATCTACCCCTATATTACAACAGAAATCCAAAAAATGAAAAACCATGCGAAATAATAATTCCACCAAGAACGCAACAAATTGTAAAAATCCCAGTGAATAAGAAAAACGGAACAGGAATTTTAAATTATTAAAAATTAGGAAAAGCGGAAATGCCCGAAGCAATCGTAAGAATAGAAAATGACCACGCAGTGACAACTATCATCAACCCTTGCGAAAATCCAATAAAAATAACAATATTTAAACCATTCGAAATTGAAAAATTCGAGGAGACAGAATTAAACTTTATTAATGAAAAATACGAGGAAGACCAAAAAGTTGACATTTTAAAGAAACAGAATTTAAAAAATTTAAGACTAGACCATTGTAACCAAGAAGAATATAACACCATGAGAAAATTATGTTATGAGTATAGAGACATTTTTTACTGCAAAGGAACACCTTTGACCTTTACGAATAAAATTAAACATCAAATTAAATTAAAGGACGAGCACCCTTATTTACAAAGACGTATAGATACCCTCATATTCACAAAGCTGAAGTTAAAAAGCAAATTTCAGAAATGCTTAGAAACGGAATCATCCAGGAGTCAAATTCACCTTGGAGTAGCCCGATATGGATTGTACCCAAAAAAATGGACGCCTCAGGACAACAGAAATGGAGAATTGTGATAGATTACAGAAAATTAAACGATAAAACTATAGATCAGAAATTCCCCATTCCTCAAATCACGGACATCCTAGATAAGCTTGGAAAAGCACAGTATTTCAGTACGCTTGACTTAGCAAATGGATACCATCAGGTAGAAATGGATCCTAATGATACACCTAAAACAGCCTTTTGGACAGACATGGGACACTATGAGTTTAAAACGAATGCCCTTTGGACTCAAAAATGCACCCGCAACATTCCAAAAAATTATGAACAGTGTGTTAAGAGGACTACAAAATGAAATATGTTTTGTATATCTAGATGATATAATTATCTTTTCAACATCTCTACAAGAACATAAAGACAGACTAAAGAAAGTTTTTGACAGATTCAGAGAAGCGAATCTGAAAGTACAATTAGATAAAAGCGAGTTTTTACATAGAGAAATAGCATACTTAGGACATCAAGTCACGAATAAAGGTATCAAACCAAATCCAGAAAAAATTGAAGCAGTAAGGAAGTTCCCAATCCCCAGGACGCAAAAAGAAATAAAATCATTCTTAGGACTGGCAGGTTACTACCGAAAATTCATTAAAGGTTTGGCAAAAATATCCAAACCTATGACAAAATGTCTAAAAAAGGGATCGAAAGTGAATCACTCCCCAGAGTTCATTAAAGCGTTTGAACATTTGAAAAAATTATTAGTAAATGCACCAATTTTAAAATATCCAGATTTTGAAAAACCCTTCATACTAACTACCGACGCATCAAATATAGCCCTTGGAGCAGTTCTATCTCAAGGCAACCCTCCAAACGACAACCCCATTGCTTATGCATCCAGAACACTAAACGACACAGAGCAAAAATACTCTACCATAGAGAAGGAATTACTAAGTATAGTGTGGTCATGCAAATACTTTCGACCATACCTGTATGGACAAAAATTTAAAATCTACACAGATCATCGACCTTTAGTATGGTTATTTAACCTAAAGGAACCAAACAGCAAATTGATGAGATAGAGACTTAAGTTAGAGGAATACGATTATGAAATTATTTATAAAAAAGGCAAGCAAAATACGAATGCCGACGCTTTATCAAGAATTCAAATAAATGCAATCGAAAACGAATCTTTAATAAACTACCCCGGAAACATAGACCAAGAAATTTCTGAATTTTTAAATGATAATTACGACCCGAATAAAATATCCGAAGAAGAAATACAAAAGGTAATAGCAGAGCTCGAAAATCCAAAAGCCAAAACTACAACTGGCAAAAACTTAAAAAATACGATTACAACTGGCACAAAACCAAAAGACACGATAATAACTGACGCAAAGAAAATTATAACTGGTACGGAAAGAAAGAAACCAAAAATAAATATAATCTCAGATATCCAAATCTTACCCCCTTACAAGGATCGAAAACCAATTGATACTATTCACACCACCAATAACGAAAATAATGAAAACGGTTTAACACTCTTAGATGAAATCATCAATAATAAAAAGAACCAAATAATTATAAAGAAATCTCCGTATAAGGAATACAGCAAAATAGACCGAGAAATATTTGACGGAAACAAAATCATAAAGGCAATACTACCAATGTCCTTAGAAAAAATAATCAAATTTTTAAGAGAATATTTAAATGAAAAAACAACATATATATATATATTTGCAATCTAAAGAGATAAAACCTCTACTAAATAAAGCCATGATAGAGAATTTCAGAAACTATAAATTAATAGAGTGTACGAAACTCATTAACAATGTGGAAGAGCAAGAAAGAAACTTTCTCATTCAGTACAAACACGAAGGTAAAACTAATCACAGAGGAATTGAAGAAACAGTTAAATTTTTAAAGAGCAATTATTACTGGAAGTCGTTAAAAGCAGATGTTACGGAATACATTAACAAATGCGAGACATGCCAAAGAACTAAATATAACCGGAAACCAATAAAACAACCCTTAGTGATAACCTTTCGAGATCATTCATATTGATACTCTAAAAATAGGAAAAGATAAATTTTTAACTATTATGGACAAGTTTTCCAAATTCGGACAAGCTTTACCCTACCTAGGAGATGCAATCTCTTGTAGTGATCAATTAGTTCGATACTTTTCTTTTATGGGAATACTTAAAAAGATAATTTCCGACAACGGAAAAGAATTTAAGAATGAAGTCGTAGAAAATCTATTAAAAACTCACGACATAGAGATACACTTTACTACCCCTTACCATCACGAGTCGAACTCACCTGTAGAACGCCTACATAGCACCTTAATAGAGCATATACGAATACTCAAGGAAAAAGACGCTCAAACCGACGTCACTAATCTTATGCCTTATGCCATAATAGCATATAATAATACCATACACTCAGATACGGAGTTTACACCCCAAGAATTAGTACTAGGGCATACAAGTTCTAGAGACCCTATGGACCTTATACATTCACATGTTTATAAAGAGTATTTACAAAATCATAAAAAATAATACTCAGGTACTGTTCGATAAGATAAAAGAGAAAACTCTACAAAAGAAAGAAAAAATAATTACCAAATATAATGACAAACTAACAGAAACGGAACCCAAAATCGGAATGCAAGTTTACAAAAAAGTAGATCAACGATCTAGTAAGATTAAAAATAAATTTTTAGGACCCTTTACAATTACCAAAATTCTAGAAAGAAATAAAATAGAAATTGAGAATCCAAAAACTAAAATAAAGGAAACCGTTCACGTTAACGAAACTAAAATGAAACCCATTGTTTCAGATGTTGGAACATTTGTACAACCCTCAATATCATTACAACTCTCTACATCAGAGCTGATGATGTAAAAATACATGAGTTAAATAATTATCCAGGGATCCTACCATTCAAGAAAGGCATAGCCAAAATAATAATAAATCATTGGACGTTTGTACAAGAGTATGACATACAACCATTAATACAAGAATTTAAAGCCCTTCAAGACCAATCGCAAAATATACTAACGACATTAAAAAAATAGGAGCGAATATCAAAATGAATATCATAACTCTCTAATAACGGTAAACGTTATCGAAAAACGAATACAAAATTTATTAATTCAACTACTACCCTATAACAAAATCCAAACGAGGAATTTTCAACCCTCTAGGTACGTTCATAAAAAGTATAACTGGCAACATGGACCAGTATGATGCAGAAACAATAGATAGGAAAATTAAGCAATTATAAATACAGGGTAATGAACTTAAAATTGACGCGATAAATTGAATATCTATATTAGACAGAACAATTAATAACTTCCAAAAAAATGGTATCGAATATTACGCATAATCAATTAATTTTAAAATCAAGAATTGTGCAAGTAGAACAGACGTTAAAAGAAGTAACACTTGAAAAAATAAATGAGCGGCAAATGAACAGAATAAACACTTGTTTAAATCAATTATTTGCATTATTTCAAGTAATATATGACATTCTGAATAAAATAGAAATCGCTGTAACATTTTCAAAATTAAATACTCTACATAATTCTATAGTAGACCCTAATGAACTTATTATGGAAGTAAATAAGTTAAAAATGCAGTTAATAAACGACAAACTACCCTTTGATAACGATATTAAAAATATCTTGCTTTTAGAAAAAATGATAACAATTAAAAGTTACACTGAGAAAAATAAGATAATATTCTTACTTGAAATACCGCTAGTGGATGGTGAAATATATCAATATTTTCATCTTTATCCTTTACCAATCCCAATCAATAACACCTATATTATTAATATACCTTTGAAACCCTACCTTGCCATAAGTACCCAAAGATACCAATACCAAGATTCAAGTTGTAAAGAAATCCAAGAAAGTGAATATCTTTGTAACGAAGAAAGAAGCCAATCAGTCAATGAAGAACCACCCTGTAGTGTACAACTTCTAAGATACAAAAGTAAAATAACTCAATGTCACCCCTTTAAAGTCAAAATTTTACAAAATCAAATAACACAAGTTTCTAAAAATAAATGGTTAGTAACCACATTTAAAGAAGAATTAATTAAAATTACTTGTCAAAAATTATGGCTCTTATTTATTTGAAGTACCAATATTGTGTCAAATCTCAATAAACAATATTACTTTAAAGTCCTATGAAGAATCAAAAATGAAGTACGAAGAAGTATTTCTACCCCAACTCCGATGGAACCCTGAAGATGGACAACAGCCATACTTCAACCCCCATACTCTCAACCTGGACAATGTAAACCTGAGAATAAACGACGAAATCAAAGAAGAACACTTAGAAGAAATGAATTCAGATATAACTATAAGATATAATAGCATTTGGACGATTATTGCATATATACTAATAATATTGATTTTATTTGTAATAATTCGTCAATTGATTGTAAAAAGATTGAGGAAATCTAAAAGAGATAATAATAAAAATAATAGTATGAGTAACATAAATTCCGATGACGCAATCGAACTTGACTTTATGAAAAAGTAACCTAACAGGTTAAATTTTCAACCCGGTCGGGAGGAATTATATCCTGATAATATGAATAATACACATAAAAAGTGTCAATTAAGATTTCCTTTATCTGTACGCACCATTCTGAAAATTCAGCATTTAAAGTTTATAAATACTAGTACCAAACAAAGGCAGAGTGAGTGTGTCTGTTGTATCAAGTGTCTTAAAAAGTTTTCCGTAGAACCAAAAAAAATAAAAGTTTTTAGAATTCAATTCAAGTTGTTTTTTAAAAACGTTATAGTCGCTCCCACGATTATAACTCGTGATGTGTAGATGTCTGAATTATTATTATCCATATGTACAGGATAACATATAAACACAGGGATACTTGTTTAACTGCACTCAGATCTATCAGAGAGTTGTTAAAAAAGCCTGTCTGTGTTATGAAAATGTTTTTAGGCTCCGTGGAAATTATGCAGAAAATATACGTGTGACTTATCGGGCGACGACGCGACGGTCAGTAATTTTTGCGGTTACGTTAAAAGGAAATTAAAGAATAATGAACAACACTGGCGTGTGTGTTTCATTCCACTGCATAGCCTAAGTTAAGATGGTACAGCATAGTTTGGTATCTTACAACACCACCACGACAAAACCGTATTTCAAAGGATAATATGTATAGATAACAAATCTCCGTGCCATATACCAGGTGTACAAGTATAAAATGCGAAATTTTTTTCTAAAAAAACATGTTAAATTCGGAAGAATGATAAAAAGTGCTTTATTCAAAGTATGCTCCATCGCTTGTTATACATTTTTCCCATCTTTCGGACAATTTGTGAATACCACGCCAGTAAAAATCTTCCCTTTTGCCGCGAACCATTCATCGAGCCATTTTTCACATATTCGTACGAACCAAAGCGCTGCTCAGCAAGTGCGTGACCCATCGATGCAAACAAGTGGTAATCGGAAGGAGCCAAGTCTGGTGAGTAAGCCGCATGGGGTAGAACTTCCCAGCTGAGTGCTTCCAATGTGCCGCGAATTGGTTTTGCCGTATGTGATGGAGCATTGTCATGAAAGAAAAATGACTTTGTGTTCCCTCTTTCGGTATTCTGGCCTTTTTTTAAGCAGCGAACGGTTCAAATCGGTCAATTGTTGTTGGTAACGTTTAATATTATCCGTTTCCTCAGGTTTTAACAGCTCATAATAGACCAAGCCCCTCTGGTCCCACCAAACACAGAGCATCGTCTTTCTGCCAAAGCGATTCGGTTTTGCGGTCGACGTGGATGGTGCGCCTGGGTCTACCCATGATTTTTTGCGCTTGAGATTCTCAAAATAAATCCACTTTTCATCCCCTGTAACTATACACTGCAAAAACGACTTCCTTTTGTACCGAGCGAGCAAAATGTCACACATGTTTTTGCGCTTTTCCATTTGCCTGTCGTTCAACTCGTGTGGTACCCATCTACTGGTTTTCTGAATCTTTCCCATCTCTCGTAGCCGATTGGAAACAGCTTGTTGACTAACGCCCAATTGCTCGGTGAGTTGTTTTTGTGTTTGCGAATCATCTTCGTCCAACAATGCTTGCAATTCCACATCTTCGTATTTTTTTGGAGGTTTTCCACATTCCTTGTCTGCAACATCGAAGTCGCCACTTTTGAAACGCCAAAACCATCGTTCACACGTATCTTACGCTGGAGCATGTTCACCATAAGCTTCTCGAAGTAATCGGTATGATTCAACAGCAGTTTTCTTCAAATGAAAACAAAAAATTAATGCTGTCCGCGAATGTTCTTCGTTCGGTATAAATTTCGACATATTGAACACAACACTATGCACACAATTTTCCAATTTATCACTCGACACTTGTTGATGACACAACAAAATAGCGCAGTGTCAAATCTTTATAGCACAAACTGCATTGGTGCACTATCTGTTCTCTGAAATCCGCATTTCATACTTGTACTCCTGGTACTGTGAAATTGCCAAAATTGCCCATTGGTGGGAAACGAAAGATGTATTGTTATTTCCATAGGCATAGAGGATACTAATATCGCTATTAACTACCGAGTGGGTGAAATTACTATGTAGAATAATAACCCTGTCGCAAAACTTGTCAGTCGGTAATATTGTTTTCATAAGAACTACTAGATTTTTAAATTCTGGCATTTAAACTTGTTTACATTTTTCAAAATAAACACAAGCCCTTATTATTTTATTTTTTTATATTATCTTTTATGTAAAGAGGTTTATTTTATGATTAGCATATTGATAAATAACATGTAACTTATCTTATATATGCTTTTGACAAGTTATCTAGACGTGGTATTAGAAAGAGCTGCAATATAACCGACGTGGTCTATCTTATAAGATAAAATATATTTACAGCATAATCAGTGAAGTAATTTATGAAAGGTAGTATAACTTATTGGATCCTTAAGAAGAAGTAGGACTACATTAAAATATATAGTAAAATTAACCATTTGAACTAAGGTTTATGCAACTAAAGAAGGATGTGTGAATTGACTCTTCCCGAGACGTTTGTACCAGGATTCCATGAAGAAAATATCGTTAGAAGAATGCCTTATTTTCCTTTGGGCAGCACTGGCCTCAATGTTAGCAAAATATCACTGGGGGCCGCAGGATTCTCTTATTTTTATGGGTAAGTGTAATAAGTTGATAAAGAAAATGTGTACAACTACTTGCCAGGTAATTTTACAAGGCTCTGATCCAATTTTATCGTTTTGAAAAAAAATACTTTAGAACAATAACTTAAGGTTACATAGAGCACTTTTTCATCCTGAAAAACAAATTAAAACATAAGATTTTCTTATCATAAGATTATTTTCTGCATTTGAGCACTTAAGCCCTTTTAAATAAGCATTTATAATTATTAAATTTTTCTAGAGATCATGATGTAGAAGAATGTAGGAAAACTGTATATGATGCCATAAAAAGTGGTGTCAATTTTATAGATACAGCGCCATGGTATGGCCATGGAGAATCAGAAAAAATATTGGGGATAGTAAGTTTCTTTCAGAGGTTTTCAATCGAATAAAAAACATACTACAATAATATATTTTTATAGTAAACTTACTTAATTCTAGTGTCTTAATGGTATTCCCCGACAAGCTTATTACCTAGCAACAAAATGTTGCCGTTATGAGAAAGATCCAAAACTTATGTTTGATTTTTTCTGCAGAAAGAACTAGAAATAGTATTGATGAATCACTGAAGAGACTTAAGCTTGATTATGTTGATCTTTTACAGGTAAAATTATATAAAATTAAACAGACCATTTTAATTAATACTCATGTTTTGCACGCAATTTTGAATGTAAATGTGTGAAATAAGGTAAATCTATTGCTTTCTAATAAATATTAACTTGAATCTCATGTGGTACTCATTATCTATTAATGCCTACACAAATGGAGAATTAAACAAATATTTAAAACATGTATCATTATCATATATCTCAAAAAACACAAAAACTGAGATCCAAGGTGTCACTATTACTTAATATTTTGTTTTATAGTGTCATGATATTGAATTTGCACCTACCCTAGACATGGTTCTCAATGAAACCTACCAACAGTTCAAGAAATTGTGAAATCAGGCAAAGCTAAGCACATAGGCATAACAGGATATCCTGTAAGTACTTTAAAGGAATGCATTGAGAAAAGTAAAGTGCCCATTGAAACTGTCCTTAGTTACTGTAGATACACAATGATTGACAAGACTTTGGGTGAATATTTCCACTTTTTAAAGGTAAAATATTTGGATCTATGTATTTTTATGTAAATTATTGCTTTAGTTGTTTTCATTTTAGTCTAAAAATGTAGGAATTATCAATGGGGCTGTTCACTCAATGGGCTTACTAACTAATAATGGTCCACCAAGTTGGCATCCTGCAAATGATCAGATAAAAAGTGTTTGTAAAGAAGCTAGTGATTATTGTAAAGTAAGTAAAAGTACATCTTTTAAAAAGTGTGTATCATATAATATTTTTAGCAAAATGATATAGAACTTGGAAAATTAACCGTGTATGATGCTCTTCAAAAAGAAGGACCTGATACTGTTTTAATTGGAATGAATTCAAGGAAACTTCTACACTATAACTTGGATGTTTTGCAAAATGGAATTACTAAAAAAGAGGAGAAAGTATATGAGGAAGTTAGAAAGTAAGTGAAGTTCTAGAATGGCAAAAACTATTATTGAATAGTTTCCTTTTTAAAATTTATAATAGTAATAGTACAATATGCATAAAGTTTTTTTTTCCTGTAATTTTAGGATTATGGGTAAATTACCAGCTAATGCAAATTGGGAAAATGTGGAATTAGAAAGATTTAGAGAAAGTAAATTTGAATTTGCATAACTATGCATTTATTTTATACATTCCTTGCAACTTTTTACAAAAATAATGTGATTTAATGGGTGCTGTAAGTTCTAAAACTTATTATTTTATTACTGTTGATTACCTTACATATAATATTTTACCAGATTTGTATTAAATTGATGATGAACATTCCATTCATTGTTTCAATTTGTGAAGAAGATATAATACAAGTGAGAAATTAAAGTTGAATCAGTAAGAATTATGATGCCTTCTAACACTGGATCCTATAAATACCTTATATTTGCATATACCGCACTGTATTGTATTATTTTCATTGTATTTAAGGAAACAATTACACTTTCTCCGGTCGAAAAAATCGACTTTTTAGAAAGTATTATATTTCAATAAAATTCTCTGAAATTTCAGAGGAAAATTTCAAATATTTTCGAAGTTATAGACGGCTATAATCGTCTAAAGGGTAAGCAGGCCAAATCGAACGCTCGGCGAGCCAACTTACCTTTCGGCCATTTACAACGGTTTTGCTCTACCTGCATCGAACATCTGCTGATACTTTTATGATTCTAAGAAAGGTAGAAGTAGGTAAAAGGAGAGCTTACTATAATAGGTATAGTATCTTTTCAGTTTGAGGCAAAACTGTAGCTCAAAAGCAAACGGTACGCTGGCCTGTTTGAAAATATCGTTCGCAGGGCCAACATAATTCAGTAAACGGCTAATATTGTGCAAAGTGGATAAAAAATACGGGAAATTTTATGGTAATCGATTTTCACATGAAAGTAATTCTAATTTTGCCAGTACATCTGCGGAAAAAATTGTAAAAATTTCTGACTTGTGTCCAAGCACTGATCCGGATCGCACGGAGAAACGAAAGAACACTTGAGAACTAGGGCGTAAGAGGAGTAGGAGGGAATTTTTTTTGGAGTAGGAATAGCTGATTGAACGTAAGTAGATTTTATATGTGAAAATTCGTTTGTTAAAACTCTAAATGCTTTTTTGTCAAGACAACGTTTTTGTACTAGTCGTGCACGATCACTTAAAAACCATTAAACCGATCTGTCTGAAATTTGAATATGGTTTTCTACACAACAATAGCCCCATTATAAACTAGAATAAAAAAAGATTGGTTAATTTTTTCCTCATTTTTTAATGTTTTTTTACGAAAAAAAATGCTATTTTTGAGACCATCAACTTTGGAGGTCCAACATTTTGTGAATTTTTGCTCAAACAAAATAATCGTAGTTTATACTGGGGTCATAGTCATACTTTTTCTAAGGATATATATTTTTTTCAGATGTTCCAGTGAGCCGCAATCGTGCACGCCAGCAGATCAAAATTTTCAAAATGACTTCCGTGAGGCTGCAAAAAAACCCTATAAAAAATTATTTAAAAAATTATGTAAAATTTTTTTTTTGTATCTGAAGACTTAAAATATATGTCAGAAAACTTACGGAGTCAAAAAATGTTTTTTTATTAATTCATCAGTCCCATAAAAATTTTCAACCAAGAAAGTGTAATGTTCCCTTAATCTCATATTATCAATGTAATTGCTGTTTCTATCAAAACACTTTTGTAGATTTTATTTGTATTCTTTTATATACCTGGTCTCTACACTAAAAGATTTAAATATACAGGATCATGAAAGGCTGCTTCCAACGATTCAAAGATAGATTCTAAAATTCTTCAGTTACGTAATATAAAAGGATGGTATGGAGAGGATAATGATCCAAGGTAGTAGAGTAGACGGTAAAAAAACAAGAGGTAGATCTCGTGTAATATTCATAGATCAAATCAAGGACCTACCAAACACGTAGGTTGCAGCAGTCATGACAACGGCAGAGGAGAGAGTGCCACGGGAAAGAGTTACTGACTACCATGAATGAGTTACGACGTTCGAAATCGAACGACAGGAGAAAGAGATATATATAACTGGTGTGATCAAAAAGTTCAGAAACTAACACTATATAGCAGGGGTGCTCAAACGGTCGATCGCGATCGACAAGTCGCGATCGCGAGTGCTTTTTGAGTCGATCTTGAGAAAAAAAATTCCGATATAGAACTATTCACAGATTTTGTTTTAGGTAACTAAGACAAAATGTAATGAATAAACTACTAAAATTTATTCGATCCACAATTAGGCCAGAATAACCCCCTCATCACTTTCTTTTATCGTAATAACCCCTGCTAGCGGCAAAAGGCGGCTTTATCAAAGGAACGCGCGGTACTTGTCAAAGAAAAGCCGCGTTTTTGATTCCCGCCGATTTTTCTAGAAACTTCGGGCGGCGTGTTTGACGGGAACATTCGAGACTTCGTTCGCGCCGATATAAATGTTGCGCCTGCAGGAATAGGAGTCAGTCTGAGTTGTAACTTGAAGGCGATATATCGATACAAAGTTTATTAATAAATAGTCCAAAGTGAGTGCGGCGAAGAAAAGTACAACTTATCATTTTAATAACGATTGGAAGGAAGAATTTTTCTTTTGTATGGTAAAGGATAAGTGCATTTGTCTCATTTGCCGTGCGTCAGTTGCAATACCTAAGCGTGGGAACTTAGAGAGGCATCATAAAACGGTTCATAAAAACTATGAAAAGGATTTTCCGTCACAGAGTGAATTAAGAAAACGAAAAGTACGTGATTTGATAACTTGTTTGAAAAAAGAACAAACCATGTTCACAAGACCAGCCAAACAATTAAAAGCTGCAACGATCGCGTCATTTAAAATATCTCATATATTGGCGAAACACAAGAAACCATTTGATGATGGACTGGTTGTGAAGGAAGCATTTATTGAAGCGGGTGAGACTTTATTTGGAGATTTTAAAAATAAAACAGAGATTATGTCTGCTATTAGAGAACCTCAGTTATCTCGTCCGACTGTCACAAGGCGTGTTGAAGTCATGAGTCAGGACATGGCAGATAAACTAAAACATAATATCATGGAATGTACATACTTTCTTTACAGTTCGACGAATCCACCGATATGACAGACACTGCCCAGCTGTGTATTGTTATTCGAATGGTATTCAATGACATGTCGGCTAAGGAAGAGTTTTTGACAATGATTTCTCTGAAAGGAAAGACCCGTGGCGAAGATATATATGACGTTTTCTTTAATTTTGTAACAAACTACAAGCTACCAATATATAAACTAGTGTGCATTACAACCGATGGAGCACCAGCAATGACTGGAAACAAAAACGGTTTTGTGGCATTGTGTCGAGCTAATGATGATTTCCCTTCATTTTTCTCCTTCCATTGCATTATACATCAACAAGTTTTGTGTTCAAAAGTTCTAAACATGGAGGAGATTATGGGCATTGCAATAAAAATTGTGCCGTAGCTTGCAACGGCGGTTTTTTAAATTGCAGTTAGAAGATATTGAGTCAGCTGAACACACTGATTTAGTTCTTCATACGGACGTCAGGTGGTTGAGTCGCGGAAAATTCCTAGAAAGGTTTCAAGAATTATTGCCCGAAATAATAGCTTTTCTGGACCAAAGAGGTGATGACACTCAGATGCTGAAAAACGGAAAATGGCTGACTGATTTGGCATTTTTGACAGACATCACAATGCATTTAAACACCATAAATTTGGAGCTTCAAAGTAAAGGAAAAACTATTATTGAGATGATTAGCGCAATAAACGAATTCAAAAGTAAATTGCAACTTATGATAGATCAACTGAAAAGAAAGGATCTGAAAAATTTTCCGTCTTTGAAAGCAAGGATTCCTCAGTTGAATTATGATATTTATGAGGCAGAATTATCAAATATTTTGGGCCAATTCGAAATACGTTTTTATGATTTCAATAAATTGGCAAATATCGCATCATTTATGAGTTATCCTTTTTCGTGTAAAAACATTGAGGAATTAGCTACTGAAATAGCAAGTCAGTTTAACATGGACTCCTGTTCTGTTGAAAATTAGTTAATGCAGATTATATCAGATATACATCTCAAAGCCACAGCATCTGATACAAAATTCTGGTGTTTTATATCTGAAGATAAATATCCGAATCTAAGGCAAATCGCCCTTCAACTGACGGCAATGTTTGGGTCAACTTACTTGTGCGAGTCTGCATTTTCTGAAATGAAGATAATTAAGTCAAAATATCGCAATCGACTAACTGACGAACATATGTCATCATGCTTGCGATTAGCACTCGGTAATTACGTACCATCTTATGAAACGTATGCTGAGGACATGCAGTGCCACGCTTCAACATCCAAAGTCACTCTTTAGTTAAGTTTAGACACTAGAACTCGTTTGTTTTGTAAGAACCAATAAACTCGCAATCTTGAATAATTATGAGTTTTTCATTGACATTTTAGAGCAGACCTACACTTACCTTGACTATGCCACGATACACCCTACCTAGACTTGCAGCCTCTCAGAGTCGATCGATCGTAGTCTAACAATATTGAGGTAGATCGCCAGCAGTTCAAGTTTGAGCACCCCTGCTATATAGCAATAACCCGAAATAGTACTGACACTCGCCGATAGGTGACATTAGATGCATCTCTAACAACACTGATAGGTTTGTTCCGTATGCACGTTTGCATATAGGTGTAATTCTGTCTCTCTACAATTTTTACAATGGATGCGTATGTAAAGTTTTATTTTAAACTAGAAAAAAGTGCTACTGAAACGTATGAAATTATTCGTAAAGCATTTTGGACAATAACAGTTTTAGTAAAGAATTCCATGACTGTCATCCCTCACCCCACAATTTACTTGATTTGGCATTCTATGACTTCGAGCGGTTGCGCCGCTTTGAGAGGATTTACAAGGCAAATCGCAAGGCACAGCACAGCATTAACCTTCCAAAAAATCTTCAACCAGTAGAAAAAAAACGATGGGACTGGAGCATTCGTATTAGGGATATTACTTTGAAGGTGGCGAGAGTCGCGAAGTATAAAAGTCACTACTTCAGATTTTACAGCGTTAGTCCGGAAACTTTTGGATTGCCCGGCGTATCTTGAAATGAAAAACTATTAATATAACAACTAAGACAAGTAACTATAAACCAACAAGGCATTTTTGGTTGCTTAAAACTGTCAGAATTTAAGTATGTCGCCATGATGGGAAACAATTTTTTAAATTCATCATTAATTTAAATCTTTCATATTTTAATTTGAGTATTATTTGCAGCTGTATTGTTAGTAGCAGCCTTCGCAGTAGATGTATTATTTTTCTCCTCCTCATTTTTCTTTCTTTTCAAGACATTTCTATCATGGCGCCTTTTTATTTCTAATATATCCTTCATTTCTTCCTTGGCTTCATCCTACGGCAAAAAATGTTCTTAGCACGTTTACATAATGCCTAGAAAATCAAAGTATTAATATTTTTTACATATTATAGCTGTTCTCTTTTAAAAGTAAATTATTTAATTGACCCTAAATAAGAAGGTGACCGGACGTTTATTTGTGTTTTTGCCTAGGCTTATATTTTGAGGCTTGCCGTCTTTAATACTTGCCGAAATTAAAGCCAAACCAATGCATACAGTAAAATTATAAATTACAAAATATATATTTTATAGTTTTTGGTAATAATACCTAGTGACCTATATAATATATCGTTTTTGTTTGTATCGTTAAAGTAATACTGTCTTCGATTATTTACTTAATTTCGAAACATGTCACAGATTACAGAATTAATGTGTAAACTATGAATAGGTACGCATGCCAGAGATGGCACGCGTGCCATAGGTTGCCGACCCCTGCTCTAGGAAGAGACAAAGAAGAGAATGCCAGATGATAGATTACCCCGCATTCTATTGGAAGGGAAGCCAGCAGGCACGCGTCCACTTGGAAGACCACCGAAAAGATGGAGGGACAGTTGGCAGTCTACCTCATAGGAATTGCTACGAAATCGGAATTAGCAGATCAATATATCTCAATCAAGAAGAAGCAGAAGAAGAATTTTTTTTTTATTTATAAGTAAAAGCGATTAGAATTAATAATAATGAAAAGAATTATTATTTTTACGCTCCGGCAAGCCTGTGACGTGGGCCATTCGGAATTCTAGAAAGAGACAGCTACTGGCCGCACATTCGTTTTGTCTCTCTCTCACACTTTTGCGTCCGTATTTACTTCACAGGGAGATTCGGAACGCTCAGTCGATCCTCTATGTCTATCGTTAAAACAGTGGCAACTTAAAAATTGGCAGAGTAGTTTTTTTACAGTGAGCGTTTAAAAAAAAAACAGTTTTGTGAATAAATGGAAATTTCACGTGAAGGTTTTGTTGGATGATTTTTTACGATTCTACTAAAGGCCTAACTCAACAACAATGCCTCGAATCGCTTCGTTCAACTTTTGGTAATGAATCACCATCAGAAAAGACTGTTTATAATTGGTTTGCAGAATTTGGTCATGGTCGTGCTTCCGTCACCGATGAATTTCGTGAAGGGCGACCAAAATCGGTTATTGTTGCTGAGCGCAACATGATTGAAGAGGATCGGCATGCGATTTACCATGAGATAGAGGCATCCTTAGGCATATCGAAGACTGCAGTACATTAGATTTTGCATGAACATTTAGCTGTGAAAAAGATCTGTTCGTGATGAATTTCGCATAATTTGATCGAAACTTAAAAACAGGCTCGTATAAATTGGTGTAAGGAAATGCTCAAAAAATTCATGCAAAATCCGTATACAATATAGTAACAGGAGACGAAACTTGGATATATTCGTACGAGACGGAAACTGAGCAACGATAAACTGTTTGGGTGTTCCAAGATGAATCCAACAAAAGTGGTTGCAACTATAGAAGATCGAACAGTAATTAATGCAGAATGCTATACAACAATTTGTTTGCCAGAAGTCAGGAAAAAAACAACCAAAAACATCGCATCATTTTTCATCATGAGAATGCGTGCTCTCACACAGCACGTCAAACAATTGATTATTTAACGGAGAAAAACTTTGAGTTAATGTCTCACTCCCTGTATTCATCTGATTTATCGTCTAACGACTTCTTTTTGTTCCCGAATGTCAAAAAAAATATGCGTGGATAGCGATTTTCATCAGCTCAAGAAACTGTTGAATCCTTCCTTTTGAGGTACTAACTTCAGAGTGGAAAAAATGTTTCGAGAATTGATTCGAACGCATGCAAAAGTTTATAAATCTTAAAGGCGAATATTCTGAGAAACAATAAAACGATTTGTTCCAATTTTTTTCTTTCATTGTTTTTTAAAAACTGAAAAGGTAGCCCTCGTATGTAGGTTAGAACGTAACTTTAATTACAATACGACTTAAAAATTAATTACACAATTTTTGCATCATAGATCATTGAACTTTTGATTACTTTCTTTAATTTTTTCGCGTAAGGCTTGCTAAAAAAGTTGGCCCTCTTATGATCGACTTAAATTTTACATTTAGATTGCTTAAGAAAGTGACGCCATCTATTATCGTGGATTTTTTAAACCACCACTTAAATTAGTACAATGGGATTAAAGGAAGTGTGATTTCTAGTTATGAATATTTCATTGATAGAACCTAAAATTTTAATAAATATTATTATATTATTTTTTATTTTGTTAATAAAATTTTACAGTATACTTACACTCTGGTTTAATCTTAGAACTAACGCCCTTTTTCCATCGCTCATTGGTTGCGAATAAACCATAAGTTGTCTTAATCTATCCGGAGGACTTACTCCTCTTTCTACTACCAAAACTATTCTCGCCCACTGTCTCTGCCATTCGTTACGAGTCTCTGCTATTTTCTGGTACGTGTTGCCCATCATGGCTATTAGCATGTTTATTAGAAGAATGCCTACTATGGCCATAAATATTACAAACAAAACCTAAAAATTCGAAAATCATAGATTTGTAGAGTATACTGGTTGTAGGTGATATTCTCTTAACACAATTATGCATTCGGCTTTATTATTGTCTAATGATTTCATTTCCTACAATCCTCACAGATAAACTTGGACAACATGTGTTCTGGGGTCCCCGATGCCTGTAAATTTTTTACAAAGTAGAAGTCAAACATTACTGGAGACTCCAAACAGTGGTCTTAAGTAAAAAGTGTTCCATTTACTTTCTATGTTGAATCAACAACAGAAGTATTTAATGCCATTCTCAATCTTAAAAATAAAACATTGTTTGATCAGACATCTCTACTAAAATTGCAATATCAAGGTATATCGTCGCACCACTAACATGTATTATTAATTTTTCTATAATAATTGAGTTTCCTTCCTTATTGAAGCTGGGGCTCATTACTTCAATATAAATATATGTATATATATATATATATATATATATATATATATATATATATATATATATATATATATATATATATGTATATATATATATATATATATATATATATATATATATATATATATATATATATGTATATATATATATATATATATATACAGGGTGTTATGAAAATCTCTTAATATATTAAAACTAGTATATACTTGCAGCAAGACAAATAGCGGATCTAAATAATAGGGTAATAAATCGACCCTAAAGAAATGATAGCCTGAATGAAATGATACATATATATATATATATATATATATATATATATATATATATATATATATATATATATATATATATGTATATATATATATATGTTTTGACGAATGTTCTCACGGGTGTGGAATGTAGTAATGGTTTTTCGGGTATCCCGTGTTAGCTTGAAGTCCCTTGATGGACGGTTTTTCGCTGACGTTTCGATGGAATCTCATCCATCTTTTTCAAAGCGTTGATCACTGGTCGGTGTCTTGGCGTTGAATGTCGAGACTGGCCCTGAGTGCGCCGGTTTTATGTACTCGGGGGTGTTTCTATTGGTCGGACGGATCTGTCCAATAGAGGCTCGGCTTTGGCTGCGCGTTGTCGGTCCTGTGGTTCTTTGTAATGTTTGTGTTGGTGAAGTAACATATGGTTGAATTATTGTTTCTCTTGGTTGGACTTGGTACTGGGATAGAATATGTTTCCAAGAGTTCGGTAAACGTTGGCTATCATCCCGATTATTTAAGTTGTTGGGCCTCTTTTCTATTTCTATGGCTTCTTTGATTACCCTAGTGGATAGGTTATTACTTTTTTGTAGGGTTCTGGTTTTGTCAAAATCGATTTTGTGGCCGGTATTGTGTGCATGTTGTGCTAGAGAGGAGGTGGTGGATTTTTGTTTTACGGCGTTTTTGTGCTCGTCTCTTCTGGCACTAATTTTCCTGTTTGTTTGGCCTATGTATGAAAGACCGCAGTCCTGACACGGAATTTCGTATACGCCTTGGTCTTCTAAGGCTATAATGTCTTTTGGTGTAGGTAGAATATCTTTAATTTTTTGGTTGGTTGTGTAAATGGTCTCAATTTGGTGTTTTCCTAGAAGTCTTCCTATTTTGTCTGTAATTCCTTTTACATATGGGAGAAATGCTTTTGTAGTATATGTCTTTCTTTCCTGTTTGTGTTGTTTATTTAGGGCCCGCCGGATCGTGTTTTGACTATATCCATTTGAAAGTAAAACGTTTCGAAGGAGCTTGGTTTCTTGTTGCAAATGTTCCTTGTCTGTTAGGGTTTCTGATCGGTGAGCTAAGGATTTGGCAACGGAGAAGAGTTGGGCCGGGTGATGATGTGAGCTGGCATTTAAGTATCTGTTTGTATGTGTCGGTTTTCTATATACTGAGTGAGACAAAGAACCATCTAATTTTCTTTGAAGCAAGACATCTAGGAATGGTAGTTGTTCTGCTGCCTATATATATATATATATATATATATATATATATATATATATATATATATATATATATATATATATATATATATAAAACAAACCAATATATATAAAACAAACCAAAGGATGACTTTCGTTCCCTATACAAATCTAAAGTTATTTTAAAAAATGTGACCGTCTTAGTAACACCTTTTAAAGAATGTTAAGTGTGTCTTCGTTTCAACCCACACATGTAAGTTTTCATATATATTTTGAGTGTATTTTTATTATTATTTTCACCTTCTACATTGTATAAGTTTAAGAATTTTATATATTCATAATTAAAAAAATTTGTGCGTCCTATTGAATATCCAAAACAGAAAATTTCAATTTTTAGATGAACTGAAGAAGCCTGAAAATCGGGCGAAACGTTTTCAATAAATTCTAACTAGAACATGATGTAATTTCTCTATCCTTAAAACAAAAGAACCATAAAGCCCAAGAAATTGAAAATATATATATATATATATATATATATATATATATATATATATATATATATATATATATATATATATACAGGCTGTTATGAAATTCACTGCATATATTAAAATGGGTGACTCGTATTTCAAGCGGCTGGAGTTTGGCTCATGGACAAAAACGTCTTTCCCGAACCCTTGTTTAAAGCAGCTGAAAATATAAATGCTTTCTCTCAAACAAACTCAAGCAATGAAAGCACATCGATCTTTTAAGAGCACACATTTAAATAGCGAACCGTCTATTTCGGAATTTAACGCTGAAGAGTTAAAAAAAATTGTAAAATCTTTATGTCTACTACTACAAAAAATACTGTACAAAAAACTGTGGAAATTACATCAAGTCCTTACTAAAAATATGTTGAAAAAATCAATAAAATAAACAAAAGACGTATCCTATATTATACACGAGCCTCCCCGACAGCGACGATTTTAAAGTACCCTTTTTGTCGACGTCTAACCAAATTCGTTCTAGTTTAAAATAAATAAAGGGGAACAATCCATCTCAACGTTTATTTTATTATCTTTTTTACCCGTTAAAATTTTTTTCTTATTATAATATTGTATAATAATTTATTGATGAGTAATTATTTTAAAATATAATAATTTTTATATATTTTTTTTTATATTAAATTGGTTTAGGATCGATTTTTTCCTTTATTATTGAGATCCGCTATTTTTTATTTAACAGCAGTGTGGAAGCAAAATAAAAACAGAATTTTAAATAGGTTTGTCACTGAACTTTTTCAAAACCTAAATGATTTTTTGATCTATCTTAAATCGGTACCTTATTGGTTGGTTATATTTTTGTATAATTTATTTAGGTAATTTCATTTAACTTCGATTGTGCTGTGTGCAATGTACATCCATACAAAGTAAATAAATAAATAAATGTACCTTGAATGTGTAACGGATCTCCATCTAAAATATCCTAAGTTGTACGTGACAAATTTAAAACTTAACCAATTGTACCAATGACACAATCTATCTGCATTTTGTTGTACACTTTCTGCAAATGTCTCACTCACTCAGTCCATCTCTCTCTAAAAAAACCTTTACGACACCTTACATCCGTAATTGGTAAACATTCACTGACGGGAAAAAAAAAAACGACCTTCTGCCTGGTTTAGGTATTTCGATATTGTGCGAGTTCAGCGTTCATCAGTGGGGTGCGAAAAAAATATTAATGACATTATTTTTTTAGGGTCGATTATTTCCTTTATTATTGAGATCCGCTATTTAAGGTGAATTTTCTATAATCGCTACAATGATCGACCAGTTCCAATATATGCAATTCTATAACACCCGGTATATATATATATTTATTTATATATATATATATATATATATATATATATATATATATATATATATATATATATATATATATATATACATATATATATATATATATATATATATATATATATATATATATATATATATAAAGGGTGATTCATTTAGAGGTACTTTTTTTTTAAATAAAAAAAAGAATAAAAACAATTTTATTTTATAATCTTTATTATCATATAAAAGAACCATTCTTTACAATTATTTGTTAAAGATAATTTCTTTCAAATGTTGTCCGCGACTACGGTTAACAACGTCCATTCTGAAGTTCCAATTTTCAATGACGCGTGTGAGTATTTCGAGTGGTATTTGGCAAATGACTCGAGTAATATTGGCCTCCAATGCCCCAATTGTAGCTGGCTTATCCATGTAGACTTTGGACTTTACATAGCCCCAAAGGAAAAAGTCAAGAGGTGTGATGTCACATGATCTAGCCGGCCAATTCACTGGTCCAAAGCGTGAAATGATCTGTTCGCCGAATTGCTCTCGCAGTAAAGCCATGGTTTCACGGGCTGTATGGCAAGTGGCGCCATCTTGTTGGAACCAAATTTCGTCGAGACCACGGGCTTCAATTTCTGGCATTAAATAGTCTGTTATCATGGCGCGATAACGGTCACCATTCACAGTAACATTCCGGCCGGCCTCTGTTTTGAAGAAATATGGACACACCAAACAGTTGTTTTTTCTGGATTTAATGGCAGCTCTTGAACCTCTTCAGGTTGTTCATCACCCCAAATACGGGCATTTTGTTTATTCACGAACCCATTAAGCCAAAAATGGGCCTCATCCGTGAACAAAATTTTTCTCGAAAACAGTGGATCTTCTGCAAGCTTGTCAAGAGCCCAACGACTAAAACGGAAACGATTCGGAAGGTCGGTCGGCTTCAGTTGTTGCACTAGTTGAATTTTGTATGCTTTTAAAGAAAGATCCTTACGTAAAATACGCCAAGTTGTTGAATATGACAGGCCAAGCTGTTGAGAACGGCGACGAATCGACACTTCACGGTCTTCGCGTACACTCTCCGCTACCGCCCCTATATTTTCTTCACTACGTGCTGGATGTGGTCTATTCGGTCGAGCATTATCCAATAATGAAAATTGGGTCTCAAACTTATTGATGGTAGAGCGAATTGTGCGTTCGGTAGGCCGATTATGTGCACCATAAGTTGCTCTAATTGGGGGGGGGGGGGGGGGGGGGGGGGGGGGGGGGGGGGGGGGGGGGGGGGGGGGGGGGGGGGGGGCGCCCGATACACATTCCTCGTAGAACGCCCATTTTCGTAATAAAGTTGAACAATTTGTAGACGCTGTGCCGGGCTAAGTCTTTCCATTATGAATTGTCAAACACTACTGAACAGGAATGCCACTTCAGTTGACACGACGCATGCGCAATCTGCAATTAAATCCCCATCACAAAAAGTACCTCTAAATGAATCACCCTTTACATATATATATATATATATATATATATATATATATATATATATACATATATATACATATATATATATATACATATATACATATATATATATATATATATATATATATATATATATATATATATATATATATATATATATATATATATACATACATATATAAATTGTTACCTTTTAAAATAATTAGTTACTGATAGCCAACAACTAATTACATTTCAAGTTTTATATTTCAATATTCTAATTACTGAAGGTACACTGTGTTTTTTAACCTTTTATTCAAAGATGAATTTTCATAGAATTACATCACTCACTAAAAACGTTTACCCTTTTATCTCTGAATAGTTTATGAGGTTAATTGAAACGTCAACAGAGTATAAGTACAATTGATGTCGCGTATTACCAAGGAATTTCTTCTGAAATAATAGATAATTATGGTTAAATATTATTTTTACTACATAGGTGTGCGGTGCATTATCGATTATTATTTTGATTTGTTATGAGATTAATTGGACCTAAAGTTTGAAAAATCAATAATTGTTGAAGAAAATCGTGTGGTAGGCAACACAGCAACAATCTGCCTGCTCCTGAGCTATTTCATACAACGGCAGCCTGTCGGGTGTGGGTTAGTTTGGCGGTAAAATCCAGTTTTAATTTTTCAAGAATGTTCGAATTATCGTCCAATATCAGTATTAAAGGTAGTAAGGTAAAATATTTGAAAAAATTGTATCTATGAGAGATGTCTGACAAAAAATGAGCCTAACATAGAAAAACGTGTGGTATTTTTATTAATGACCAATTTGGTAATGATTGTTCTGTCCTGGGAATAGTGTGGAGGCTTGAGAAACTCATTACAGCGTGACTAAAATAACTTAAGCCTAAACCATAGTAAAACAGTAATTTTATCAAGTATCAGTAATAAAAAAAAATTAAGATGAAAGAAGGTGAAATAACCATATAGATTACACAGCCCTACAAAAAAAAAAAAGTGGGGTATACTTTTGATGCGATATATCAGATCCGTAGTATTTTTGCCCGCTGATCACGAATCTGACGTCAGAATATCGCCATCACATCTCAATTTTTTTCTAACCTCAAAAAATAGGTAAAAATTAGTAAAAATTAAGAAAAATATACTCCTAAAAAATTGATTCAAGCTTTTTCACGAATCCAAAGATGTATTAATATGTATTCGGACACGCTAAGCTAATATTCATCGGTTGGATTGAGCCATACAGTTCTGTTTTCTTTCTAACCTCAATAAATCAGACAGATATAGTGCTTCTCGAATGCAAAAACGAATTCAAATTAAAATTCAACCGATCCTTACCAAATTTGGTACACGGGGATTTTTGGGTCGCTGATCACGAATCTGAGGTTGGATTTGCAAAATTCAAGATGGCAGATGTTTTCGCGCCATTTTGAACGCCGAGAAAATTCATCGGTCGATTTTTATTCTTCTACCTACATCCAGGGCATCTCCACGTAGTGACGGTGGGCAACGGTGTTACTCCACTAGCCGGCAGAGTCCCTGGATAACGGCTTAGATGCCGTCATGGCAGGTAGAAGAAAGAGAATTATGATGCAGGGACTCGGAAACCCAGTATCGGCGGTTGGTCAGGGTGGGAAAGCGGGCCCGCAGCCGTTGTCATCCAGCGACCGTAGCTCTTCATGTGTGGGTGACTTGGCTCATGTAGAGTATAATGCTACAAGAAAACGGTCTCACGGTACAAGGACTTTTCATAAGTGCGATAAAAACAGTGATTCATTTTGTTATATTGGCTGTCAACACGTATTGAGTAAAATGGGGTCACCGATAACGGATAAGATTAAAACCTTATATAAGGATTGTTTTAACATTGAAATACAGCACCAGGATACAGATTGGGTTCCCCACATCATTTGCAGTTCTTGCAAAATAATGTTGTACATCAATAAGAAGGCGATTAAATATTCCAGACCAGCAATATGGAATAGACCATACAGTGAAAATGATTGCTACTTTTGTATGAATGTTGTATCTAGGCATAACCGAAAAAATAAAAGCACTATTACTTATAACGATGTTTCGACAATAACAAGACCAACTAAACTAATTCCGCCTCCTGAACCACTTGCTGATGTTATGGAAACAAATGATTTTACCTTATCAGTTCATGCCGAAAACATTGAGACTGTCGAAAAAGATTCAAACACTGTTACTAATGAATGTTCTAGTGACAACCTATCATATACTAGTGACACAGATAAAGAATTTCTACCATACAACCGTAAACCAGAACCAATACTCGTATCACAGTCAGAACTTAGTGATATAGTCAGAGATTTAGGCTTATCCAAAGATGGTTCAGAGCATCTTGCTTCCCTTTTAGAGAAAAGACATTTACTTAAGCCAGAAGCTACGATTTCTTATTATAGAAACAGAGATGAAGAATTTCGAAAATATTTCACAATGGACGAGGAATTGTCACTTTCATATTGTACCGATGTAAAAGTAAAATTCGTTTTTGCATTCGAGAAGCACTATATCTGTCTGATTTATTGAGGTTAGAAAGAAAACAGAACTGTATGGGTTAATCCAACCGATGAATATTAGCTTAGCGTGTCCGAATACATATTAATACTTTTTTGGATTCATGAAAAAGCTTGAATCAATTTTTTAGGAGTATATTTTTCTTAATTTTTACTAATTTTTACCTTTTTTTGGGGTTAGAAAAAAATTGAGATGTGATGGCGATATTCTGACGTCAGATTCGTGATCAGCGGGCAAAAATACTACGGATCTGATATATCGCATCAAAAGTATACCCCACTTTTTTTTTTGTGGGGCTGTGTTATATAAGTAAACAAATAAAGCATATTATGTAATAAGTCAACTAAAACTAATTTTAAATCAAAATTATTTGATCAGTATTTACTATAGCTTTGTTTGATGTTGGCTGTATTGTTTTGTGCAAATCTTAGTTAAAGTCTTAACACATATTTGTCGTTGCTCCATATTTTGTAGCTCCTAGAAATAACAAAAGCAACTTACTTTTGCTTCATATTCATGTTCAGTTTTTGCAAAAGCGTTGTAATAATCTCCAAAATTCGTCATTGACATTAGGAACATTGCCATAATAGATTCGGTAGGAGTGGACATTGGGTTAGAGACTGAATCATCTACGTCTTCCGGTGTTAGAGGATTGTCAAAGGAGAGAAATATTATGTAGTAAGCTGAAATAGAGTGTACTCTTGAAACAACTTTGCGTCATCAATCTTACCCATAATAACATGCCTTGAGGCAAAAATAAAAGGATTTGAGATTATTATCAACGGTTTTTTAAAATTTAATTACTTCTATATCATCTACCATTAAACATAGAATATTATGGGGAAATTCGAAAAGGAAAAAAAATTAATACAGTCTGTCAAATAAGAACGTGTTGAATATAATTTGTAGTCGGTAAAAGAAATTCCCTTTTTTTTGAGGTTATTGTTGGCACCCGTGCAAACAATGCTTTGTGGAAAGAAATTCATTTCTAACCTTATTTATGGTTAAATAGTACATTATTGAACATGAGTGCTGCATATGCTTCGCGCGTCGAGGCTATGTTTCTATGTAATCATCCAAAAGTTCCGAAAATGACTTCTACAGAGGCTGCTAAGTATATGGACAAGTCGAGGGCATTCGTTAGCAAGTGGGTGAAACGATACTCTCAGTTAAAAAATGCTGATGATCTACCAGAACGTGGTTCGAGTCGGACAAGAACGAAAAAATAAGTATTAAGGGGTCATACCAGTGTGATGATTTCAAAAAATCGATTTTTTTTACATATTTCGGTGCTTCTATGTGTATTTAATAAGAGGTCGAAGTATCAAAGTCAGCCTATGTTTATTTTTGAAAATACAGCTGTCGCCGGGCATAACTGCTCGGGGAGCCATAAACTTGTTTTTGGAAGCACAGCGCGAACCGGAGCAGGTATTAAAATTCCAGTGCCGTGATGTCATCACGTAAGTAAAAGTTAAACATCTAATACTTCAGTGAGCTCACAAAAGTAGGTATGTCGCAAGAGATCATTATTTATGTGTTACGTGTTAGTCATTCTTTAAACGCGCTTTTCTCAAAATTGCATTTTTTTAAATTTGCTGCAGCTGTAACTTGAAAACAATTTATTGTATCGACTTAAATTTTTTTTGCATATTAAGGACATGTTTTGTCGTACCATGACCCATGAATTTTTTGAATGGACTAAAAATGGCAAAAATTTTATATATTTTTTTCTAAACGCCGCCATTCTTATAATTTTCAATATTTTTTTAAAAACTATGGTTGATGGTACGGAAAATTATATCTATTTTAATGATCATTTTTTTTTTTTTTTTTTTGATTCCAAGCAATGAGGAGGCGCCAATTACGGCAGCAATGGAGCTACTTTTTTTTTCACCTGTCCGGTTACTCTTACAATATTTTGGTTGGAAAAAATTTGTGTGGATTTATAACCAAATAATAAATATGTACCCAACATTTTAAAAAATTTGATGCAGTAGTTTTCTTTAAAAAAATTCTAGAAAAATATCCTTATTTTTAAGTAGTTACACTGGTAGAGCTCCTTAACATTTTTTCCCGAAATCCTCAATTAACTTTGCGCCAAAGGGCGTAAAAACTAAAGCAGAAAGCTTTGGATATATTGAATGAAACTATTCGCACTCATCTTCAGACTAACGATTTGAAATGGCCAAGTACAACACAGACAGAAACGACTCGGGTGGACAGAGGAAAACATAGACCGATGATGAAGCGTCACCGTGAAAACACCTTGTGAATATCCATGTTTCGGCATGTCTTTCGGAAAAAGGTTACGGTAGACTCTTTATCTTTACCTACAATTTGAACGCTAAAAAAAATGCTCCAGATTTACAAGAAGGCCATAGTACCGACTGCCACACGGTGGTTTGTCGATAAAAGTGAGGAGTGGATTCTTCAAGCGTTTAACGACCCCAAATATCGAAGTAAAACGTGTAACTAGTGCAAAAGGGAGACTGGTATGGTCACACTAGATTGGCCATCCCATTCGCCCGATGCAAACCCAATCGAGAACGTGTGGTCACACATCAAGCAAGAGCTTCATAGTAAAAAGATATACCCAGAGAAGCAGGTGTCATGACAAATTCGGGCAGTGTGGAAATCTTTGCCCCAAAAATAGGCGGAAAAGCTCGTCAAAAGGAGCCCCGAAGATGCCAGGTGATCATCGATGCTGATGGACTGGGCGAACTACTGAATCATTATTATTTTAATGGCAGTCTTTTACTGTCGAATGATGTAAAAAACTTTTAAATAAATACATTTTTTAATGAACAATGCGCGACAACAAATATATTTTTTACCTTGTGAAAATCCCATAACGAAAACCAAATAGATTGTTGCAAATCGTAGCAAATCACCCATTACCATTCTGTAAATCATCACCACAAAAGGTCCTACTGTCTTAAAACCCCTAAAAAAGGACAACATTATATTTTGAACTCAATAGTACCCCTGTACTGCAAAAAGGCGGACGTGAACTACTAATTAATTCTATTACTCGTAAGTAAGAGAAGGAAATGCCACAGACGAAGACTGTGGCATTTCCTTCTCTGCGTATTAGACCATTCTGTTCCTTTGAGTTTAATGGGATGTTTGCGTAACAGGGATCCTGCTCCAAAAGTGTTTGTGTTTCTATACTATTACTTGTAATATTCTTACCTGCAGAAAAATAAAAAATACGGTGCGGTAGTCAACATTGCTAAAACAGCAACGATGTCCTCTATCTCGTCAAGACACATTAATCTTAGCCATGGAATTAATCCAAAAACCAAAATGCAAGAAAAGAGGAACATCACCCTTGAAGGTGCGGTCATCTAAATATAAATAACACAAAATTTTAATTTATTTAAATGTGTAAGTGTGTTTGCTGACTCTCGTTATAGGCTGTGAAAGTGAAGTGATATTTCAATGCCAGTTAATAGATATCATACTTATTGATGTTTTTCATTTTAGTATATATACGTAGTTCGATCCAAAAGTTCCCAAACTAACGCTATATAGCAAGAACGCAAAATAAAGTTACTCACGCCAATAGGTGGGTACATTTCATAACAACGCTCTGCGTATGCATGTGTGGCGGCCGTGGCTCCGCGGCATAGTACTTGCTTGCGGTGCAGAAGGTTGCAATCCCGGCAGATCGGTATACTTTTATTTAAATATATATGGCCTGTCCACGTACATAAGTAGTAGTTGTTTGCCGAAATGCAATAACGTTCGTGGCAGCACTACCGCGTTGTCTAAAAAGTACCGTGAAATACAAAAATGTATCTAAGTTCAAAGAGCACAAACGACAAATTAAAACACAAAGAATCCCAAGCTAGAGTACGCAAAATGATTAGTGACAAAAAGAACAACCAATGGGAAAAGACATGCTCAAGACTCAACACTTACATAGGAGGAAGGAAAAGCACAGAAAGCTGGAGACTTCTTAAAAATATGAGAACAGAACGGAAAAGAGAAATCTTCTCACCAATAACACCAGAAAAATTTTACAAATATGCTAACAGAAGATAGATGAGAGTTTAAAAGTACCCAACATGGAAACCCAAATATAGTTATACGAGGATCCCCAATAAGGATAACAACATCAGAAGTTAAAGAAGTATATAAAACGCTAAAAAATGGTAGTAGAGCCCCAGGACCAGGAAACATCTCAGGAGAGATAGTAAAATAAGGAACTGAAAAGCTATTTAGCGCTTTGAGGAACTTATTCCAAAGATTAACACATCAGAAGTACCTGAGGAATGGAAAACATCATACATATCAACAATTCATAAGAAAGGAGACAAAAATAATTGCGATAACTATCGGGGAATAACGGTTACAGGATCTATTAGCAGAATATACGGAAAAATACTTAAAAATAGAATAGAAACGGAATACACGGACGTAGAAACTGAAAAACAGGCAGGCTTTAGAGCAGGAAGATCCACAATAGACCATCTCTTCTCACTGACACAAATCCTAGAAAAGAAAACCGAATTTGATCAGGAAGTCCATGTCTTGTTTGTTGATTTAAAAAAGGCCTACGACAGCGTGCCCCTAGTGAGATTGTGGGAAACACTACAACAGAGTAATGTAAGCACTGAAATAATCAAAGCCGTAAAATCCTTATACCAAGACGCAAGAAGTAGAGTGGAAACCAAATATGGTATAACAACAGGGTTCCAGGTCACAAAAGGTCTCAAACAGGGCTGCTGTATATCCCCAACGCTATTTAAAATCTATTTGGAGAATGCACTGAAGAACTGGAAAAGGAAATGCAGCAGTATTAGATTACCACTGGATGACGATACTACATTGTACACGCTATCATTCGCGGACGACCAGGTAGTAGTCGCTCAGGACATTGATGATATGGAATACATGACACGAAAACTTATGGAGGAATAAGAAAAATGGGGCCTAGAAGTCAATACTAAAAAGACCGAGTACATGTGCGTCGGAGGACAACAGCAGGACTTGAAACTGGCCACAGGACACACCATCAGACACAGTGCCAGTTATAAGTATTTGGGAACGAGAATATCTAGGGACGGAACACTGGAAGAAGCCATATCCAAGGAAGAAAAGCGATCGCAATGCTTAATAGTATACTATGGGACAAAAACATAACCATTGAAAATAAGAAGAGAATTTACAACTCAGTAGTGAAAAGTATAATAACCTACAGCTCCCAGGTGTGACCATTGAAGGAAAGAACAAAAAAAATACTAAAACCTACAGAAATGAATTTCTGGAGACGAGCAGCCAGAAAAGACCGCATACCAAATGACATGATAAGATGAGCCTTAGAAATAAAGCACGATATAGTGGATGAAATCAGAACCCAGCAGTTGGTATGGTACGGACATGTACAGAGAATGTCACAAGACCGACTACCTAAAAAGATCTTAAATTGGAACCCTCATGGAAGAAGAAAGCGAGGAAGACCACGCCAAAGCTGGAGAGCAGGAATCAACAAGGAAGTACTAGAGAGAGATCTAGAGGAGGAGGGATGGAGAAACCGGGAGGAGTGGAAATTAGGCATCGGAAGACGTTATAAAACCGATTGATATATATATATATATATATATATATATATATATATATATATATATATATATATATATATATATATATGTTTCGGCACTTGGACAACGTTGACGGGTATTACGATATCCCCACCTATATCCTCAGGATATGAAAAAGAGTAAATACTTTCTACTCTACTCGAGAGAAGGTGAAGGATAAAAACAAAAAAAGTCTAATTGAATCTGGGATTTTTACAATGGATACGAAAAAATAGCAGAGCGTATACATCAAATTCTCGGGAAAAGTGCTACTAAAAGGTATCAGATGATTCAGAAAACATTTGGGGGGAAGCTTTGAGCAAGTTGTTCTCGCGATTATAGGCCGACTGAACTTCGGTGCAAGGCGACGGGCGTTCCGGAGAATTATTAACTGCAACCACGCTTGAATTCATCGCTAAATTTTAGCAAATCATTCATAAAGACCATCGTCGGACAATTTTGAGCATCTATAACGAACTTCCTATTTGCTAGAGCACGGCCAAAGCTTTAGAGAGAGAAGAGTTTCCTTCTGCACGACAATGCACCGGTCCACAATTCGTCCTGTATGTTTTTGACCAAGAATTCTATACCCCACCCGCCTAATTTGGCATTCTGTGATTTCAGGACGGTCCCCTATATGAAGATGAGATTAAAGATTGGCCGCTTCCAGAAGATTGGAGAGCATCTGAGTGAAGGTGAAGAGAGTCAGGAAACCTAAAAGTAACTATTTCAGATTTTATATCGTTAGTCCGAAAACGTTTGGATTGCACCACGTATCTTACCAAATTTTCAAAAAACATTCGTAGCCCCAAAAATCTAGCTTCCCTTACAGCTGCAGCTAGATAGAAAAACGCTCCGAAAGTGATGCCCATTTCTGCGGTAAACCGGACTTTTGCTTCAGGGCTGTCCAAGGTCATGAGGCGGCATTCTTCTTGCAGATTATCCCACCATTCCTCAACGTCGTAATCATCGTCATTATCTTAAAAAATATATAATAGTGGACGAGGCTTAATGAAAGGAAATTTTAAAATTTCAGAATTGCTTAAGGGGAGTCTAACAGTTTCCGCTCGACGCCCCGTCCGGAAATGCCGGACTTCTTTCTCAACTCGATTGTCTAAAAACTATTCAATAGATTCTAACATATTTAGTGCAAGAAAAAAAAATGAAATTACATAGTCTAGATACAGCAATATTATAATTTTAGCCCCTCTGGGCAGCGTCGGCCCTAGCTTTTTTGCCGCCGTAGGCAAACTCAAAAAATGCCGCCGCACCCAAGCTTAAAGAAAACTATGTTAAAATGACATACGAGTATAATTGAATTAAGACAATAATACTAATACAGATTTACGAAAAATTGTTTTATTGAAAAAGAAAGTTTACATTTTTAACGAGCCAACGACAACGAACTTAATAATTTAAATATACTTTTAAAACAATGAACAATAATATACAAAAATTTTTTTCGAAGTTTCATTTCTGCAAAATCGCGAATAATTTCTTTCAGATCTAATTTACTACTCAGTTCGTGTTCAATGGCCAACATTACTAACCCATTAAGACGATTTTGTGTAGTCATAGTTCTTAAATTATTTTTTATTATTTTTAATTTAGAAAAAGTTCTTTCACCGGTAGCAACAGTTATGGGCAGCGTTAACAAAATTCTTAGAGCAATGCTCAAATTTGGCCCAATTTTAAGGGAAGTAATGAATTTAAGAACGTCAACTGGACTGGAAAGTGAAGAAACAAGGCCTATTTCGTCAGTCAGATCTAAAGCGTTAAGGTCGGACGAATCACCATTTGTCAAGACGTTTTCGAGATCTTTACAATGTGCCATCATATAAAAATTCAAAAGAATCATTGTGACTATTCAGTAGGTTGAATCTCAGCTCCAATGCACTAATCGCCTGATCTATAGTAAAGAAAAAAAATTCTATTTTATATTTTTGTTTTGGATCTTGTATCGGATTGTCTAAACTTTCATATGAAAAATTTTGTTTTGTAGTCCGAACACGATGACGTGTTGTAGTCAATTCAAAGTTTTTTCTACGTCAATTTCGTTGGGTAAATTTTCAGCTTTTAAGATAATGTTGTCAAAGGATTCATCCGATCTTAATTCTTTAAAAAAAATTAATGAGCTATTTAATAAATTAGTGGCTTGGGATAAATCAAAATCTTTGGATTGAAGCAGCTTACTTATCGGATTAATACGATTCAAAATTTTATACCAAATAAACATTGAACATAAAAACTTAAATTGTTTTATCGTAGTCAATAAACCGCTGGCCTCATCTCGAATCATATTATCTATTTCGGCATTCTCATAAATACTTAATAAAGCATCATGAATATCTCCTATTTGAAAACGGGAATCTATATACGATTTTCCCAACGAGTGTCGCTCAATGGTTTCAATGTAAGAGTACTGAGGTGTTCTCTTAATATGGCCTACCGAAAAGTCGATGAGGCAAAAAAAGTACCGTCAAACGGGGTGACTTCGGACAGTGGAGGTAACTTTGGACAATCGGTAGTTCGCTACTTCTTATTCGTATTTTACCGAATGTATGCATTTTATCGTCACTGTTTTAATGCAAGCTTATACTTGCCAGTATTCTTTCAACCACGGTGGCGGTGGGTCTCGCTGCAAGCTAAACTTCGCCACGTGCTACGCTTTTACTGGAAAACTGAATTTAGTGATTACAAAAATAGTGAAAAATTAAGTATTCTGCACAGAACTACGTAAAATCTGCACGATTTCCGACTATTTTGCTTATTATTACAACTATTTAAAAATCATTTGACAACGAAATTAAATTTTTTTCTAGAATAGTTTTTTTTTATACAGGCCCATAACAAAAAAATTGTCTTTTAGGGGGTGACTTTGGACAATGCCACGAAAGTATAGAAAAGTGTTAGGCGGCCGTAGTTATCAGGACTACAATCAAGATAACCTTTCCTAAAAAAAGCTATAGAAGAAGTTAAAAACCGAACAAAGTCTTTAAGAAAAGCGTCAGAATTCTATGGTGTTCCAAAATCGATCATAAGCAACGGTGTCAATGAAAAACATACAAAAAAAGCAGGAGGTCAAAGTGTTCTTAACGTTGTGCCTGTGAATGGGGATTTCTACTAACTGAGTATGATATCAGAGAAATAATAAAACAATACTTGAATAGGAAAGGTGTTAATATTGAAAAATTCCGTGACAATATGCTCGGACGCGATTGGACAAAATCCCTTCTGTCTCGTCATAAAGAATTAACTGTAAGATTAAGTCAAAATATAAAACGGCTTCGTGCGCAAGTTTCTGTCCAAACTATAACTGAATATTTTACGGAACTAGAAAAAGCATTAGAGAATATTGATGCAGCAAACATTGTTAACTATGACGAGACCAACTTTAGCGATGATACTGGTAAAGCCAAGGTCGTTTGTAAACGCGATGTAAAACACTGCGACAAAATTATGGATTCAACAAAGACAAGCATAAGTGTGATGATGTCTGCTTCAGCAAATGGAGAACTTTTACCACCTTTTGTTGTATACAAGGCTAAGCATCGATATCAAGAATGGGAGGAAAATGGTCCTCTTGGATGTGAGTATAGCATTAGTAAGTCGGGCTGGTTCGAGGCAGCAACGTTTTACGAGTGGTTTAGTAAAATACTATTGCCATATTTTCGAAACAAGGAAGCAACCAAGCTACTGATTGGAGATAACCTTTCCAACCATTTAACCATAAAAGTTATAGAGCAGGGGTGCTCAAACTTGAACTGCTGGCGATCTACCTCAATATTGTTAAACTACGATCGATCGACTCTGAGAGGCTGCAAGTAAGTGTGATGCAGGATTGTCGTCTAGGTAGGGTGTATCGTGGCATAGATATTAGTTTTCCGCACAATATGCATTTTTTTAGTCAAAGTAAGTGTAGGTCTGCTCTAAAATGTCAATGAAAAAACTCATAATTACTCAAAATTGCGAGTTTATTGGTACTTACAAAACAAACGAGTTTTAGTGTCTAAACTTAACTAAAGAGTGACTTTGGATGTTGAAGCGTGGCACTGCATGTCCTCAGCATACTTTTCATAAGATGGTAACTAATTACCGAGTGCTAATCGCAAGCATGATGACATATGTTCGTCAGTTAGTCGATTGCGATATTTTGACTTAATTATCTTCATTTCAGAAAATGCAGACTCGCACAAGTAAGTTGATCCAAACATTGCCGTCAGTTGAAGGGCGATTTGCCTTAGATTCGGATATTTATCTTCAGATATAAAACACCAGAATTTTGTATCAGATACAGCATCTGGCTTTGAGATGTATATCTGATATAATCTGCACTAACTCATTTTCAACAGAACATGAGTCCATGTTAAACTGACTTGCTATTTCAGTAGCTAATTCCTCAATGTTTTTACACGAAAAAGGATAACTCATAAATGATGCGATATTTGCCAATTTACTGAAATCATAAAAACGTATTTCGAATTGGCCAAAAATATTTGATAATTCTGCCTCATAAATATCATAATTCAACTGAGGAATCCTTACTTTCAAAGACGGAAAATTTTTCAGATCCTTTCTTTTCAGTTGATCTATCATAAGTTGCAATTTACTTTTGAATGCGTTTATTGCGCTAATCATCTCAATAATAGTTTTTCCTTTACTTTGAAGCTCCAAATTAATGGTGTTTAAATGCATTGTGATGTCTGTCAAAAATGCCAAATCAGTCAGCTATTTTCCGTTTTTCAGCATCTGAGTGTCATCACCTCTTTCGTCCAGAAAAGCTGTTATTTTGGGCAATAATTCTTGAAACCTTTCTACAAATTTTCCGCGACTCAACTACCTGACGTCCGTGTGAAGAACTAAATCAGTGTGTTCAGCTGACTTACTATGTTCCAACTGCAATTTAAATAGCCGTCGTTGCAAGCTACGTGTACGGATAGAATTCACAATTTTTATTGCAATGCCCATAATCTCCTCCATGTTTAGAACTTTTAAACACAAAACTTGTTGATGTATAATGCAATGGAAGGAGAAAAATGAAGGGAAGTCATCATTAGCTCGACACAATGCCACAAAACCGTTTTTGTTTCCAGTCATTGCTGGTGCTCCATCGGTTGTAATGCACACTAGTTTATATATTGGTAGCTTGTAGTTTGTTACAAAATTGAAGAAAACGTCATATATATCTTCGCCACGGGTCTTTCCTTTCAGAGGAATCATTGTCAAAAACTCTTCCTTAGCCGACATGTCATTGAATACCATTCGAATAAAAATACACAGCTGGGCAGTGTCTGTCATATCGGTGGATTCGTCGAACTGTAAAGAAAAGTATATACATTCCATGATATCATGTTTTAGTTTATCTGCCATGTCCTGACTCATGACTTCAACACGCCTTGTGACAGTCGGACGAGATAACAGAAGTTCTCTAATAGCAGACATAATCTCTGTTTTATTTTTAAAATCTCCAAATAAAGTCTCACCCGCTTCAATAAATGCTTCCTTCACAACCAATCCATCATCAAAGGGTTTCTTGTGTTTCGCCAATATATGAGATATTTTAAATGACGCGATCGTTGCAGCTTTTGATTGTTTGGCTGGTCTTGTGAACATGGTTTGTTCTTTTTTCAAACAAGTTATCAAATCACGTACTTTTCGTTTTCTTAATTCACTCTGTGACGGAAAATCCTTTTCATAGTTTTTATGAACCGTTTTATGATGCCTCTCTAAGTTCCCACGCTTAGGTATTGCAACTGACGCACGGCAAATGAGACAAATGCACTTATCCTTTACCATACAAAAGAAAAATTCTTCCTCTCAATCGTTATTAAAATGATAAGTTTTACTTTTCTTCGCCGCACTCATTTTGGACTATTTATTAATAAACTTTGTATCGATGTATCGCCTTCAAGTTACAACTCAGACTGACTCCTATTCCTGCAGGCGCAACATTTATATCGGCGCGAACGAAGTCTCGAATGTTCCCGTCAAACACGCCGCCCGAAGTTTCTAGAAAAATCGGCGGGAATCAAAAACGCGGCTTTTCTTTGACAAGTACCGCGCGTTCCTTTGATAAAGTCGCCTTTTGCCGCTAGCAGGGAGTTATTACGATAAAAGAAAGTGATGAGGGGGTTATTCTGGCCTAATTGTGGATCGAATAAATTTTAGTAGTTTATTCATTACATTTTGTTTTAGTTACCTAAAACAAAATCTGTGAATAGTTCTATATCGGAATTTTTTTCTCGAGATCGACTCAAAAAGCACTCGTGATCGACCGTTTGAGCACCCCTGCTCTAGGGTTTAAAGTTTTAATTCTTGATTGTACTCCCGACTTGTCGCCTCTCATATTTGAACCATTGTCGTAACTTTGACCTCTCATATTTTCCACTTTCAATCCATTTTTCCCTAACTCTTCCAATAAAACTTAAGATAATTCCTTACCAGTAGATCTTTCAATAGGAAGAAAACCCAAAAAATGTTCATTAATTATACATTCAAATCCCGATTCTGATTGATCAATAGAAACATATCTTACTACAAATGTCATTTGTTCATCCTTGCTCGCATCGGGAGTGCAATCAAGAATCATCGAATAATATTTCGCTTTTTGAAGATTTTATGTTATCTTGTAATAATCCAATAATTTCATTCTGGATGTCTTTCCCTAAATATGACACTCTATTTTCTTCACTGTTGAGGATTCTACGAACGTGTTCCTCCATTACTGGGTCAACTTCAGCTAGCAATTGAATTAACTTCAGGAAATTTCCACTATTATGTTCATAAAGCTTGTCGCTTATACTCCTGAATGCTAGAGAACTTTCTCCAGGCAATTTAATAATTGATATTATACGTAAAATCACTTCATGCCAATATTTAATTTCATCATTAATAAATCTCTATGTAGCTGAATCTACTGTTTGACAAGTTTCCAACCTTCGTTTTAGCTCTATCCATGATTTCAAATTATCTACATAATATTTTGAGTCTTCGTGCTTTCTTAATACCTCACCAATATTTTTCCAGTTTTTATAACGCTCATTTGAAAAGGAACTTAATTTTGAATACTACTCAGTATATATCACCACTACACTAAATACTTTATTTTTGCGCTCGACGCACGTTTCGCTAACCATGTTAGCTACATCAGGAGCGATGATAGTCTAAAGCTAAACTACAAATCTACCCTATTTATACTTAGCCTAACCCTTGAATTACTCAAGCGGGACTAATAACACAGCCAAGGCCATCAGTTCCGGTCAAGTAACCAGTAGAGAGCACTATAAGGAATAGGCCCTCTGTCTTTATTTAAACTACTTTTACATTTTATGATTTCCATACTTTCGTATGCGTTCAACAATCTCCTATCAGATACATGTCTATAGAAATACCCAGAACGTCTGGGTATTTCTATAGACAGGAATAGACAGGCTTCTGGCAGAACCCTGTCTATTCCTGTTGTATTTGATTTTACTCTCATTTATTTTCTAGATTTAAGTAATCGAAATATATTTTTGTGGGTGTGTTTATTTTTTTTGCGCTCTAGTAGCTCAGGCGGTTTTGCCGCCACTAAATTTTGCCACCGAAAGCAGTTGCCTATCTTGCTTACCGCCTAGAGCCGGCCCTGCTCTGAGGTATCATCAGGAGTATTGTTCTGAGTTTTGAATCTCGAAAAACATGTGCTCTTTTGTTTATTAAAATTTAAGTTTTCAAAATGCGTTTTTTGGGCTTAAAATGTGAATAACTCGGGTTATATAAGTCAGACAAAATAAAGCAAACCCTTCGTAATGAAATTTCCAACAAATCCTTGTTGGTTTTAACTGCTAACTGCGTACATAACCTACAAAATTGAAAACAGACAAAAAACTTTTTTTTTCATTTTATTGTATAGATCTATAGAGCCTTGTGACGTGCCACAGGGCTCTATTCTGGGACCATTACTTTTTATGATATATACCATGGATCTGGTTGAATCAGTTAATGACAATTGCGTAATCCATCAGTTTGCTGATGATACACAGGTGTATGCTAGTTACAATAGGGATAATGCTGAGCAAGTGTTCCATCGCTTGAATGCCACACTCAAGAATATTCAGTCATATTCGGAGAGGCAGAGTCTTAAGTTGAATCCATCTAAATCAGTGGCAATTAATTTTGGTAATGTGCTGGCGGGACTTGGCTTGGGTGTTTTTCTGGATGGTGTTCCTGTCCAACTCAGGGAAACTCTAAAAAGTCTTGGGCTTGTAATTGACAAGGACCTGCGCTTTAGAGGTTACGTCAAGCTTATAATGCAGAAGGCATACACAGCTTCAAGAAGCTTATATCGGAATAGAACTATTTTGACCAGAAACGTAAGGAAGAGGCTCTGCGAAGCATTAGTCTTAAGTCATGTTAATTATGCGGATGTGGTTTTTGGGCCATGTCTCGATGTTCGTTCCAGTTCTAGAATACAAAAGATTCAGAACTCTTGTGTTAGGTTTACTTGTGGATTGAGGAAGAGAGATCATGTTTTCTCCTCGATTGGTGGGGCTGTGCTGGCTCAATATGTTTAGCAGGCGAAAATTGCACATGGAGGTGTTTGTTCATAGAGTCTTGGCAACGGGTTGTCCTCTCTATCTTAGACAGAAATTGTGGCATCGGGTAGATGTGCACGGTTTAAATACTAGAAATATTCACCTTTTAGAAATACCAAAGCACAGAAAGGCGATCTTTGAAAGATGTTTCAGCTGTGCTGCAGTGAGTGTTTACAATTCGGTACCGCACGCTATTCAAAGCAGGTCAGTTAATGATTTCAAACTAATTTATAAGAAATTTCTCCTCGGGGATGCAGCTTGACTTTTATTTTTATTCTTATTTCTATTAGTCCTATCTTTTGGCGATGGATTGCCGTTGTCTTCTCCTTCACTCCTGTACATTACATTATTTTTGCTGTTTTGCTAATTGATTATTGTATGTTTTCTTCTTTTTTCTTCCAGTACTATGTTATCTTGTATTTTTATTTTATACTATTATTATTATCTTTTTCTTTTCTCTATAATGATGTAATGTTATTGTATGTATTTTTATTTAGTATTTAGGCATTACTTGAATGTTACATTATTGAATTTGTATTTTTATATTTGTTTTTTTTTTTAATTTTTTTGTATCTTGTATGCTTAGCTACTAGCTCGGTTGAGATGAACAGTTCTTAACTGGACTTCGCCAAGTTAAAAATAAAGACCTTTTATTATTCTTCTTTCTCACATTTGATCAATGTGGTTCCATGTTTGGCTGACGGGCCAAAACCAAGTCAGCACAAACGCTATTACCATTCCGTATTAAGGAATGACCTGACAATGTTACATGTTTTCAAAATCACTGACTTCTGAATGTTTCTGTGTATGTCTGTGTTGAGTCGTAATTGCACTAAATGTGGTGTGAATGTTATTGGTGTAAGGCCTGTGGCTGATATAATGAGGGGGACAATGATGACTTTTTCTTGTCTCCATAGCCTTTTTATTTCCGTTGCAAGGTCTGTGTATTTGGAAATTTTTTCTGTGTATTTCGTTTGGATGTTTGTGTCGTTGGGGACAGCTATGTCAATTAGATAGGTGACTTTTCCTTTTTTACACTGAAAAGTAATATCGGGTCTATTGGCGGAGACTGTTTTATCTGTATGAATACCGATGTCCCAGTAGAGCTTGTAATCTTCATTTTCAAGTATGGATGTTGGCGTGTATTTGTAGTAGGGATCTGTGTTTTCTATGAGTTTGTATGTTGTTGCTAGTGCTTGGTGAACTACTTTGGCAGCTGAATCATGCCTGGCTGTGTACTCTGTTCCGGCCAATATTTTACATCCGCTCGTTATGTGTTCGATCGTCTCTTTCTGCTGGTGGCATTTCCTACATCTGTCCTCTGCAATAGTCGAGTCTTTGATGATGCTTTTGGTAGTTTCTGGTTAATATGACTTTATCCTGGATGGCAAGTAAGAAGCCTTCAGTCTCAGGGAATAGCTGCCCATCCTGTAACCAGGTGTATGATTGTTTTTTATTTACGTGGTCTTGTTCTATGTAGTATCTGTGTTTTCCGTGGAGTGTTTTCTCTGACCACGTTTTCATCTTTTCCTGTTGTAATTGGGTGTGACTGTGTGTGTCTGCTGAGTGGTCTGCCCGGGCTAAGTCGAGAGGTGTGTAGTTTTTGTCTGCTTTCACTGTCGCTGTGTGGAGGCTGGTTTGCCTGCTGTGAAAGAATTTCCTAAGTGTTTGTATTTGTTTTGTGTGTAATGATCTGATGTCTATAATTCCTCTTCCTCCTGCTTTCCTCTCGATGGTAAGTCTTTCTTTGCATGCGTTGGGGTGTAATTTCCTGTATTTGGTGAATTGAGATCGTATAAGGATGTGAATATTTTCTATGTCTGTTTGTGACCATTTGATGATACCAAATGAATATGTGAGTATAGGTATAGCGAACGTGTTGATGGCTTTAGTGAGATTCTTAGAGTTGAGTTTTGTTTGCAAAAGTTTCGTCAGTCTGTTTTTGAATTCGGTTCTGAGCTCTGTTTTGATGTGAGTGTGGTTGAGTTTGGTGCTTTGTTGGAAGCCTAGATATTTGTATGTTTCTTTGTCGAACATGTTATCGAGTGTTTTATTGTTGATGGTTTCTGTCTCATGGTGGCACTTCCATTGGCCTTTGTTGATGTGGAGCACTTTGCATTTACTTATACCAAATTCCATATTGACATCTGAGGTGAATATTTCTGTGATTTTGAGGAGTTCTTTCAGCTGTGTTTGTGTGGCAGCGTAGAGTTTTATGTCGTCCACATACAGGAGGTGGTTTATTTTATGTTGATTCACTTTTTGGTGTCTGATATTGAAGCCATGCTCTGTTCTGTTTAGTATATTTGAGAGTGGATTGAGAGAGAGGCAAAACCATATAGCACTGAGCGAGTCTCCCTGAAATATACCCCGTCTGATGTACAGCTCTTCTGTTTAGATCCGTTCGGTTTGTGTTTCTAGGCGTATTTTGGTTTTCCATGTTTTCATAATTTGCTCGAGAAACTGCCTGAGGTGTTGGTTGATTTTATAGATTTCTAGAGCCCTGATTAACCAGCTGTGAGATATGGAGTCGAAGGCTTTTTTATAGTCTATGTAACCGATGTGAAGATTTCTGTGTTCTTTTCTGGTTTGTCCCATAATCACGCTATCTATAATCAGCTGCTCTTTGCATCCTCGACTATTCCTGCATCCCTTCTGCTCTTCTGTGAGAATATTGTTGTCTGTTAGGTGTTGTTCTATTTTCTTCGAAATTGTGGCTGTGATGATCTTGTATAGGGTTGGAAGACAGGTGAGAGGTCGGTAGTTTGACGGGTTTGTGGTGTCTGGGCTTTTGGGTTTAACGTATGTTATTCCTTGTGTGAGGAAAGTGGGAAATGTGTGTGGTTGTAGAATGGCTTTGTTGATTTGGTGTGTGAGTGCTTCGTGTGTGGTGGTAAACTGTTTGTACCAGAAGTTTTGTATATTGTCTATTCCAGGACATTTCCAGTTGTGTGTGTGTTTGATAGTTTCTGTAATTTCTTGTGTATTTAATGTGGTATTTTCTTGTTCTGTCACATGTTTATATTTGTCTTCTTCGGCATTGATCCAGGGAGTGTTATTATTGTGTAGTTTGGGTTCTGACCAGATACTTTTCCAATAATCTGCGAGTTCTTGTTTATTTGGTGGTTCAGTCACTGCTATCTGTTGTACATAGTTTTTCGCTTCTTCGGAAGAGGTTGTTGGTGTCTTTCCTCTCATTTGATTCTTTATATCTACGGAGTCTTGCGGCATATACAGATAGTTTTTGTTTCAAGGTATCGAGGATTTCTGGCAGTGTTCTGTTGGGAGACTTAGATTTGATCTTGTTTGCCCCCTGTGTGACACGTTTGGACGCGTTCCCGCTTATATAAAACTGGGTAAGATGTCCTAGATCTCTCCTGATGTTGTTGATTTTGTTTTCTATTCTTATTTGCCATTTGAATTTTGGTTTTGTCCTGTTGGGGTTTCCTTGTCGTTGAGGGAGTTTTTGATTATTTTGTGTTAGAGTGGTGATTGCTGCTGCGTATATTATTGTGTGAATGTCTTCGATTGTGCTTAAGTCTGTTAAATACTGAGGTATTATGTGCTTGTTTAGTGTGTTGAGGATTGGTTGCGTGCTCTGTCTGAAGATTAAACGAGGGATGGGATTTCTTGTTGTGGGGTCGGTGCTTGACCATCGAGCTAGATGTGACTCCATTTTTGCTTTAAGTGTTTGTATGAGAGGTGATTCGGGATGATGTTGTGTGGATGTTGTTAAGGGTGGCGAGTGATTCATGTTGTTATCTGTGATATGGTGTTGCGCGGTACTCGCAATATTATTTTGCGTTATGCTCCTCCTGGGTGGTGGGTCTTGTTGTGTTCGACTGGGTGGTTGTGTGTGTGAGGCTGGTTTGTAATCTGCTTTATTGTTTCTATTGTTTGGTTGGTCTGTGTTCAGTTCAACAGCCACTGTGTCCTTGATGGTTTGCAATTCGAGAGGTGTGAGACGATTGTTCTTGGTAATAACTCTTTTTTGGTCTATTACTCTCTGTTCTGAAACAAGTAATTGCAGATGTGGATATTCGGTCAAGAAAAGTCTGTGCAGTTCCGGTCTGTAGCCCGATGTTATTGTTTCGAGTTTGGTGGCGGTGTAGTAACAGCGCATCACCGTCCTATTCATCTCATCCGTCCACTTTAACCGCTGTCTTGGTTTGCCAGCCTTGGTAGTTGCGTGTTGTCCTTGCAAAACATACGGGCGCTGGCCTGGCTTTGGTGGTTGTATTTGTCCCGTATCTACGTCGGTTGCGCTTGGGATTGATGTTGGTGAGTCCAAGCGGTGAGTGATTCTCTTCTCAGTGATTTCTTTGTCAGGTTTTGTGTTTTTATTACAGCAACGCATGGCGTGTTCGTTGATTCCTGTGGTGCAACTCATGCGCTGCTGTGATTTTCCCGCCTTGGTGGGTGTCAGCTTAGTCGCCAACACAACACTTTTGGCAGGTCCATTTTCGGTTGCCTGGTCTTCATCGTCCTGGCCGAGCTGCCATTTCCCGCGACGTACTCGACCGTTACGTCGCTCGCCCGATGCTTCTTTTATTTGTCTCTTATTCTCTGGAATGTTTTCAATGTTTTGTGGTGTCAGAACCTCAAAGTGTCCCGACATTGGGTTGCCTGTTAGTAGAAGGTAAATGGTTTTGTTGTATTTTCCCGTGCTTATTATTGTTGGTCTGTCCATAAAAGTTATTTTTGTATGTCTTGTTCTTCGTTGTTTTGAGAAGATATGAAAGTTGCTATTTTGTGTTTCCGAGAGGGCAAGTATCTCTAGGCTCGTTCCATAGGTGCCATTTTTCCTCATATAATTATAATAGTTATTGAAGTCTTTTATATCGTCGACTTCAATTAATGAAAATGTGTGAAGTTCCGACCAGTTTTGTTGTAAATATCTTAGAGCAACCTCTCGGAGTTTCTCATGATGGTTTTGGTGGCCATATAAGTGTAAGCTAACTGCACGGAAAAGGCAATTTCCATCACCTACAATGTCGGATCTGGTAAAACTATCGGGAGTAGTTTCGACTGAGGCGGTTGTTGGTTGTTATTATTATTTATTATTATTATTATCGACTAAGTGAACCGATTGGCTTAAAACTACAACAAATGAGTTTTTCGGTCATTTTCACGTTAACGAAAATGATTTTTTTTTAAATAAAGGTCTTGCGATTTTCAATTTTTTTTTAAATGACCGAAAAAAACGCATTTGTTGTTATTTGATTAATAAACAAATGTAAAAAAAAGTTAAAATGACATCAAAAAAAAAATTGTTTAATGGCATCGGACACCTAGATTTTGAAGAAAAAAGATCCATTTTGGCCCAAATGGCATAAAATGGCGGACAATTCAAATTTTAAATAACAAATTTAGTTGTGCCCACTGGGTTCAATATTTTTGTACCAAAATTTCATGGTATTTTTGCTATAACAAAAGGAATATTTTCTGAAAGTTTCAAGCCAACCGGTTCACTTAATCGACCTGTACAATAAAAGCTTATTATTTTAGAAAGTCTGAATGTTTGATGCTCTGCGATAATATTACTTTATAATATTTGGTCCGAATAAAATTTTTGGCTTACCTTTTTTTCCTTCCTTTTCTAAACCCACTGGAGCATTGAAAATATGATTTGTAACGTTTAATATTATTGATGTAGTGGTCGCATTTACATTTGTTATGTTAACATGTTTAGTTGCATTGCTATTCGTGCTATTGTTAGCGGCATCTCCATGTAAAGGCGGGCCAGGACGTAATGTAAAAGCTATAACGAAACAAATATTTTTTAAAGTTTTTTTTGGCTCAATTTTTTCGTAAAATAAGTTTTTACCTATCAGAGATATTAAGAAATAAAATGTAAAAGTAAAAAATTGTTTGTAGAACTTGAATTTTACGAATGTATTCCATTTTGCATTAAGTAGATCAATTAAAACTCCATCTAGAAGTTCTAAATGTTCGTCTTTATCCTAAAAAAGAGAAGAAAATGTATAAAAAACTATAGAAGCTTCTACCACAGTAAACATAAAATACAGTAGCGAAGCTCAAAACAATTTTTAGGTCCTGTTTTTTATCACGCATGCGTCCCCTATCACACCAACAACATGGCTGCCAGCGCGGCGGCGGATTGTGTTTACATCTGGATTTTAAGAAGAATCTTTTTATAACGTCCCCCAAAATTCATTATTATTAATTTTCCAATAAGTAAATGACTCGTTTGACGTTATAATTGAAAATAATTATGAAAGACCAGTGCAAGTTAAACTTTAGCAATTATTGTTTCGTACCTTGATTGCTTTTAAAATAAAAATTTTTGTTATGGAGGTATAAAATGAACAGAGGCTTCACAAAATACACCCCGAATGAGTTTTCAGCAAAGTTTATTTCCGATCTGATGACCTTGAATTTATATATATATATATATATATATATATATATATATATATATATATATATATATATATATATATATATATATATATATTTATATATATTGTAACATTCATTTTTTCCTAGATTTTAAGACCATGTAATGTTACTGATTTTTCACTTCAAATTGTACTTATTTTCATTTTTGTATCGAACGGTATATTAATAAGAGATTCCAAGCCGTTCGGTGTATTAGTGTGCGGTGCGGGTTTCTGACCGAATCTATCGGCACGCCGGGATTGGTTGAAAATGTGTATCCGGATTTCTGGTTCCGGCGTCGCGATATGACCGAGGAAGGCCCACGGCTTATTTAAGCGTCCGGAGGATTCGGATCGTGGTTCATTTCCACCGAACCGCCAAGTAGGCTGAGTACCATCAAGCCGTAGCCAGGCTAATTTGCATCGGAGCCGCCAAGTAGGCTTCCTTCGACAGAGCTGCAGTAAAGGCTCATAACTACAATCATGAAAGCTAAATAAAGCACAAGTGGTTTAACGAAAAGCCGTAGTGGGCTCTCTAAGTGTTTACTAGAAAAGTGTGAAATCGGTCGTGTTCCATCGAAGCCGAAATCAAAACAGTAAGTTACCAAAAACATCCTTCCATAGACTTATCCCTGAGTAGTGCCTTAACAGCAATTCGAACTGACTAAAAAGTGAAGTGAAAAGCACTATTTTTCGTCCTCGGGAGTAGTCAGAGTTTGGAATTTAAATGTCATAACTACCTGTTAGGCTAAAATTTTTTAGTAATGCTGTAAAACTGCAAAGGTTAGAACTTTTTATTTTTAAAAACATGAATAAATTTTCTTTTTGTTGATTAAAGCTAGTGTCTCACTGAATACCTATCTTACTTTTCAGGATAAGAACGGCTGTACCATACTGATTTTTTTATTTACCAACAGAACACCCTCTCAGTATTTTTTCATTTTTTTAGCTGGAGTTAGATCCTTTCTATTTTAAAATGAATGGTGCCCAAAATTTGTACAGCTAAAGCTTTTTAAAAAATAGAAAAAAAAATTCCAAAAAGACGTACAAAAATTATCTCTTACCCATATCTCTCTACCAAGGAAAACTGAGCTAGGGTTTGTTTAATTTCTTTAGTTCTTTTAAAATCATTAGTCACTCAATTCATTATCAGAAATTAAAGCGGGGCTGCAAGAAAATTGCGCTCAAGCGTGGGACAAACAACTTTTCACAGGGTACAAAAGTGCGGGCAAGTTAACACCTTACAAAATGGCGCCCAACGTGGGGCAAACAACTTTTCACAGGGTACAAAAGTGCGGGCAAGTTAACACGTTACAAAATAGCGCTGTCAACGCGGGGCTTTTGGAATTTTTATTTTTTAAAGGGTTCAGTGTACTAGCTTTCGAACAAAGTAAAAGCTCTAACTTTTCAGATATTTTTATTTCATAATATTTATTAAACGAAACTACACTATAGCAATAAGACAAAAGCAGGAAATTTGTAGAATTATTTATTTCAATTTATCTGATGGTGGTTTAGATATTTGAATTTTGTTAATCGACTCTAAGATAAGAGATTCCTACTTTTTTCTTAAAAGCTACTTTTATAGTTCAGATTAGCAGATGTGATGGTTTACTTTAATTTTTGCAGTGTTAGATTTATTTTGCGGAACCGAAGAAAAAAAATGTACTTTTTTTCTCATCGATGTTTTGCATGAATATTAAAAATACTTTGTTTATACGAAACGGTATTTAGAGATTTTTTTATAGGAAATTCTTAAGATATTTAGTAAAGGAATGTTAATACAAGGCGATACTTAGAAATTTTTTTGAAATTGTTGAAGATTTTTTAAATGTTTGGTAAAGAAGTTTACATATTTTAAGTGCCTTTACATATTTTTTATTCTTTTTGACTATTGGGAGCACAGGAGAAATATTTTCAAGACTTTTTAAACAGTTCTTTTAAATTTTATTCATTTATCATGGAAGCCTTCAATTTTAAAGTCAATCATCTACTGGAATATGAGTTAGACTATGAACTGAAAATCCGTCGTACTTTCTCAGAACGTCCGGTCGCGGATAAAAGAAAGATTCTAACGAGGATCTTAAGTAAAGAAATATTCCAATAGATCAGAATGGACTAAATAGTTACAAAAAGTTTCTGATTTTTTTAAGTATAATAAAAATTCTCCTTCTCAAGTTAAAACTCCTGCTTCTCCAAATGGTCACATGTCTCCTTTATTCGTGCATAAATATTCAGATAACAGACCGCATATCAAGATAAATCTATTAGGTGCCCATTTCTCGGCTTTATTTGACTCTGGCGCAAATGCCTCCGTTGTAGGTCAGAACGGTATTGAAATTTTAAGTCGTTTAAGTATAAAAATATGCCATGTCAAAAATAGAAGTGTTACCACTGCAGATGGCAGCCGTCTAAAAGTTTTAGGTACGGTTGAGTTGCCGCTAGTCTGCAATGGTCATTGTTTAGTAATCTCTGCTCTAGTAGTACCTTCTCTATCACATACTTTGGTTTTAGGATGTGATTTTGCACAAAAATTCGGAATTCTAGTAAACTTTAAAGATAATTCGTGGTATCCACAGTCCTTAGAAGTCAACTCTCAAACAAGTTTTAAAGATTGTTATTCAGAAAGTTCTTTAGAAAACCTTTTCTCGCGTCTATGTACCCTAGATGATCTCTCGCGGACGGAACGCTTAAAAGCAGAAAAAGTAATAAGCTCTTTCAATGAACTAAGTAGTAAAGATAGGTTAGGCCGAACGAATAAAATCACCATGTCTATAGATACGGCTGATGCCAGTCCTGTAAAGACAAGGCCCTTCGCCATGTCTCCGTACATGTCAAAAGTATTAAATAAGGAGTTAGACGAAATGTTGAAACTCGGAGTGATTGAAGAATCAAACAGTCCTTGGTGTTCTCCAATCTTATTGGGTGAAAAAGGCCGATGGACAGTATCGTCTGTGCTTTGACGGAAGAAAGCTCAACGAGGTCAGCAAATTTGATAACTATCCATTACCGAACATCGATAGAATTTTGACATCACTCAGGAATGCTAAGTATGTATCCTCGATAGATCTTAGAAAGGCATTCTGGCAAATTCCTTTGGACAAATCCTCTAAGGAAAAGACCGCTTTTGCAGTAGTAGGCCGAGGTCTATTTCAGTTCGTCACTATGCCGTTTGGTCTAAAGAACGCTGCTCAAACTCAGCAACGTTTAGTGGACGCTATATTTGGTCCGAAATATGAGCCACATATTTTTACCTATCTCGATGATATTTTAGTAACATCGGAAGACTTCGAATCGCATATTCGCTTACTTAAAGAAGTAAAAGATAAATTGAAAGAGGGATCAATTTGAGCAAATGTGATTTTTTCAAAACTTCTCTAAAATTTTTAGGCTATATTGTAGGCTCAAATTCCTTGCGTACCGATCCGGATAAAGTAGCAAGCATAGTTAATTATGCGAGACCTACTAATACTACGGAAGTTAAGCGCTTCGTAGGAATGTGTTCATGGTACAGACGTTTTATCGAGAATTTTTCTACCTTGTTGTCGCCTATTAATGATCTTTTGAAAGGACGAAAAAAAAAGGACAATCGATAGATTGGACAAAGGCAGCCGAAGAATCTTTTATAAAGATTAAAGAGCTATTGGTTTCAGCTCCCATTTTATCCCAACCAGATTTTTCCCAACAGTTTTATATTTCTAGTGATGCTTCTAATACCGGTTTAGGGGGCGTCCTAACACAGAAAATCAATGGTGAGGAAAGAGTGATAGCGTATGCCAGTAGAACTTTATCAAAGGCTGAACGTAACTATTCGGCTGTTGAAAAAGAATGTTTAGCAGTACTCTTTAACATCGAAAAGTTTCGACCTTACATAGAAGGTGTTCCTTTCACGGTCATAACAGATCATTATAGTTTATTGTGGCTTAATTCAATTAAAAACCCTAGTGGCAAACTAGCGCGTTGGGCGATTAGGTTGAGACAGCATACGTTTAATTTAATTTATAGAAAAGGAGTCCACAATGTTATTCCTGACGCTTTGTCAAGAATCCCAGATCATACAGTGGACGAAAACAGTCTTAATGCACAAATTGACGTAAGAACAGATACAGTTGATATAGATCGCATTGATCCATGGTACGATAATTTGCGGCAGCAAATTAAAGAATTTCCTCAAAATTTTCCGCAGTGGAAGGTGGAAAATGATTTCGTGTACAAGTTTATCCCAAACCAGTTGCCTTTAAAAGTTAATGTACCCGAGTGGAAAATACTAGTTCCTAAACCACAGAGAGAGGAAATTATAGACATGTGTCACACTCCTCCTACTTCTGGTCATTTTGGTTTTTATAAGACTCTTCACAGGGTTCAGGAACAGTATTATTGGCCAAAAATGCGTTTTGATATCTTAAAGTTTGTGAGGACTTGTGAAGTATGTGGAGCGCAGAAATCTCCAAATACACTACCTATGGGACTGATGGGAAAAGAGAAAACGGTTAATTACCCTTTTCAAGTCATAGCAGCTGATCTAGTAGGCCCATTCCCACGTTCAAAAAAGGGAAATAAATGGCTTCTCGTGGTTTCTTGCTGGTTTACAAAGTATACCATGCTATTTCCTTTGAAAAGCTCTAAAGCTGGACATATAGAGAGAATTTTGGAAAATAATGTCTTCCTAATCCACGGTGTTCCATCGCTCTTAATATGCGATAACGGTACTCAGTTTACCTCTAAGAGTTTTAAGAGCCTAAGTGAAACTTATAGTTTTAATATCCGTTTTAATCCCGTGTACTCTCCACAATGTAATTTTGTTGAACGTAATAACCGAACAGTCGGGACCGCTTTAAGAAGTTACGTTGATTCACATGACACTTGGGATGGCAATATTTCCAAAATTCAACAAGCAATAAATACCGCAAGACACGAAGTAACAGGGTTCACGCCGTCTTTCTTAGTTTACGGCAGACATATACCTCTATCTGGATCGTACTATAAAAACTTAGATTTGGATGTCAATGTTGACAGCGAAATAATTCCGGGTAACAGGGGTGCGTACGCCGAAAATTTAAAGGGTTTAAAAGATATTTTCACCGACGTGCGTAGTAGGATACATAAGGCTTATGAACGGAACAGTAAGTCTTACAACCTTAGAAAAAGGGATTTTGCCTTTAATATAGGTGATCACGTTTGGCGAAAAAAATAAAATTCTTTCCAGTGCAGCAGATAAATTCACATCTAAGTTAGTACCTAAGTATGTGCATTGCGTGATTAGAGAAAAGATTTCAGATTTAGTTTATGGTTTAGTTAATTTAGATGGGACTAAAATAGGACGATGGCATATTAAAGACTTAAAACCATTCAACGGACCTAACCCTAATGAAAGTTTGTCAGAAGAAGAATAATTTATATTTACATTATCTTAATTGCTTTGCGTTATAATTTTTTGATGTTGCTCTGTAGAGGTGACGACCTCGTTTCTTTGACTGTTATAAAAGTTGAGCAGAGTATAGCTTACTTTTATAGTTTTTTTGCTAAGGTTTTGGGTACTGATCATATCCAAACTTAGGTTGATTGTGGTTGATGTTTAGCATCGACTCAGCTGTTGCGAGCTTGCGAAAGAGTCACACTCAGGATATATCATATGACTGGTATGTCTGTGGTCGCGGGATTTGATTTGCTTAAGACCCCAAATAATATCCAGTTCTTGACACTTGGAAGCGAAATTTTGATTAGAGGCAATCCAAAGTGATCTTGAGTTTGGACAAGCGCAAGATGTAGCTCGTGTAGTGTGATGTAGAGTCAAAATTTTTAAAGAGCAATTTCAAAGTTTGTTACCCGAGTAGGTGTATTTCTATTACCTTAGTGGTATATGTTGGGTGCAATTAAGAGTAAATTGATTTTGGTTTATCCAATAAGTCTAAGACTTGGATTATTTTGATTTAGATCTTCTTCTGAATTGACAAACTGAGGGTATTTTCTATTTTTTTTTCAGAGCCGTTTAAACGTTACCTTTGAGTCACTAATTTTTTTAAATTTTTTTGCATGGACTCATAGGCGTATGTTGAGTTTTTTCGGTTTACTATCAGATTGATAGAAAATTGAAGTTCTGCCGGAGAACTAAAGGCTGATCATTTACAAGAGATGAGAGCAGACTAAGACAGTCGTTTCACAAAGAAATGATCAAAATCTGATACCGAGATGAGAACCTTGTCAAGAGAGGCTAAGCGCAGTGAAGGAAGATTCCTAACCGAATTTTTAGATTTCCAAGAGGTAATCTAGGAGTTTGGGCTGACAGAAAACGGTTATGCCTGATACCTGTAGCAGTTTCTTCTAGAGGCTATTGTCTAGGGAGACGATTAACACCATGATCGAATATTTTAGCTGTCAACGATGTTTTCTTCTTGTTTCTGATTAAGCTGGAAAAGCTCTTGTCGTCTTCAACAGTTTTGTTGCGTTGCCACAGAAAAATAGAGAAATTTTTGCTTCATGTAGCTTTATAAGCTCATTTTCGTTTTTTGGAAATTTCCATTAGAAGCTTGGTTAAGTTAACCTTATAAACCTTTTTGGTTGTATCCCATGAGTTATCTGTTTTTACAGGCTGTGATGCACCGGGTGCTAACAGATGCCGTTACGACGTTTGGCAGGGAGTTAGTCTTCCTGAGGAACAGACTGATTGGAAGGGTAGTCTATGGGGGGTGAACGTTTGACCTTTGGGACCTTTAGGGTTTTTTGTTACCCAATGGTTATTTCTATTTGAACCAAAGGAGAGCCTAGCTACTGTAGTCGACCTCAGCTCCAATTAGCCTATTAGTGGTGACGGGCTGTTGGCAGTAGTGTGTTTCGGAACACCCTATTGATTAAATTCCTTTTTTTGACTTATGGTGGTGTGGTAGACACCGTTTTAGTTTAGTGGATGCTATAATCTACTCCCTTTTGTTGGTGGACACCAGGGTCACCAATTCTGTATTTTATTGTCTCCACCATTCAGTATATCGTGGTGAGGTGTTTGTCTCCTGTTATGTGGGATGGATTGAATGTTTTTCGTTGTTGTTCTAGGGCGAGACCAGTACACGAGGGTTCTTCATGCAACTTGGAGAAGCGCAATGCTGGTTAAGTTTTATATCTCTGTGTAGCCACCCTGAAGAATGACGGAGGGCGTTTTTTCCCGGCTCATGTTTCTAGGCAGATTTGTCACTTTGGTGCGATGTGCCGAAGATTGGATTAGCTTTTGCTAAGAGCTTTCACCAAGCTCAGTATGGAGTTATCATAACCAAGAGTTTGGGATTTGAACTCCTGTATGTATTTCTGTATATATTTCTGTACATATTTCTGTATATATTTCGGTGTATGTTGGTTGCCTGAGGGCATGTGCTCAAAATGCGAGATTTTGAGTCGTTTTGCATATGGACTCCTATATTTAGGATTATGACTTTAGGGAGGTCCTATTTCGAGACTTGCTGTCTCATATAGTTATGTTGGGAATGTTTCCTTGAATGTTAGTTGTGCGCAGACTAATCATTCTGTTCTTAGTGAACATTGCTTTGTGAAGCAGGATCATTCAGTTTGGTGAATTTTAGCTTTTATAGCTATTCACTGTGTTTAGAGTGAATTTTAGCTTTTATAGCTATTCACTGTGCCTATAGTGGTATTGTTAGCTTTTATAGCTGCTCACTATGTTAATGGCGAGATTGTTCTTTATGAACGCAGACTTTGTGTAGTCGAGGACTATTTACAGAGTGTTTTCTTGGCGAGGAGCCGAGTTTTTTCTGGCGATGTACCAGAATGTTTTCTTGGCGAGGAGCCGAAGCTTTTTCTGGCGATGTACCAGAACGTTTTCTTGGCGAGGAGCCGATGTTTTTTCTGGCGATATACCAGAGTGTTTTCTTGGCGAGGAGCCGAGGTTTTTTTTCTGGCGATATACCAGAGTGTTTAGTTGGCGATGAGCTGACGCGTTTTCTGGCGATCAACCAGAGCGTTTTCCCTGGCGATTTTAGCATGTCTAGATGTCTTAGGACGTCGACATTGCGCGAAAGAGTGCGATTATTTTCTGATGCGACTAGTAGTGATACTAGACTTAGAATGTTCTCTTAGCGATGAGCTAGAGCATGGATGGCGATTTTCCCCGAGCGTTTGTCTGGATATTTATCCAGATATTTTTTTTTTGGCCTAGTGCTAAATGGTCTGACAAGACTTTTTCTTTTTAGTGTAAGTGTTTGCACTAGAATCATTTTTTTATTTTTTTTTTATTTAAGAATTTTTATAAATTTCTTTTGCTGAAATAGAAAATTTTCAGACAATCCTTCAAATATTTTAAGGGGGGTATTCATATTTTATTTCAGTTCACTTTTTTGATTTAGACAAGAGTCTAGACAAAGTTATATTTTTTGTTTTGGTAACAATAACAGAGCTGATTCTTCTATATAAGAAGACCGCGATTGTTATTTTGGAAAGGTATTTCTTATGTTCATGCAAGGATTTTTATTTGCTTTTTGATGTACTTAACCTTAGTGTCTAATTAAGTTAAGTCTAGTTATAAGATTCTTGTGATCATGCAAAGATTTTCATTTGGTTCTCATTGTACTTAATATTAGTGCTTAATTGAGTTAAGTCTAGTAGTAGGGTCCGAAGTTTGTACTTTTGTTTTAAGTTCTGACCTTAGTATTAAGTGATAGTGTACCACTTTGTACCTTTTCATAAGTAGCCTAAGTTTAATAGACTAGTGTAGTCTATTTCTTTTTGGAAGGGGGGGTAAATGTAACATTCATTTTTTCCTAGATTTTAAGACCATGTAATGTTACTGATTTTTCACTTCAAATTGTACTTATTTTCATTTTTGTATCGAACGGTATATTAATAAGAGATTCCAAGCCGTTCGGTGTATTAGTGTGCGGTGCGGGTTTCTGACCGAATCTATCGGCACGCCGGGATTGGTTGAAAATGTGTATCCGGATTTCTGGTTCCGGCGTCGCGATATGACCGAGGAAGGCCCACGGCTTATTTAAGCGTCCGGAGGATTCGGATCGTGGTTCATTTCCACCGAACCGCCAAGTAGGCTGAGTACCATCAAGCCGTAGCCAGGCTAATTTGCATCGGAGCCGCCAAGTAGGCTTCCTTCGACAGAGCTGCAGTAAAGGCTCATAACTACAATCATGAAAGCTAAATAAAGCACAAGTGTTTTAACGAAAAGCCGTAGTGGGCTCTCTAAGTGTTTACTAGAAAAGTGTGAAATCGGTCGTGTTCCATCGAAGCCGAAATCAAAACAGTAAGTTACCAAAAACATCCTTCCATAGACTTATCCCTGAGTAGTGCCTTAACAGCAATTCGAACTGACTAAAAAGTGAAGTGAAAAGCACTATTTTTCGTCCTCGGGAGTAGTCAGAGTTTGGAATTTAAATGTCATAACTACCTGTTAGGCTAAAATTTTTTAGTAATGCTGTAAAACTGCAAAGGTTAGAACTTTTTATTTTTAAAAACATGAATAAATTTTCTTTTTGTTGATTAAAGCTAGTGTCTCACTGAATACCTATCTTACTTTTCAGGATAAGAACGGCTGTACCATACTGATTTTTTTATTTACCAACAGAACACCCTCTCAGTATTTTTTTTCATTTTTTTAGCTGGAGTTAGATCCTTTCTATTTTAAAATGAATGGTGCCCAAAATTTGTACAGCTAAAGCTTTTTAAAAAATAGAAAAAAAAATTCCAAAAAGACGTACAAAAATTATCTCTTACCCATATCTCTCTACCAAGGAAAATTGAGCTAGGGTTTGTTTAATTTCTTTAGTTCTTTTAAAATCATTAGTCACTCAATTCATTATCAGAAATTAAAGCGGGGCTGCAAGAAAATTGCGCTCAAGCGTGGGACAAACAACTTTTCACAGGGTACAAAAGTGCGGGCAAGTTAACACCTTACAATATATATACATATATATATATATATATATATATATATATATATATATATATATATATATATATATATATATATATATATGCAGTCGTGATAATTTTCGTTCAATCTACACCCTGTGGGGAATATTCCAGAATTTTTTCAAAATTTTTTTATCAGTACCTTTCGAGATAAGGGTGAGGGACTGCGATTTTTTTGCGATTTTTTGAAAATAATACAAAGAAAAGTGTGCGCAGGTATTACATTATATATATTTTTGAACTCGGTGTTTTTTATAAGCTTTCATTTGACATCCCACTCGATGACCTAGTAAAAAGTTTTTTTTTCACTTCCTATTTCACCCCCCAAAACTAACCCCTTAAGTCAAAATTTAACTTTCAAAACTATACGGCTCTAATAAGGCCATTAATTCCTATATTAGTACCAAATTTTAACTTTCTCTGTCAAATAGTTTCGGAGAAAATCGGGTGTGACAGACGGACGGACACCGAAGTGATCTTATAACACTAAAAAGACGTCAAGAGAAAGTTTTTGTTGTGCAGTTGTGCTTGTAAAAATATATGTGGTATCTCCAAGGGGTTAGTTTTTTTAGATTTCCCAAAGATCCTAAAAGGTAATTTATTCAATTCTTTATTTCTATTATGCAATATATTATAAAAAGATTATCTTTTATATTAAAATTGTTTGCTAGAGTTAAGTTATATTATCTGCTAAAATTCGCTAACGTAACTTTCAAAACTCAATCTTGGCATGCAAAAGTAGTAATTCTCCAGCCTGAATAAGTTTGAATAAATCAGTACATGGATTTACTTTTATATATATATATATATATATATATATATATATATATATATATATATATATATATATATATATATATATATATATATAAGTAGTATATGGGCATGAAATGTCATTAGTTGTAAAAACATTATTATATTAGATTTAACTAATGATAAAAAGTGTGTTCATTTCATTTTGAAGTCCCTAAGAAAAACGATCTCATCTTAAAATGATAATTACAATTATTTTCAAGCTCTCCAGATTACTGGCATTCGCTGAAATATAAGAAGCATAATTGTTGACATTATACGAGCAAAGGTGAGGGTGTGCAGAGATATATTCTCAAAATGAACATTTTTCCCCCCCGGACAATATCCTCTGATGTGGTTTCTTGTAAAACAACTAAAAATAGGCAAAGCCCATATTTCAGCAGTCTACCTACTGTTCTCTCTTATTCGTCCATTCATCCCGAGACGCGTTTGGTCGTATCAGGGCTCATCAGTCGGTTTAGGATCGACAAACAAGAGAACAGAATTTTAAGTACTTAAAATTCTAGCCCCTAGACCCATAAAAAAAATAGCCCGACTGATGAGCCGTGATACGGCGAAACGCGTCTCGGAATAGATGGACGAATAAGAGAACAGTGGGTAGACTGCTGAAATATGGGCTTTACCTATTTTCAGTTGTTTTACAATAAACCACATAAGGTCTGAGGTTGATCCCTCGCAAATCTCCATGCCTGCCTTTAGTGTTGGTTATGCCAACCACTCTGTCGGCTTGTGGGTGCTGTGTCAGCCTCCGATTGAGTACTAGGTATGCGTATTCGTTGTATCTTACCACTATCTCTAATAGTTGAGAAATATAAATTCAACAATAAGATATTTAAATGAATAACTTGCAAAAAGCGTTGAAGCCATATGTATTCCTTGTATTTTTTGCCTTTTCCCTGTTTTTTAGTGTTCCGTACGGAACACTTATAAGATCACTTCGGTGTCTGTCTGTCTGTCTGTCTGTCACACCCGATTTTCTCCGAAACTATTTGACATAGAAAGGTGAAATTTGGTAGTAATATAGGAATTGATGGCCTCATCAGAGCCATGTAGTTTTGAGAATTAAATTTTGACTTAAGGGGTTAGTTTTGGGGGGTGAAGTCAGAAGTGAAAAAAAAATTTTTTAGTAGATCATCGAGTGTGGTGTCAAATGAAAGCTTGTGAAAACACGAGTAAAAAATATATATATAATATTATACTTGCGCGCACTTTTCTTTGTATTATTTTTAAAAATTCGCGAAAAATCGCTGTCCACCCGCCTTATCTCGAAAAGTACTTATCAAAAAATTTCGAAAAAATTCTGGAATATTCTCCACGGGGTGTAGATTGAACGAAAATTATCGCGAGTGCATTACCTTTAATAATTTGTATGGTATATAAAAAAAAACAAAAATTTCAAGGTCATCAGATTTCAGTAAAGATTGGAAACAAAATTTGTTGTAAACTCATTTGGGGTGTGTTTTGTGAAGTCACTGATCATTTTATACCACAGGGTCACATAAATTTTGACCTAAGGGGTTCGTTTTGAGGGGTGAAATCGGAAGTGAAAAAAAATTTTTTTTACTAGGTCATCGAGTGTGGTGTCAAATGAAAGCTTGTGAAAACACGAGTAAAATATATATATATATATATATATATATATATATATATATATATATATATATATATATATATATATATATATATATATATATATATTGTAACATTCATCTTTTTCCTAGATTTTAAGACCATATAATGTTACTGATTTTTCGCTTTATAATGTACTTCTTCTCATTTTTATATCGAGCGGTATATTAATCAGAAATTCCTAGCCGCTCGTTATATAGTGTGCTGTGCGGGTTTTCGACCGAATCTATCGATACGCCGGGATTGGTCAAATGTTTGTATCCGGAGTTTTGGTTCCGGCGTCGCCATATTACAGAGAGAGTGCCCACGGCTTATTTAAGGGTCCGGAGGACGCGAATTGAGGCTGAGTACCATCAAGCCGCAGCCAGGCTAATTTCCACCAAGCCGCCGAGAAGGCTGACTTCCACCGAGCCGCATAGAGGCTTACGACAATATCTAAGAGAGCCAAGTTAAGCACGAGTTTTTACCATAAAGCCGTAGTGGGCTCTGTGTGTTTTCTAAATGGAGTAGCCAAAGTAGGCTCTTCTCAAAAGTGTGAAATCGGTTTTGTGTTCCATTGAAGGCCTAGAAGCCTGTAGGAAAACCGTAAGTTACCAGAACATACATCAATAGATCTATTCCCGCAAATAAGTGTTTTAACAGCAATTTGAACTGATAAATCGCGAAGTGAATATCACAACTCTTCGATTTCGGGTGTAGTCAAGTTTTTAGAAGTAAAACCTCTGATTTAGGGACTCTAATTTTTATAAAACTACTTTTAGGCTAGAATTTTTTTTGTATTTCTTAAAACTGCAAAGGTTGGAACTTTTATTTTAAATCAGGAATAAATTTTCTTTTTTGTTGATTAAAGCTAGTGTCTCACTGAATACCTATTTTTCTTTTCAGGATAAGAAAAGTTGTACTAGACTAATTCTTTGTAGTAACAACCGTACAACACTTCGGTATTTTTTCATTTTTTTAACTGAAGTTAGATCCTTTCTATTTTAAAATGAATGGTGCCCAAAATTTGTACAACTGAAGCTTTTTAAAAATAGAAAATAATTCCAAAAAGACGTATAACAATTATCTCTTACCCATATTTCTCTACCAAGGAAAACTGAGCTAGTGTTTGTTTAATTTCTTTAGTTCTTTTAAAATCATTATTCACTCGATTCATTCTCAGAAATTAAAAAGAGGGCGAGTTAAAGGGTACAATATATATATATATATATATATATATATATATATATATATATATATAATATATATAATGTAATACTTGCGCACACTTTTCTTCGTATTACTTTTAAAAAATCGCTGTCCCCTACCTTATCTCGAAAAGTACTGATCAAAAAATTCTGGAATATTTCTCCACGGGGTATAGATTGAACGAAAATTATCACGAGTGCATTCCCTTTAACAATTTATTTGGTATATAAAAAAAAAACAAAATTTCAAGGTCACCAGTTTTCAGTAAAGATTGGAAACAAACTTTGTTGAAAACTCATTTGGGGTGTGTTTGTGAAGTCACTGATCATTTTATACCACCCTAACAAAAATTTTTATTTTAAAAATAATCAATGTACGGAACACTAATTGTGCAAGTTCAACTTGCACTTGACCGGTTTTTTATTATTGTATATCTGTTTTAATAAGAACTTAATTAAAAAATGTTTCTAAAAAAAAATTTCTTTCGTTTTTTTCTTCATTTCAATCAACAAAATTCATTTTTATTCTACAGAATAGGATTTTTCTTGATAGAAGAAATTTGAATATTTTCAAAACTCGCGGACATCATTCCAGGTCACACAGGTCATGTGATCATTACAAACTCGATCCCCTTGAGATCAAAGGTGCCGAGTCGGACTGTCGCTACTTTGTTTTATGTTTACTGTGCTTTTACTATATAGTTTATTTAACTGGGGAAAAGATTTTTTTTAAATACAGGGTGTTGTCCAAATCGAAACATTTTTTAACACATTACGGTAGTCACTTCGTCTTTTAAAATTATTTAAAATTTCATTCGGTTCGTGTCTCGACTGCGGAGCATCTCATTTACTACCACCATTGATGTTGCCAACTTACTTTTGAAAAGAAAACAATAATTTTGCCAAAAATTCATTTTATTCTTCAACGCAGTTTCCTTCAAGAACGATACACTTATTCCAGTGATCTTCCAACATTTGGATACCTTTCATATAATACGATTTGTCGAGTGAATTATCTCCTCTTCTCAAGATTATCGATCAGTATTATTCCATGCACATCCTAAAAAATACTTGCCAAATTTTTTTTTCTTTTCCAGCTGATGTTTGTGTTTTTAGACGCTTCATGCGGTTGCAGCCGCTCTGCGTACTGCCTGCTGGACTATAGGGGGCGTATAGGGTGGATACATGTTTTGTCCGTTGTTACGAATCGGTGCAAAAACTCCTTTTGATTATGCCAAAACAGTGTCAAACAGCGTTCTGAATCTGCTACACATTGCTGTTTTTGACCAATCGTGAAAGTGCGCGGCACCCATCTGCCATATAGTTGCTTTCGACGGAGCAGATGTGCCATAACACTTCTCAAACCATTCTTAGGTACGCAAACAGCTGTAACTAACACAAACTAATAGACAAAATGTCTTGAACATTTTGCACGAATCTTCTGAGAGTTAACACCAACTGAAAATCATATGTTTTTTTTGTTTGTTCTGCCATCTCTCGGAAAGTCTGGGGACTTTTCACCCCATGTTACTACAATACGATTCCCAGAAATTGTTGAGCTCATGAATGTGGTCTAAATGTGTATGTTTTCGTTTTAATCTATTTCGAAAGTTATACTCCTTCAGTTAGTTATAAATAGAGACCGGATTATATGCAACATAAAAATCTTGAATTATGCATGAAAAATGCTTAAAATATGCATGAAAAGGGTCAAAATATGCATTAAATAATAATAAAAGTAGTAATTTTTAGTTTTTTATTTCAAAATCAGCATAAAATTAACAAGTTATCGACGATGTTTAAATTTAATTAACGATTATTTAACATTTTTTTAAAATTATTTAACATTTGTATTCTTGTACACGTAAACCATAAGGTATTATTCCAAATGTTGGGTAATAAGATTGTGTCTTCGATCACTTAAAATATTTTTGTAAGTGGAAAAAGACCGTTCCACATCCACTGAGGTAACTGGGCAGTATTTGAATTTGGGTGCTATGTTAGCACTTATTGTTTCTGGCAAAAGTTCACCCATCCCATTAATAAAACTATCAATTTGACACAAAGGTTTCAAAGCCTGGGTTATTGCACAAAATGTTTTTAAACTTTTCTTTAACTCTACGCGGGAATACATCTGCCAATGTGGAATTTGACGGATTTTATTCATTAACTGAATTGATTCGGTCAACGCCAAACCTCGAGTTTCAAGCTTTTTAATACCCGCAGGTATGTAGGAGAAGTGAGTGCTAATCGAAGCTATGTTTTTTTTAATATCAGAATCGTTAAAATGCTTCCTTGGATTGACGAACTGCCATAGCCTCTGCACTATCGAAGTCATTTATTACACCTTTAATGGCTTCGAAATGTTTATTGTAAAATAGTACAGCTTCAATCCATGTTCCCCATCGAGTTACCACTGGTTCGGGAGGTAAAGGCACATTTGGCAGTTTTTCTTTATAGGCGTTATTGCGAGCAGGTGCCTTAAGAAATACTTTCTTTGCTGATGAAATCAGTTTATTTACATTTCCAAACGTGGATCGTACTTCTTCAGTGAGTTGATGGACTCCGTGAGCAAAGCACGTCACATGAATTAAATTTGGATAAAATACTTGGAGAACTTTGGCTGCCTTGATCATATAGGGAGCAGCATCTGAGAGAAATATAAACACTCTTTTATCTGCAGAAGATTCAGGAAATATTTTTTTAATACCCTCATTCACAAATCTGGCGATCGTAGAATGATTTGTCTTGTCAAGTTTTTTGCAGGCCACCAAATAGGAAGAAGAAAGCTTTAATCTTAAGGCACCCACAATTAAATTCGCAATATAGCGACTACAACTGTCGGTCAGCTGAAATCCAAATAATGTCATCCTTAAGTTGATTACGTATTTCTTCCAGAACATGTTGGTAAATTGTTGGTATGTAATTTTTACGCAGTGTTGATTCGTCTGGTATTTTTTGATTCAAGCAATATTTTCGCAGAAAAACTTTGAATGTAAGATTTGTAAGTTTGTGGAGAAGAATATTACTTGCAAGCAATGCTTCACATAAATCTATGCTAAAGTGGTTTTTTTGTTTGCCTATAGAAGTGGAATCACTGCTACTTGCTGCTGTTATAAGTGTCATCGTGGGCCTTTTTTTGCAATCTTGCAATATGAAGACTTGTCTTGACATGCTGGTCAATTTGAAACTTTTTTGTGCACGAAACATTTTTCTCGCAAACTCAACAATATAAAACATTTCCGTCGTATGTAAATGTTCCAGGATAATCAGCTACTCACAAAGAGACACTTTTTTTGCGGGTGGCATGATACACGCAAGCGCGTCAACAATAATGTTAAAACTGATATCTCGTTTTAAAATAAAAATTCGTCTTCGAGAAAATTGTTTATTTGATCCACGCTCAAACAAATATTCTTAGAAACTAACTACTTATCAGTTAATATCCCGACCAAGAAACAAAGGAATAAAATACCGTCGTAATTTTGGGTATTCCCTTGGCACTATAACCTAATCGATGTTTAGACTATTGCAGGTAATGTCCCGGCGATAAGATCGGTTCCAGACGGCGACATTAGTAATACCGAGAAATATTGTAAATGTAGGGAAAATATGCATCATTACTAGATTTTGGGTAAAATATGCAATAATCGGTGAGAATAGTCTAAATATGCAAATGCATATGAAAATATGCAAATGCATATAATCCGGTCTCTAGTCATAACACTTTTCAAACCATTCTTGGGTTCTGACTGCATTTTTTCCCATCAAAAAGTATCATATCATATCATATGCTTTTTTTTGTTTGTGCTGCCATCTCTTGGAAAGTCTGGGGACTTTTCACCCCATGTTACTACAATACGTTTTCCAGAAATCGTTGTGCTCATGAATGTGTTCTAAATGTGTGTGTTTTTGTTTTAGATTTTGCGAAAACAAGTTGAATTAAATATCGAGTTTTCCAACAGATGAGAAAGCCAAGATGGACCAATTTCTTTGCCATTAAAATCACTCAATTCCTGAAATATTTACCTCGGCAATCTTAGATAAATAACCCACTAACTATATTTCTTTTTTGGGCACAGACATCGCCCTGTAGGGAAACAACTAAATCATTACAAAAGAAATGATCTGCGATGCAGTTAATAATATATTTTACTAGCCGGGCCCGCGGCTCCGCTCGCGTGGCTTGATTCACTACTATCGTCACTGCTTATTCCTTATGTTACCCAACGTAATAAAATATCTCCCATTATTTCTCCTTATCTCCCAATATTTCTCCTTATTTCCCATTATCTCTACATAATTTCCATTATCTAGGCTTATCTCTGCTCATCTCCCATTATTTCTCCTTATCTCCCATTATTTCTCCTTATCTCCCATTATCTCACCTTATTTCCCATTATCTAGGCTTATCTCGACTTATCTCCCATTATTTCTCCTTATCTCCCATTATTTCACCCATAACTCCCATTATCTAGACTTATCTCTGCTTATCTCTCCTTATCTCCCATTATTTATACTTGTCTCCCATTATCTCACCTTATCTCCCATTATCGAGGCTTATCTCGACTTATCTCCCATTATTTCTCCTTATCTCCCATTATGTCACCTTATATCCCATTATCTAGGCTTATATCGAATTATATAGAACATATGTATAAATTTATAAAAACACGTAAATCGAATAAGTGGTTCTCGAGTGATAAGCGCACTAACGGACAGACAGACAGACAGAGAGACGTTGCATTTTATATATATTGTATTCTTTGCTACATGATATTGTTCCATATTTAATGCTTTAGGGAGTGTATTGCAAGAGAACGCGCTACCGGCAAACTTTTCTCCGACTCGATTCACTATTATCGTCACTGCTTATTCCTTATGTCACCTAATAAAATATATCCTATAACTTGGCCAGAGAACATACGTATGTTTAATAAAAAAGCACGTAAATCGGATAAGTGGTTCTCCAGTGATAAGCACACTAGCGGACGGACGGACAGACAGACAGACAGACGGACAGAGAGACATTGCATTTTATATATATTATAGATATTCTCTGCTACATAATATTGTTCCATATTTAATGGTTTGGACTGTGTATTGCAAGAGAACGCGCTAGCGGCAAATTTTGTCCGACTTCATTTACTATTATTGTCACTGCTCATTCCTTATGCTACCTATCGTAATAAAATATAGCCTATAACCTAGCCGGAGAACATATGTATGTTTTAAAAAAAAAAGTACGAAAATTGTTTAAGTGGTTCTCCAGTGATAAGCGCACTAACGGACAGACAGACAGACAGAGATACGTTGCATTTTATATATATTATAGATGTAATTAAATATATACCTATAACCTGGTCAGAGAACATATGTATGAATTTAAAAAATCACGTAAATCGGATAAGTGGTTCTCGAGGGATAAGCGCATTAACGGACAGACAGACAGACGGACAAACATTGCATTTTATATATATTATAGATTATACATTACAGATATTCTTTGCTACATAATATTGTTTCATATTTAATGGTTTAGGCTGTGTATTGCAAAGGCACGCGCTCGCGGCAAACTGATTTCCGACATCATTCACTATTTTACGTCACTGCTCATTCCTTATGCTACCTATCGTAATAAAATATAGCCTATAACCTGGCCAGAGCACATATGTATGTTTAAAAAAAAAAGTACGTAAATCGGATAAGTGGTTCTTTAGTGACAGGCGCACTAATGGACAGAGAGATAGACAGACAGACAGACGTTGCATTTTATATATATATTATAGAAGATAAGTCTATTAAAATAGCTTTTTAAAGAGTACTATAACAAGGTAAAAAGAAACACCGTTTATGTACTAAAAAAATTGCTTTCTTACCCCAAAAACAACTAAGTTTAGAGCAGATCTTTTACTGATTTGACCACTTTTTACATCTATAGTATCGATTTGCGATAAGGGATATGCAGCACAAGTTATACTTCCTAAAATAGTAGAAAATAGTTAAGATTTAAAATTCTTTCTAAAAGTATGTTTGTTACCTATTTGCCAATAAATTTCCCTTTCCAAATTCAAAATGTGAAAAAATATGTCTACTCGGGCAAGTTTGGCAGACAGAGTTAACGGTGTTAGGTTCAAAACATTCTTTACACTTAGATTTGCACCTACTTCGTATGCCATGTCAAAAGCTTCCTTAAAAAAATTATTGTTATTGGATTCTTAGTTATAAAAAATATCTTTCTATATCATTCTAGAATACCCTATGTCAAATAAATAAGCTCAAGTTTGGAGCAAGGTGGGGACACAAAGTGTAACCGTAATCCTTGGGAATTTAGATCTATGGAGCGTTTTACCGAGACCGAACGCGACAATAAAACTAACCGCAAAAAAGTGTGAATTTTAGCCCATTTTTTGCAACCTTCATAACTTGAAGACAAAAAAAAACGTAAAAAGTCTAAACATATTATTCAATTTTTTTATTTAAGGGTAACTACCCTCTATTTTGGGGGTTAAAACTTAAAAGCGTGAAAATAAATAGATTTTTCCCCAATATTAAAATTATTTTTTTATATTAAAATAGCACCAATACGAATTTCAACCCCCTTTTAGGGGGTGGTTATCGCTTAGCGATAAGTTTGGGAGACGTATAAGTCTAGTGCTATATTCTCACTGAGGACGAAATTATTCGTGAATACTTAACATTATCTAAACTTTGTATGGAACAAAATTATTTCCAATATAACAGTCAATTTTATGTTCAGAAAGAAGGAACAGCTATGGGTAATTGCTTATCACCTTTCATAGCCAATTTATTCATGGATAAGTTTGAAACCAAAGCCAGTCGAGAATTCGAATATTTCCCAAGGGTATGGTATAGGTACGTGGATGATATTTTCGCGATTTTTGATACAAAGAAAGCAAATATTGATGATTTTGTTTCTAAATTAAATAGCCGGTATGATTCCATTAAATTCACTTACGAAGTTGAGAACAAAGGACAATTGCCTTTTCTAGATATTTTAATTATTAAAAATAATAATAAATTAGAATTTGATATCTATAGGAAGGACACAGTAACAGATAGATATATTCCTAATGATTCATGTCATTGCAAACAACACAAATTAGCCCCATTACATTTTTTAGTTCATCATTTGGTCACTTTCCCTCTCAATAGAGTAAACTTTAATAAAAAAAGGAATCGTATTAAAAATATAACTGGAGTTGATGGTTGTGACGATGGCTTGGTGGATAAGCTAATAAATAGACATAAGTTTAGGTTTAATATTCAGAATTTCACCTTTTTTACACGCGAAGAAAATAACACCAAGTATGTCTCCATACCATATAATCCGAAATATGGCAAGGGACTCAATAAGATATTTAATAAGGTAGGCCTCACCTTAGTCTATACGTCATCAGACAATCTTAGGAAATCCCAAAGATAAGATTCCTAATTGTGAGAAAAGTGGAATTTATGAAATTAGTTATAATGATTGTGACAAAAAGTATGTTGGCCAAACTAAAAGGTCAATTAAAACACGATTTAAAGAACATTTAGCACACTTAAAATACAGTAGAACAGAAAAGTCTAGCATTGCCGAACATGCCCTTGAAGCTGATCATATTGTAACATTATATAATCTAAGATTAATAAAAAATGTATCTGATAGGAGATTGTTGAACGCATACGAAAGTATGGAATTTAAAAAATGTAAAAGTAGTTTAAAAAAAGACAGAGAGCCTATTCCTTATAGTCCCCTCTACTGGTTACTTGACAGGTACTGATGACCTTGCCTATGCTATTAGTTCCGCCTGAGTAATTCAAGGGTTAGGCCAAGTATAAATAGGGTAGATTTGTAGTTTAGCTTTAGTCAATCATCGCTCCTAATGAAGCTAACATGGTTAGCGAAATGCGCGTCGAGCGCAAAAATAAAGTGTTTGGTGTAGTGGTGATATATACTGAGTAATATTCTCAGTATTTTGATTATTCCCTTGTATTTTTTCCTAGTCTTGGGAGTCATGTTTGTGAGTAAGGCAAGATCTCCTATTAATTGCAACCCCCTTTTAAAGGGTGGTTTTTGATTGACTATACGATATTGAGTAGAGAATATGTAAATAACTAAAGTGACCAATTTTCATAAATTACATCATAAATATATATTTTTTTTATTTTCTGTTAAAAAATTCTTTATTTTCCACGGCCCGACTCCAACGTCATCTTATGCGCCTTTCCGACTGGTTTGACAGATGGAGGATTAAGTTCAATCCAGCGAAGACTCAGGCCATAATCTTTGAAAAAGGTACCTGTATAGCCCCTCCTCAACTCTCCCTGAATGGAACTAGGCTCAGAAGGGCCAACAGAATCAAGTACTTAGGCCTCCTATACGACAAGCGTCTCGTATGGAAGGATCAAGTGCCAATGGTCGTGCGTAGGGCAAATCAGCTTCTTGGGAAGCTGTACCCGCTCCTGAACCATCGTAGTAGATTGTCAACTGACAACAAGTTGTTGATCTACAAATCGATAATCAGGGCCGGGCTTACATACGCTTGTCAGGCCTGGTGCCAGATGTCTAAAACCCATCGGGCCAAGGTCCAGACAGTTCAGAATAAAGGCCTTCGTATCATAGCAGGAGCTCCCTGGTTTGTACGCAACAATCAGTTGCATAGGGAATTCGACATGCCGACAATAAAAGAGTTCACGCGTAATGTTCAACTCCGCTTCCTTGAGAAAGCAGTGGTTCATTCTAACCCCGAGATAGCTAACACTTTCAGAGGCAATGTAAATGTCGGCAATCGATATTTACGACCAACAGACATTCTACTACAAGACTAGACGCAGACAAAGACTATTCTTGACTTAGTTTAAGGTTAAGACCGTAGGTTTAGTTGAGCTACTCCTTCAGGTAAAAGTGTAACAAAGCACACCATACATAATTATAACACGACACCCTCCCGGGAATGGGGGGGGCTTAGGTTAGGTTAGCGTTAAGATAGGTTAAGTTAGGTTAGATCTATTCATAGAAAATTAACTAAGGTTAAAACACATCAAAAGTCTAGTCATTAAGAAGTTCAGAAATTGTAAAAGGAGTAAAGGGTTTTCCCAGCTCACAAGGAGTTTTAGTGGGTATGCCAACCCTTCAGGTTGGAGAGCCCCACATATCTGAAGCATTTTGGGACACCTTTATGGTGACGCAAACTGCTTCAGAATCCGTAAGGCGCATCTCTCCATGTAAAAAAAAAAAATCTTTATTTTCACCCTTTTAACCCTCGAAAGAGGGGGTAGTACCCCTAAATAAAAAAATGGAAAAATATGCGCTAGATTTTTAATTAGCTTTAATTTGAAACCTTTTACGTTAAGTTTGCTTTTTTGTCTCAAAGTTATGGCAGTTGCAACAACGGGATAATTTTGCGATACACTTTCCCTTTTCAAATTCAAAATGTGAAAAAATATACCCACTCGGGCAAGTTTGGCTGACAGAGTTAACGGTGTTAGGTTCAAAACATTCCTTACACTTAGATTTGCACCTACTCTATATGGCATGTCAAAAGCTTTTTTAAAAAATTATTGTTATTAAATTCTAAGCGTTATAAAAAATATCATCCTATCTCATTCTATAATACCTTATGTCAAATAAATAAGCTCAAGGTTTTAGCAAGTTGGAGACACAAAGTGTAACCCTAATCCTTGGAAATTTAGCACTATGGAGCGTTTCACCGAGACTGAACGCGTTTTTTTTTTGTGAGAAAGTCTTGCAAAAACGATAACCCTATGAATATCGCGAAGCGAAAATTTCGCGTTCACTATCATTTTCACAGTGTAAATGAAGCCCCAAAGGATTCACAGATTAAAATATAACTGCAAAGTCTTAATCAGAACCACTACGTTAAATATTGCTTGTGCAAGACATCTTTGCCAGTAAATTTTGAGAAAGCCCATTGTGACAAATACTGTACATTAGAGTTGTAACTTTCATTATTGAGTTAATGAATTACGAGTAGATAGTTGATTTTCTTACCAATTTAGAGTATATAACCAGTAAATGTAAAACAGTATTTCCATTGGTGTCTTGAGCGTTAGGATCAGCCCCCTTAGCCAGTATAAGTCTGAAACTTTCTTCCTGCCCTAAACAAGCTGCAAACGATAGGGGATATTCGCCCCAGTACACATATCTGAAAAAAATGTATATAATAGCCTTAAAGGGTTATATACACCTCGAATTTTCAAAAATTCAATTTTTTTTACGGATGTTTATTCTCTATACTTCTAAGAATTATTCAAAAAATTTTTTTTTAAGAAAATTCCATTCCATTGCGAAAGTGTACAAAGCTATACAAACATTATAAATGTGACTAGGCGCCGGATTGGGACCGCTACCTGTCGCAATGTCGCGCCTCTCGGCAGCCGCGTTTTCGGATTTCTTTTAAAAATAAAATCGTTAGAACTTTGCATCCATTAGTGGAAGTTATTTATTTATTTATACATTCAGTTCCAACAGGCCAGGGCCCAATTACAGGAATAACGTTTATACTAATGAGCTACATATAAAAGAAGAACATGATACAATTACAATAAAATTAAAATGTTTTAACAATCTCCAAATTAAAAAAAAAAAAAAAATAGTAATAAAAAAAAACACACATTTGAGCAACCTCTAAACACTGAGCAGAGAACCATAAGTACCGACATCCTACTGCAATGGAAATCACCGGAGTTTCCAATGACATTGCCGTTCTTGCACATTATATAAATAGGGCTGTGGAATAATATATTTGACCTAGCCCGGCCGGGGCTAAAAATAGGTGAGCGCCTTGCCCCAAGGCGTGGTACATGGAAAGATACATTGCTTAATAGGAAAGGGCAATCAATATGGTGATTTAACAGCTTATATAAGAATTTGATGGAGTAAATGTCCCTTCTTTTTGCAAGAGGCAACTCATTAAACCTTGACAAGATTAGTCCGTGATCAACACCGCGGTCCGGATAGACACCATCCCTCTTGAAAATAAGATATTTAATGAAGCGCCTCTGTATCGATTCGATTGAGTTGTTATGGCAATTGTATATTGGATACCAAACAATAGAAGCATAGTCAAACTTAGACCTAACGAAGGAATAATAGAGAAGCTTGATTGCAGATATGTTAGTAAAGTCTCTACAATTTCTAATCAGGAAACCCAGCATCCATGATGCACCAGCAACCATTTGTTCAATATGGTCAGCAAAAGAGAATTTCTCGTCAAAGATGATACCCAAATCTCTAACTGAACGAAGATTCTGTAGAACAGTATCACCTACGGAATAATTGAAAAATAGAAGGTTGTTACGATAGAAATATCGGACGACATTGCATTTGGAAACGTTGGTGAGCCTGTTAGAAGAGCACCAGTTGGTGAGAGCATTAATGCTGCTCTGTAATTCGTGGCAATCAGAAACCCAGTCTATGCGTTTAAAAATCTTAAAGTCATCGGCATAAGCAAGCTTCCGGCAACCTATCTCACTCAGCAAGTCGTTAACAAACATACTGAAAAGAAGAGGTCCCAGATTGGGACCCTGGGAACACCTGAAGTAGGAACATGGAGAGACGATCTAAACCCATTGATTTATACAAAAAACCTGCGATCCAGGAATTTAAAAGATCAATCAGGTTATTTGAGAGCCCGAAACGAGATCCGATTTTATCCAACAGTAAGTAGCGATCAAGTCGATCAAAGGCTTTGCGAAAATCCGTATAGACCACGTCAATCTGGCTCCGATCATTGATACCGTCGCACACAAACTGCGAGAATGAGGCAAAATTTATGATTCTAACATTAGCTGACTATCGTTTTTTTCGAAGTATATTTTCTCGCAAATTTTAAAAATGCTGAAACGTCGTTCCATGGATCTGAAAGGAAAAGAGATCAACGACATATTCGTCTGAAGAAAAACCGAAGTGCTCCTACAGCTACAGTACAAGTACCGTCGCGAAAAAATTACGGAGACAATCAGTGGATGTTTCGTGTGATAAAACTTTTTCATATTGCATTATTCATTTTGCTGCATTTTTTTTTGGAATCGCTGATTGTCTTGCTTACCGAGAATGTGGTAGTGATATGAAGTTTGTTAAAAAAAGTATACGTGGGTTTGGGTTTAAATTTATATTTTGTATAAAGTGTAATGAAGATATTAAGAGTATAAATTCATCCTCACTGATCAACTCAACGGCATATGAAATAAATAGACTATTTGCATTTACTATGTGCCTCCTCGGCAAAGAATTGAAAGCCGTGAACCTTTTTGGGAGTCTCATGGATCTACCAACTTGTATCAGCCAAAAAACTTATGATATGATTATGTGTAATGTCGGAGAAGCCGCGAAAACTGTTGATACAGCATCAATGAAGTTTGCTGCTAACAACGAACAATTAAAAGTTGCAAAAGAAAAAAAAAATAGAATTATGTAGTGATGGAATAATTGTGTCTGGCGATGGCACCATTCTTTCTGCGAATGTTCGCGCTCCTTTTAAATGATTAAAAATTACCCTTGATAGTTTGTGTCTGGACAAACATTGACCCATTCGTGATCCAGAGAATCTGTCCTCGAGTATTTTTGATCTTCTGGGCACATAAAATTGCCAAAACATCTTTCTTGAAAATTTACGTTGGCCGCTAGTAGGTATTTAACCATTGTTGGATCCTCGTTTACAATAGCAATGTGCAGAACATTTTCCCCTAAAAAATATTTAATTTACACAAAAATGATTACAACAATAAAATATATACAACTTTCAAAATAATATAGTAGTAATTAATACTAAATACTAAATTAATCATAAGAAACAGAGATAGGTTCAGCTCGGCGGCCAGACCTACGCCTTTGGTGACTCATGCTGAAAGGGAATCTATAGAGGCGGCTACTAATACGAGGCTGGTTTGAAAAGTCCGTGCAAAGTCCGAGAGATGGCACCACCGGCGCGTATCGAGGTCATGTTTAGTTAGTAGCATCTCTTGAATGAACGCACACCAAGTTTCAGCCATATTGGTCTATTTCTTTGTGTTTGGCATTCGTGTGAATCAAGGAAGTCGAGTGATTTTCAAGAAATGGACCAAAAAGAATTTCGTGTGGTGATTAAACATTACTTTATGAAAGGCAAAACGCCTCAGGAGACTAAAGAGAAGCTTGATAAACATTATGGTGACTCTGCACCTTCGATTAGAACAGTTTATAAGTGGTTTCAAAATTTTCGGACTGGCCATATGGGCACAAGTGACGCTGAACGTTCTGGACGGCCTGTGGAGGTTACGACTCCAGAAATCATTGATCAAATCCATGATATGGTGATGGATGACAGAAGAATTAAGGTGCGTGAGATTGCTAGTGCTGTGAGCATCTCGACTGAACGGGTACATAATATTTTGCATAAACATTTGGACATGAGAAAGCTATCCGCAAGATGGGTGCCGCGATTGCTCACGCTTGACCAAAAACGGAATCGTGTGAAGTGTTGCAAGGATGGTTTGTAGCTGTTCCAGAAGAATCCGGAGGACTTTAAGCGTCGTTTCGTCACTGTGGATGAAACATGGATACATTACTATACTCCTGAGACCAAACAACAATCTAAACAATGGGTTACCAAGGGGGAATCTGCACCAAAAAAGGCGAAGACCGTTCCTTCGGCCGGAAAGGTTATGGCGACTGTCTTTTGGGATTCGCAAGGGATAATCCTCATCGACTATCTGGAAAAGGGTAAAAACTATTACAGGTGAATATTATTCATCGTTATTGGACCGTTTGAAAACCGAGCTGCAAGAAAAACGCCCGCGATTGACCCACAAGAAAGTCCTTTTCCATCACGACAACGCAAAAGCACACACCTCAGCAGTTGTGGTCGCAAAATTAATGGAAATAGGATTCCAACTCGTTTCACATCCCCCCTATTCTCCAGACTTGGCTCCCTCGGACTACTAATTGTTCCCCAATTTGAAGAAATGGCTGGTGGGACAAAGATTTTTATTCAAACGAGGAGGTGATTGCAGACACTAATGGATATTTTGCAGACTTGGACAAATCCTATTATTCGGAAGGGATCAACAAACTAGAACATCGTTGGACGAAGTGTATAAGCTTAAAAGGAGACTATGTCGAAAAATAAAAAAGGTTTACCCCAAACACATAAGTAGTTTTATTTTTGCACGGACTTTTCAAACCAGCCTCGTATATGCGCACTTCACAGTTTTTATCAACTCAATATAATAGTCAATATCCACAACTCAGTTCTGGACTTGACGCTTTTCCAAGACGAAGCCTGTTCGGTTCTTCAAGCTGATGACTGCATGTTGCCTCTGGATGGTTATCATCCGCCATTGGAAGTGACTGTTCCCACCTTTACGGACAGAAACAACTACTCTGGTCTCCATGACGGCTATTATAGAGACTTTAAATCTGTTAATTTTAATTTGATTAATGATTTTTTATGAGGTGTGAATTGGGATGCTTTGCTGGCTGGCGTGGGATTGAATGACATGGTAAATATATTCTATGATACTATTTATTCGGCCCTTGATATGTTTGTACCCTTTAAGCGGGTCTCTACCGGTTGTTTCCCCAGGTGGTACTCCCTTGAACTTAAGCACTGCATAATCGAAAAGAAGAGGGCTCATAAAAAGTATAAAGCAACTGGTCTGCAAAGTGCTTACCGCGAGTTTTCTTCATTACGACAAAAAAGGTTATCTACAGAATCTTATAACCACTATGTCTCATTCACTGAGAGTTCGTTACTCACAAACCCTAAGCAGTTTTGGAGGTTTGTGAATTCTAAAAGGAAGAGCGGTGACTTTCCAAATGTGTTTTATTACAACGATGTTACTGGTGATTCGGGTCCTGAGATAGCTAATATGTTTGCTGCTCACTTCCTCCAGGTGTACAGTAATAGATCTTGTTCTGGTGATCACAATGATGACTTTTCCTTTTGTGACGTCAATTTTTTTTTTTTTTTTTAGTGGTCTAGCACACGTGCTGCAGGGAAGTCCCTAAAGCGCTCCAGGAGCGGCACGAGTGCGGAAAAAGCGATTCACGTTGTTCTTGAATCGCTGTAAATTGTACTCGGTGGGAAACACAGCGCTGGGCAAATTATTCCAACGGGATGACGTTCTCCATATAAAAGATTGCTTGAAAAGCGTTGTACGCGGAGTAACAAGCTGAACCTCATACGGATGCGAAGCACCAGCGCGACGTGTATTTCTAACATGCACCGCTTTGGGAGGAATTAAGCGGGCTACATCCTTCGAACACTTTCCATGAAAATACTTGTAGAACAGACTCAAGTCGCCAACCGTTCTTCGATGTTCCAGCGAATCAAGGCCGCCGGTCAATTCCGGGTCCCCAATCAGACGGACCGCTCTTCTCTGAACAGAATCCAACAAATGCAGTGTATGTTTGGGAGCGGAGCCCCAAACGTGGGAGCAGTATTCCATAGTTGGTCGAATTTGGGCTTTGTAAAAAATTAACAGTTGTTGTGGGGTGTAAAGCTTTCTGGTTCTAAATAATATTCCCAACTTTTGAGAAGCTCTCCTTGCTATGCCTGCAACATGTTCATGCCAAGACATATTTGCTCCCAAACTAACGCCCAACAAATTGAGCGACGATGCTAGGGGAATGGAGTGCCCCGACATAACTATGTCGGGTTCAGCAACGTTAACTTTTTTAGAAAAAACTGCCGCTTGGGTTTTTGTAGCGTTAAATTCCACTTGGTTACTGTCACCCCAAGATAGAATTTCTTTCAGTCTTTGTTGAGTTGAACGACCTCCTGCTGTCTGCGGATATTCGCCTGAGCAGCCGATGTCCGAGCGTTCAAGGTGAATGAAGAGACAAGCGTACTGTCATCTGCAAAGCTATATATTGGATTCCCGGTCTTTTCCAGCAGATCGTTAATGTAAATGAGAAAGAGAGTAGGAGACAGTATGGAGCCCTGGGGCACACCAGCGTTGATAGTGAGGGTGTTAGAAAGAAATCCGTCGACCGCCACTCGTAAAGAACGCTCTCTGAGGAAACATGAGAGCCACAAACAGAACCTTTCAGACATACCATAAGAGCGCAACTTAGCCAACAATCCATCGTGCCAAACACGGTCGAATGCCTTGGATATGTCAAGAGCAACCGCTCGAGATTCTCCAAAGTGTTCAATTGCGTTGTTCCAAACATGTGTTACATAAGTCAGAAGATCTCCTGTTGATCTATGTTTACGAAAACCATATTGGTGATCGCTAATAATATTGAATCGTTCGATTTTGTTTCAACATAGCATTTCATAGTCTGATGTGTATTCCCATTTGTGTTCTTTGGACATTAATAAGGGTCCTGGCCCTGATGGCTTACCTCCAGCGTTACTTAAGCACTGCAGTTTTGTTCTCGCTCGCCCACTGCACAGGATTTTTAAGGAATCTTTAACTACTGGGGTTTTTCCCGAATTTTGGAAGCTGGGCTACATAACACCAATTCACAAGTCAGGCAGCCGTGATCAGGTAATTAATTATCGACCAATTACCATATTGAGTATCATTCCTAAGGTTTTCGAACACATAATAACCAAATTCTTGACTACTCAGCTAAGTCCCTATATTAGTACCCGTCAGTTTGGGTTTCAGGGTGGCAAAAGTGCGGATCTGAATCTGCTGTCAAATGTCGACTTTGTGTCTGGCGCTTTGGAGAGGGGAACTCAGGTGCATTCGATCTATACTGACATTTCCAAGGCGTTTGACAGGGTAAACCATGTTGTTCTTCTATCCAGGTTGAGGAGGGCAGGTGTTAGAGGAGTGATGTTGGATCGGCTTGCCTGCTATTTGACTGGACGTAGACAGACTATCCGCTTTAATAACTACTTATCAGATAGTATACATGTTCCCTCTGGAGTTCCTCAGGGATCGCACTTGGGTCCTCTTCTGTTTGACTCATCGTTTTGCACATAGTGGGGTCCTCCTTTTTGCCGATGATTTAAAGTTGTATATTGAGGTGTTTACATTTGATGATTGTAACAGACTTCAGACAGATTTGAATCAGCTTGTATCTTGGTGCAAGGACAATGGTATGGAGCTAAATGCGACTAAGTGCCATTCTATCGTTTTCAGTAAGTCGATACAAGATCGGGGATGCTGTTCTTGAACTAGTGTCTGAAGTGAAAGATCTAGGGCTTATTATTGACTCAAAATTAACTTTTATACCTCATATACAGAATATCGTTTCCAAGTCTCTCGAGCTTTTGGGATTTATTAAGCGTATTACACTGGGCTTTAATAGTATAGCAGCAATCAAGCAGCTGTACTGCTCACTGATTAGAGCTCGTTTAGAGTATTCCTCCAGTGTATGGAGTCCTTGCTATGGTACTCACGTTCAATGCATTGAGAGAGTGCAGCACAAATTTCTGAGATACATTGCCTTTAAGATCAATAGACCTAAGCTTACCTACCCTCAGATAGAAGCTGAGCTTCACATTCAAACTTTACAAGATCGCAGAGTTGCTATTGATCTCAAAATGCTTTATAATATTCTCCATAGTAACTACCATTGTCCCTTTCTGCTGGACAGAATTGGTCTGCATGTACCTTCCAGGGTGACCCGTTCGAGGCACACTTTTTTTGTGCCATCCCACAAGACCAACTACGGATGCAAAAATTTTGTCATAGTCATTTGTCTAGGTCATATCGCCTTGCTAATGAGCATCCCAGTCTGGACTTTTTCGTTGGAAGATCTGTGTGTTATAGACAGTTGTGTGGAGTATGATGTGCATTTTGTTACTATTTGTTACTTATTGTTACAATCATTATTCCCTTTTCTATTTTTATTATTATTATTATAATTTTCTTTTTTCTCTTTCCCTCATTCTTATTCTAAAATTTTCTTTACTTTATTGTCGTCTTAAGATATTTTATTGTATCATTTTAAAATTGGGCATTGCCCGTTAATTTAAAAAAAAAAATCATTATCATCAATCCGGTTTTTTTATGGCGTTCTTCGTCTTCCGGTTGCCAGTTTCCATCCTCTTCGATCTTCCCAATCTTCGGGTCTTAGATTTCTCTCTGAACACCTCCAAACCATGTCGCTCTTAGTCTCCCTCTTCTCCTGCTTTCGCTTGGTACCCACTTTAGAACCATCTTTGGTATTCAGTGTTCTTCCATTCTTTTCGCGTGTCCGTACCATATAAGTTGCCGTTGTTGAATTTCCTCAATAATCGTGGTTTTCTACTTTCATTACATCCCTTATTCTTCCATTTGTAACTCTATCCATTCTTGACACTCCAGCCAATCTTCGCAAGTCATCCATTTCGATTGCCATGAGTTTCTGTTCCAATCGTTTCTTCAACTGCCAAGTTTCATAACCGTATAATACGATGCTCCATTATAAATGTGCTTTCTCTGTGATGTTATGTTCTTTGACCACAGAACAGAGTTTAGGTGTCTTGTGACCGCCTTTTCTCTACTTTCCACACACAGAAAGAAAATAATAAATGAATATGTACAGACGACTAAAATCATCACTGAAAACTGGGAAAAACATTTTAGAAAATTACTACATGGGGTGAAAAGTCCCGAGACTTTCCGAGAAATGGCAGCAGAAACAAAAAACCCTATGATTTTCAGTTAGTGTCAACTCTTAGAAGAGTCTTGTAAAATTTTCATGACATTTTGTCTAATAGTTTGCGAGTTACAGCTTTTTGAGTTTTGTTTTTTGTAAAACGATGGAACAATAACAATTTCATGTGTTTATTAAATAGTGCTTTTGGATGGGAACAACGACAAGTCACTCCAAAATATACAAAAAAATATCCACCATTCTAAATGACAACAAAGTGAGAGAGATAGCTGACATCGTGAAGATATCAACAGAACGCGTGAGGCATTTTTGCATGAATATTTGGAAATGAAAAAGTTGTGTGCCCGATAGGTGCCGCGCACTCTCACGATTGACCAAAAACAGCAAAGTGTCGGAGATTCAGAATGCTGTTTGGCATTGTTTCGGCGTAATCCACAGGAGTTTTTGCGTCGATTCGTAACAATGAACGAAACATGGATCTACCAATACACGCCTAAATCCAAAAGGCAATCCGCAGAGTGGCTGGAAACGCATGAAAGCCAACCGGAGTGTCCAAAAATACAAACATGAGCTAGAAAGATTTTAGCAAGTATTTTTTGGGATGTGCATGGAATAATACTGAATCTTGAGAAGGGGGCGAATAAACACCGGAGGCTATTAGGTTGGTTTATTGGACCGTTTGAGTGGTGAAATCAAGAAAAAAGGCATTTAGCGAAGAAGAAAGTGTATTTCACCAAGATAATGCACCAGCTCCATAAAATCGGTGGTGAAATTGGACCAATTCAGCTATGAATTGCTTCCTCACCCATCGTATTCACCTGATCTGGCCCCCAGCAATTATTACCTCTTTCCATATTTGAAAAGCTAGCTCCAGAGCAAAAGATTTGGCTTAAATGAAGAAGTCAAATAGGAACCCGAAGTTTATTTTAGAGAGCTCGACAAATCGTTCTACATTAAAAATATCCAAATGTGTTAAAAAATAAAACCGATTTTTGGCAAAAACATGTTTTTTTCTTCAAAAGTCCAGGGATTTTTCACTCCATATTAGTAGCTATGGCAACTGTACCGTAATATTCGTCGGACATATAAATGTCATTTATCAGCCGAGGATAGAATCTTAATAGTCTCTTAGCAATATCTGCGTGCAGTGACGTAGCGTTTAACAGACAAAGATGTAGAATTGTTTCACCTACGGCACCCCTCTCTGTTAGCTTCCAACATACATGTTTATATCGTGAAGGATCTAAAATCGAAATAAATAATTAGTTTTCGACAAGTTGTGATAATAAACTGAAAATAATAATATACAGTTGGACTTGAGAACTTACATTTCCCTATTTACAGTCGGTCAAGTAAGAACGTGTCCGTGATAATTCATTTTTGGTAGATGCGATTCTAGTGATTCAACAAAAAATCGGTAGAGGGAACCTTTGTCTACGACGCATTTTATTAAAAGTATCAGTCGATTTCGATGTTTCGTCGGAATCACGTAAAATCCAAAATGAGTCACTTGTTTGTGCATCGGTTCGTCTTTTTTTGTTCCCATCCGAAGGGGCCTAAAATGACACATTCCGCGGCCGCTAAATATATTAAAAAGTCGGTATCGTTTGTGAAGAAGTGGGTAAATCGTTTTAACGAGACGAAAAATGACGGCGACTTGCGAAAATGTAGCCTCGGTAGGCAAAGTCAATCCGAAAGTCGAAAAACGAATCGTGTCTTTGTTTTCGCGGGACTAGGGTTACCAGACGACAGGAATTTTGGCCCTCTGCCCGGAAAACAGGGAAAAACTGTAATTATCAGGATTTTTAATGTTCCGTACGGAACACTTATAAGATCACTTCGGTGTCTGTCCGTCTGTCTGTCCGTCTGTCACACCCGATTTTCTCCGAAACTATTTGTCATAGAAAGTTGAAATTTGGTAATAACATAGAAATTGTTGGCCTCATCAGAGCCATGTAGTTTTGAAAGTTAAATTTTGTCTTAAGGGGTTACTTTTGGGGGATGAAATCGGGAGTGAAAAAAAAATTTTTTTACTTGGTAATCGAGTGTGGTGTCAAATGAAAGCTTGTGAAAACACGAGTAAAAAATATATATATAATGTAATACTTGCGCGCACTTTTCTTTGTATTATTTTTAAAAAATCGCGAAAAATCGCTGTCCACCCGCCTTATCTCTAAAAGTACTTATCAAAAAATTTCGAAAAAATTCTGGAATATTCTCCACGGGATGTAGATTGAACGAAAATTATCACGAGTGCATTACCTGTAATAATTTGTCTGGTATATAAAAAAAACAGAAAATTCAAGGTCATCAATTTTCAGTAAAGATTGGAAATATACTTTGTTGAAAACTCATTTGGGGTGTGTTTTGTGAAGTCACTGATCATTTTATACTTCCGTTACAACATTTTTTATTTTAAAAGCAATCAACGTACGGAACACTAATTGCGCAAGTTCAACTTGCACTTGACCGGTTATTTAAAATTGAAAGGAGAAAATATAAGTAATAAAAAAAATTATATTTATCAGTCATTCTGGTAACAAAAATAAAATAATCAAACCTTAACAAAATGAGTGAATTATTGGTTAAGCATATTAATTAATTTATTCAATCGAACAGTTTCGTACTTTTTAATGTTCCGTACGGAACACTTATAAGATATCTTCGGTGTCTGTTCGCCTGTCTGTCCGTCTGTCTGTCCGTCTGTCACACCCGATTTTCTCCGAAACTATTTGTCATAGAAAGTTGAAATTTGGTAATAATATAGGAATTGATGGCCTCATCAGAGCCATGTAGTTTTGAAAGGTAAATTTTGACTTAAGGGGTTAGTTTTGGGGGTGAAATCGGAAGTGAAAAAAACATTTTTTTATTAGATAATCGAGTGTGGTGTCAAATGAAAGCTTGTGAAAACACGAGTAAATATATATATATATATATATATATATATATATATATATATATATATATATATATATATATATATACGAGGCTGGTTTGAAAAGTCCGTGCAAAAATAAAAACTACTTACGTATTTGGGGTAACCCTTTTTTATTTTTCGACATAGTCTCCTTTTAGGCTTATACACTTCGTCCAACGATGTTCTAGTTTGTTGATCCCTTCCGAATAATAGGATTTGTCCAAGTCTGCAAAATATCCATTAGTGTCTGCAATCACCTCCTCGTTTGAATAAAATCTTTGTCCCGCCAGCCATTTCTTCAAATTGGGGAACAAATAGTAGTCCGAGGGAGCCAAGTCTGGAGAATAGGGGGGATGTGAAACGAGTTGGGATCCTATTTCCATTAATTTTGCGACCACAACTGCTGAGGTGTGTGCTGGTGCGTTGTCGTGATGGAAAAGAACTTTCTTGTGGGCCAATCGCGGGCGTTTTTCTTGCAGCTCGGTTTTCAAACGGTCCAATAACGATGAATAATATTCACCTGTAATAGTTTTACCCTTTTCCAGATAGTCGATGAGGATTATCCCTTGCGAATCCGAAAAGACAGTCGCCATAACCTTTCCGGCCGAAGGAACGGTCTTCGCCTTTTTGGTGCAGATTCCCCCTTGGTAACCCATTGTTTAGATTGTTGTTTGGTCTCAGGAGTATAGTAATGTATCCATGTTTCATCCACAGTGACGAAACGACGCTTAAAGTCCTCCAGATTCTTCTGGAACAGCTGCAAACCATCCTTGCAACACTTCACACGATTCCGTTTTTGGTCAAGCGTGAGCAATCGCGGCACCCATCTTGCGGATAGCTTTCTCATGTCCAAATGTTTATGCAAAATATTATGTACCCGTTCAGTCGAGATGCCCACAGCACTAGCAATCTCACGCACCTTAACTCTTCTGTCATCCATCACCATATCATGGGTTTGATCAATGATTTCTGGAGTCGTAACCTCCACAGGCCGTCCAGAACGTTCAGCGTCACTTGTGCCCATATGGCCAGTCCGAAAATTTTGAAACCACTTATAAACTGTTCTAATCGAAGGTGCAGAGTCACCATAATGTTTATCAAACTTCTCTTTAGTCTCCTGAGGCGTTTTGCCTTTCATAAAGTAATGTTTAATCACCACACGAAATTCTTTTTCGTCCATTTCTTGGAAATCACTCGACTTCCTTGATTCACACGAATGCCAAACACAAAGAAATAGACCAATATGGCTGAAACTTGGGTGTGCGTTCATTCAAGAGATGCTACTAACTAAACATGACCTCGATACGCGCCGGTGGTGCCATCTCTCGGACTTTGCACGGACTTTTCAAACCAGCCTCGTATATATAATGTAATACTTGCGCGCACTTATCTCGAAAAGTACCTATCAAAAAATTTTGAAAAAATTCTGGAATATTCTCCCCGGGTGTAGATTGAACGAAAATTATCATGAGTGCATTACCTTTAATAATTTATCTGGTATATAAAAAAAAAAACAAAAGTCATCAGTTTTCAGTAAAGACTGGAAACAAACTTTGTTGAAAACTCATTTGGGATGTGTTGTAACATTGGAACTTGCCCGCACGTTGTGGTGTCATTTTGTACCCTGCGATAAACTGTCCTCAGTTTGAGGCATCTTTTTTTTTGTACCCTGTGAGAAGTTGTTTGTCCCACGCTTGAGCGCAATTTTGTACCGTTTGAATATTGGATGCCCCAAGCTTGAGCACAATTTTCTTGCAGCCCCGCTTTAATTTCTGATAATGAATCGAGTGAATCCTGATTTTAAAAGAACTAAAGAAATTAAACACACACTAGCTCAGTTTTCCTTGGTAGAGAGATATGGGTAAGAGATAATTTTTGTACGTCTTTTTGGAATTTTTTTCTATTTTTAAAAAGCTTCAGTTGTACAAGTTTTTTGGGCACCATTCATTTTAAAATAGAAAGGATCTAACTTCAGTTAAAAAAATGAAAAAATACTGAAGGGTTTTATGGGTATTACTAAAAAGAATTAGTCTAGTACAACTTATCCCGAAAAGAAAAATAGGTATTCAGTGAGACACTAGCTTTAATCAACAAAAAGAAAATTTATTCATGTTTTTAAAAATAAAAAGTTCTAACCTTTGCAGTTCTACAAAAAAATTCTAGCCTAACTAGTATTATTACATTTAAATTCTGAACTATGACTACCCCCGAAGACGAAAAATAGTGCTTTTCACTTCACTTTTTAGTCAGTTTAAATTTGCTGTTAAGGCACTACTCCGGGATAGGTCTATTGAAGGATGTTTTGGTAACTTACTGTTCTTATTCCGGCTTTGATGGAATACGACCGATTTCACACTTTTCTAGCAAACACTTAGAGAGCCCACTACGGCTTTTCGTTAAGAAACTGGTGCTTTACTTAGCTCGCATGATGGTTGTTATGAGCCTTTGCTGTAGCTCAATCGAAGGAAGCCTACTTGGCGGCTCCGATGAAATTAGCCTCGGCGACGGCTAGATGGAAATTAGCCAAGACAGTCGTTTCTCGGACCCTTAAATAAACCGTGCAAAACTCTGCCGGTAATATGGCGACGCCGGAACCAAAACTGCGGATACACACATTTCACCAATCGCGGCGTAGCGGTAGATTCGGTCAGGAACCCGCACTGCACAGTATATACCGAACGTCTTGGAATCTCTGTTTAATATACCGTTCGATACAAAAATGAAAATAAGTACAATTTGAAGTGAAAAATCAGTAACATTACATGGTCTTAAAATCTAGGAAAAAATGAATGTTACAGTGTTTTGTGCAGTCACTGATCATTTTATACCTCCGTAACAAAATTTTTTATTTTAAAAGCAATCAACGTACGGAACACTAATTGCGCAAGTTCAACTTGCACTGGACCGGTTATTATTACTTGATGTTGCTTTAGCAACTGCATTCGCAGGCTACAATACGGGCGTAGTAAAATTAGGCACGCGGCGCATATTTTGAAAATCTCGCTGCCTTGACATACCACATACAACATTCAGACAAAATGTCAGGAAATGTACTGAAAAGTTAGGAACGTTATCAGGAAATCTCATTATTTGATCTGGTAACCCTACACCGGCTCCGAAATTGACGCTGCTTCAAGGAGCGGCAAAATTAAGAAAATCGGGTTTGAATGTGGCCCATGAGACCATTCGACAATATCTTCGTACTTATGATGTCAAATTCCGAAGTACGTTGAAGAAACCTTTCTTCTTCTTTCTTATATGGTGTGTCATATAAGTAGGCATACTGCCTGTTTTATCCCCATTAGGCGTCTTTCGATGTGGACGTCCAGCATTCCTTCCACCTTTTCGGAGGTCTGCCCCTAGTTCTTTTACCGCAGGGTTTATTGAGTTTGGCTCTTTTTACCAGTCTGTTGTCGTCCATCCGATCTACGTATTTATTCCATTGTTTTCTTCTAGTTAGAAATACACGTCGCACTGATACTTCACATCCGTATGAGGTTCAGCTTGTTACTCCTCGTACAACGCTTTTCAAGCCGTCTTTTATATGGAGAACATTATCCCTTTGGAATAATTTGCCCAGGACTGTGTTTCCCACCGAGTACAATTTACAGCGATTTAAGAACAACGTGAATCGCTTTCTCCGCACACGTGTCGCTCCTGTAGCGCTTTCGGGACCTCCCTGCAGCACGTGTGCTAGACCCATAAAAAAAAATAAAAAAGTTCTGGTCCATTTGGATATCTCTTGCATCTTACTTAGTGATTGTAGATCTTTGTTGCGGATTCTGTCGTAGATAGTTTTTCCATGTATGTCCCTAATCACCTTCATTTCTGTTGTCGTCATCATGTGTCAGCTCTTGTTTCTACAGCATATTACTCAGTATATATCACCACTACACCAAACACTTTATTTTTGCACTCGAGGCGCGTTTCGCTAACCATGTTAGCTTCATCAGGAGCGATGATTGACTAAAGCTAAACTACAAATCTACCCTATTTATACTTAGCCTAACCCTTGAATTACTCAAGCAGAACTAATGACATAGGCAAGGCCATCAGTTCCGGTCAAGTAACCACTAGAGGGGACTATAAGGAATAGGCCCTCTGTCTTTATTTAAACTACTTTTACATTTTATGATTTCCATACTTTCGTATGCGTTCAACAATCTTCTATCAGATGCATTTTTTTTATCAATCTTAGATTATCTAATGTTACAGCATGATCAGCTTCAAGGGCATGTTCGGCAATGCTAGACTTTTCTGTTCTATTGTATTTTAAGTGTGCTAAGTGTTCTTTAAATCTTGTTTTAATTGACCTTTCAGTTTGCCCAACATACTTTTTGTCACAATCATAACAACTAATTTTATGAATTCCACTTTTCTCACAATTAGGAATCTTATCTTTGGGATTTCCTAAGATATTCCTCAGATTGTCTGATGACTTATAGACTAAGGTGAGGCCTACCTTATTAAATACCTTATCGAGTCCCTTGCTATATTTCGGATTATATGGTATGGAGACATACTTGGTGTTATTTTCTTCGCGTGTAAAAAAGGTGGAATTCTGAATATTAAACCTAAACTTATGTCTATTTATTAGCACACTTAAAATACAATAGAACAGAAAAGTCTAGCATTGCCGAACATGCCCTTGAAGCTGATCATGCTGTAACATTAGACAATCTAAGATTGATAAAAAATGTATCTGATAGAAGATTGTTGAACGCATACGAAAGTATGGAAATCATAAAATGTAAAAGTAGTTTAAATAAAGACGGAGGGCCTATTCCTTATAGTCCCCTCTACTGGTTACTTGACCGGAACTGATGGCCTTGCCTATGTCATTAGTTCCGCTTGAGTAATTCAAGGGTTAGGCTAAGTATAAATAGGGTAGATTTGTAGTTTAGCTTTAGTCAATCATCGCTCCTGATGAAGCTAACATGGTTAGCGAAACGCGCGTCGAGTGCAAAAATAAAGTGTTTGGTGTAGTGGTGATATATACTGAGTAGTATCATTGTGCCAAAGATTCCACATTCCCAACTGAGTCTACAGCATATGTGAGGATTGGTCTCACTGTTGTCTTGTATATTCTTATTTTACTTTCCACTGTGAGGTATTTATCTTTCCATTCCGTCAAACAGCCTCTATTATTGATGCCTTCATAGGCTGTTGTTTTACTTCTCTGTTTAAGTCTCCGTAGCTTGTTATCAGAATCGGAGATGAGGACTGCATCATCGGCATAGCAGATCGTGTTTGCTGCCCATTTTGTATCCTCTAATTTTTGGAAGATTCTCCACTAATCTGTCCATGACAAAATTGAAGGTAAAGGGACTAAGTGAATCGCTTTGTCTTATTCCGGCGTTTATTTTTACTTCCTTCCTCAGTAGATGTCCCACTTTTATATTTGTTCTATATTCTGTGTAGAAACCTTTACTGGGCGAAAATCACTTCGTGAAGCGACTCGCTTGGATCCACGATAAGATACTAGGGTGGCCCTCACAATCGCCGGACGCCAACCCTATTGAAAACGTTTGATCTCTTGTAAAGAGAAAACTCAGAGGAAATACTCTGAGGACTTTGTCTCGCGAGTTTAGAAAAATTTGGAGATAATTGCAGAAAATCTCGTCGACAGCATGCCTCGAAGATGCCAGGCGATTATTGATGTAGGAGGCGATTGAACAACTTACTAATGTAATTGCGCAGTTGTTAGCACACCAAAGAATATATTGATGGCAAAAATGTTCTCGAAACATATTTTTTCAAGAATACGAGCGCTCACGTTCTTATTTGACAGATTGTACTACCATAAAAAGCTTTATTTTAAAATATCTATCGTTATATTTCCGGTACTCTACTAAGCAATATTCTACGAAGCGATGTTCCAATTTCCTTAAAAAGAAGATTATACAACCAGTGCATCCTACCAGTACAAACTTATGGAGCGGAAACTTTGACGTTAACGAAAAAATTAAGAACAACTCAACGAGCCATGGAGCGTGCAATACTAGGAGTAAGCCTCAGGGAACATTTAACAAACGAGGAAGTCCGAAGAAGGTCAGGGGTCCAAGACAAGAACTGGGCAGGTTACCTAGCAAGAATGCGAGACGGTCGGTGGACCAAACAGATTGTGGAGGCCCAGAGAGACCAAAGGAAGTCAAGGAAGACCACCGACTAGATGGACTGATGATCTGAAAAATGTAGCAGGAAACTGGATACGGGAGGCACAGGATAGACATAATTGGAAAAGACAAGGGGAGGCATATGTCCAGCAGTGGACGCAAGTGGCTGTGTGATGATGATGATTATGTCAACTTATTGGATAGTTTCAACCATGCTGTGAAAGAAAAACGTCCGCATATGGCGAAGAAAAAAATTCTCATTCATCAAGACAATGTACGCGTGCACACTTGTGTCATGGCCATGGCAAACTTCCATGAGTTAGGATACTAATTGCTTCCGCATCCACCATATTCGCCAGATTTAGCCCCCAGCGATTACTTCCTATCTCCTAATATGAAAAAATGGCTCGGAGGAAAACAATTCGACTCCAACGATGAGATGACTGCTGAAACAAACGCCTATTTTGAAGGGTTGGAGAAATCGTAGTTTTTAGAAGGAATAAAAAAGATACAAAAAAAGATGGACTAAGTGCTTCCAACTAAAATAACTTGAAAAATAAAATAAGTTAAAAAAAAAATGTTTTTTTCTTGTCAAGGCCAGATACTTATCATTCAACCCTCGTATGACTATCTCACAGCAAAGAATACGATCTCTCTTTTATGGTGAATATTAATAAAAAATAACCGGTCAAGTGCAAGTTGAACTTGCGCAATTAGTGTTCCGTACGTTGATTGCTTTTAAAATAAAAAATGTTGTAACGGAAGTATAAAATGATCAGTGACTTCACAAAACACACCCCAAATGAGTTTTCAACAAAGTTTATTTCCAATCTTTACTGAAAATTGATGACCTTGAAATTTCTGTTTTTTATATACCAGATAAATTATTACAGGTAATGCACTCGTAATAATTTTCGTTCAATCTACACCCCGTGAAGAATATTCCAGAATTTTTTCAAAATTTTTTGATAAGTACTTTCCGAGATAAGGCGGGTGGACAGCGATTTTTCGCGATTTTTGAAAAATAATACAAAGAAAAGTGCGCGCAAGTATTACATTATATATATATTTTTTACTCGTGTTTTCACAAGCTTTCATTTGACACCACACTCGATTACCAAGTAAAAAATTTTTTTTTTCACTTCCGATTTCACCCCCCAAAAAAAAAAACCCCTTAAGTCAAAATTTAACTTTCAAAAATACATGGCTCTGATGAGGCCATCAATTTCTATGTTATTACCAAATTTCAACTTTCTATGACAAATAGTTTCGGAGAAAATCGGGTGTGACAGACGGACAGACGGACAGACACCGAAGTGATCTTATAAGTGTTCCGTACGGAACACTAAAATATAAATTATATAATTTATAGAATCAAAAAAATCATATAATCAGTAAAAAACTGCAATACTCTCTTTTAAAATCACATGAAACAAACGATTTGTTCTCTGCCAACGGATATTAAAGAACAAAATTTAGATGCGAATGATACAGACGAAAAAAACTGTCAGGTATGCCAAAAAAAAACTCGATATGTAAATAAAACTAAAACTTTTTTGCAATGTGGGGCTAGATATCTTTAATAGATTTATTATGAAGTTGGAAGTTTTTCGTCCCTAAAAATCCCTGAGACCTAAAAAAAAGAATCTCGGAGGGTTATTTTCTGTTAGCAGTACATTTGCGTCAACTTAACCGTTTGTGTTCTAAAACTTCGTTTAACAAAAAAAAGTTCCAAATCAAGAATAATAAATAACAACAAACTTTTCTGATATTCTTCTTCTGTTATGCCTGGGCCTTCGTCATCAATCTCAAAATCTTCAGGATTTTCCATAGCTTTTAATTGGGGCAACTGTAACAAATACGGAAATTATTAAACAAAACTTTTTTTAACCTAATTTTCTAGAATAAGGTTTTCGTAATTCAAAAGATATTGTTAGTCGTATACAAAGTGCAGTACTTGAAACTTCTAATTTGAAATTTTTCGAGCACTTACCAACTTGTGCTTTGGTCGTTCTTTATTTCGCAGCAGTACTAATTGCGATATTGGTATATACCTCCCTTCGCCTTTGTTATATAAAAACTGTTCCACCTAGAACGCAGATTAAAACAATTTATGCACAAAATAAGAGGTAAAAATATCATGTTTACAGTGTTTTTTTTTCGAGGCCGATTTTTTAAATATATTTTAGAACAAGATAGGATAACTTATGATTATTGAAATACTGACATTTCTTGGATCATACTGCCGGCTTTTGCAGAGGTTGTTT
>CM032447.1:10970972-11005972 GCA_019049505.1 Pachyrhynchus sulphureomaculatus | reverse complement strand
AAAGAGGCCCAACAACTTAAATAATCGGGATGATAGCCAACGTTTACCGAACTCTTGGAAACATATTCTATCCCAGTACCAAGTCCAACCAAGAGAAACAATAATTCAACCATCTGTTACACCAACACAAACATTACAAAGAACCACAGGACCGACAACGCGCAGCCAAAGCCGAGCCTCTATTGGCCAGATCCGTCCGACCAATAGAATCACCCCCGAGCACATAAAACCGGCGCACTCGGAGCCAGTCTCGACATTCAACGCCAAGACACCGACCAGTGATCAACGCTTTGAAAAAGATGGATGAGATTCCATCGAAACGTCAGCGAAACCGTCTATCAACGGACTTCAAGCTAACACGGTATACCCGAAAAACCACTACTACATTTCAAACCCGTGAGAACATTCGTCAAAACATATATATATATATATATATATATATATATATATATATATATATATATATATATATATATATATATACATATATATATACAGGGTGAGTCAACGATAGAGTAAAGTTCATTATCTCATTTGTTTCGGGAATGACGAAAAAACGTTAAATACAATACACAGGGCACAGTTTAAAATTATTTTTGAGTACACAGGGTACTTCAAAAAAGTGTGGCCGATATAACATATGCTTTTTTAATTGGAACATCCTATTTTCTAATCTATTTATAATGTTATATACCTAAACCTAGTAGTTTTCCTAATATTTCAATTTTTTAATAAAAATACTAGTTTTCAGTTTTGTAAAAAATTGCCGGTAGCGCCATTGTTTCTGAAGATGGAATACTCATAATTGGTACGAGCGTTCTATAGAGATGAGAAAAAAAATATATGTAAAGAAATTTGAGTTAGATGCTACAGGGTGCTCGAAATAAATTTATGCATTTCGACTACTTTAAATTAAAAAAATCTCAAATTTTTTTAAATGGCACGCCCTGTATATTATTGATTTTCTGATAGATTTTACAAAATCCTCCAAATTTTATTAATTATGTCATATACCTATTTCTAATAGTTTTCGATTTATTTTGAATTTTTCAATTTTTATCCTTGTTTTTAATACACTTATGCTATAACACCATAGTTGCCAAGACAAAACAAAAATGTAGGCATTGTCAAATTTTGACATGTCTATTAAGCAAGTAAAAATAGTTTAATTTGTTGTAGTAAGTGACGTATAAAGGTAACAGTTATGGATTTTCCTAAAAATGAATTAATTGATATGGTTTATATACTGGGCGAGGCGGGAAAAAATTGTCTTTTGGCAGTAAGGCTTTACGGAGCGAAGTACCCTAATAGACGTATACCATCTAGAAAATCTTTTCAGTGCTCAATGGAACGATTTAATGATAGTGGTAGCGTTGAGTATATGAAACGGAAAGTAGTAAACCTGAATGCTACCGATGAGGAAAAAGAAATGAAGATTTTATTTCATGTTGAAGCTAATCCCCAGGTCAGCCGCCGTCAACTAGCTGACTTATCTCACATCCCAATTTATGGCTAATCGCACCACGAGAAAATACAAGTATTATCCCTTTCATATGGAACTACACCAAAAACTTCAAGACCGTGATTATGAACGACGAGTAAACTTTTGTACCACCATGAATGGAGCAATCCAAATTTTTATCCAAAATAATGTTTTCTGATTAAGTTACTTTTCACAGTAATGGAGCAGTTAACAACCATAACATGTATTATTATTTAAGAGTGAATGCATTTTGAGTCTGGGAAGTGTAAAACCAAAACCATTGGTCGCTTAATTATGGTGTGGAATATTAAATTTTTGAATTATTGGTCCATATTTTTTTCCGCGAACCGCTTAACGGGCCTAGATATTTAAATTTCTTGCTAAACCAATTACCCCAGCAGAGTTGATAACTTTGAAAGGAAACAAACGTGGATTCAACAAGACGGAGCTCCTGCTCATTACCACCGGGAAGTTGGGGAATTTTTAAACAATAGTTACCCACAAAAATTGATCGGTAGGGATGAATTCATTCAGTGGCCCCCTCGATCATGTGACTTAATACCTTTAGACTTCTTTTTGTGGGGTACATTAAAGATCGTGTTTATGTGAATCCCCCTACAACACCGGTAGATGTGGAAAATAGGATACAGGATGCGTGCAGGACAATAACGCCCTTTATGCTAAGGAAAGTGAAGGAAAATATAGTAAAACGACTAACCATGTATATTCAAGTAGACGGGCATATTTTTGAACATTTATTACGTCATAATAATTAATCATTAGATAAGTTAAACTATATTAAAATTATTATTAACTATTTGTTTATGTTTTCACAACAGCGTAAGTGTATTAAAAACAAGGGTAAAAATTGAAAAATTCAAAATAAATCGAAAACTATTAGAAGTAGGTATATGACATACTTAATAAAAGTTGGAGGGTTGTAGAAAATCTATCAGAAAAAATAAAAATATAGAGGGTGTGACATTTAAAAAATTTGAGATTTTTCAATTTAAAATAGTCGAAATGCATAAATTTATTTTGAACACCCTGTAGCATCTAACTCAAATTTCTTTACATATATCTTTTTTTCATCTCTATAGAACGCTTGTACCAATTATGAGTATTCCACCTTCAGAAACAATGGCGCTACTGGCAATTTTTAACAAAACTGAAAACCAGTATTTTTTTTAAAAAAATTTAAATATTATAAAACCTACGCAGAATTTAAAAATAAATTAGAAAATAGGATGTTCCATTTAAAAAAACATATGTTACTGTGCACCTTAACATTCCCTGAAACTATTATATTTAACATTTTTTCGTCATTCCCGAAACAAATAGGATAATGAACTTTACTTTATCGTTGACTCACCCTATATATATATATATATATATATATATATATATATATATATATATATATATATATATATATATATATATATATATATATTCTTTTTTTTTTTGGAATGGACTCCTCGATTTTTAGCGTTATTGCTCAAATGGTACTGGAAAGCTTGGAAGATACGATCATACCTAATGGGACTCCTTTCTTTTTTAGATATGTGGATGACTGCATTACAGCAATCCTGAAAGATAAAGGTGATGAAATTCTATCTAAATTTAACTCTTTCCATAAAAAACTACATTTCACCATAGAATATGAAAATAACCAAATTATCAATTTTCTAGATTTAACCTTACGCCACAAAAATGAGATAGTGACCGAATGGTATACAAATCAAACTTGGTCGGGAAGATATTTAAACTTTCACACCCATTATCCCAAAAAAAACCGTAATTTTAGGTCTAATAGATAGAGATTATAAATATTTGGGAATTATGTTGGATTATAATATGAAATGAGATATAGATATAGAATATTTAATTAAGAAAACAAAATATCTACTATTTATTTTTTTAAAGTTATCTAAGATTATGAACACAGACACACTGCACTTTTCCATTGCTGCATTACGTATGGTATAGTTGCTTGGAGTGGTGCTTACAGAAACTCAAAAATTGCAAAATAAAATACTGAAAATAGTGTTAAAAAATAATTATAATACTCTCAAGCATCCACTAACTTTGAACCAATCATTTGTTCTGAGATCTCTTGTGTATCACTACAGTGCACTTAGAAGTGCATACATGACATCTCAGAGTGCAACTTGAAACAAAAATTTGCAATTACCTGTAATAAATAAGTCAATTGGCCATAAAAATAGCTACATAATTGCTATCAAAACGTATAGTAATCTGCCTAAAAATCTGAAAAAAATAACCAGTCATGGGAAAACTATAAAAAAAAATGTTTAAAAATGGACTAGATTAAACAGCTTTTGCTAAATCAAGTAGATATATTATTATGACCCCATGTTATATTATGTTAGAATATTGTATGTAACTAAATTAATGTCTGGAGTGATTTAAGTATTATAAAATTGTTGATTATATACTAAGTAGTTTTAAGTTTTAGATGACATTAAAATACTTTTTTTTAGTCCTTGTTTTCCAGCCGTACGTGCAAGTAACTTGTTTACTTTTGTAGGTGTTGCAGTTATGTGGTGTATGATTGTAAGTATGTAGTTATTATGTGACAATTATGTTACAGTAGAGGTTTTCACGGATAGTGGAATGTAATACATTAAAATTTCGGGTTTTAATCCGTTTGTCTAACAATGAATTTGCACGACGTTTAGCCAAAATCTCATTTGGCATTTTTAAGTGCTCTCGTTGCTGCTGCTACTCGATACTGTGATCTTGCTGCTGCTGCCGCTCGAAGCTAACTGTCACACAGTTAGCACTTGAAAATGCCAAATGAGATTTTGGCGAAACGTCGTGCAAATTCATGATTAGACGAACGGATTGAAACCCGGAATTTTAATGTATTATATCTATAATATATATAAAATGCAACGTCTCTCTGTCTGTCTGTCTGTCCGTTAGTGCGCCTTCACTGAAGAACCACTTATCCGATTTACGTACTTTTTTTTTAAAAAAATACATATGTTCTCTGGCCAGGTTATAGGCTATATTTTATTACGATAGGTAGCATAAGGAATAAGCAGTGACGTAAAATAGTGAATGATGTCGGAAATAAATTTGCCGCTAGCGCGTGCCTTTGGAATACACAGCCTAAACCATTAAATATGGAACAATATCATGTAGCAAAGAATATCTGTAATCTATAATATATATAAAATGCAATGTCTCTCTATCTGTCTGTCTGTCCATTAGTGCGTTTATCACGCGGGATCTACTTATCCGATTTACCTGTCTTTTTTTAAATTCATACATATATTCTTTGGCCAGGTTATATAATAATAATAATAATCTATATCTATAATATATATAAAATGCAATGTTTGTCTGTCTGTCCGTTAATGCGCTTATCCCTCGAGAACCACTTATCCGATTTACGTGATTTTTTAAATTCATACATATGTTCTCTGACCAGGTTATAGGTATATATTTTATTACATCTATAATATATATAAAATGCAAAGTATCTCTGTCTGTCTGTCTGTCCGTTAGTGCGCTTATCACTGGAGAACCACTTATCCGATTTTCGTACTTTTTTTTTAAAAAACATACATATGTTCTCCGGCCAGGTTATAGGCTATATTTTATTACGATAGGTAGCATAAGGAATGAGCAGTGACAATAATAGTAAATGAAGTCGGACAAAGTTTGCCGCTAGCGCGTTCTCTTGCAATACACAGTCCAAACCATTAAATATGGAACAATATTATGTAGCAGAGAATATCTATAATATATATAAAATGCAATGTCTCTCTGTCCATCTGTCTGTCTGTCCGTCCGTTAGTGTGCTTATCACTGGAGAACCACTTATCCGATTTACGTGCTTTTTTTTTAAACATACGTATGTTCTCTGGCCAGGTTATAGGATATATATTATTAGACATAAGGAATAAGCAGTGACGATAATAGTGAATCAAGTCGGAGACAAGTTTGCCGCTAGCGCGTTCTCTTGCAATACACTCCCTATAGCATTAAATATGGAACAATATCATGTAGCAAAGAATACAATATATATAAAATGCAACGTCTCTCTGTCTGTCTGTCTGTCCGTTAGTGCGCTTATCCGATTTACGTGTTTTTATAAATTTATACATATGTTCTATATAATTCGATATAAGCCTAGATAATGGGAGACAAGGTGAGATAATGAGAGATAAGGAGAAATAATGGGATGTAAGTCGAGATAAGCCTCGATAATGGGAGATAAGGTGAGATAATGGGAGATAAGTATAAATAATGAGAGATAAGGAGAGATAATGGGAGATAAGCAGAGATAAGTCTAGATAATGGGAATTATGGTGAGATAATGGGAGATAAGGGGAAATAATGGGAGATAAGGAGAAATAATGGGAGATAAGTCGAGATAAGCCTAGATAATGGGAAATAAGGTGAGATAATGGGAGATAAGGAGAAATAATGGTAGATAAAGAGAAATAATGGGAGATGAGCAGAGATAAGCCTAGATAATGGAAATTATGTAGAGATAATGGGAGATAAGGAGAAATATTGAAAGATAAGGAGAAATAATGGGAGATATTTTATTACGTTGGGTAACATAAGGAATAAGCAGTGATGATAGTGGTGAATCAAGTCCACGCGAGCGGAGCCGCGGGCCCGGCTAGTATATATATATATATATATATATATATATATATATATATATATATATATATATATATATATATATATATTCCTAGTTTAAGTTAGTGTAAGTCTTAGTCTAAGGTAGTTTTAGTCTTAGTTCTAAGCCCTAGCTTTAAGAAACTTCATGTATATACCAAACATACATTTCCTAGGTTAAGTTAGTATAGGATTCCTATTGTAAAAACTTAGGTTAAGATAGAATAAGTTTACATTTAGTATTAGAAATTATATATTTATACTTTCAAAATTATAAGAAAGAGGCTTTGCCTAGCTTAGAAATCAATAGACAGTGATACATAAACATATACATACAGAAAAGATAATACTAAAAATTTGCAAAAATCGAACGTTAGGTATATAATTGACCGATAACACTGCGATAAAAATGTGTTTGTCCTACATCCAGGTCTTTGAAAGACAGTCTTGAGTCACATACGCGTAACGTTAGGTTAACACCTAATGGCCTATTACTACACCAAACTATATTATTCTGACATTCATTTTCATAATGTTGAAGAACTTGATTCAGCGAAGAACTCTTTCACATACGTTTTTTGACAACTATTACTAAACAACAATGAACGATGTACCAGAAATCAAATTTATAAAATTTAAATATGATTTATTGCAATTTGTTATGAAGCTATGAACAGGAAAATCAACCCAACTATGAAATTAAATGTTTATTAATATACATATATATTTTTTTGTTTACCTTTTGTTTCGATCCCTAATAAGTGTTTTTATAAACTCTATTTTTAACTTTAGTAACTTAAAATTACTTATTTGTCTGATCCAAAATATTCAAAAATATACCATGATAATTGATCAAACAATTTGAAGTTTGATCAATAAAATCTTGTGGTTGACGTAAAAATCCATTTGACACTTAGAAAATTTACTGAGTAGCTAGACTGATGGGTGTGACAAAAAATAACCGATCAAGTGCAAGTTGAACTTGCACAATTAGTGTTCCGTACGTTAATTGCTTTTAAAATAAAAAAATTTGTTACGGTGGTATAAAATGATCAGTGACTTCACAAAACACACCCCAAACGAGTTTTCAACAAAGTTTGTTTTCAATTTCTACTGAAAACTCATGTCCTTGAAATTTTTGTTTTTTTAATATACCAGATAAATTATTAAAGGTAATGCACTCGTGATAATTTTCGTTCAATCTATACCCCGTGGAGAATATTCCAGAATTTTTTCAAAATTTTTTGATCAGTACTTTTCGAGATAAGGTAGGGGGACAGCGATTTTTTGGGATTTTATAAAATAATACAAAGAAAAGTGTGCGCAAGTATTACATCTATAATATATATAAAATGCAACGTCTCTCTGTCTGTCTGTCCGTTAGTGCGCCTATCACTGAAAACCACTTATCCGATTTACGTACTTTTTTTTTTTAAAACATACATATGTTCTCTGGCCAGGTTATAGGCTATATTTTATTACGATAGGTAGCATAAGGAATGAGCAGTGACGTAAAATAGTGAATGATGTCGGAAATAAGTTTGCCGCTAGCGCGTGCTTTTGCAATACACAGCCTAAACCATTAAATATGGAACAATATTATGTAGCAAAGAATATCTGTAATATATAATCTATAATATATATAAAATGCAATGTCTCTGTGTCTGTCTGTTTGTCCATTAGTGCGTTTATCACGCGGGAACCACTTATCCGATTTACCTGTCTTTTTTTAAATTCATGCATATATTTTTTGGCCAGGTTATATAATAATAATAATAATCTATATCTATAATATATATAAAATGCAATGTTTGTCTGTCTGTCTGTCCGTTAATGCGCTTATCCCTCGAGAACCACTTATCCGATTTACGTGATTTTTTTAAATTCATACATATGTTCTCTGACCAGGTTATAGGTATATATTTTATTGCATCTATAATATATATAAAATGCAACGTATTCTGTCTGTCTGGCTGTCCGTTAGTGCGCTTATCACCGGAGAACCACTTATCCGATTTTCGTACTTTTTTTTTTAAAACATACATATGTTCTCCGGCCAGGTTATAGGCTATATTTTATTACGATAGGTAGCATAAGGAATGAGCAGCGACAATAATAGTAAATGAAGTCGGACAAAGTTTTCCGCCAGCGCGTTCTCTTGCAATACACAGTCCAAACCATTAAATATGGAACAATATTATGTAGCAGAGAATATCTATAACAGAGGTGTCAAACTCAATTTTGCAGAGGGCCATATATTAAATTTAGAATGTGTAGGCGGGCCAGATTCAAATAAAAAAAATGTAATGAATTATTTAATTATATAGTATATAATATACGGCTCTAAAACACATGATTCTTCTTTCTGTGACACATTGCGATCGCGGGCCTTATTGATACGTCCCGGGGGCCGGATGCGGCCCGCGGGCCGTATCTTTGAAATCCCTGATCTATAATATATATAAAATGCAATGTCTCTCTGTCCGTCTGTCTGTCTGTCTGTCCGTCCGTTAGTGTGCTTATCACTGGAGAACTACTTATCCGATTTACTTGCTTTTTTTTTAACCATATGTATGTTCTCTGGCCAGGTTATAGGATATATTTTATTAGGTGACATAAGAAATAAGCAGTGACGATAATAGTGAATTAAGTCGGAGAAAAGTTTGCCGCTAGCGCGTTCTCTTGCAATACACTCCCTAAAGCATTAAATATGGAACAATATCATGTAGCAAAAAATACAATATATATAAAATGCAACGTCTCTCTGTCTGTCTGTCTGTCCGTTAGTGCGCTTATCACTCCAGAACCACTTATCCGATTTACGTGTTTATTTATACATATGTTCTATATAATTCGATATAAGCCTAGATAATGGGAGATAAGGTGAGATAATGGGACATAAGGAGAAATAATGGGAGATAAGTCGAGATAAGCCTCGATAATGGGAGATAAGGTGAGATAATGGGAGATAAGTATAAATAATGGGAGATAAGTCTAGATAATGGGAATTATGGTGAGATAATGGGAGATAAGGAGAAATAATGGGAGATAAGGAGAAATAATGGGAGATAAGTCGAGATAAGCTTAGATAATGGGAAATAAGGAGAAATATTGGGAGATAAGGAGAAATAATGGGAGATATTTTATTTTACGTTGGGTAACATAAGGAATAAGCAGTGATGATAGTAGTGAATCAAGTCCACGCGAGCGGAGCCGCGGGCCTGGCTAGTTATATATATATATATATATATATATATATATATATATATATATATATATATATATATATATATATATATATATATATATATATATATATTTACTTGTCTTTTCACAAGCTTTCATTTGACATCACACTCGATGACCTAATAAAAAAAAATTTTTTCCACTTCCGATTTTACCCCTCAAAACTAACCCTTTAAGTTAAAATTTAACTTTCAAAACTACACGGCTCTGATGAGGCCATCAATTCCTATATTAGTACCAAATTTCAACTTTCTATGTCAAATAGTTTCGGAGAAAATCGGGTTTGACGGACAGACAGACAGACAGTCACCGAAGTGATCTTATAAGCGTTCCGTACGGAACACTAAAAATAATATCAGTAGTTCTATATCTAAAACGATAATTGTCACTTTTATAAAGCACCAGGCAGCACACTGTCACAGATATTATTAAAATTGAGTACCTTGGAATGGTTGGAATGGTGTGGTAAAATAAACCCAACTTGGTCTTATTTCAAAAAGCTTCATTTATCCAAATATTAGACCATCGAAATATCCACTCTCTATTCAAAATGAATTCAAATAGAAAATAAAATACAGGGCTTCGATACCGATTTATCTTCAATCATCACGGACGATTCCGGGTCTTTACGAATTATATTTTGCATGTTAAGGATTAATTACATATTGCTTCTTGCGTTCTTGCTTCCTGGGCTAGAGTGAAGAGCTAAGATTTCTTTTGCTATTATATTTCCATTTATAAGCAGGCAGGTACTCAATTTTAAGATTAAGAGAAGATTATAACAAATAGATGCTTATACTGCACTCTGTCGGCGATTTACTAAGCCTATTCAAGCAGAGCGACACAGCACGGCTGGGACTTATTGCAAGAACGCACCTTTCTCGAGCTTACTGCTCGAAGGCATAGATGGCAGCATTGGTATAACAACTAAAGACGAAACGAAAAGAATCGCATTTTTAGAAGTTACCAAAAGTGTTCTTCGTATTTGCTGAACCATCCCAAGACGCGTTTTGCCGTATCACGGCTCATCAGCTGGGCGAGGTTCAGCAAATACGAGAACACATTTTTTACTCCTTTATCCAGGTAACTAACGGAAAACTATAACAAATAGATACTTATAATGCACTCTGTCGGCGACCTGCCATCTATGCCTTCGAGCAGTAAGCTCGAGAAAGGTGCGTTTCTGCAATAAGTGCCAGCCGTGCTGTGCCGCTCTGCTTAAATAGGCTTAGTAAGTCGCCCACAGAGTGCAGTATAAGCATCTATTTGTTATAGTTTTCCGTTAGTTACCTGGATAAAGGACTAAAAATGTATTCTCGTATTTACTGAACCTAGCCCAGCTGATGAGCCGTGATACGGCGAAACGCGTCCTGGGATGGTTCAGCAAATACGAAGAACACTTTTGGTAACTTCTAAAAATGCGATTCTTTTCGTTTCGTCTTTAGTTGTTATGCCAATGCTGCCATCAAAAGAAGATATTATTTTGTAGCTTTATTATTTTTCAAGTTGCTTCAGCGAAGCTGATAAATTAAAATTTAGTATTTAAACAATTAGAATTAGCAACAAGACCTTAAAAATGACAAGTTTTAACCTCCATTTATTGTCAAATTTAAAAAATGTCATATACTTATTTAACTCTTTTTTTATTGTTGTTCAAACTCCGCTTGTATTATAATTTTTTCCGCATGTAATGTTCGAATTTTTTTATTCTGATGGAAAATTTCATGGATTCTATGTATGTGAAGAAAATATTTGTGAGACTCCATTTAAAAAAATCCCAGTATTATGGAGCGCAGCGCTGTCTCTTTTACGTGCTATTAAAATGGGGTGTCCAGGAACACCTTGGAAGTATCAGATGAGATCATTGGGAGCGGAACTTGTTGCTGTGGCCAGAGCTAGTTCTCATGATCAGTTTGTAGAAGTTATTTTGGAAGGTATTCCGACAGCAGCAAAAGAGCGAGGTATCTCATAATAAACAACAATATTTTTATATTAATGGAATAAAATCACTGAGAATACTTTAACAATGCAGTGTTTTTTCTGGCGTGTGCTGCAAATCCAAAACGCTCCCCCCCTCCCAGAAATTTTCTGTGGCCGCCCACATCCTATTTTCTCTGACTTTAATTTGTACAAAAAACTCTGTATTTGCCGCCCCCTTGATGTACCACCTGCGTGCGGTGCACGCCCGTTTACGGCGGGCCTGTTCTTGAAGTGATGAAAATCGCTGCTTACGCATTTTTTTGACATTCTACAATATTAATAATAACAACTTTTGCTATCCGATGTCTAGGGACAGAGAAATTGAGCAAAAACCGAAAAAAGTTGGAAAATTTCGAAGTTATTTCAAAATAACTTTGCTTGCACAGGGGTTTCGTTTTCGCAAACTAGGTTTTTTACTAGGGACATATTTAATAAGTATAGATACTTTTGCAAGGAACCATGTATAATTTGACCGAAGGGGCATTTCATGTGAAGCGGACAAACACTTTTCGCTTCTCTTGCAGACACCATAGATCATTTACAAATTAACTATCCAAATGCCGAAATTGCCATTCTGGGCGACTTTAATGTCCACAACATCAACTGGCTTAAATATTCAAATACTACCGACGAACAAGGTCGTGAAGCCGAATCATTTTCAATCAGTTGTGGCTTGACTCAGCTTATTGATGAACCAACACGGATCCCTGATCGAGACGGAGAGTTCGCCAGTCTTCTTGATCTGTTTTTAACCACCAATCCGGAGATTTACACGGTCAGCGTAAATCCGCCGTTAGGTTCTTCCGACCATAAACTACTTTCGACATCGAGTATTATACCAATCAGTGACAGAGAGGCGCCCAAACCGCGCAAGATTTGGCACTACAAATCTGCTAAATGGGAAGATCTCATGGAATATTTTCGAACTTTCCCTTGGTTGGACGTTTGTTTTCGATCCGACGACCCATCTGACTGCGCCAGGGAGGTTTCCGATGTTATTTTGGCCGGTATGGATGCTTACATCCCTTTTTCGAAGAAATGCCCTTCCAACGGCAAGCCTTGGTTTGACCTAAAATGCAAAGAAGCTGTTGCTTCTAAACATCTTGCATACCGACAGTGGCGTGAAGATCCTAACACCATAAATCGTAACATCTTTGTTCGTGCCAGGAACAGATGCAAAGAAATTATCGACGAAACCAAGGAGGTACACAATCAACGGATTAGAAACAAACTTCTCGCTTGTCCCGGCAATTCTAGGTCCTTTTGGTTAGTCGCTAAGGCAGTTAGTCAAAATTTCACCAAATCCACCATACCACCACTCACACGGCCAGATAATTCTATTGCAACGACACCTGTTGAGAAAGCGAACTTGTTGGCTGAACTCTTTGCTTCACATTCTACTGTCGATTTCCAAGGAAAAAAAACCACCTACTATTCCCATAGTGCAGTCAAGGATGCCCGATATTGTCTTCAGACAGCGTATCATAAAACTTATTTTGATGAAGCTAGACACCAAAAAGGCTTCAGGCGCTGACGGAATACCTGCCATAGTTCTCAAGAACTGTGCGAGGGAACTAACACCAGTTTTCTGTAGACTTTTCAACCTATCCTACAGAAAGGGAATATTTCCTTCCTGCTGGAAATGTGCCACAGTTCAGCCGATACCTAAAAAAGGCAAGAAGACCTTGCCAAATAACTACCGACCAATCGCACTACTCTCAATAATATCGAAAGTCATGGAAAAGGCTATCAATCAGCATCTTCTAAAATATCTTGAAGGATTCAACATTATTAGTGATCACCAATATGGCTTTCGTAAAAATAGATCAACAGGAGATCTTCTGACTTATGTAACACATGTTTGGAACAACGCAATTGAACACTTTGGAGAATCTCGAGCGGTTGCTCTTGACATATCCAAGGCATTTGACCGTGTTTGGCACGATGGGCTGTTGGCTAAGCTACGTTCTTATGGTATGTCTGAAAAGTTCTGTTTGTGGCTCTCATGTTTCCTCAGAGAGCGTTCTTTACGAGTGGCAGTTGACGGATTTCTTTCTAACACCTTCACTATCAACGCCGGTGTGCCCCAAGGTTCCATACTGTCTCCTACTCTCTTCCTCATTTATATTAACGATCTGCTGGAAAAGACCGAGAATCCAATCTACAGCTTTGCAGATGACAGTACACTTATCTCTTCATTCACTTTGAACGCTCGGACATCGACTACTCAGACGAATATCCGCAGACAGCAGGAAGTCATTCAACTTAACAAGGACCTGGAAGAAATTCTATCTTGGGGTGACAGTAACCAAGTGGAATTTAACGCTACAAAAACCCAGGCAGCAGTTTTTTCTAAAAAAGTTAACGTTGCAGAACCCGACATAGTTATGTCGGGGCACTCCATCCCTCTAACATCGTCACTCAATCTGTTAGGCGTTAATTTGGGAGCAAATATGTCCTGGCATGAACATGTTGCAGGCATAGCAAGAAGAGCTTCTCAAAAGTTGGGAATATTGTTTCGAACCAGAAAGCTTTACACTCCACAACAACTGTTAATTCTTTACAAAGCTCAAATTCGACCAACTATGGAATACTGCTCCCATGTTTGGAGCTCCGCTCCCAAACATACACTGCATTTGTTGGATTCTATCCAGAGAAGAGCTGTTCGTCTGATTGGACACCCGGAACTGACCGACGGCCTTGATTCGCTGGAACATCGAAGAACGGTTGGCGACTTGAGCCTATTCTACAAGTACTTTCATGGAAAGTGTTCGAAAGATGTGGCCCGTTTAATTCCTCCCAGAGCGGTGCATATTAGAAGTACACGTCGCGCTAATGCTTCACATCCGTATGAGGTTCAGCTTGTTACTCCTCGTACAACGCTTTTCAAGCAGTCTTTTATATGGAGAACATCATACCTTTGGAATGGTTTACCCAGGACTGTGTTTCCCATCGAGTACAATCTACAGCGATTCAAGAACAACGTGAATCGCTTCTCTCCGCACACGTGTCGCTCCTGTAGCGCTTTAGGGACTTCCCTGTAGCACGTGTGCTGGACCCATAAAAAAAAAAAAAAAAAAAAAAAAAAAAAAAAAAAAAAATGTGAGATGGTCAAATTCTTTCCAGTTTAATTATACTTCTCTTAGCCTTTATTACGAATTTAATTTGATTCTCTTATGCGAGGCCTATTTGCCGAGTTACAGGCTTCTGAAGATTTGGCGAAGTATCAGATATATCCTATTTTAAGACTTGCTACTCAGTTAAATTATGTTATGCAAAAGTAAGTTATCAATGATTTTATTTAATGCATAGAGCGCTCTTTTCAGCCAACTTCGACAACTTTAATTATTTACTTAAATACTACAAAAAATTGCTTCAAATGTATAGATAATTCTTGCTAAGTTTCATAATAAGACATTCAGAACTTTAAGAGAACATTAATTAAAAGTTATAATTTCAATACTAGTCTTTTTTATGCGTATTATTGATATAAATGATAAAGATATTTTTTCAATGTTTAGTAAGGGGAATATACAAACCACACTCTATATTTGCAATTCTATTTATTTTGTTATTTTTACAAGTTTGCTATTTAAACTGCTGGTAATTGTTCGGTTTACTATGAGAGCGTCATTCTTTTTAGTTCCTGAAATTGTTACATCAGAATCAAAGCGAGGTTTCAAAAAAAATCTGCTGCTGAATGTCCTCTTTGCTGCAATAGATAAGTGCAGTTTGGAGCAAAGACGATGTTGCCTTTTCGTATAAACGCCTAGGGGTAATGATAGCTCTATTTGCAGCCAGCTGCAAACTTTCACGAGTCGCTAACCGTTTGAGGTTCCTGCCAAGACCATCACATGGACCTTTTACGTGAGATGTAGCGTGAAAATGAATTTCAGCATCGGTACCAAAATCTGCTTGAAAAAGGTTCACGAAATTAAATCTATTTTTAAAGTGTTATGAGGCTCCGTCTGTAATGTAGATTATTTTTGATACTATTACATTTTTACTCAGAGAATATTGATGCAGTAGTTTGTGTAAAGGCGTATAATGAGTGTTTTATATCCTGTCCTTTATTATAGTAAAACACTGATGTTAGGCGGGTGACTTGTACATTATTCCAATGAAAAGCTTCTTGTAGTATAAGACTGTAATTTTCAGCAAAATGACACTGAACGAAAATATCACACAGATTGTTTCTTTTAGTATTTTAAAATAGTAAGCTGACTGTTCAGCAATGTAAGAGTGGGGTTTCAATATATCCAAAGCAGTACATAAGCTCTCTACAAAAATTATCAATGGGAAGTATATGAGTCGCTATCGTAAAGCGATATATATACTTTATATCGCTCGCTAAGCGATATATACTAGATACTAACTTTAGAACACTTTTCGCTTCTCTTTACAAATTAACTATCCGAATGCCGAAATTGCCATCCTGGGCGACTTTAATGTTCACAACATCAACTAGCTTAAATATTCAAATACTACCGACGAACAAGGTGGTGAAGCTGAATCATTCTCAATCAGCTGTGGCTTAACTCAGCTTATTGACGAACCAACACGGATCCCTGGTCGAGACGGGGAGTTCGCCAGTCTTCTTGATCTGCTTTCAACATCGAGTGACAATCAGTGACAGAGAGGCGCCTAAACCGCGCAAGATTTGGCACTACAGATCTGCTAAATGGGAAGATATCATTGAATATTTTCGAACTTTTCCTTGGTTAGACGTTTGTTTTCGTTCTGACGGCCCATCTGACCGCGCCAGGGAGGTTTCCGATGTTATTTTGGCTGGTATGGAAGCTGACATTCCTTTTTCGAAGAAATGCCCTTTAAATGGCAAGCCTTGGTTTGACCGAAAATGCAAAGAAAACTTTGCTTCTAAACATCTTGCCTACCGACGATGGCGTGAAAATCCTAACACCATCAATCGTAACACCTTTGTTCGTGCCCGGAACAGATGCAAAGAAATTATCGACGAAACCAAGGAGGCACACAATCAGCGAATTGGAAACAAACTTCTCGCTTGTCCCGACAATTCCAGGTCCTTTTGGTCAGTTGCTAAGGCAGTTAGCCAAAATTTCACTAAATGCACTATACCACCACTCACACGGCCAGATAATTCTGTTGAAAAAGCGAACTTGTTGGCTGAAGTCTTTGCTTCACATTCTACTGTAGATTTCCAAGGAAAAAACACCACCTACTATTCCCATAGTGCAGTCAAGTATGCCCGATGTTGTCTTTAGACAGCGTATCATAAAACGTATTTTAATGAAGCTAGACACCAAAAAAGCTTCTGGCGCTGACGGAATACCTGCCATAGCTCTCAAAAATTGTGCGAGGAAACTGATACCAGTTTTCTGTAGACTTTTCAACCTATCCTACAGAAAGGGAATATTTCCTTCCTGCTGGAAATGTGCCACAGTTCAGCCGATACCTAAAAAAAGGCAAGAAGACCTTGCCAAATAACTACCGACCAGTCGCACTGCTTTCAATAGTATCGAAAGTCATGGAAAAGGCTATCAATCAACATCTTCTAAAATATCTTGAAGAATTCAACATTATTAGCGATCACCAATATGGCGGTGCATCCGTATGAGGTTCAGCTTGTTACTCCTCGTACAACGCTTTTCAAGCAGTCTTTTATATGGAGAACATCATCCCTTTGGAACAATTTGCCAAGAACTGTGTTTCCCACCGAGTACAATTTACAGTGATTCAAGAACAACGTGAATTATTTTTTTCGCACACGTGTCGCTCCTGTAGCGCTTTAGGGACTTCCCTGCCTCACGTGTGCTAGACCCATAAAAAAAAGCGATCTGTACCAACTCGTATCTCAAACTGAACGCTCGTTACTTGATTGTCATCAGATAACATTTTCAAATACTCACGAATCGCATCTAAGCCAGGACAAAAATTGCATCGTTCACTTGGAGGTGATTTTTCAGCCATTAAATGGCAAATCGGCGTCGGATTAGGGCACATCATCGTTCACAGGCACTCTTTATACTAGTCTGATACGAATAAACGAACGTCTCATAGTAAACCGAACAAGTAACAGCAGTTTAAATAGCAAACTTGTAAAAGCAACAAAATAAATAGAATTGCAAATGTAGAGTGTGGTTTGTATTTTCCCCTTATTAAACGTTGAAAAAATATCTATGGGTGTTTGAAAAATTATACAGTAGAACCCCGATTAACCGAGTCGCGATTATCCGAGCTCCGGATCAACAGAGTCAATCTAAGAACCTGACTATCCGAGTTACGTGCGTCTATGCTGCGTATTAACCGAGCTTCTAAAATATGTATGTACATATTTCCATTTAAAATCATCGGGGCCTTCGGGGAACCCCCCTGGCCCGTGTGAGGGGTTCCCCTATTTATGTTTTTGAACTCTTTCAGCATGTAAATTTGAGTGAATGCAGTGCGTTATAGCGTTTACTTCGGAGAAGTACGAGTATACTCACATAATTTATTTGGTTGGAGTTCTGGTAGTTAAGTGTAATTAATACGAACTGTTTTGTTTGAATTTTTGTTTGTCGTATTATAATGGAGCAAAACAAGCGTAAAAGGATCGTCGTTCCTATTGAAGAAAAATTAAAAGCCATCAGAAGAATTAAATCAGGAGAGACAATTAAAGTTGTTGCACGAGATTATGGAATAGGTGAGGTAAGAGTTGGAGATTGAAAAAGAAACCGCACAAAAATAGAAAAGTGGTGTATAAATCAAGCCTCCTCGTCCTCAGGAAGAAAATCAATGAAAACCGGCGACTATGAGAAGGTTAACGAAGCATTATTCATGTGGTTTAACCAACAGAGATCAAAAGGTGTGCCTCTGTCAGGTCCAGTTTTACAACAGAAAGCAATAATGATTAGTAGGCAATTCCCAGAGATAGATCAGTTTACCGCCTGTTCTGGATGGCTTGACCGCTGGAAAAAACGGTACGGTGTACGACGACTGACTGTATGTGGTGAAAAACTTTCTGCTGATGTGTCATCAATTGAGAAGTTTAAGCAGAATTTAAAAAGCAAATCGAAGATTGTGGATACACATGTGATCAAATTTACAACTGTGACGAAACTGGTCTGAATTATAAAATACTTCCATCAAAAACACTGGCATCTCGACAGGAAAAATCAGCTCCTGGGCACAAACGAAGTAAGGAAAGATTAACTATAATGGTATGTCCGAATGCATCTGGCAAGCACAAAATCCCACTGATGGTGATTGGCAAGTCTGCACGTCCAAGAGCTTTAAAAGACATCTCACCCAAAGCCCTACCAGTCTATTATAAAAGTCAGAAGAGCGCATGGATGGATGCGACCTTATTTACTAACTGGTTTGAAGAAGAGTTCGTGCCATCTGTGACTAAATTTTTGAACAGAAACCGTCTTCCTATTAAAGCAATTTTGTTAATGGATAATGCCCCCTCTCACCCTGGAGAAGGACTTCATATGGGCGAAATTGTTGTAAAATTTTTTCCTCCAAATGTAACCAGCATAAGGCAACCAATGGATCAAGGCATCCTCGAAAACATTAAAAGAAATTATAGGCGTTTATATCTTGAACATCTGTTAGAATACACAGAAAAAGAGGATATTATCAATGGGATGAGAAAGGTTACACTGAAAAATGTTATTTACTGGGTAAGTTAAGCTTGGGATTCTGTGCGTACTACCACTATTCAAAAATCTTGGTCAAAAGTTATTGATTTTGAGGACTATAATGACAGTGAAGATGATACTCCATTAAATGAATTAGCTTTGAAATTGAGAAGCCATGGAGAAATGTCCTGTTCAAATCTTGACAGCGAGATAGAAGAAAAAGAAAAAAGTTTATTTGAATTAATGCAAAAATTAAAAGGTTGCGAAAATGTGACAAGAGAAGATGTTGTTGAATGGATTACAGCAGATGATTTAGAAGAAGAAATGAGACATTACTATACTCCTGAGACCAAACAACAATCTAAACAATGGGTTACCAAGGGGGAATCTGCACCAAAAAAGGCGAAGACCGTTCCTTCGGCCGGAAAGGTTATGGCGAGTGTCTTTTTGGATTCGCAAGGGATAATCCTCATCGACTATCTGGAAAAGGGTAAAACTATTACAGGTGAATATTAAATAAAAATAACGAATGCCTTTCAGGAAATCGAAAAATCAGATGACGAGGACGAAGCGGCGGTGGATGAACAGTCTCCCACTTCTTTGGAAAAAGCTTTGAGGTATATCGAACAACAACCAGAGGCAACCCCAGCGGATTTGCTTCTTCTTAATAGATGTAGAAACATTGCAGCGAGAAAAAGAAGATGCAATATGAAATAGAAGCGCATAGATACCTATTTCACTGTTTTATATTGTATGTACCTATTTATATGTTTAAAACGTTAATACATCGGTTTAAAGTATTAGTGTTTATTTTTTGAATGAATAAAAAACAAATCCGGATTATCCGAGTTTTCAGTTATCCGAGGAGGGTGCCCCCCACATTGCCTCGGATAACCGGAGTTCTACTGTATTTATATCAATAAAACGCATAAAAAAGACTAGTATTGAAAAGATAACGTTTTAATTAATGTTACCCCATAAGGCGATCGACCTAAGCAAGCGAGATCAGCGCGGTTTAGCTGGGCGCCAAATCACTTTAAATTCTCTATCTCTTAAACGTCTGCATGTCTCATTATGAGCTAGCTATACATTTTAAGCAATTTCTTGTGGTATTTAAACAAATAATTAACGTGGTCGAAGTTGGTTGGTTTAAATTAAAATGTTAACTTCCGGTTTTCTATGAGAAAAAAAAATCAAATTTTGACTTTGCTGCCATGGCTGAAAAGAGCACTCTATGTACGAGGCATGTTTTTTAAGTAAGTACCGTTTTGGAATTAAAAAAAGACGTGCAAAGATATCGCTATAATTTTATTTTTACATGAAAGCCTGTACCTTAATCTACTTTTCTACATAATTTCCGTGAATATTGAGGCACTTGTCATAACGTGGCACCAGTTTTTGAATACCCTCCTCATAAAATTCTGCCGCCTGACTTGTTAACCACTGTATCACAAATGTTTTGACTTCGTTATCGTCTTGAAGACGCTGACCACCCAGGTGCTTCTTCAAGTGCAGGAACAAATGGTAGTCGCTGGGCGCCAGATCAGGGCTGTATGGAGGATGATCTAGAGTTTCCCATTTAAAAGATTTGATGAGATCTTTGGTCCGATTAGCCACATGTGGACGGGCATTGTCATGCAGCAAAACGATACCCTTACTCAACTTGCCACGTCTTTTGTTCTGGATTGCACGACGCAGATTGTTCAATGTCTCACAATAAGACGCTGCATTGATTGTCTCATTACGAGGCAGAAACTCCACTAGCAATACTCCTTTTCTGTCCAAAAAAACTGTGCACATGATTTTGCGGGCAGAAATTGTTTGCTTAAACTTCACTTTTTTGGGTGATGATGAATGTCGCCATTCCATGGATTGTTGTTTCGATTCTGGGGTGACGTAGGCCACCCATGTTTCGTCACCAGTAACAATTTGGTCTAAAAAATGTTCACCTTCATTGTGGTACCGCTCAAGGAAAGTCAATGCACTGCCTAAACGTTGAGTTTTGTGCAAATCCGTCAACATTTTTGGAACCCAACGTGAACACAATTTCCGGTAATTCAAGTTCTCGGTCACAATGCGATACAAAACACTACGAGAATATTGAGGAAAGCAGTCGCACAATGATGAAATTGTAAAGCGTCTGTTTTCTCTCACCTTTTCGTCCACTTTCTGCACCAAATCTTCATTAACGACCGAAGGACGCCCACTCCGTTCTTCATCATGCACATTTGTGCGGCCATCTTTAAATGCTCTCACCCATTTCCTTACCATTCCATCATTCATAATGTTTTGTCCGTAAACTTCACAGATCTCACGATGAATATCGATCGGTTTTACGCCTTTAGCACTAAGAAATCGTATAACAGCCCGTACTTCACAATCGGCGGGACTCACGATTGTCGGAGGCATCTTAAACACTCAGTAAACAACGTATACAATGAAGAATCAGACTGTAATGGCGTCAGTGCGTAGACATGAGATGTAGGTTACCAGCGCGCATGCGCGGAACGCCGACCGTATCGCTGCGGCGGCGGAATCGCAAAACGGTACTTACTTAAAAAACATGCCTCGTATTAAATAAATCATTGATAACTTGCTTTTGCAAAAGTTTATTTAACTGAGTAGCAGGTCTTAAAATAGGGCTTACCTGATACTTCGCCAAATCTTCAGAAGCCCGTAATTCGGCAAATAGGCCTCGCATAAGAGAATCAAATTAAATTCATAATAAGGGATAACAGAAGTCTAGTCAAACTGGAAAGACTTTGAACATCCCACCTTTTTTTGGTTGTCCGCTTCACGTGAAATGCCTCTGGAGTAATAGTCTATTAAATAATATACTATTTCTTTATATATTATTACAGGTATCTATCCCGAAGATGCACTTAAAGAACGATTCTCTCAAGTAGAAAAAGTAGCCAGAAAAGTAGATCTAATCCCAGCCGAAGGGGCATCTCTAACTGTCCACATATTATCCTATATCCAATCACTATTATTAATAAAATCAGCAAATCCGATATCGCAAGAGGAACTGAACAATGAAATAGTAGATTTTGGTAAGTTTAGTACAGACGATATTTTACAAAGGGCTAAGTACTGGTTAGACAAGGGAGATTTAGCACAAGCCCTAAAATATATGAATTTGCTGAAGGGGGCTCCTAGAAATGTAGCAAAACAATGGATGAATGAGGCAAAGATATCGTTAGAAACACAGCAGGCCGCAAATATGTTAATTACGCACGCTGCTTTTAAGGGTTTGATGTATCTAGAATGTGCATAAGTCTCAAGTTTTACTTTCTTATTTAACAAGCTTATAATAATATAAAGTTATAAAGATTAATTTGGAATTTTCTTGTAAAACGTGCTGTTCAGAGAAGAGCTGTTCGTCTGATTGGAGACCCGGAACTGATCGGCGGCCTTGATTCGCTGGAACATCAAAGAACGGTTGGCGACTTGAGTACAACGTTTCTCAAGCAGTCTTTTATAAGGAGAACATCATCCCTTAGGAATAATTTGCCCAGGGCTGTGTTTCCCACCGAGTACAATTGACAGCGATTCAAGAACAACGTGAGTCGCGTTTTCCGCACACATGCCGCTCCTGGAGCGCTTTGGGGACTTCCCTGCAGCACGTGTGCTAGACCCGTAAAAAAAATATATAATATATATATATATATATATATATATATATATATATATATATATATATATATATATATATATATATATATATATACCGGTGTACAAGTATGAAATGCGGATTTTTTTTCTAAAAAAACATGTTAAATTCGGAAGAATGATAAAAAGTGCTTTATTTAAAGTATGCTCCATCGCTTGTTATACATTTTTCCCATCTTTCGGGCAATTTGTGAATACCACGCCAGTAAAAAATCTTCCCCTTTTGCTGAGAACCATTCATCGAGCCATTTTTTCACATCTTCGTACGAACCAAAGCGCTGCTCAGCAAGTGCGTGACCTATCGATGCAAACAAGTGGTCATCGGAAGGAGCCAAGTCTGGTGCTTCCAATGTGTCGCGAACTGGTTTTGCCGTATGTGATCGAGGATTGTCATGAAGAAAAATGACTTTGTGTTGTCTCTTTCGGTATTCTGGCCTTTTTTCAAGCAGTGAACGGTTCAAATCGGTCAATTGTTGTTGGTAACGTTTAGTATTAACTGTTTCCCTAGGTTTTAACAGCTCATAATAGACTACGCCCCTCTGGTCCCACCAAACACAGAGCATCGTCTTTCTGCCAAAGCGATTCGGTCTTGCTGTCGATGTGGATGGTGCGCCTGGGTCTACCCATGATTTTTTGCGCTTGGGTTCTCAAAATAAATCCACTTTTCATCCCCTGTAACTATACGATGCAAAAACGACTTCCTTTTGTACCGAGCGAGCAAAATGTCACACGTGTTTTTGCGGTTTTCTATTTGCCTGTCGTTCAACTCATGTGGTACCCATCAAGCGGTCTTCTGAATCTTTCCCATCTCTCGTAGCCGATTGGAAACAGCTTGTTGACTAACGCTCAATTGCTCGGCGAGTTGTTTTTGTGTTTGCGAATTATCTTCGTCCAACAATGCTTGCAATTCCACATCTTCGTATTTTTTTGACGGTTTTTCCACGTTCCTTGTCTGTAACATCGAAGTCACCACTTTTGAAACGCCGAAACCACGTACCTTGCGATGGAGCATGTTCACCATAAGCCTCTCGAAGTAATCGGTGTGATACAACAGCAGTTTTTTTCAAATGAAAACAAAAAATTAATGCTGTCCGTGAATGCTCTTTGTTCGGTATAAGTTTCGACATATTGAAAAACAACACAACACTATGCACTTTTCCAATTTATCACTCGTGCGCGTCTGACACTTGTTGATGACACAACAAAATGGCGCAGTGTCAAATCTTTATAGCACAAACTGCATTGGTGCACCATCTGTTGTCTGAAATCCACATTTCATACTTGTACACCTGGTATATATATATATATATATATATATATATATATATATATATATATATATATATATATATATATATAGGCTGTTCTAAATCTGGACTTCTAAAAGTTAAAACAAACGATGATAAAGTTAGATTTTTATTGGAAATTACAGAAAATCGCCATATAGCCTCGTCAGCTTTGCCTAGACCAGGGGTTCCTAATTTTTTTTTTAATGCGACTTCCTTTACAGGTTGCAATTTTTTTGCAACGCCCTTCTAAGAGAAGATACCTGTTTGTAGCTCTAACAGACAATTACTTTATTATTTAAAGAAAACTCCAAGGAATATAGAATCTTAATTATTATTTATTAGAAAACATAAAAAAACTACAAACAATACCATTAATGGGGAGGATGAGCTTGCTTTTCTGAGCATAACTTCTCAAATCGGGGCTGAAGTTTTGAAAATGTTACTCCCATTTCTTTTTCTAAATTTATTTGTGACCTGTACTTCGATTTGATTACTGCAACTGTAGAAAAGCCAATTTCACACAAGTACGACGTAGCAAATGGTAAAAGAACCCTCAAGTATTGATAGTAGGATATTCTTGGGATGCATACAACACACTTGAAATCAAAACACTGCATTCATCAACGCTTGTAATCGACGAATAAATAAAGTGTCGAACTAAAAGACAGAACGATGAATGAACGAAAGCGCGGGGAAATGGAGGGAGTGAGCTTACCGAGTCGTCGATGAGATGCGCACCGCGCCGCGCAGTAGCTGATTACGACGCGTGCAGGCGACCTGTGCGTATCGTCTTGCGAATCCCATAGGATAGGGTCGTGACGCCCCAGGGCGTCGCGAAGCACAGTTAGGGAACCCCTGGCCTAGACCACAACATAAGTACATCTTAAGTCGTATACTGAATGAAAAAAAATTGCATCCATACACACACTTTCTATTGCAAGAATTGTCTGAAGATGACTACGATAGACGCGTAGAATTTTGCAAGGTCATGATGGAAACGAATCAATAATGATCATTCATTGTTCCTTTTTTTTATCGATTAAAATTTTACAGGTCAATGGTATTTACAATTACTCCAAGAGCAAGTTATTCCAACTTGTGCAGGTCTTTTTCCCATTTGGGTACCCCTAACAGGAATCTGTTGCATCAACAGGACGGAGCACCTCCTCTCTATGAAATCAATGTTCGTAGATATTTAGATGCGATATTTTCGTATATACATACATACACATTATATATATATATATATATATATATATATATATATATATATATATATATATATATATATATACCATATATATATATATATATATATATATATATATATATATATATATATATATATATATATATATATATATATATATATATATATACCATATATATATATATATATATATATATATATATATATATATATATATATATATACCATATATATATATATATATATATATATATATATATATATATATATATATATATATATATATATATATATATATACCATATATATATATATATATATATATATATATATATATATATATATATATATATATATAAATATATACCATATATATATATATATATATATATATATATATATATATATATATACCATATATATATATATATATATATATATATATATATATATATATATATATATATATATATATATATACCATATATATATATATATATATATATATATATATATATATATATATATATATATATATATACCATATATATATATATATATATATATATATATATATATATATATATATATATATATATATATATATACATACCATATATGTATATATATATATATATATATATATATATATATATATATATATATATATATATATACATACCATATATATATATATATATATATATATATATATATATATATATATATATATATATACCAACAAGATACCAACAACCTCTTCCGAAAAAGCCAAACACAGTTCTACCGGAAAACTATGCACAGCAAACAGACAGCGGTGACCGAACCATCAAACAAACAAGAACTCGCAGATCATTGGAAAAGTATCTGGTCAGACCCCCAAACTACCCAATAATAACACCCCCTGGATCAAAGCCAAAGAAGGCAAAGATAAAAATGTGACAGAACAGGAAAATTCCACATTAACTACTGTGGGACCAAAGAGCATGATGAGGCGCCTGGATGCAAGAAGTTCCGGAGGTAGAATGGTCCCCCGTTCGGATCTCCGGGTAGGGGCTGGTTCGGAGGCGTCGACTTGCAGACATCATAATTTTAAGATAGATTTTTGCAACATACGAGGTATAAACTCGAACATAAATTCAGTGCATCAACACCTGCAATCAGATAAACCTCATGTACTCGCTCAACTATCTTTATCCTGGGTACGACTTCTATTCCCGATTTAGGCGTAACTTTGGAATCTGTCTTTTTGTCAGAAGCGACCTCTCTTGTCAACGAGAAGAAGCTCTGGAGCCCCCAAACTTTGATGTTATGTGGTTAAAAATAACGACTCAACAAACCACAAGGTTCATCTGTAGCCTGTATCGACCACCAAGTGATACCAATTTTCGAACACTTTTCGCTTCTCTTGCAGACACCATCGATCATTTACAAAGTAACTACCCAAGTGCCGAAATTGCCATCCTGGGCGACTTTAATGTCCACAATATCAACTGGCTCAAATATTCAAATACTACCGACGAACAAGGTCGTGAAGCTGAATCATTCTCAATCAGTTATGGCTTAACTCAGCTTATTGACGAACCAACACGGATCCCTGATCGAGACGGGGAGTTCGCCAGTCTTCTTGATCTGTTTTTAACCACCAATCCGGAGATTTACACGGTCACCGTAAATCCGCCGTTAGGTTCTTCCGACCATAAACTGCTTTCGACATCGAGTATCCTGCCAATCAGTGACGGAGAGGCGCCTAGGCCGCGCAAGATTTGGCACTACAAATCTGCTAAATGGGAAGATCTCATGGAATACTTTCGAACTTTCCCTTGGATGGACATTTGTTTTCGATCCGATAACCCATCTGACTGCGCCAGGGAGGTCTCCGATGTTATTTTGGCTGGTATGGAAGCTTACATCCCTTTTTCGAAGAAATGCTCCTCCAACGGCAAGCCTTGGTTCGACCGAAAATGCAAAGAAGCTGTTGCTTCTAAACATATTGCCTACCGACAATGGCGTGAAAATCCTAACACCTTAAATCGAAACATCTTTGTTCATGCCCGGAACAGATGCAAGGGAATTATCGACGAAACCAAGGAGGCACACAATCAACGAATTAGAAACAAACTTCTCGCTTGTCCCGACAATTCCAGGTCCTTTTGGGCAGTCGCTAAGGCAGTTAGTCAAAACTTTACCAAATCCACGATACCACCACTCACACGGCCAGATAATTCCATTGCAACCACACCTGTTGAGAGAGCGAACTTGTTGGCTGAACTCTTTGCTTCACATTCTACTGTCGATTTCCAAGGAAAAACACCACCTACTATTCCCATATTGCAGTCAAGGATGCCCGATGTTGTCTTCAGACAGCGCATCATAAAGCGTATTTTAATGAAGCTAGACACCAAGAAGGCTTCTGGCGCTGACGGAATACCTGCCATAGTTCTCAAAAACTGTGCAAGGGAACTAACACCAGTTTTCTGTAGACTTTTTAACCTATCCTACAGAAAGGGAATATTTCCGTCCTGCTGGAAATGTGCCACGGTTCAGCCGATACCTAAAAAAGGTAAGAAGACCTTGCCAAATAACTACCGACCAGTTGCACTGCTTTCAATAATATCGAAACTCATGGAAAAGGTTATCAATGAGCATCTTCTAAAATATCTTGAACGATTCAATATTATTAACGATCACCAATATAGTTTTCGTAAACATAGATCAACAGGAGATCTTCTGACTTATGTAACACATGTTTGGAACAACGCAATTGAACACTTTGGAGAATCTCGAGCGGTTGCTCTTGACATATCCAAGGCATTCGACCGTGTTTGGCACGATGGACTGTTGGCTAAGTTGCGCTCTTATGGTATGTCTGAAGGGTTCTGTTTGTGGCTCTCATGTTTCCTCAGAGAGCGTTCTTTACGAGTGGCGGTCGACGGATTTCTTTCTAACACCATCACTATCAACGCCGGTGTGCCCCAGGGCTCCATACTGTCTCCTACTCTCTTTCTCATTTACATTAACGATCTGCTGGAAAAGACCGGGAATCCAATCTATAGCTTTGCAGATGACAGTACGCTTGTCTCTTCATTCACCTTGAACGCTCGGACATCGGCTGCTCAGGCGAATATCCGCAGACAGCAGGAGGTCGTTCAACTTAACAAAGACCTGGAAGAAATTCTATCTTGGGGTGACAGTAACCAAGTGGAATTTAACGCTACAAAAACCCAAGCGGCAGTTTTTTTCTAAAAAAGTTAACGTTGCTGAACCCGACATAGTTATGTCGGGGCACTCCATTCCCCTAGCATCGTCGCTCAATTTGTTGGGCGTTAGTTTGGGAGCAAATATGTCTTGGCATGAACATGTTGCAGGCATAGCAAGGAGAGCTTCTCAAAAATTGGGAATATTATTTAGAACCAGAAAGCTTTACACCCCACAGCAACTGTTAATTCTTTACAAAGCCCAAATTCGACCAACTATGGAATACTGCTCCCACGTTTGGGGCTCCGCTCCCAAACATACACTGCATTTGTTGGATTCTGTTCAGAGAAGAGCGGTCTGTCTGATTGGGGACCCGGAATTGACCGGCGGCCTTGATTCGCTGGAACATCGAAGAACGGTTGGCGACTTGAGTCTGTTCTACAAGTATTTTCATGGAAAGTGTTCGAAGGATGTAGCCCGCTTAATTCCTCCCAAAGCGGTGCATGTTAGAAATACACGTCGCGCTGGTGCTTCGCATCCGTATGAGGTTCAGCTTGTTACTCCGCGTACGACGCTTTTCAAGCAATCTTTTATATGGAGAATGTCATCCCTTTGGAATAATTTGCCCAGCGCTGTGTTTCCCACCGAGTACAATTTACAGCGATTCAAGAACAACGTGAATCGCTTTTTCCGCACTCGTGCCGCTCCTGGAGCGCTTTAGGGACTTCCCTGCAGCACGTGTGCTAGACCAATAAAAAAAAAAAAAAAAAAAAAAAAAAAAAAAAAATATATATATATATATATATATATATACTATATATATATATATATATATATATATATATATATATATATATATATACATACCATATGTATATATATACCATATACATATATACCATATATATATATATATATATATATATATATATATATATATATATATATATATATATATATATATATATATATATATATATATATATATATATATATATATATATACCATATATATATATATATATACCATATATATATATATATATATATATATATATATATATATATATATATATATATATATATATATACACCATATATATATATATATATATATATATATATATATATATATATATATATATATATATATATATACACCATATATATATATATATATATATATATATATATATATATATATATATATATATATATATATATATATATATATATATATTATTTGATCCTAAACCATTGAGACATTTATAAGAAAATGTAATAAAACACATTTTTTTATAAAAAAATTCTTTGTATAATATTAACTATCGTATTGTAAACAATAATAGAAAAAGACAAAAAACACAAATCAATTTGACTCACTATCATTTAATAAAATAAAACAAATATATGTATTGAAGCAATACAGCAATACTAGGGGTACAACACTACTATTTTTAACTTTTTTTGAGATTCAAATTCTTATTTTTTCCCTTTTGAACTTTTAGCTTCACTTCTTTTAGTAATTTTTCCTTTACCCTTGGATTCATTTGAATTCTTACTGGTACCCGGCTCTTGCAGGCGCCTTTGTTTTTACCTGAAAGTCATCACATTTTTAATTTCATACATCCTAATTATATCCACACTTAAACACGCTTTAGTGAATAGTATGTGAAAAATACTAATTAAATAAAGTATACATACTTTAATTAACGCATCATCCCCGACATTATCTTCCGTCCCATCTTCATCAGAATGATCTTCTTCCTCCATACCCAGTTCTTCATCAATCCCATCCTTAGCGCTCTTCTTTTTCTTGGATGCTATAGGAGGTGCGAAACTAAGTACCATGTTTTTGTTATATAACTTCGTTAAAGCCACTTTTACCTAGAGCAATTTAAAAATAAAGCCTGTTTCCATTGAACTTAATCTCACACTCCTTACCTTAGCATTAATACTGTCATACATATTCCCCTTGCCGAAGCGGTGCAAGAGATCAAACAAATTCAACATATCATCCCTTAAAAGGGAATAATTCTTCATTACATCCAGGGTGTCTTCAATACCAGCTGTTTCTTGTTCTTTTAACGGTTTTAAAAGAAGGTCTCTCAAAGGTTCCGCATAATCCAGTTGCATTGAGTTTTTGTCTCCCGAAACCCTGAAAATAACACTCATCTTTTAATCCTTACAAATCAAATAGCAGAAAAAAGGTAATTCCATGATATATCCGAAATTCATTGTCCCACTTCTCTCGGTGGAAATTTTACAGCTAATTATAGTACACCTACTTTCTGACAACTCGAATCGTGTATGGATGACTTCTATTCCCGATTTAGGCCAGAAGCGACCTCTCTTGCCAACGAGAAGAGACTCTGGAGCCCCCAAACTTTGATGTTATGTGGTTAAAAATAACGACTCAACAAACCACAAGGTTCATCTGTATCCTCTATCGACCACCAAGTGATACTAACTTTAGAACACTTTTCGCTTCTCTAGCAGACACCATCGATCATTTACAAATTAACTATCCAAATGCCGAAATTGCCATTCTGGGCGATTTTAATGTCCACAACATCAACTGACTTAAATATTCAAATACTACCGACGAACAAGATCGTGAAGCTGAATCATTCTCAGTCAGTTGTGGCTTAACTCAGCTTATTGACGAACCAACACGGATCCCTGATCGAGACGGGGAGTTGGCCAGTCTTCTTGATCTGTTTTTAACCGCCAATCCGGAGATTTACACGGTCACCTTAAATCCGCCGTTAGGTTCTTCCGACCATAAACTGCTTTCGACATCGAGTATCCTACCAATCAGTGACAGAGAGGCGCCTAAACCGCGCAAGATTTGGCACTACAAATCTGCTAAATGGGAAGATCTGATGGAATATTTTCGAACTTTCCCTTGGTTACACGTTTGTTTTCGATCCGACGACCCATCTGACTGTGCTAGGGAGGTTTCCGATGGTATTTTGGCTGGTATGGAAGCTTACATTCCTTTTTCGAAGAGATGCCCTTCCAACGGCAAGCCTTCATTTGACCAAAAATGCAAAGAAGCTGTTGCTTCTAAACATCTTGCCTACCGACAATGGCGTAAAAATCCTAACATCATAAACCGTAACACCTTTGTTCGTGCCCGGAACAAATGCAAAGAAATTATCGACGAAACCAAGGAGGCACCCAATCAACGAATTAGAAACAAACTTCTCGCTTGTCCCAACAATTCCAGGTCCTTTTGGTCAGTCGCTAAGGCAGTTAGTCAAAATTTTACCAAAACCACCATACCACCACTCACACGACCAGATAATTCTATTGCAACAACTGTTGAGAAAGCGAACTTGTTGGCTATACTCTTTGCTTCACATTCCACTGTCGATTTCCAAGGAAAAACACCACCTACTATTCCCATAGTGCAGTCAAGGATGCTCGATATTGTCTTCAGACAACGTATTATAAAGCGTATCCTAATGAAGCTAGCCTGCCATAGTTCTCAAAAACTGTGCGAGAGAACTAACACCAGTTTTCTGTAGACTTTTCAACCTGTCCTGCAGAAAGGGAATATTTCCTTCCTACTGGAAATGTGCCACAGTTCAGCCGATACCTAAAAAAGGCAAGAAGACCTTGCCAAATAACTACCGACCAGTCGCACTGCTTTCAATAATATCGAAAGTCATGGAAAGGGCTATCAATTAGCATCTTCTAAAATATCTTGAAAGATTCAACATTATTAGCGATCACTAATATGGCTTTCGTAAACATAGATCAACAGGAGATCTTCTGACTTATGTAACACATGTTTGGAACAACGCAACTGAGCACTTTGGAGAATCTCGAGTGGTTGCTCTCAACATATCCAAGGCGTTCGACCGTATTTGGCATGATGGACTGTTGGCTAAGCTACGCTCTTGTGGTATGTCTGAAAAGCTCTATTTGTGGCTCTCGTGTTTCCTCAGAGAGCGTTCTTTACGAGTGGCAGTTGACGGATTTCTTTCTAACACCTTTACTATCAACGTCGGTATGCACCAAGGCGACATACTGCCCTACTCTCTTTCTCATTTACATTAACGATCTGCTGGAAAAGACCGAGAATCCAATCTACAGCTTTGCAGATAACAGTACGCTTATCTCTTCATTCACTTTGAACGCTCAGACATCGGCTGCTCAGACGAACATCCGCAGACGGCAGGAAGTCGTTCAACTTAACAAAGACCTGGAAGAAATTCTATCTTGGGGTGACAGTAACCAAGTGGAATTTAACGCTACAAAAACTCTGGCGGCAGTTTTTTCTAAAAAAGTTAACGTTGCTGAACCCGAAATAGTCATGTTGGGGCACTCTATTCCCCTAGCATCGTCACTCAATTTGTTGGGCGTCAATTTGGGAGCAAATTTGTCCTGGCATTAACATGTTGCAGGCATAGCAAGGAGAGCTTCTCAAAAGCTGGGAATATTATTTCGAACCAGAAAGGTTTACACTCCACAACAACTGTTAATTCTCAAAGCTCAAATTCGACCAACTATGGAATACTGCTCCCATGTTTGAGGCTCCGCTTCCAAACATACACTGCATTTGTTGGATTCTCTTCAGAGGAGAGCCGTTTGTCTGATTGGAGACGCGGAACTGACCGGCGGCCTGGATTCGCTGGAACATCGAAGAACGGTTGGCGACTTGAGCCTATTCTACAAGTATTTGTGATGAGAAGTGATCGAAGGATGTAGCCCGCTTAATTCCTCCCAGAGCGGTGCATGTTAGAAGTACACGTCACGTTAATACTTCACATCCGTATGAGGTTTAGCTTGATACTCCTCATACAACGCTTTTCAAGCAGTCTTTTATATGGAGAACATCATCCCTTTGAAATAATTTGCCCAGGACTGTGTTTCCCAACGAGTACAATTTACAGCGATTTAAGAACAACATGAATCGCTTTTTCCGCACACATGTCGCTCCTGTAGCGCTTTAGGGACTTCCCTGCAGCACGTGTGCTAGACCCATAAAAAAAAAAATTGTGGACAATCCAATTTTCAAGGGTTGTTTGGAGGACCAAAGAAACACGGTTCAATATCTTTGGCGCCTGCGTAGCACAACGAAGTCTTTGGCAGCAATATTGTATGGCCCAAAATACTGATTTTTTAAGTGAAGCTGGAATGTTCTCCGAGGACGTGGTGTTTGGATCGCTGGAATTATTTAGAGGTCTTTTGACGCGTTTGTTACGCGTCGAGCTTCTCCACAACCACTACTGCTAAGTATAAAATAACAATAAAACCTACCTTGTTCTGGCATGGGAATATAACTCGCTAACTATCCTCAATTTCTTCTTCCTCTTCGAATTCATTCCGAACCATGACGGGAAGTTACATTTAGTCATCGTTCCAGACATATAATGACTTGGAAAAAACTGTGGAATAGTAAGCTTGACTTTCCAACAATGACCAATTGTTTGTTGACCTGATTTTAGATTCGATTACATCGCTCGTACTTAGAGAATCGGCGGTTTTAAATAACGACGAATTAGATCTTCTTCAAATTCTACATCGTTGGAACTAAAAGAAAGCAAAGAAATATGCAATTTAGAATCCACATTTACTCCCGTTGTGTTAATTTAGATGGTGGTTTTTTTTTAAACTCCATGATAACAGATAGCGTCACTTTCTTGACCAAACAAAATGAATAATTAAATCAGTCTTAAAAGGATCAAACCCTGTCCAATCCGAAGCCAATGAAAAACAAAGAAGAGTAAAAGAGACAGAATGATTCATATTATTTCTTTCTCTTTTTAACGACGCCATGCTTTCGCTTATAGTTATTTTACCCCCTCAATTCTAATATTTCTATGGTCCGGACAAAATACGAACACACATTCCCGCACGGGGCGTGCGCCGAGTAAGAGAGACAGAATGACTCACACTATTTCTTTCTTTCTATGTGCGCCACGTTTCTCGCGAGAACTTACCTCCTCTATTCTACTACCTCTATGGTTTAACCACGCTTTACGCGGAAAAATTCCAGTAGTAAGTAATCAAAACTCCAGCGATCTACGACGCGCGACTTATGAAATTAAATTTTAACCAAGTTTCTGAACTACCTGGTAAATATTGGAATTAAAATTGTGTTTTTAACCAAGTTTCTGAACTACCTGGTAAATATCTTCATTTTTACAAAAATTATAAATTAAAACTCTTAAAAGAGTTCAGGTTGTACATAGATGGCGTCATATGAGAGAGAGGTACACTTTTTAAGCGGCTGAAGAAGCTAAATATCTTTAAATCTATGGTACTACTCAAATCTAAGGCTTTTCAATGCAATACCCAAAGTTTAAAGCAGGCAAACTCAGTAAATATTTGTGAGTAAAAGATTTCTTACATACACAGTCTGTCTCAAAGTAAATAGGATTTTTTCAAAATGAAAACAAAAACTTATTATTTTGGCAAAATTCATTTGTTATGTTCAAAATAGTCCTCTTCAGACTCGATACAGCATTTTGCAACGTTTGACGTTTTGGCATCGTCGTCAGTGCTACGACACTAACGACGACGTCATAGGTGCCTCTTTAAGTGCAAGAACAAATAATAGTCATTAGGCGCTAGGTCAGGGCTATACAGGGAGTGATCAAGATGTTCCCAACCATATAACGCGATGCGATCTTGGGTTCGAT
>CM032447.1:10894394-10960872 GCA_019049505.1 Pachyrhynchus sulphureomaculatus | reverse complement strand
TTATCACGAGTGCATTACCTTTAATAATTTGTATGATATATAAAAAAAAACAAAAATTTCAAGGTCATCAGATTTCAGTAAAGATTGGAAACAAACTTTGTTGTAAACTCATTTGGGGTGTGTTTTGTGAAGTCACTGATCATTTTATACCACCGTAACATAAATTTTGACCTAAGGGGGTTCGTTTTGAGGGGTGAAATCGGAAGTGAAAAAAAATTTTTTTTACTAGGTCATCGAGTGTGGTGTCAAATGAAAGCTTGTGAAAACACGAGTAAAATATATATTATATATATATATAAATATATATAATGTAATACTTGCGCACACTTTTCTTCGTATTACTTTTAAAAAATCGCTGTCCCCTACCTTATCTCGAAAAGTACTGATCAAAAAATTCTGGAATATTCTTCACGGGGTATAGATTGAACGAAAATTATCACGAGTGCATTACCTTAACAATTTATTTGGTATATAAAAAAAAAACAAAATTTCAAGGTCACCAGTTTTCAGTAAAGATTGGAAACAAAACTTTGTTGAAAACTCATTTGGGGTGTGTTTTGTGAAGTCACTGATCATTTTTTATACCACCCTAACAAAATTTTTATTTTAAAAATAATCAATGTACGGAACACTAATTGTGCAAGTTCAACTTGCACTTGACCGGTTTTTTATTATTGTATATCTGTTTTAATAAGAACTTAATTAAAAAATGTTTCTAAAAAAAATTTCTTTCGTTTTTTTCTTCATTTCAATCAACAAAATTCATTTTTATTCTACAGAATAGGATTTTTCTTGATAGAAGAAATTTGAATATTTTTCAAAACTCGCTGACATCATTCCAGGTCACACAGGTCATGTGATCATTACAAACTCGATCCCCTTGAGATCAAAGGTGCCCAGTCGGACTGTCGCTACTTTGTTTTATGTTTACTGTGCTTTTACTATATATTTTATTTAACTGGGGAAAAGATTTTTTTTAAATACAGGGTGTTGTCCAAAATCGAAACATTTTTTAACACATTACGGTAGTCACTTCGTCTTTTAAAATTATTTAAAATGTCATTCAGTTCGTGTCTCGACTGCGGAGCATCTCATTTACTACCACCATTGATGTTGCCAACTTACTTTTGAAAAGAAAACAATAATTTTGCCAAAAATTCGTTTTATTCTTCAACGTAGTTTCCTTCAAGAGCGGTACACTTATTCCAGTGATCTTCCAACATTTGGATACCTTTCATATAATACGATTTGTCGAGTGAATTATCTCCTCTTCTCAAGATTATCGATCAGTATTATTCCATGCGCATCCTAAAAAATACTTGCCAAATTTTTTTTTCTTTTCCAGCTGATGTTTGTGTTTTTAGACGCTTCATGCGGTTCCAGCCGCTCTGCGTACTGCCTGTTGGACTATAGGGGGCGTATAGGGTGGATACATGTTTGTCCGTTGTTACGAATCGATACAAAACTCCTTTTGATTATGCCAAAACAGTGTCAAACAGCGTTCTGAATCTGCTACACGTTGCTGTTTTTGACCAATCGTGAAAGTGCGCGGCACCCATCTGCCACATAGTTGCTTTCGACGGAGCAGATGTTGCCATAACACTTCTCAAACCATTCTTAGGTTCTGGTTATATTTTTTCCATCAACAAGCATCGTTTAATCAACACGCGAAATTCTTTTTGTTCCATCGATTTGCAAAAATCAAAAGTAGCGTTACGCAAACAGCTGTAACTAACACAAACTAATAGACAAAATGTCTTGAACATTTTGCACGAATCTTCTGAGAGTTAACACCAACTGAAAATCATATGCTTTTTTTGTTTGTTCTGCCATCTCTCGGAAAGTCTGGGGACTTTTCACCCCATGTTACTACAATACGATTCCCAGAAATTGTTGAGCTCATGAATGTGTTCTAAATGTGTAGTATGTTTTCGTTTTAATCTATTTCGAAAGTTATACTCCTTCAGTTAGTTATAAATAGAGACCGGATTATATGCAACATAAAAATCTTGAAATATGCATGCAAATATGCAGAAAAATGCTTAAAATATGCATGAAAAGGGTCAAAATATGCAATATTAAATAATAATAAAAGTAGTAATTTTTAGTTTTTTATTTCAAAATCAGCATAAAATTAACAAGTTATCGACGATGTTTAAATTTTAATTAACGATTATTTAACATTTTTTAAAATTATTTAACATTTGTATTCTTGTACACGTAAACAATAAGGTATTGTTCCAAATGTTGGGTAGCAAGATTGTGTCTTCGATCACTTAAAATGTTTTTATAAGTGGAAAAAGACCGTTCCACATCCACTGAAGTAACTGGGCAGTATTTGAATTTGGGTGCTATGTTAGCACTTATTGTTTCTGGCAAAAGTTCACCCGTCCCATTAATAAAACTATCAATTTGACACAAAGGTTGAAAGCCTGGTTGTTGCACAAAATGTTTTCAAACTTTTCTTTAAACTCTACGCTGGAATACATCTGGCAATGTGGAGTTTATTTGACGGATTTTATTCATTAACTGAATTGATTCGGTCAACGCCAAACCTCGAGTTTCAAGCTTTTTAAACCCGCAGGTATGTGGGAAAAGTGAGTGCTAATCAAAGCTATGTTTTTTTTAATATCAGAATCGTTAAATACTTCCTTGGATGGACGAACTGCCATAGCCTCTGCACTATCGAAGTCATTTACTACACCTTTGATGGCCTCGAAATGTACATTGTAAAATAGTACAGCTTCAATCGATGTTCCCCATCGAGTTACCACTGGTTCGAGAGGTAAAAGCACATTTGGCAGTTTTTTTTTATAGGCGTTATTGCGAGCAGGTGCCTTAAGAAACACTTTCTTTGCTGATGAAATCAGTTTATTTACATTTCCAAACGTGGATCGTACTTCTTCGGCGAGTCGATGGACTCCGCGAGCAAAGCACGTCACATGAATTAAATTTGAATAAAATACTTGGAGGACTTTGGCTGCCTTGATCATCATATAGGAGTAGCATCTGAGAGAAATATAAACACTCTTTCATCTGCAGAAGATTCAGAAAATATTTTTTTAATACCCTCATTCACAAATCTGGCGATCGTAGAATGATTTGTCTTGTCAAGTTCTTTGCAGGCCACCAAATAGGAAGAAAAAGGCTCTAATCTTAATGCACCCACAATTAAATTCGTAATATAACGACCACAACTGTCGGTAGTTGCATCAGCTGAAATCCAAATAATGTCATCCTTAAGTTCGTTACGTATTTCTTCCAGAACATGTTGGTAAATTGTTGGTACGTAATTTTTACGCAGTGTTGATTCGTCTGGTATTTTTTGATACAAGCAATATTTTCACAGAAAATCTTTGAATGTAGGATTTGTAAGTTTGTGGAGAGGAATATTACTTGCAAGCAATGCTTCACATAAATCCATGCTAAAGTGGCTTTTTTGTTTGCCTATAGAAGTGGAATCACGGCTACTTGCTGCTGTTATAAGTTGTTGTCGTGGGCCTTTTTTTTTTTTGCAATCCTGCGATATGAAGGCTTGTCTTGACATGCTGGTCAATTTGAAACTTTTTTGTGCGCGAAACATTTTTCTCGCAAACTCGACAATATAAATATTTCCGTCGTATGTAAATGTTCCAGGATAATCAGCTACCCACGAAGAGATACTTTTTTTGCGGGTGGGATGGTACACGTTAAACTTTAACACAATACGTTAAAAATTGCAAAAAGACTACACCGATGCAAACACGTCAACAATAATGTTAAAAACTGATATCTTGTTTTAAAATAAAAATTCGTCTTCGAGAAAATTGTTTATTTGATCCACGCTCAAACAAATATTCTTAGAAACTAACTACTTATCACTTAATATCCCGATCAAGAAACAAAGGAATAAAATACCGTCGTAATTTTAGGTATTCCTTGGCACTATAACCTAATCGATGTTTAGACTATTGCAGGTAATGTTCTGGCGATAAGATCGGCTCCAAACGGCGACATTAACAATACCCTGAGCAATTCAATTGCCTAGTAATACCGAGAAATATTGTAACTATAGGGAAAATATGCATCATTATATTTTGGGTAAAATATGCAATAATCGGTGAGAATGGTCTAAATATGCAAATGCATATGAAAATATGCAAATGCATATAATCCGGTCTCTAGTCATAACACTTCTCAAGCCATTCTTGGGTTCTGGTTGTATTTTTTCCCCATCAAAAAGTATCGTTTAATCAACACGCGAAATTCTTTTTGGTCAATCGATTTGCAAAACTCAAAAGTAGCGTTACGCAAACAGCTGTAACCTCACAAACTAATAGACAAAAGGTCTTGAACATTTTGCACGAATCTTCTGAGAGTTAACGCCAACTGAAAATCATATGCTTTTTTTTGTTTGTGGTGCCATCTCTCGGAAAGTCTGGGGACTTTTCACCCCATGTTACTACGATTCCCAGAAATCGTTGTGATCATGAATGTGTTCTAAATGTGTGTGTTTTTGTTTTAATCTATTTCGCAGGTTAGTTATACTCCTTCAGTTAGTTATAAATCAAGATAAGAACAAAACCTTTTGTGTAAATGGTGTGATAGAGTCAGATGCGAATACAAGATGAATTAAATATCGGACTTTAATGTACACAACATCAACTGGCTTAAACATTCAAATACTACCGACGAGCAAGGTCGTGAAGCCGAATCATTTACAATCAGTTGTGGTTTAACTCAGCTTATTGACGAACCAACACGGAACCCTAACCGCGAAGGGGAGTTCGCCGGTCTTCTGGATCTGTATTTAACCACCAATCCGCAGATGTACACGTTCAGCGTAAATCCGCCATTACGTTCTTCTGACCATAAACTAAAGATTAGCGGCATTCTAAAAAGAGACAGCTACTGGCCACTCATTCGCTTTATCTCTCTCACCCTTTTCGTCCATATTTACTCACAGCGGGATACGGAATACTCAGTCCATCCTCTATGTCTGTTTGCCCCAATTATGAAAATGGCCCCATAATGTTCAAGTATATTGACGAGTAAACTAATAATGTCTGGTTTAGTATCTATGGAAAACCCAATCAATTTTAAGATTTTTAATTCAAAAACCTTACTTAATGAGTATATATAATTTACATTGGAATTGTAGGATCGCAAAGACACAGGCGTGTTCTTGGGAACTACCTACCGTTTTTTAGAGAGCTGTACTAAAAATAAGTTACAAATTTTGTAACTGGAAGAACGGTCATCGTAAATCCACCGTTAGGTTCTTCCGGTCATAAACTGCTTTCGACATCGAGTATCCTATCAATTAGAGACAGAGAGGCGCCTAAACCGCGCAAGATTTGGCACTACAAATCTGCTAAATGGGAAGATCTCATGGAATATTTTCGAACTTTCCCTTGGTTAGACGTTTGTTTTCGATCCGAAGATCCATCTGACTGCGCCAGGGAGGTTTCCGATGTTATTTTGGCCGGTATGGAGGCTTACATCCCTTTTTCGAAGAAATGCCCTTCCAACGACAAGTCTTGGTTTGACCGAAAATGCAAAGAAGCTGTTGCTTCTAAACATCTTGCCTACCGACAATGGCATGAAAATCCTAACACCAAAAACCGTAACACCTTTGGTCGTGCCAGGAACCGATGCAAAGAAATTATCGACGAAACCAAGGAGGCACACAATCAACGAATTAAAAACAAACTTCTCGCTTGTCCCAACAATTTCAGGTCCTTTTGGTCAGTCGCTAAGGCAGTCAGTCAAAATTTCACCAAATCCACCATACCATCACTCACAAGGCCAGATAATTATATTGCAACGACACCTGTTGAGAAAGCGAACTTGTTGGCCGAACTCTTTGCTTCACGTTCTACTCTCGATTTCCAAGGAAAAACAACCACCTAGTAGGTATTTTAATGAAGCTAGACACCAAAAAAGCTTCTGGCGCTGACGGAATACCTGCCATAGTTCTTAAAAACTGTGCGAGAAAACTAACCGTACTGCTTTCAATAATATCGAAAGTCATGGAAAAGGCTATCAATCAGCATCTTCTAAAATATCTTGAAGGATTCAACATTATTAGCGATCATCAATATGGCTTTCGTAAAATATATCAACAGGAGATCTTCTGACCTATGTAACACACGTTTGGAACAACGCAATTGAACACTTTGGAGAATCTCGAGCGGTTGCTCTTGACATATCCAAGGCATTCGACCGTGTTTGGCACGGCTACGCTCTTATGGCATGTCTGAAAAGTTCTGTTTGTAACTCTCATGTTTCCTCAGAGAGTGTTCTTTACGAGTGGCAGTCGACGGATTTCTTTCTAACACCTTCACTATCAACGCCGGTGTACCTCAAGGCTTCATACTGTCTCCTACTCTTTTTCTCATTTACATTAACGATCTGCTGGAAAAGGCCGAGAATCCAATCTACAGCTTTGCAGATGACAGTACGCTTATCTCTTCATTCCCTTTGAACGCTCGGACATCGGCTACTCAGACGACTATCCGCAGACAGCAGGAAGTCATTCCACTTAACAAAGACCTGGAAGAAATTTTATCTTGGGGTGACAGTAACCAATTTAACGCTACAAAAACCCAGGCGGCAGTTTTTTCTAAAAAAGTTAACGTTGCTGAACCCGACATAGTTATATCGGGGCACTCCATTCCTCTAACATCGTCACTCTCAATTTGCTGGGCGTTAATTTGGGAGCAAATATGTCCCGGCATGAACATGTTGCAGGCATAGCAAAGAGAGCTTCTCAAAAGTTGGGAATATTATTTCGAACCAGAAAGCTTTACACTCCACAACAACTGTTAATTCTTTACGAACCTCAAATTAGACCAACTATTCTGTTCAGAGAAAAGCTGTTCGTCTGGTTGGAGACCCGGAACTGACCGGCGGCCTTGATTCGCTGGAACATCGAAAAACGGTTGGCGACTCGAGCCTATTCTACAAGTATTTTCATGGAAAGTGTTCGAAGGATGTGGCCCGCTTAATTCCTCCCAGAGCGGTGCATGTTAGAAGAACACGTCACGCTAATACTTCACATCCGTATCCGTATCCGTTCAGCTTGTTACTTCTCGTATAACGCTTTTCAAGCAGTCTTTTATATGGAGAACGTCATCCCTTTGGAATAATTTGCCCAGCGCTGTGTTTCTCTCACCGAGTACAATTTACAGCGATTCAAGAACAACGTGAATCGCCTTTTCCGCACACGTGTTGCTCCTATAGCGCTTTAGGGACTCCTTCCCTGCAGCACGTGAGCTAGACATATAAAAAAAAATCGAGTTTTCCAACAGATGAGAAGGCCAAGATGAACCAATTTCTTGGCCATTAAAATCACCAGATCACAATTCCTGGAATGTTTACCTCGGCAATCTTAATTATATGACCCACTAACCATATTTCTTTTTTGGGCACAGACATCACCCTGTAGGGAAACAACTAAATTATTACAAAAGAAATGATTTGCGACGCAGTTAAGAAAATAATATATTTTAAGATAAGTCTATTAAAACAGCTTTATAAAGAGTACTATAACAAGGTAAAAAGAATGCCCTAACTTCAAGAGACACCGTGTACTAAAAAAATGGCTTTCTTACCCCAAAAACAACTAGGTTTAGAGCAGATCTTTTACTGATTTGACCACTTTTTACATCTATAGTATCGATTTGCGATAAAGGATATGCAGCACAAGTTATACTTCCTAAAATAGTAGAGAATGGTTAAGATTTAAAATTCTTTCTAAAAGTATGTTTGTTACCTATTTGCCAATAAATTTCCCTTTCCAAATTCAAAATGTGAAAAAATATGTCTACTCGGGCAAGTTTGGCAGACAGAGTTAACGGTGTTAGGTTCAAAACATTCTTTACACTTAGATTTGCACCTACTTCGTATGCCATGTCAAAAGCTTCCTTAAAAAAATTATTGTTATTGGATTCTTAGTTATAAAAAATATCTTCCTATATCATTCTAGAATACCCAATGTCAAATAAATAAACTCAAGTTTGGAGCAAGGTGAGGACACAAAGTGTAACCGTAATCCTTGGGAATTTAGATACTATGGAGCGTTTTACCGAGACCGAACGCGACAATAAAGAGTAACCGCAAAAAAAGTGTGAATTTTAGCCCGTTTTTGCAACCTTCATAACTTGAAGACAAAAAAAAGTCTAAATTAAAGCTAATTAAAAATCTAAAAAGGACATATTTTTTTCAATTTTTTTATTTACTACTATTTTGGGGGTTAAAAGTTAAAAGCGTGAAAATAAATAAGATTTTTCCCCAATATTAAAAGTTATTTTTTAGGTTAAAATAGCACCAACATGAATTTCAACCCGCTTTTAGGGGGTGGTTATCGCTTAGCGATAAGTTTGGGAGTCTAGCGCTATATTCTCAGTGAGGACGAAATTATTCGTGAATACTTAACATTATCTAAAACTTTGTATGGAACAAAATTATTTCCAGTATAACAGTCAATTTTATGTTCAGAAAGAAGGAACAGCTATGGGTAATTGCTTATCACCTTTCATAGTCAATTTATTCATGAGTAAGTTTGAAACCAAAGCCAGTTGAGAACTCGAATATTTCCCAAGGGTATGCTATAGGTATGTGGATGATATTTTCGCGATTTCTGATACAAAGAAAGCAAATATTGATGATTTTGTTTCTAAATTAAATAACCGGTATGATTCCATTAAATTCACTTACGAAGTTGAGAACAAAGGACAATTGCCTTTTCTAGATATTTTAATTATTAAAAAATAATAATAGATTAGAATTTGATATCTATAGAAAGGACACAGTAACAGATAGATATATTCCTAATGATTCATTTCATTGCAAACAACACAAATTAGCCTCATTACATCGTTTGGTCACTTTCCCTCTGAATAGAGTAAACTTTAATAAAGAAAGGAATCGTATTAAAAATATAACTGGAGTTGATGGTTGTGGCGATGACTTGGTGGATAAGCTAATAAATAGACATAAGTGTAGGTTTAATATTGAGAATTCCACCTTTTTTACACGCGAAGAAAATAACACCAAGTATGTCTCCATACCATATAATCCGAAATACAGCAAGGGACTCAATAAGGTATTTAATAAGGTAAGCCTCACCTTAGTCTATAAGTCATCAAACAACCTGAGGAAATCCCAAAGATAAGATTCCTAATTGTGAAAAAAGTGGAATTTATGAAATTAGTTGTAATGATTGTGACAAAAAGTATGTTGGGCAAACTAAAAGGTCAATTAAAACACGATTTAAAGAACATTTAGCACACTTAAAATACAGTAGAACAGCAAAGTCTAGCATTGCCGAACATGCCCTTGAAGCTGATCATATTGTAACATTAGATAATCTAAGATTACTAAAAAAAAATATATGATAGGAGATTGTTGAACGCATACGAAAGTAAGGAAATTAAAAAATGTAAAAGTAGTTTAAATAAAGACAGAGGGCCTATTCCTTATAGTCCCCTCTACTGGTTACTTGACCGGAACTTATGGCCTTGCCTATGCCATTAGTTCCGCCTGAGTAATTCAAGGGTAGTTTAGCTTTAGTCAATCATCGCTCCTAATGAAGCTAAAATGGTTAGCGAAATGCGTGTCGAGTGCAGTAATAAAGTGTTTGGTGTAGTGTATTTTTTCCTAGTCTTGGGAGTCATGTTTGTGAGTAAGGCAAGATCTCCTATTAATTGCAACCCCCTTTTAAAGGGTGGTTTTTTGATTGACTATACGATATTGAGTAGAGAATATGTAAATAACTAAAGTAACCTATTTTCATAAATTACATCATAAATATTTTTTTATTTTCTGCTAAAAACTTATTTATTTTCACCCTTTTAACCCTCAAAAGAGGGGGTAGTTACCCCTAAATAAAAAAATGGAAAAATATGTCCTAGATTTTTAATTAGCTTTAATTTGAAACCTTCTACGTTAAGTTTGCTTTTTTGTCTCAAAGTTATGAAGGTTGCAACAACGGAATATTTTGCAATACTCTTTTTCTTTCCAAATTCAAAATGTGAAAATATATACCCACTCGGGCAAATTTGGCTGACAGATTTAACGGTGTTAGGTTCAAAATATTCCTTACACTTAGATTTGCACCTACTCCATATGCCAAGTCAAAAGCTTCCTTAAAAAAATTATTGTTATTAAATTCTTAGCGTTATAAAAAATATCATCCTATCTCATTCTATAATATCCTATGTCAAATAAATAAGCTCAAGGTTTTAGCAAGGTGGTGACACAAAGTGTAACTCTAATCCTTGGGAATTTAGCTTCTATGGAGCGTTTCACCGAGACTAAACGCGTCTTTTTTGTGAGAAAGTCTTGCAAAAACGATAGCCCTATGAATATCGCGAAGCGAAAATTTCGCGTTCAATATCATTTTCACAGTGTAAATGAAGCCCCAAATGATTAACAGATTAAAATATAAGTGCAAAGTTTGAATCAGAACCAGAATATGGTGTGCCACTACGTTAAATATTGCTTGTGCAGGACGTCTTTTCCAGTAAATTTTGAGTAAAGCACATGTGACAAATGCTGAGTTGTAACTTTCATTATTGAGTTAATGAATTACGAGTAGATAGTTGATTTTCTTACCAGTTTAGAGTATATAACCAGTAAATGTAAAACAGTATTTCCATTGGTGTCTTGAGCATTAGGATCAGCCCCCTTAGCCAGTATAAGTCTGAAACTTTCTTCCTGCCCTAAACAGGCTGCAAACGATAGGGGATATTCGCCCCAGTACACATATCTGAAAAAAAAATTATATTAGCCTTAAAATTCAATTTTTTTTACGGATGTTTATTCTCTATACTTCTAAGAATTATTCGAAAAAAGAATTTTTAAGAAAATTCCATTTCATTACAAAGGTATAGCATTAAATGTGACCTGGCGTCGGATTGAGACCGCTACCTGTCGCAATGCCGCGCCTCTCGGCAGCCGCGTTTCGGATTTCTTTTGTCAACCGGTTTCTTTTAAAAATAAAATCATTGGAACTTCTAACATTAGCTGACTGTCGTCTTTGGAAGTGAATTTTTCTCGCAAATTTTAAAAAATGCTGAAACGTCGTTCCATTGATCTCAAAGGAAAAATAGATCAACGACATATTCGTCCGAAGAAAACGCGAGGTGCTCCTACAGCTGCAGTAATGGCATCTGAGACTCAATTTACAAGTACAGCCGCGAAAAAATTACGGAGACAATCAGTGGATGTTTCGTGTGATAAAATTTGTATGGCATTATTCATTTTGCTGCAATTTTTTTGGAAAAGCTGAGTGTCTTGTTTGCTGAGAATGTGGTGGTGATATGAAATTTGTTAAAAAACGTATCCGTGGGCTTGGGTTTAAACTTATATCTATAATATATATAAAATGCAACGTCTCTCTGTCTGTCTGTCTGTTTGTCTGTCCATTAGTGCGCTTATCACTTGAGAATCACTTATCTGATTTACGTGCTTTTTTTTTAAACATACATATGTTCTCTGACCAGGTTATAGGATATATTTTATTGCGTTAGGTAACATAAAGAATAAGCAGTGACGATAATAGTAAATCAAGTCCGAAAAAAATTTGACGCCAGCGCGCTCTCTTGCACAAACCGTTAAATATGGAACAATATTATGTAGCAAAGAATATAAAATATATAAAATGCAACATCTCTCTGTCTGTCTGTCCCTGTCTGTGTGTTAGTGCGCATATCACTCGAGAACCACTTAACCGATTTTACGTGTTTTTTTTATTCATACATATGTTCTCTTTCCAGGTAATATAATAATAATAATATATAATATATATAAAATGCAATGTCTGTCTGTCTGTCCCTTAGTGCGCTTATCAATCGAAAACCACTTATCTGATTTTCGTTTTTTTTTTTAGATTTATACATACGTTTCTCTGGTGAAGTTATAAGATATCTTTTGTTACGTTAGGTAATATAAGAAATAAGCAGTGACGATAATAGTGAAAGTTTGCCGCTAGCGCACTCTCTTGCAATACGCTGCCTAAAACCGTTAAATAAGAAACAATATCATGTAACAAATAATTCAATATAACACATGGGCTGAAAAGTCCCGGGCCTAACACATAGATGGCGCTAGTTTTATTGGCGGTAACACCAGAAAACATAAAAAAAATCCATAAAATCGTTTTTGAATGATCGAAAAGTGAAGTTGCGTGAGTTAGCTGACATCGTAAAGATATCAAAAGAACGTGTTGGCTTTATATTGCATGAGCGTTTGACTATGAGAAAGCTCTGTTCAAAGTGGGTGCCGCGTTTGCTCACTGTTCATCAAAAACAAGAACGTGTTGATGATTCTGAGCAGTGTTTGGCCATGTTTAAACGTAACAAACCGGAATTTTTGCGTCGATATGTGACAATGGATGAAACATGGATCCATCACTTCACTCCGGAATCAAAACGATCGTCATCTGAGTGGACAGCAACTGGTGAACCTCGTCCAAAGCGCCCGAAAGCACAACAATCGGCCGGAAAGTTTATGGCCTCGGTATTTTGGGATGTGCGTGGTGTAATATTCATCGACTATCTTGAGAAAGGAAATACCATCAACAGTGAATATTATATAGCGTTATTGGAGCGTTTGAAGGCCGAAATTGCAAAGAAACGACCGCATATGGCAAAGAAAAAAATTTTGTTTCATCAAGACAACGCACTGTGTCACAAGTCAATCAAAACAATGGCAAAACTACATGAATTGAACTTCGAATTGCTCCCACATCCACCGTATTCGCCAGATTTGGCTCCCAGCGACTACTGGCTGTTCGCAGACCTGAAAAAAAAATGCTCGCCGGTAAGAAATTTCGCACGAATGAAGAGGTTATCGCTGAAACTGAGGCCTATTTTGAGGCAAAAGATAAATCGTTCTACAAAAGTGGTATTGAAATGTTAGAGCGGCGCTGGAATGATTGCGTTGCTCTTGATGGAGATTACGTTGATGAATAAAGCTAATTTTGAACCAAAAAAAACCGTGTTTTCTTTGTTAGGCCCGGGACTTTTCAGCCCATGTGTTATATAAAATGCAACGTCTCTCTGTCTGTCCGTTAGTGCGCTTAGCACTCGAGACCCACTTATCCGATTTACGTGTTTTTTTTTTTTAATTCATACATATGTTCTCTGGACAGGTTATATATAATAATAATAATACTATTCTATATAATATAGCCAAAAGTGTTGTGCCGGCGAGTTAGCCGACACCCACCAAGGCTGGAAAATCAAAGCAACGCATGAGTAGCACCACAGAAATCAACGAACACGTCATGCGCTCCCATAACAAATTCACAATACCTGACAAAGAAATTGTCAGGTTATTCCTTAATACAGAATGGTAATAGCGTTTTCGCAGACCTGGTTTAGGCCCGTCAGTCAAACATGGATCCACATTGACCAAATGTGAGAAAGCAGAACAAAAACATCTATATAATAAATATAAAACGCAACGTCTCCTTGTCTGTCTGTCTATCCGTTAGTGTGCTTATCATTCGAGAACCACTTATCCGATTTACGTGTTTTTTTTAATTCTTAACTTAATATTTATCAAAAAAAAAATTATAAGATATATAAAATGCAACGTCTCTCTGTCTGTCCGTTAGGGCGCTTAGCATACAGGAACCACTTATCCGATTTAGGTTTTTTTTTTATAAATTTAGACATATGTTCTCTGGTCAGGTTATAGGCTGAATTTTATCACGTTAGGTAACATAAGGCACAAGCAGTGACGATATTAGTGAATAAGGTCCTCGCGAGCGGAGTCGCGGGCACGGCTAGTTTTGTATAGAGTGTGATGAAGATATTAAAAGCATAAATTCATCCTCACTGATGAACTCACCAGCATATGAATAAATAGACTATTTGCATTTACTATGTACCTCCTCCTCGGCAAAGGATTGAAGGCCATGAACCTTTTTGAGGGTCTTATGGATCTACCAACTTGTATCACCCAAAGAACTTATGATATGATTATGTGTAATGTCGGAGAAGCCGCGAAAACTGTTGATACAGCATCAATACAGTTTAGTGCTAAAAACGAACTAAGTTGCAAAAGAAAAAAAATTAGAATTATGTAGTGATGGAATAATTGTGTCTGGCGATGGCACCATTCTTTCTGCGAATGTTCGCGTTCCTTTTAAATGATTAAAAATTACCCTTGATAGTTTGTATCTGGACAAACATTGACCCATTCGTGATCCAGAGAATCTGTCCTCGAGTATTTTTGATCTTCTGGGCACATAAAATTGCCAAAACATCTTTCTTGAAAATTGACGTTGGCCGCTAGTAGGTATTTAACCATTGTTGGATCCTCGTTTACAATAGCAATGTGCAGAACGTTTTCCCCTAAAAAATACAATATTTAATATATACAAAAATGATTATAACAATAAAATATAAACAACTTTTAAAATAATACAGTAGTAATTAATACTAAATGCTAAATTAATGCTACGAGATAGAAAGAAAATCATCATCCTCAAACCGGTTTTTTTATAACGTTCTTCGGCTTCCAGTTGCCAGTTTTTCATCTTTTTCGATCTTCCCAGTCTTCGGGTCTTGATTTTTCTCTGAACACCTCCAAACCATATCGCTCTTAGTCTCCCTCTTCTCCTTTCGCTTGGTACCCACTTTAGAACCATCTTTGGTATTCGGTGTTCATACATTCTTTCCGCGTATCCGTACCATATAAGTTGCCGTTGTTGAATTTTCTCAATAATCGTGGTTTTTTATTGTCATTACATCCCTTATTCTTCTATTTGTAACTCTATCCATTCTTGACACTCCAGCCAATCTTCGCCAGTAATCCATTTCGATTGCTATGAGTTTCTGTTCCAATCGTTTCGTCAATTGCCAAGTTTCATAACCGCATAATACGATGCTCTTAAATACTGCATTATAAATGAGGTGCTCTCTCTGTGATGTTATGTTCTTTGACCACAGAACAGAATTTAGGTGTCTTATGACCGCCTTTTCTTTACTTATTCTACTTTCCACACGCAGAAAGAAAATAATAAATGAATATATCTCTCTCTTTCAATCTGTTTATCCCAATAGGAATATCGGTGACCCTATGCAGTTGCTGCCTCAACAGTCAATCTCCAGGCATCTCGATCCTGCGCGACTTGACTTGACTCGTGCATATCCATGCCAAGAAGAGATCTTACCAGGTGTACAAGTATTAAATGAGGATTTCAGACAACAGGTGGTGCACCAATGCAGTTTGTGCTATAAAGATTTGACACTGCGCCATTTTGTTGTGTCATCAATAAGTTGCAAACGCGCACGAGTGATAAATTGGAAAAGTGTGTGCATAGTGTTGTGTTGTGTTCAATATGTCGAAATTTATACCGAATAAAGAGCATTCGCGGACAGCATTAATTTTTTGTTTTTATTCGAAGAAAACTGCTGTTGAATCATACCGATTACTTCGAGAAACTTATGGTGAACATGCTCCATCGCAAGATACGTATGAACGATGGTTTCGGCGTTTCAAAAGTGGTAACTTCGATGTTGCAGACAAGGAACGTGGAAAACCGCCAAAAAAAAAATACGAAGATGTAGAATTGAAAGCATTGTTGGACGAAGATGATTCGCAAACACAAAAAAACAACTCGCCGAGCAATTGGGCGTTAGTCAACAAGCCGTTTCCAATCGGCTACGAGAGATGGGAAAGATTCAGAAGACCGGTAGATTGGTACCACATGAGTTGAACGACAGGCAAATGGAAAAGCGCAAAAACACGTGGCATTTTGCTCACTCGGTACAAAAGGAAGTCGTTTTTGCATCGTATATTAAAGGGGATGAAAAGTCGATTTATTTTGAGAATCCCAAGCGCAAAAAATCATGGGTAGACCCAGGCGCACCATCCACATCGACCGCAAGACCGAATCGCTTTGGCAGAAAGACGATGCTCTGTGTTTGGTGGGACCGGAGGGGTGTGGTCTACTATGATCTGTTAAAATCTGGGGAAACGGTTAATACTAAACGTTACCAACAACAATTGACCGATTTGAACCGTTCGCTGCTTGAAAAAAGGTCAGAATACCGAAAGAGGCAACACAAAGTCATTTTTCTTCATGACAGTGCTCCATCACGTACTGCAAAACCAGTAAGCGACTCGTTGGAAGCACTCAGCTGGGAAGTCCTGCCCCATGCGGCTTACTCACCAGACTTGGCTCCTTCCGATTACCACTTGTTTGCATCGATGGGTCACGCACTTGCTGAGCAGCGCTTTGATTCATACGAAGATGTGAAAAAATGGCTCGAAAAATGGTTCGCAGCAAAAGGGGAAGATTTTTACTGACGTTGCCCGAAAGATGGGAAAAATGTATAACAAGCCATGGAACATACTTTCAGTAAAGCACTTTTTATCATTCCTCCGAATTTAACATGTTTTTTTTAGAAAAAAAATCCGCATTTCATACTTGTACACCTGGTAGTCGGTCGGACCATCTTGTCGGAGACCGTCCCCTTGATCTTTTACCTTCTACCTTCCCCGTTACTACAAGCTTTTCCATGGCATCCACTTTCTTCATAATGTGACCAAAATATTTCAGGTACTGTCTATTAATTCTATTTGAAAGTCGGTTATTTATACCAAGCTCTTCAAGAATAGATACATGACTACGACGCTCGGTATATGATACTCTGAGAATTCTTCGATATGCCTAGATCTCAAACGCATCGATTCGTCGTTTGTCAGCTTGTTTAATTTTCCATGTTTTCTATGCGTAAGTTACTATGGGGAATATAAAGCTGGATAGCAATCTTAACTTTGTATTTTTTGTGACGGCTGGATCTTTCCAGACCTTAGTGAGTTTGATGGTCGAGTTTCTAGCAATTGCCAAACGTCTTCTTACTTCCGCTTCACAAACACCATTGTTAGTTATGAGGGATCCTAAATAGTTGAAATGGTCTACAACAGCGAAACCAGCAATTTTATTTATGTGTGACAGATCTTCATTACGACTAACAATCATTACTTTGGTGTTTTTGCTAGTGATTTCCAGGCGCTCCAAGATTGATTCTAGGTTTTGTATTGAAGTTGCAAATATAACAGTATCATCCGCATATCTAAGGTTACTTAGCTTTTTTCTACCGATTGTCACACCCCCACTTCAGCCAACCAAAACAGAACTCATTATATTTTCACTATAACACATGGGCTGAAAAGTCCCGGGCCTAACACATAGATGGCGCTAGTTTTATTGCAGTCACCTTTTTTTCAGTTAATACTAACCTTCAAAAGACAGCTGTTAAAATTTCATTATATTATATTCATTAGTTTGTGAGTTATTGTGCTAAGAGTGACGCTACTTTTGTTATTTTCAAAACAATGGATCAAAAACAATTTCGTGTTTTAATTTTACACTGCTTCTTGATGGGAAAAAATACCGTTCAAGCGAAGCAATGGCTTGAAAAGTGTTATGGGGACTCCGCTCCATTAGAAACAACAATAAAAACGTTGGTTTGCTGACTTCAAACGTGGTCGTAGAGACACCGATGATGCAGAACGCAGTGGACGTCCAAATGAGGCGGTAACACCAGAAAACATCAAAAAAATCCATAAAATCGTTTTGAATGATCAAAAAGTGAAGTTGCGTGAGTTAGCTGACATCGTAAAGATATCAAAAGAACGTGTTGGCTTTATATTGCATGAGCATTTGACTATGAGAAAGCTCTGTTCAAAGTGGGTGCCGCGTTTGCTCACTGTTTATCAAAAACAAGAACGTGTTGATGATTCTGAGCAGTGTTTGGCCATTGTTAGAGCGGCGCTGGAATGATTGCGTTGCTCTTGATGGAGATTACGTTGATGAATAAAGCTAATTTTGAACCAAAAAAACCGTGTTTTCTTTGTTAGGCCCGGGACTTTTCAGCCCATGTGTTATATGTTAAAAAGTAAAGGTGACAGAATAGAGCCCTGTCTGACGCCCGCGTCTACGATAAAGGGATCGGAAAAAGAATTATTTAGTTTAATTCTGCCATTTGTGTTTTCATACAAGGATCGGATAAGGTTTACAAGATGTACATATAGGTGTCCTATGCTGATTAGAATCGACCAGAGTTTGTTCCATTGTATGTAGTCGAAAGCCTTAGAGCAGTCTATAAAACGAATATAGGTTGTTATTTGGAATTCCCTGACTTTTTCTATTATCTGTCGTATATTGAGAATTTGTTCTCTAGTCCCTCTTCCTGGAATGGAGCCTGTTTCTTCGGTAGATATTTACGGCAGCAGAAAAATTTTGAGTCTTTCATTTAGGATCCAGAGAAACACCTTAGCAGCGTGTGACACTAGAGCGATAGTTGCTGCAAACTAAAGGGAATCTTTTCTTATGCAAGGGTATAAATGCAACTTCTCACCAGTCTTTCGGTCATCTTCCAGTCTTCCATACCTCATTACACATGTCGCATAGTCATGGCGGTTTCTCCCACCATCTTTATTGTTTCCGCAGTGATATCGTCAGTACTTGCTGCTTTTCTATCCTTTAACCTCTTCCTTCCTGACTTCAGACTTAAGAACATATGGCTCTTGTTCTTCTGCGGCTTTTTTGTCGACACTGCAGTCACCCACTAACTGAGCCACAAAAAGTTTTTTACAGTAATCCTTCCAAACGTCAATAATTCTGGTGACTGTTCTACCTTCCTTATCTCTGATTATTGGTATTTTAGGTTTGAATTCATTCCATAGGTATTTTACCTGTTCATAAAATTCTTGTGGTCGAATGTTCGTAGCATGTTGTTCTAGCTCCTCACATATATTATTCAAATATGCGTTTTTGTCCTTTTTACAAGCCACCTTGGGTTCTTTATTGATTGATCTGATTCTGTCTTGACGATCCGATGTTTTCTTCTTATTTCTGTAAGCTTTAGGGTATCGTCGGTCATCCAATGTTTTTCAGGGTGTTTTTGTATTTTTGCCGAGCATTGTGTGGCAGCACTTGTTATCCACTTCTTATCTGTTCACATTACCCGTGGGGGGGGCGGGATAGAATATCTCCCCCGGTATGTTCTGCCTGTCGTAGGAGGCGACTTAAAGAACAATCTAGATGGTAGATGCCCAGATCCCACCAGCATCGCCCGGTGTGATACCATCGCATCGGCTTAGGCTGCGTGAAGTTGCTTAACGTTTCGTGGCTGTGCCGATGTCCCGGACTGTGGGACCAAATAGCATGATGAGGCACCTGGATACAAAAAATTCCGGAGGTAAAATAGCCCCCCCGTTCGGATCTCCGGGTGGGGGCTGGTTCAGGGGCGTCGACATGCAGAGAACAGAATTTCAAAATGGATTTTTGCAACATACGAGGTTTAAATTCGAACATAAATTCAGTGCACCAACACCTGCAATCAAATAAACCTCATGTACTCGCTCTCTGTGAAACTAAGGTCAGTTCATCGACCAGCACAGTAAACTATCTTTATCCTGGGTACGATTTCTATTCCCGATTTAGGCGTAACTTTGGAATCTGTCTTTATGTCAGAAGCGACCTCTCTTGCCAACGAGAAGAGGCTCTGGAGCCCCCAAACTTTGATGTTATAACGACAATAACGACTCAACCAACCACAAGGTTCGTCTGTATCCTCTATCGACCACCAAGTGATACAAACTTTAGAACACTTTTCGCTTCTCTTGCAGACACCATAGATCATTTACAAATTAACTATCCAAATGCCGAAATTGCCATCCTGGGCGACTTTAATGTCCACTACATCAACTGGCTTAAATATTCAAATACTACCGACGAACAAGGTCGTGAAGCCGAATCATTTTCAATCAGTTGTGGCTTGACTCAGCTTATTGATGAACCAACACGGATCCCTGATCGAGACGGAGAGTTCGCCAGTCTTCTTGATCTGTTTTTAACCACCAATCCGGAGATTTACACGGTCAGCGTAAATCCGCCGTTAGGTTCTTCCGACCATAAACTACTCTCGACATCGAGTATTCTACCAATCAGTGACAGAGAGGCGCCCAAACCGCGCAAGATTTGGCACTACAAATCTGCTAAATGGGAAGATCTCATGGAATATTTTCGAACTTTCCCTTGGTTGGACGTTTGTTTTCGATCCGACGACCCATCTGACTGCGCCAGGGAGGTTTCCGATGTTATTTTGGCCGGTATGGAGGCTTACATCCCTGTTTCGAAGAAATGCCCTTCCAACGGCAAGCCTTGGTTTGACCTAAAATGCAAAGAAGCTGTTGCTTCTAAACATCTTGCATACCGACAGTGGTGTGAAGATCCTAACACCATAAATCGTAACATCTTTGTTCGTGCCAGGAACAGATGCAAAGAAATTATCGACGAAACCAAGGAGGTACACAATCAACGGATTAGAAACAAACTTCTCGCTTGTCCCGGCAATTCCAGGTCCTTTTGGTCAGTCGCTAAGGCAGTTAGTCAAAATTTCACCAAATCCACCATACCCCCACTCACACGGCCAGATAATTCTATTGCAACGACACCTGTTGAGAAAGCGAACTTGTTGGCTGAACTCTTTGCTTCACATTCTACTGTCGATTTCCAAGGAAAAACACCACCTACTATTCCCATAGTGCAGTCAAGGATGCCCGATATTGTCTTCAGACAGCGTATCATAAAACGTATTTTGATGAAGCTAGACACCAAAAAGGCTTCAGGCGCTGACGGAATACCTGCCATAGTTCTCAAGAACTGTGCGAGGGAACTAACACCAGTTTTCTGTAGACTTTTCAACTTATCCTACAGAAAGGGAATATTTCCTTCCTGCTGGAAATGTGCCACAGTTCAGCCGATACCTAAAAAAGGCAAGAAGACCTTGCCAAATAACTACCGACCAATCGCACTACTCTCAATAATATCGAAAGTCATGGAAAAGGCTATCAATCAGCATCTTCTAAAATATCTTGAAGGATTCAACATTATTAGTGATCACCAATATGGCTTTCGTAAAAATAGATCAACAGGAGATCTTCTGACTTATGTAACACATGTTTGGAACAACGCAATTGAACACTTTGGAGAATCTCGAGCGGTTGCTCTTGACATATCCAAGGCATTTGACCGTGTTTGGCACGATGGGCTGTTGGCTAAGCTACGTTCTTATGGTATGTCTGAAAAGTTCTGTTTGTGGCTCTCATGTTTCCTCAGAGAGCGTTCTTTACGAGTGGCAGTCGACGGATTTCTTTCTAACACCTTCACTATCAACGCCGGTGTGCCCCAAGGTTCCATACTGTCTCCTACTCTCTTCCTTATTTATATTAACGATCTGCTGGAAAAGACCGAGAATCCAATCTACAGCTTTGCAGATGACAGTACACTTATCTCTTCATTCACTTTGACCGCTAGGACATCGACTACTCAGACGAATATCCGCAGACAGCAGGAAGTCATTCAACTTAACAAAGACCTGGAAGAAATTCTATCTTGGGGTGACAGTAACTAAGTGGAATTTAACGCTACAAAAACCCAGGCGGCAGTTTTTTCTAAAAAAGTTAACGTTGCAGAACCCGACATAGTTATGTCGGGGCACTCCATCCCTCTAACATCGTCACTCAATCTGTTAGGCGTTAATTTGGGAGCAAATATGTCTTGGCATGAACATGTTGCAGGCATAGCAAGAAGAGCTTCTCAAAAGTTGGGAATATTGTTTCGAACCAGAAAGCTTTACACTCCACAACAACTGTTAATTCTTTACAAAGCTCAAATTCGACCAACTATGGAATACTGCTCCCATGTTTGGAGCTCCGCTCCCAAACATACACTGCATTTGTTGGATTCTATCCAGAGAAGAGCTGTTCGTCTGATTGGACACCCGGAACTGACCGACGGCCTTGATTCGCTGGAACATCGAAGAACGGTTGGCGACTTGAGCCTATTCTACAAGTACTTTCATGGAAAGTGTTCGAAGGATGTGGCCCGTTTAATTCCTCCCAGAACGGTGCATATTAGAAGTACACGTCGCGCTAATGCTTCACATCCGTATGAGGTTCAGCTTGTTACTCCCCGTACAACGCTTTTCAAGCAGTCTTTTATATGGAGAACATCATACCTTTGGAATGGTTTGCCCAGGACTGTGTTTCCCATCGAGTACAATCTACAGCGATTCAAGAACAACATGAATCGCTTTCTCCGCACACGTGTCGCTCCTGTAGTGCTTTAGGGGCTTCCCTGTAGCACGTGTGCTAGATCCATAAAAAAAAAAAAAAAAAAAAAAAAAAAAAACATTTTATCTATATCTTCTGTGATTATTGTTCGAAAAAAAGTACTGTCTGACACTGTTCTCTTGTTTATTGTTGTTTTTTTAGGGATAGTTTTATTCTCATATGAGCCTTTAATAACTTGTGATTTGAACCACATACCGCGCTTGGGCTGGATACATTCAATGTAGATGACCTTCATCTAAAGCTAATCAGGATATATTCAATTTGATTTTTGTAGTGCTCGTCCGGTAACACCCAGGTGGAAATTCGTCTTGGATAATGTTTAAAAGTGGTATTAGTGATAGTGAAGCCATTACTAATAGCAAACTATATTTTCCAATCATATTCCAAATCTGGTCATTGTCATTTGTACAGCCAATTTTAGCATCTCCAATCACCATTATGATCTCTTTGGATGGGATTTTTGTATAAGTTTCTTCAATCTTATTGTAGACTGTTGCTTCATCATCAGAGAGTGAGGTTGGCATGAACACTTGTATGATATGCAGGTTTACTGGTTTTGCCCCAATGGTTATTTTAATCAGGCGATCATTGACAGGTAGATACTCCTTGACACATTTAACAATGTTGTTATTAATAACTATACCAGCAGCAACCATAGGCATTTCTGCCTGTAGTTCCATTCGAGATATAGACGGTATTTCTATCCGTTTGAAAATGTCCAGTGCCTTTCCAATAGGTCTTAGAAACTCCACATATTTGTATGTTTTTTTTTTTTTTTTTTTTTTTTTATGGGTCTAGCACACGTGCTACAAGGAAGTCCCTAAAGCGCTACAGGAGCGACACGTGTGCGGTGAAAACGATTCACGTTGTTCTTGAATCGCTGTAGATTGTACTCGATGGGAAACACAGTCCTGGGTAAACCATTCCAAAGGTATGATGTTCTCCATATAAAAGACTGCTTGAAAAGCGTTGTACGAGGAGTAACAAGCTGAACCTCGTACGGATGCGAAGCACCAGCGCGACGTGTACTTCTAACATGCACCGCTCTGGGAGGAATCAAACGGGCCACATCCTTCGAACACTTTCCATGAAAGTACTTGTAGAATAGGCTCAAGTCGCCAACCGTTCTTCGATGTTCCAGCGAATCAAGGCCGTCGGTCAATTCCGGGTGTCCAATCAGACGAACAGCTCTTCTCTGGATAGAATCCAACAAATGCAGTGTATGTTTGGGAGCGGAGCTCCAAACATGGGAGCAGTATTCCATAGTTGGTCGAATTTGAGCTTTGTAAAGAATTAAAAGTTGTTGTGGAGTGTAAAGCTTTCTGGTTCGAAACAATATTCCCAACTTTTGAGAAGCTCTTCTTGCTATGCCTGCAACATGTTCATGCCAGGACATATTTGCTCCAAAATTAACGCCTAACAGATTGAGTGACGATGTTAGAGGGATGGAGTGCCCCGACATAACTATGTCGGGTTCTGCAACGTTAACTTTTTTAGAAAAAACTGCCGCCTGGGTTTTTGTAGCGTTAAATTCCACTTGGTTACTGTCACCACAAGATAGAATTTCTTCCAGGTCTTTGTTAAGTTGAATGACTTTCTGCTGTCTGCGGATATTCGTCTGAGTAGTCGATGTCCGAGCGTTCAAAGTGAATGAAGAGATAAGTGTACTGTCATCTGCAAAACTGTAGATTGGATTCTCGGTCTTTTCCAGCAGATCGTTAATATAAATGAGGAAGAGAGTAGGAGACAGTATGGAACCTTGGGGCACACCGGCGTTGATAGTGAAGGTGTTAGAAAGAAATCCGTCAACTGCCACTCGTAAAGAACGCTCTCTGAGGAAACATGAGAGCCACAAACAGAACTTTTCAGACATACCATAAGAGCGTAGCTTAGCCAACAGCCCATCGTGCCAAACACGGTCAAATGCCTTGGATATGTCAAGGGCAACCGCTCGAGATTCTCCAAAGTGTTCAATTGCGTTGTTCCAAACATGTGTTACATAAGTCAGAAGATCTCCTGTTGATCTATTTTTACGAAAGCCATATTGGTGATCACTAATAATGTTGAATCCTTCAAGATATTTTAGAAGATGCTGATTGATAGCCTTTTCCATGACTTTCGATATTATTGAGAGTAGTGCGATTGGTCGGTAGTTATTTGGCAAGGTCTTCTTGCCTTTTTTAGGTATCGGCTGAACTGTGGCACATTTCCAGCAGGAAGGAAATATTCCCTTTCTGTAGGATAGGTTGAAAAGTCTACAGAAAACTGGTGTTAGTTCCCTCGCACAGTTCTTGAGAACTATGGCAGGTATTCCGTCAGCGCCTGAAGCCTTTTTGGTTTCTAGCTTCATCAAAATACGTTTTATGATACGCTGTCTGAAGACAATATCGGGCATCCTTGACTGCACTATGGGAATAGTAGGTGGTGTTTTTCCTTGGAAATCGACAGTAGAATGTGAAGCAAAGAGTTCAGCCAACAAGTTCGCTTTCTCAACAGGTGTCGTTGCAATAGAATTATCTGGCCGTGTGAGTGGTGGTATGGTGGATTTGGTGAAGTTTTGACTAACTGCCTTAGCGACTGACCAAAAGGACCTGGAATTGCCGGGACAAGCGAGAAGTTTGTCTCTAATCCGCTGACTGTGTACCTCCTTGGTTTCGTCGATAATTTCTTTGCACCTGTTCCTGGCACGAACAAAGATGTTACGATTTATGGTGTTAGGATCTTCACGCCACTGTCGGTATGCAAGATGTTTAGAAGCAACAGCTTCTTTGCATTTTAGGTCAAACCAAGGCTTGCCGTTGGAAGGGCATTTCTTCGAAAAAGGGATGTAAGCATCCATACCGGCCAAAATAACATCGGAAACCTCCCTGGCGCAGTCAGATGGGTCGTCGGATCGAAAACAAACGTCCAACCAAGGGAAAGTTCGAAAATATTCCATGAGATCTTCCCATTTAGCAGATTTGTAGTGCCAAATCTTGCGCGGTTTGGGCGCCTCTCTGTCACTGATTGGTAGAATACTCGATGTCGAAAGTAGTTTATGGTCGGAAGAACCTAACGGTGGATTTACGCTGACCGTGTAAATCTCCGGATTAGTGGTTAAAAACAGATCAAGAAGACTGGCGAACTCTCCGTCTCGATCAGGGATCCGTGTTGGTTCATCAATAAGCTGAGTCAAGCCACAACTGATTGAAAATGATTCGGCTTCACGACCTTGTTCGTCGGGAGTATTTGAATATTTGAGCCAGTTGATGTTGTGGACATTAAAGTCGCCCAGGATGGCAATTTCGGCATTTGGATAGTTAATTTGTAAATGATCTATGGTGTCTGCAAGAGAAGCGAAAAGTGTTCTAAAGTTTGTATCACTTGGTGGTCGATAGAGGATACAGACGAACCTTGTGGTTGGTTGAGTCGTTATTGTCGTTATAACATCAAAGTTTGGGGGCTCCAGAGCCTCTTCTCGTTGGCAAGAGAGGTCGCTTCTGACATAAAGACAGATTCCAAAGTTACGCCTAAATCGGGAATAGAAATCGTACCCAGGATAAAGATAGTTTACTGTGCTGGTCGATGAACTGACCTTAGTTTCACAGAGAGCGAGTACATGAGGTTTATTTGATTGCAGGTGTTGGTGCACTGAATTTATGTTCGAATTTAAACCTGTTCTCACGTTAAAGCTCGTTTTCCAGAATATGAAGTTTCCCTGTCTGCAGGAGTCCCGTTACGTTCCAGGTGCCCAATGTAACATCGCGAGGCAATTGTTACTGTGCTCTTCCGGTAACCGTTTTCGCATGCGGTGCCTGGTCGCTCACATCTACATGCCCGGTAGCCAACTTCACATTAGTCAGCCGGGAACTAACACAGAGGCGATCGCTAGTCGGGTCGCATTGCACATTAGTGTACTGCCGATCCATTTTATATATGAATATATACAGACGACTAAAATCATCACTGAAGACTGGGAAAAACACTTTAGAAAATTACTATATGGGGTGAAAAGTCCCGAAACTTTCCGAGAGATGGCAGCAGAAACAAAAAAACCTTATGATTTTCAGTTAGTGTCGACTCGCAGAAGATTCATGTAAAATGTTCATAACATTTTGTCTATTAATTTGCGAGTTACAGTTGTTTGAGTGACGCTATTGTTTTTTGTAAAACAATGGAACAATAACAATTTCATGTGTTTATTAAATAGTGCTTTTTGATGGAAACAACAACAAGTCACTTCAAAAAATCCACCATTCTAAATGACAGCAAAGTGAAGGTAAGAGATATAGCTCACATCGTGAAGATATCAACAGAACTCGTGAGGCATTTTTGCACAAATATTTGGATATGAAAAAATTGTGTGCCCGATAGGTGCCGCGCACTCTCAGGATTGACCAAAGATTCAGAATGCTGTTTGACATTGTTTCGACGTAATCCAAAGGAGTTTTTGCATCGATTCGTAACAATGGACGAAACATGGATCTACCAATACACGCCTAAATCTAAAAGGCAGCCAGCAAAGTGGCTGGAATCGCATGAAAGCCGACCGAAGTGTCCAAAAACACAAACATCAGCTGGGAAGATTTTAAAAAGCATTTTTTGCGATGTGCATGGAATAAATTAAATCTTGAGAAGGGACCGAATAATCACCGGAGGCTATTAGGTTGGTTTATTGGGCCGTTTAAGTGGTGAAATCAAGAAAAAAGGTCGCGTTTAGAGAAGAAAAAAGTATTGTTTCACCAAGATGTTGCACCAGCTCACAACTCCACAAAATCGATGGTGAAATTGGACCAATTCAGCTATGAATGGCTTCCTCATCCATCGTATTCACCTGATCTGGCCCCCAGCTATTATTACCTCTTTCCAAATTTGAAAAGCTAGCTCCAGAGAAAAAAATTTGGTTCAAATGAAGCAGTAGGAAACTGAAGCTTTTTTTTTAAGGGTCTAGCACACGTGCGGCAGGGAAGTCCCTAAAGCACTACGGGAGCGACATGTGTGCGGAAAAAAAAAAAGCGATTCACGTTGTTCTTGAATCGCTGTACTCGATGGGAAACACAGTCTTGGGCAAATTATTCCAAAGGGATGAAGTTCTCCATATAAATGACTGCTTGAAAAGCGTTGTACAAGGAGTAACAAGCTGAACCTCATGCGGATGTGAAATATTAACGCGACGTGTATTTCTAAGATGCACCGCTCTGGAAAGAATTAAACAGGCTACATCCTTCGAACGCTTTCCATGAAAATACTTGTAGAATAAGCTTAAGTCGCCAACCATTCTTCGATGTTCCAGCGAATCAAAGCCGCCGGTCAGTTCCGGGTCTCCAATCAGACGAACAGGCCTTCTCTGAATAGAATCCAACAAATTCAGTGTATGTTTGGGAGCGGAATTTTAGACAGCTCGACAAAACGTTCTATATTAAAGATATCCAAATGTTGGAAGACCCCTGAAATAAGTATATCGCTCTTGAAGGAAACTACTTTGAAGATTTTTGGCAAAAACATGGTTTTTTCTTCAAAAGTCCCGGGACTTTTCACCCCATATTAATACCTGTGGCAACTGTACCGTAATATTCGTCGGACATATAAATGTCATTGATCAGCCGGGGATAGAATCTCAATAGTCTCTTAGCAATATCTGCGTGCAGTGACGTAGCGTTTAACAGACAAAGATGTAGAATTGTTTCACCTACGGCACCCCTCTCTGTTAGCTTCCAACACACATGTTTGTATTGTGAAGGATCTAAAATTGAAATAAATTATTATTTTTCGACGAGTTGTGACTTGAGAACTTACATTTCCTTATTTACAGTCGGTCAAGTAAGAACGTGTCCGTGATAATTCATTTTTGGTAGATGCGATTCCAGCTATTCAACAAAAAATCGGTAGAGGGAATCTTTGTCTACGACGCATTTTATTAAAAGTATCAGTCGATTCCGATGTTTCGTCGAAATCACGTAAAATCCAAAATGAGTCACTTGTTTGTGCATCGGTTCGACGCAGTCTTTTTTGTTCTTATCCGAAGGTGCCTAAAATGACACATTCCGCGGCCACTAAATATATTAAAAAGTCGGTATCGTTTGTGAAGAAGTGGGTAAATCGTTTCAACGAAACGAAAACTGTGAGCGATTTGCTAAAACGTAGCTCGGTAGGCAAAGTCACTCCGAAAGTCGAAAAACGAATCGTGGCTTTGTTTTCACGATACTAGGGTTACCAGACTACAGGAATTTTCATGACATGTCCGGAATTTTGGCTCTCTGCCAGGGAAACAGGGAAAAACTGTAATTGTCAGGATTTTTTGAAATCGAAAGAAGAAAATATAAGTAATAAAAAAAATTATACCTATTAATCATTCTGGTAACAAAAAATAAAATAATCAACCTTAACAAAATCGATGAATTATTGGTTAAGTATATTAATTAATTTAATCAATCAAACAGTTTCGTAGTTTTTAGTGTTCCGTACGGAACACTTATAAGATGACTTCGGTGTCTGTCCGTCCGTCTGTCACACCCGATTTTCTCCGAAACTATTTGTCATAGAAAGTTGAAATTTGGTAATAATATAGGAATTGATGGCCTCATCAGAGCCGCCATGTAGTTTTGAAACTTAAATTTTGACTTAAGGGGTTAGTTTTGGGGTGAAATCGGAAGTGAAAAAAATTTGTTTTACTAGATCATCGAGTGTGGTGTCAAATGAAAGCTTGTGAAAAACGCGAGTAAAAAATATATATAGAATGCAATAGTTGCGCACACTTTTATTTGTATTATTTTTTTTAAAATGGCGAAAAATCGCTGCCCCCCCCCTTATCTCGAAAAGTACTGATCAAAAAATTTTGAAAAAATTCTGGAATATTCACCACGGGGTGTAGATTGAACGAAAATTATCACGGGTGCATTACCTTTAATAATTTATCTGGTAAAAATTTCAAGGTCATCAGTTTTCAGTAAAGATAGGAAACAAACTTTGTTGAGAACTCATATGGGGTGTGTTTTGTGAAGTCACTGATCATTTTATACCTCCGTAACAAAATATTTTATTTTAAAAGCAATCAACGTACGGAACACTAATTGCGCCAGTTCTGCTTGCACTTGCACCGGTTATTATTACTTGATATTGCTTTAGCAACTGCATTCGCAGGCTACAATATGGGCGAAGAGCATGCGTGAAGCGCGAGATTTTAAAATTAGGCATACCACATACAATATTCAAACAAAATGTTAGGAAATTTACTGAAAAGTCAGGGACGTTGTCAGGAAATCTCATTATTTGATCTGATAACCCCAAACGGGACCTGAAATTGACGCTACGCAAGGAGCGGCAAAATTAAGAAATGGGTTTGAATATGTCCCCTGAGACCATTTGACAAGGTCATCGGCGTATCAGATTATATGGAAGTGTGTACTGCCCATTTTGTATTCTCTAATTTTTGGAAGATTCTCCACTATTCTTTCCATGACAAAATTGAAGATAACGGGACTATGGTAAGCGAATCGAAAAGACAAGGGTCTTATTCCGGCGTTTATTTTTACTTCATTGCTCAGTAGATGTCCCACTTTTATATTTGTTCTACATTCTGTGTTAATTCTGTGTAGAAACCTTTACTGGGCGAAAATCACTTCGTGAAGCGACTCGCTTGGATCCACGATAAGATACTAGGGTGGCCCTCACAATCGCCGGACGCCAACCCTATTGAAAACGTTTGATCTCCTATAAACAGAAGACTCTGAGGACTTTCTCTCGCGAGTTTAGAAAAACTTGGAGATAATTGCAGAAAATCTCGTCGACAGCATGCCTCGAAGATGCCAGGCGATTATTGATGTAGGAGGCGATTGAACAACTTACTAAGGTAATTGGGCTGTTGTTAGCACACCAAAGAATACATTGATGGCAAAAATGTTCTCGAATTATATTTTTTCAAGAAAACAAGCGCTCACGTTCTTATTTGACAGATTGTACTACCATAAAAAGCGTTATTTTAAAATGTATAATCAAAAATAAATTGATTATTGAAAAAACTTGTAATAATGTCATCTAAATGTAGATCGTTATGTTTCCGGTACTCTTCTTTAAGTTGTTCCAGCAAGCGAGGATTGCTACTGAAAAACTTTAGTTTTGATACAGTCCCTGGTCAAATTATTAGACGCATTGTATTTTTTTTAGTAATTTTATGTTTCTTAAGAGTTTTTATGCAATAATGGTATATTTAAACTACAATATTATTGATTTTTATTTAAAAGAATTGTTGTAGACTACATATTTGTATTTATTTTTAACATATGGCAACACTGTGTTGACAAAGTGATACATGAACGTAAATAAGTACAAACCTGTATCAGTCGCGATCGGAATCGAGTCAGGTACGGACGTGTTTCTGTGGCTTTATGGACTGTGATTGTTTGTTTAAGAGTTTTATACTACTCAGTTATTAGTTTATTTTGTATGCAGTGTTTTAAAAAAGTAATTAGACTATTTTCATTATGGGTAGAAAAGGCGATCTTTCACCACGTAAAAAAGCTGAAGTGAAGGCCCTTGTGATTGCGAAAACATTTACAAACCGAGAAATATCACGAAGATTGGAGGTTTCTGAAGCTAGTGTACGACGCATAAAAAAGAAAATTGAGTCAGGGAAGGAATTAAGCCCGAAAAGAAAGAAAAGATGCGGTAGAAAACCAATTTTCACTCCACGGTCAGAGAGATGTTTGAAGAAAATTTGTGTAGAAAACAGATTTGCTACCACAAAGATAATAAAATCACAACTCCAGGATGCTAGCGTAAATGCTTCTGAGCGCACTGTTCGAAGAAAATTGAAAGAATTAGATTTTAAGGCCTGTCGCCCCGCCAGGAAGCCCAAGTTAACAGCTGCAATGAAAGCAAAGTACCTGAAGTGGGCCAAACAATGGCAAGACAAAGATGTGGACTTCTGGAGATTGGTAAGTTACAGCAATTTAATCAATAATTGATACATTATTATCATTTATCAAGTTTATATATTTTTCCTATTTTTGACAGGTCTGCTTCAGTGACGAAAGCACATTCGAAATTTTGCAGAATAAAGCTCAGTATGTGCGTCGTCGTCATGGAGAAAAGTTTCATTCTGATTGTGTCGTCCCGACGGTTAAACATCCCACCAAAGTGATGATTTGGTCAGTCATCAGCGGCAAGGGCACTGGACGTCTGTACGTCGTCAAAGGAATAATCAGTACAAAGAAGTATTACAAAATCGGTTGATTCCGCAGCTCAGAAAATGGTTTCCAAATGGGAAACCATTCACTTTCATGCAAGATGGAGCTCCCTGCCACACTGCTCGGTCTGTTAAAGCTTTTTTGGCAGAAAAAAATATCCCTCTGTTGGATTGGCCGGGTAATAGCCCCATTGAAAATGTGTGGGAGCTGATGAAAAGAGAAGTGGCTAAAGATGTGATTACCAACAAAACCCAGCTCCTAGAAAAGATTATTCATGTGTGGAATCATTATCCTCAAATGCAGGAGACAGTACAATCTTGCATTGATAGCATGCCGCGCAGAATTAAAGCTTTGCTAGCGGCTAAAGGTGGCTCAACTAACACATGGGCTGAAAAGTCCCGGGCCTAACACATAGATGGCGCTAGTTTTATTGCAGTCACCTTTTTTTCAGTTAATACTAACCTTCAAAAGACAGCTGTTAAAATTTCATGATATTCTATTCATTAGTTTGTGAGTTATTGTGCTAAGAGTGACGCTACTTTTGTTATTTTCAAAACAATGGATCAAAAACAATTTCGTGTTTTAATTTTACACTGCTTCTTGATGGGAAAAAATACGGTTCAAGCGAAGCAATGGCTTGAAAAGTGTTATGGGGACTCCGCTCCATCAGAAACAACAATAAAACGTTGGTTTGCTGACTTCAAACGTGGTCGTAGAGACACCGATGATGCAGAACGCAGTGGACGTCCAAATGAGGCGGTAACACCAGAAAACATCAAAAAAATCCATAAAATCGTTTTGAATGATCGAAAAGTGAAGTTGCGTGAGTTAGCTGACATCGTAAAGATATCAAAAGAACGTGTTGGCTTTATATTGCATGAGCATTTGACTATGAGAAAGCTCTGTTCAAAGTGGGTGCCGCGTTTGCTCACTGTTTATCAAAAACAAGAACGTGTTGATGATTCTGAGCAGTGTTTGGCCATTGTTAGAGCGGCGCTGGAATGATTGCGTTGCTCTTGATGGAGATTACGTTGATGAATAAAGCTAATTTTGAACCAAAAAAACCGTGTTTTCTTTGTTAGGCCCGGGACTTTTCAGCCCATGTGTTAAATATTGACTTTTACTAACATTAATTTCACTTTTCTTTAAAACTTAATAAACTTATGCTTTTCTAAATTAATGCTGATTTATTTATGTCAAATAAATAGGTAATTGATTGGATAATATAAAAATAAAAAACAAATCAATTTAAAATAATAAAACGGTACAATATCACTCGGTAATTAATATTTTACATGAAATCTTGCAGTGCGTCTAATAATTTGGCCAGGGACTGTATATCCTTACAGGAAATATTTGATAGGCCCCAAATCAAGTTTACGTAGAGGCCAACTTATATCTGCCTCTGAGTTGATTTTTGCATCAGCTATATCTTGTAGAAGTGCAGACATAAAACTTTATAAAGAATGTATTCTAACGAATCTCGGAGCATATTTATGGTGCTTAATCATCTGCATATTTTTATTTTTTAAGGTACGGAACCTTAAAATTATAATAAGAACGTGTAGAAAGGTAGGCAGGGTCTTTTTTAAGTTGAGGCATTATTTTTACCTGCTTATAGACTTAATAAAGAAATTACTTCGTCATTAATTCTCAAAAAAAGCTATTTCAACAATACACCTTAAAAATTGGTAAAATGATTTACGCAAACATGCAGATTGCTGAGACTGTGGACATCTCAACTGAACGAGTGCAGAAGATTTTAACACCTTATTTAGATATGAGAAAGCTTTCCGTAAGGTGGTCGCCGCAATTGCTCACAATTGACAATAAACACGCACGTCTGTTAACTTTCTAGAGAATGTTTGACGATTTAAAGCACAATTGGAATGATTTTTGGCGTCGATTCATAATTGTTGATGAAACATGGATTTATCCCAGCACACCAGAGACCAAAGAACAGTCCAAACAGTGGGTTTTCCGTGGCGAACCGGTACCAAAGAAGGCCAAGGCGACTTTATCGCCCAACAAAGTCATGGCTACATTGTTTTAGGATGCACGCGACATAATCCACGTTGATCACCGTGAAAAGGGCAACACGATTAATGGAGAGATTATGTCAACTTATTGGATCGTTTCAACCATGCTCTGGCGAAGAAAAAAATTTCTCATTCACCAAGACAATGCACGCGTGCACACTTATGTCATCGTCAAGGCAGTTAGGATACGAATTGCTTCCGTATCCACCATATTCGCCAGATTTAGCCCCCAGCGATTACTTCCTATTTCCTAATATGAAAAAATGGCTCGGCGGAAAACAATTTGACGCCAACGATGAGGTGACTGCTGAAATAAACGCCTATTTTGAAGGGTTGGAGAAATCGTAGTTTTTAGAAGGAATACAAAAGATAGAAAAACGATGAACTAAGTGCATTCAACTAAAAGGAGACTATGTTAAAAAATAAAATAAGTTTCACACATAAAATTTTTTTTTTGTCAAGGCCAGGTACTTATCATTCAACCCTCGTATGACTATCTCACAGTAAAGAATACGATCTCTATTTTATGGGGAGTATTAATAAAAAAATGACTGGTTTATATAATCAAAAAAAAAATCATATAATCAGTAAAAAACTGCAATACTCTCTTTTAAAATCACATGAATCAAACTATATGTTCTCTGCCAACGGATATTAAAGAATAAAATTCAGATGTGGATGATACAGACGACAAAAAATTGTAAGGTATGCCAAAAAAAAACGCGATATGTAAATAAAACTAAAACTTTTTTGCAATGTAGGGCCAGATATCTTTAATATTATTTATTATGAAGTTGGAAGTGTTTCGTCACTTAAAAATCTTGAGACCTAAAAAAAGAATGTCGGAGGGTTATTTTCTGTTAGCAGTACATTTCCGTCAACTTAACCGTTTGTATTCTAAAATTTCATTTAATAAAAAAAAGTTCCAAATTAGGAATAATAAATAATAACAAACTTTTCTGATATTCTTCTTCTGTTATGCCTGGGCCTTCGTCATCAATCTCAAAATCTTCAGGATTTTCCATAGCTTTTAATTGTGGCAACTGTAACAAATATGGAAATTATTAAACAAAATTTTTTTGTTAACATAATTTTCTAGAGTATGGTTCTCGTAATTAAAAGATATATTGTTAATCGTAGACAGAGTGCAGTACTTGAAACTTCTGACTTGAAATTTGTCGACCACTTACCAACTTGTGCTTTGGTCGTTCTTTATTTCGCAGCAGTACTAATTGCGATATTGGTATATACCTCCCTTCGCCTTTGTTATATAAAAACTGTTCCACCTAGAAAGCAAATTAAAACAATTTATGCACAAAATAAGAGGTAAAAATATCATGTTTACTAACGTCCAGTGTTTGTTTTTTCGACGTTAATTTTTACTGTTCCGTACGAAACACTTATAAGATCACTTCGGTGTCTGTCTGTCCGTCTGTCACACCCGATTTTCTCCGAAAACTATTTGTCATAGAAAGTTGAAATTTGGTAATAATATAGGAATTGATGGCCTCATCAGAGCCCTGTAGTTTTGAAAGTTAAAATTTGACTTAAGGGGTTAGTTTTGGGGAGTGACATCGGAAGTGAAAAAAAATTTTTTTTACTAGGTAATCGAGTGTGGTGTCAAATGAAAAGCTTGTGAAAACACGAGTAAAATATATATATATATATATATATATATATATATATATATATATATATATATATATATATATATATATATATGTATAATGTAATACTTGCGCGCACTGTTCTTTGTATTATTTTTAAAAAAATCGCGAAAAATCGCTGTCCATCCGACTTATCTCTAAAAGTACTTATCAAAAAATTTTGAAAAAATTCTGGAATATTCTCCACGGGGTGTAGATTGAACGAAAATTACCCCGAGTGCATTACCTGTAATAATTTATCTGGTATATAAAAAAAAACAGAAATTTCAAGGTCATCAATTTTCAGTAAAGATTGGAAATAAACTTTGTTGAAAACTCATTTGGGGTGTGTTTTGTGAAGTCACTGATCATTTTATACTTCCGTTACAACATTTTTTATTTTAAAAGCAATCAACATACGGAACACTGCGCAAGTTCAACTTGGACTTGACCGGTTATTTAAATATATTTTAGAACAAGATAGGATATGACTTATTCAAACAACACAGGAGAAATCAAGAAGAATTATATATATAAGGGCTATAATATATGGCATATTCCTATCAAGAGGAAAATTCTTAGTAAATATTTTCAAAAATCTGAAAACTCAACAAATATTTAATTTTAATTTAATAATAAATATATTTTACCTAAAAATTTCATAAATAGGGACTCTTAATTTTAAACAGAAGCTCTATGCAGCATTTTACATTCATTTTTTTCAATCTTTTTCTTCTCTACCATAAATAAGCAAGAAAAACTAGCTCTTGACATAAAAATTTTTACAACGTAAACTTTTACGAACATCAAAGAGTCCAAAGCTCTACACCTGGCTTACCAGGAGTACAAGTATGAGATGCGGATTTCAGACAACAGATGGTGCACCAATGCAGTTTGTGCGATACAGATTTGACACTACGCCATTTTGTTGTGTCATCAACAAGTGACAGACGCGCACGAGTGATAAATTGGAAAAGTGTGTGCATAATGTTGTGTTGTTGTGTTCAATATGTCGAAATTTATACCGAACAAAGAGCATTCGCGGACAGCATTAATTTTTTGTTTTCATTTGAAGAAAACTGCTGTTGAATCATACCGATTACTTCGAGAAGCTTATGGTAAACATGCTCCATCGCAAGATACGTGTGAACGATGGTTTCGGCGTTTCAAAAGTGGTGACTTCGATGTTGCAGACAAGGAACGTGGAAAACCGCCAAAAAAATACTAAGATGTGGAATTGCAAGCATTGTTGGACGAACATGATTCGCAAACACAAAAACAACTCGCCGAGCAATTGGGCGTTAGTCAACAAGCTGTTTCCAATCGGCTACGAGAGATGGGAAAGATTCAGAAGCCGGTAGATGGGTACCCCATGAGTTGAACGACAGCCAAATAGAAAAGCGCAAAAACACGTGTGACATGTTGCTCGCTCGGTACAAAAGGAAGTCGTTTTTGCATCGTATAGTTATAGGGGATGAAAAGTGAATTTATTTTGAGAATCCCAAGCGCAAAAAATCATGGGTAGACCCAGGCGCACCATCCACATCGACCGCAAGACCGAATCGCTTTGGCAGAAAGACGATGCTCTGTGTTTGGTGGGACCAGAAGGGCGTGGTCTATTATGAGCTGTTAAAACCTGGGAAACGGTTAATACTAAACGTTACCAACAACAATTGACCGATTTGAACCGTTCGCTGCTTGAAAAAAGGCCAGAATACCGAAAGAGGCAACACAAAGTCATTTTTCTTCATGACAATGCTCCATCACATACGGCAAAATCAGTTCGCGATACGTTGGAAGCACTCAGCTGGGAAGTTCTACCCCATGCGGCTTACTCACCAGACTTGGCTCCTTTCGATTACCACTTGTTTGAATCGATGGGTCACGCACTTGCTGAGCAGCGCTTTGGTTCGTACGAAGATGTGAAAAAAATGGCTCGATGAATGGTTCGCAGCAAAAGGGGAAGATTTTTACTGGCGTGGTATTCACAAATTGCCCGAAAGATGGGAAAAATGTATAACAAGCGATGGAGCATACTTTGAATAAAGCACTTTTAATCATTCTTCAGAATTTAACATGTTTTTTTAGAAAAAAAACTCCGCATTTCATAGTTGTATACCTGGTAAAAGCAATAGAAGATCCAGAAAATACGATCTTTTGAATAAAATGAAATACATTTCGATTGGGCAAGAGGTAAAACGTTAATAAGCTTCCAAAAGCTGCAAAAATAAAAAATACCTTTGTTTTGATTGCATGATCAATCTCAGCAAACTGTTTGTTTTGTGTGGCTCGTTTCATTAATTCAACCAACAATCCTCCACCTAAAAGTAAACTTAAAAAGCATCTTGTGCATATAATAAAAAATCAAAATAAAATTTTTTAATGTCTATTCTTACCTTTTAAATCACAGAGCTTGTATATGGGTTGTGTTGATGCACCCGCCTGTTTTTTAACACCACTTGTAACATTACCCTCTGTATTTCCCATTTTTAAATATTTGATTTATGTATTTATATTGTATATTAATAACAAAATTCAAGTAATAAGTGCCACAATAACAATTACCCTAAAAAAAATAATGTAAACGTTTTGTTTGATATTCATTATTCCCTATTACATTGTTTAGCCGATAGGTAGTTTATAGCTTTTTGCTGTTTCATTGAAAGTACAGACGTTCAAAAGTATATACTACCCGGGCGTGGCATATGCGTCGCCAAACCAGGACAGGCATGTTTTACTTCATATCAGAGCTCGTCAGTCAGCCTAAGTGAAGAGGCAAGTCGTAAACACCCTGCCATAGCAGGAGTGATTTAAAAAGCATAGACTCAAAAGTGTCAGTAGCTTACAAATCTCAACGCCATTCGGTGTGAAACCGCCAAAACTTTTAATTCAGAGCAAAACTTATAGATTAAATAAGATTTAGAACGTTTGTTATTATAACCGAACGTCACTCATATCTGAGACAAGCCTGTCTTTCAAAGCCCTGAATGACTGACCAACATATTTTCATCGCCGTGTTACCATTCAGTTCTGTACATAATGTTCGATTTTTGCAAATTTTTAGTTTTACCTTTTAGTCTTGTGAAAACCAAATCAGCTGTTCTTATTGATTTATTATATATATATATATATATATATATATATATATATATATATATATATATATATATATATATATATTTATATATACGGTAGAACCCCAATTAACCGAGTCGCGATTATCCGAGCTCCAGATTAACCGAGCCAATCTAAGAACCTGATTATCCGAGGTACGCTCGTCTATGCTGAGTATTAACCGAGCTTCTAAAATATGTATGTACATATTTCCATTTAAAATCGTCGGGGCCTTCGGGGAATCCCCCTGGCCCGTGTAAGGGGTTCCCCTATTTATGTTTTTGGACTCTTTCAGCATGTAAATTTGCATGAATGCAGTACGTTATAGCGTTTACTACGGAGAAGTACGAGTATGCTCACATAATTTATTTGGTTGGAGTACTGGTAATTAAGTGTAATTAATCCGAACTGCTTTGTTTGAATTTTTGTTTGTCGTATTATAATGGAGCAAAACAAGCGTAAAAGAATCGTCGTTCCTGTTGAAGAAAAATTAAAAGCCATCAGAAGAATTGAAGCAGGAGAGACAATTAAAGTTGTTGCACGAGATTATGGAGTAGGTGAGGTAACAGTTGGAGATTGGAAAAGAAACCGCACAGAAATAGAAGAGTGGTGTATAAATCAAGCCTCCTCGTTCTCAGGAAGAAAATCAATGAAAACCGGCGACTATGAAAAGGTTAACGAAGCTTTATTCATGTGGTTTAACCAACAGAGATCAAAAGGTGTGCCTCTGTCAGGTCCAATTTTACAACAGAAAGCAATAATGATTAGTAGGCAATTCCCAGAGATAGATCGGTTTACCGCCAGTTCTGGATGGCGTGACCGCTGGAAAAAACGGTACGGTGTACGACAACTGACTGTATGTGGTGAAAAACTTTCTGCTGATGTGTCATCAATTGAGAAGTTTAAACAGAACTTTAAAAAGCAAATCGAAGATTGTGGATACACATGTGATCAAATTTACAACTGTGACGAAACTGGTCTGAATTATAAAATGCTTCCATCAAAAACATTGGCATCTCGACAAGAAAAATCAGCTCCTGGGCACAAACGAAGTAAGGAAAGATTAACTATAATGGTATGTTCCAATGCATCTGGCAAGCACAAAATCCCACTGATGGTGATTGGCAAGTCTGCACGTCCAAGAGCTTTAAAAGACATCTCACCCAAAGCCCTACCAGTCTATTACAAAAGTCAGAAGAGCGCATGGATGGATGCGACCTTATTTACTAACTGGTTTGAAGAAGAGTTCGTGCCATTTGTGACTAAATTTTTGAACAGAAACCGTCTTCCTATTAAAGCAGTTTTGTTAATGGATAATGCCCTCTCTCACCCTGGAGAAGGACTTCATGTGGGCGAAATTGTTGTAAAATTTTTTCCTCCAATTGTAACCAGCATAATGCAACCAATGGATCAAGGCATCCTCGAAAACATTAAAAAAAAATTATAGGCGTTTATAACTTGAACATCTGTTAGAATACACAGAAAAGGAGGATATTATCAATGGGATGAGAAAGGTTACACTGAAAAATGTTATTTACTGGGTAAGTCAAGCTTGGGATTCTGTGCGTACTACCACTATTCAAAAATCTTGGTCAAAAGTTACTGATTTTGGGGACTATAGTGACAGTGAAGATGATACTCCATTAAATGAATTAGCTTTGAAATTGAGAAGCCATGGAGAAATGTCCTGTTCAAATTTTGACAGCGAGATAGAAGAAAAAGAAAAAAGTTTATTTGAATTAATGCAAAAATTAAAAGGTTGCGAAAATATGACAAGAGAAGACGTTGTTGAATGGATTACAGCAAATTATTTAGAAGAAGAAATGAGTATTGAAGAAATAACGAATGCCTTTCAGGAAACCAAAAAATCAGATGACGATGACGAAGCGGCGGTGGATGAACAGTCTCCCACTAAGATCTCTCATCAAGAAGGTTTTGCTTCTTTGGAAAAAGCTTTGAGGTAATATCGAACAACAACCAGAGGCAATCTCAGCGGATTTGCTTCTTCTTATTCGATGGAGAAACATTGCAGCGAGAAAAAGAAGATGCAATATGAAACAGAAGCGCATAGATACCTATTTCACTGTTTTATAATGTATGTACCTATTTATATGTTAAAAACGTTAATACATCGGTTTAAAGTGTTGGTGTTTATTTTTTGAATTATTAAAAAACAAATCCGGATTATCCGAGTTTTCAATTATCCGAGGAGGGTGCCCCCCACGTTACCTCGGATAACCGGGGTTCTACTGTATATATATATATATATATATATATATATATATATATATATATATATATATATATATATATATATATATATTGCTTTGTATACCATTCGGTCACTATCTCATTATTTTTGTGGTGTAAGGTTAAATCTAGAAAATTGATAGTTTGGTTATTTTCATATTCTATGGTGAATTGTAGTTTTTTATGGAAAGAATTAAATTTAGATAGAATTTCCTCACCTTTATCTTTCGGGATTGCTGTAATGCAGTCATCCACATATCTAAAAAAGAAAGGGATCCCATAACCTAAATTAGGTATGATAGTATCTTACAAGCTTTCCAGTACCATTTGAGCAATAACATTTTGGTCTTTCACTATATAGAGTGTCGATTGTATATATATATATATATATATATATATATATATATATATATATATATATATATATATATATATATACGAGTATATATATATATATATATATATATATATATATATATATATATATATATATATATATGTATATATATATATATATATATATATATATATATATATATATATATATATATATATATACATATATACATATATACATATATACATATATACATATATACATATATACATATATACATATATACATATATACATATATACATATATACATATATACATATATATACATATATACATATATACATATATACATATATACATATATACATATATACATATATACATATATACATATATACATATATACATATATACATATATACATATATACATATATACATATATACATATATACATATATACATACATACATATATACATATATACATATACATACACAAAAAAAAAAAGATAATACTAAAAAATCGAACGTTAGGTATACAATTGGCCGATAACACTGCGATAAAAATGTGTTTGTCCTACATTCAGGTCTTTGAAAGACAGTCTTGTGTCACATACGAGTAACGTTAGGTTAACACCTAATGGCCTATTACTACACCAAAGTATATTATTCTGACATTCATTTTCATAAGGTTGAAGAACTTGATTTAGCGAAGAACTCTTTCACATACGTTTTTTGATAACTATTAATAAACAACAATGAACGATGAACCAGAAATCAAATTTATAAAATCTAAATATGATTTATTGCAATTTGTTATGTAGCTATGAACAGGAAAATCAACCCAACTATGAAATTAAATGTTTATTAATTTACATATATATTTTTTTGTTTACCTTTTGTTTCGTTCCCTAATAAGTGTTTTTTATAAACTCTATTTTTAACTTTAGTAACTTAAAATTGCTTACTTTGTCTGATCTAAAATATTCAAAAATATACCATGATAATTGATCAAACAATTTAAAGTTTGATCAATAAAATCTTGTGGTTGACGTAAAAATCCATTTAACATTTGGAAAATTTATTGAGTAGCTAGACTGATGGGTGTGATGAAAAAAAAAATAATATCGGTAGTTCTATATCTAAAACGGTAATTCTCACTTTTATAAAGCGCCAGGCAGCACACTGTCACAGATATTATTAAAATTGAGTACCTTGGAATGGTCTGGTAAAATAAACCCAACTTAGTCTTATTTCAAGAAGCTTCAATTATCCAAATATTAGACCATCGAAACATCCACTCTCTATTCAAAATGAATTCAAATAGAAAATAAAACACAGGGCTTCGATACCGGTTTTTAGTTCTCCACTTCATCTTCAATCATCACGAACGATTCCGGGCCTTTACGAATTATATTTTGCATGTTAAGGATTAATTACATATTGCTTCTTGCGTTCTTGCTTCCTGGGCTAGAGTGAAGAGCTAAGATTTCTTTTGCTATTATAAAGGGTGTTTTTTTATAGAGGTATAAAACTTTAAGTTGGCAACACTTTTTTAACTGGCGGCCATTTTGTCAGCTGTCAAGTGATTTATGTTTAGTTTGGTTTGGCATTTCAACATGAATAGACTGACGTCTGAACAACCCTTCCAAATTGTGCAAATTTATTTTGAAAATCATGGTTCTGTTCGAAATACGTATCGCGCACTACGTCCATTTTACGGTCAACATAATCGTCCATCAGAGCAATTAATTCGAACGTTTTCGCACCACGTTTACTCTAAATGATAATACGCATCCACAGAGACGTCGTACAGTGCGTACAGAAGAAGTCATTGCTGCTGTAGAGCGTAGCGTAGAGGAAGACCCGAATCAGTCTATCCGCCATCGTGCACAGGAATTGGATATGTGTCCATCCACTTTATGGAAGATTTTGCGGAAAGATCTTGGTTTGCGTGCTTACAAAATCCAACTCGTGCAACAATTGAAGCCACACGATCACCTAGCAAGGCGTAGATTCGGTGAATGGGCCCAAAACAAGATTGCCGTTGATCCCGATTTTCATAAGCGAATTTTGTTTAGCGATGAAGCTCACTTTTGTTTGAATGGATACGTCAATAAACAAAACTGCCGTATTTGGAGTGATGATAATCCTCAAGTGTATGTTGAGACACCGTTACATCCAGAAAAACTGACTGTTTGGTGTGCTTTATGGGCTGGTGGAATCATTGGTCCGCACTTCTTTAAAAACGATGCTGGTCAGAACGTTACAGGCAATGGTGACCGCTATAGAGCCATGATTACTGACTTTTTCGTTCATCAATTGAACAACCATGATGTGCAGAAGCTGTGGTTTCAACAAGACGGCGCAACATGTCACACAGCTCGTGCCACAATTGATTTATTGAAGGAAACGTTTGGTAACCGCATAGTTTCACGTTTCGGACCCGTGAATTGGCCTCCAAGATCGTGCGATTTAACGCCGCTAGACTATTTTCTGTGGGGATATGTGAAGTCGCTAGTCTACGCCGATAAGCCCGAAACGATTGACCACTTGGAGGACAACATTCGCCGCGTTATTGCCGATATACGGCCACAAATGTTGGAAAAAGTCATCGAAAATTGGACCTCCAGATTAGACTACGTCCGAGCCAGCCGTGGCGGTCATATGCCAGAAGTCATATTTAAATTAAGAATGCCAGAAGATCTTTCGAATAAAGTAAATCTCATGTCAATTTAAAAAATTCATCTTTGTTTTATTCCATTTCAAAGTTCTATACCTCTATAAAAAACACCCATTTATAAGCAGGCAGGTACTCATTTTTAAGATTAAGAGAAGATATTATTTTGTAGCTTTATTATCTTTCAAGTTGTTTCAGCGAAGCTGATAAATTAAAATCTAGTATTTAAACAATTAAAATTAGGAACAAGACCTTAAAAATGACAAGTTTTAACCTCCATCTATTGTCAAATTTAAAAAATGTCATATACTTATTTAACTCTTTTTTTATTGTCGTTGAAACTCCGCTTGTATTATAATTTTTTCCGCATGTAATGTTCGAATTTTTTTACTCTGATGGAAAATTTCATGGATTCTATGTATGTGAAGAAAATATTTGTGAGACTTCATTTAAAAAAATCCCAGTATTATGGAGCGCAGCGCAGTCTCTTTTACGTGCTATTAAAATGGGGTGTCCAGGAACACCTTGGAAATATCAGATGAGATCATTGGGAGTGGAACTTGTTGCTGTGGCCAGAGCTAGTTCTCATGATCAGTTTGTAGAAGTTATTTTGGAAGGTATTCCGACAGCAGCAAAAGAGCGAGGTATCTCATAATAAACAACAATATTTTTATATTAATGGAATAAAATCACTGAGAATACTTTAACAATGCAGTGTTTTCTGGCGTGTGCTGCAAATCCAAAACGCTCCCCCCCCCAGAAATTTTCTGTGGCCGCCCACATCCTATTTTCTCTTTAATTTGTACAAAAAACTCTGTATTTGCCGCCCCCTTGATGTACCACCTGCGTGCGGTGCACGCCCGTTTACGGCGCACTATGGGACAGAATCGTGCGTACCGTCTCAAAAATAGGTTTTGCGATTCGATGTTGAATATTTTGTTAATGCACATATCTAACTGAATGTCTAATACATATTATATAGAATTTAAAATAGATTATTTCTCATTTTTTCTTAATAAAACTTGACTTGCAAGTTGACGCTCAAAATAATGTCGATTATGTAGAACAGAATTGCACCAGTTTACATGGTCATATTTTCATTATTTTCAATGCAAATATGTAAGTGTGATATATGGTTAGAATGGTTATTAAGTACCTTATTTAAAAAGCATTTAAGTAGACATTTATGTAGAAACTGGAGAGGTACACGATTGTTTTTGCAGTATCAAATATCCTAACCTTATTAGAAACTTTAAATAGACTTTTGACAGTTAGCGATGTCCGCCGATGTCGTAATTTTGATACCATCACATAGAGCATCATATAAAAGTCAAGGCAAAAAAAAAAAAATTTGCCCGAATCTGCCCCCTTTTAAATGGGACGAAAAATACCTGATGGGGAGGGAAATGCAAAATATTTTAAAAAAAATTTTAAGATTTGGTTCAGGAGATTTTTCGAAAAATAGATTATTTCTGACATTTTATTGTTAAATAATATTGTCTACTAGCGTCTATAGCGGACATAGGTAGGCAGGTAGATATGTAGGTAAGTAGGTAGGTACAAGGCAGCTTTACCAGTTAATATCACTAGAACAGGTGACTATTGTTTACATCCCAGCAAGTTGTCAAAATTTTGTTTACAAACTACCGCATTGAACTACATACATACATAAAGTGGTTGTTTTTTGAGAGAATGAATTACATACATACATAAAGTGGTTGTTTTTTGAGAGAAGCTCTCGTGATTTTTGACAATGTGGTGAATTTTCTACCAACAAAATACATGTAATTTTTTTCGGCTTTGTTGCTACTGCCGAACTGCTACTACCTGGTAGAGCTGCCTTGGGTAGGTAGAAACATTTTTTGTGTTTTATATATAAAGATAAATTACTACCTAAATTAAAGTTTAGGTAAGGTGGAAATACTGTTATTGGAAATCATATCATATCATATAAGAACGCGATAAATATGTGACTACCCGCAGATAATAATATTTTTCTCACAGAATTGAAGTATAAAAGTTTTTGATTTAATTGTCATTTACCAGTACTTTATTGTGCTTCGACATAGAGTCTTCACCAACCTCGGTAAAAACAATATTTGCGAAGTACCTATACAACAAAATGAGTGAATTTGTTGTGCCTCGACGAGTATTATGCGAATTTTTCATTGACCATGGGACAAAAAGAGAAGATATTCAAAAATACTTAGAAGAACACCATCATTTGTCGTCTTCAAAAAGTGAATTAGTTGTGAAAAGTATTCAAAAATCGCTTATATCAGCTTTTAACAATCGCTGGACCACATCTAACCGAACTAAAGAACGTTTCTTTAATAAAAATACAACGTGGTTAGACGGTGAATTTAAGGTACAGTTCGACGAAATACCAATAGATATCAAACCTACAACATCTGGAGAACGTGGACGTCCATCAAAGTCTTATGAAGATCTGTCAGAGAAATCGAAAAAAAGAAAGAATATGGAGTTAATTCAAGAATATGGACTCGAGAATATACATAACGCATACGTCCAAGGATTGCGGTCTGAAGGAGAATTGGAAGAAGCTTTTGTTGATAGAGATGAAAAAAAGATCATAAAGGAAAAATTGTTGCATGAAACTCGCAATGCAACATATTTTACGGCGGATGAAGCTTTAAGTCTTTTTGCTGATTTAGATCTTTCGAAATCACAATACGGATTATTTCGAGCAAGTCTGATTAACAAAAACTTCTATATATTGCCATCATATAATATATTAACAAACGCAAAAAAACTGTGTTATCCTCCACCCTCCAGCATTGAAATAGCCGATACAGACGTTAAAGTAAATCTACAAGATTTGCTGGATCACACTACTGCCCGTATCTTAAAAATTGAAAATATTTACAACCCAACAAGAAGAAATCTTAAATTGTTTACCAAATGGGGATGTGATGGTTCATCGGGATAAAGTGAATATAAACAAATTTTAACAGATGAAAGTAACTTGGTCTCAGATGCAAACTTATTTATAGCGTCTTTGGTACCAATAAAGCTGTTTGATACAGAAACAAAAGAGGTTCTTTGGCAAAATCCGGCTTGCTCTTCTATTCGATATTGCCGACCAATTCTGATGGAATTTGAAAAAGAAACGCTCGAGAAAACCCGTTCGGTGGTCGGTGATATTCGGGGTCAAATTAATAATTTGAAAATTTCTGAGATACACATGGGGGACCAGCTAATTGAAATAAGTCACGAGCTGTTCTTAACTATGGATGGAAAAGTTACACAAGTTCTAACTGACACAAGTTCTGGAGCTGTGTGTACGGTGTGTGGGGCTAAACCAAGCGATATGAATAATTTGGAGAAGATTGAATCAAAGCCAGTTAATATGAATGCTTACGAGTACGGTTTGTCGACGTTGCATGCATGGATTAGGTGCATGGAGTTAGTTTTACATATTTCATATAATCTTTCGTTTAAAAAATGGGCTGCGAGAACTCCGGAAGATAAAAAAAAGTAGAGAAGACAAGAAAAAACTTGTACAAAGTCTATTTCGAAGCCGAATGGGATTGCATGTTGATAAACCCCGGCAAGGAAGTGGAAATAGCAATGACGGCAATACAGCTCGACGTTTTTTTGAGAATTACTACTGCTCTTCAGAAATAACAGGAGTTAATGAGGATCTTATTAAAAGGTTTTATGTTATTCTTCAGACTTTGGCATGCGGTATTGCTGTAAATCCAGAAAAATTTGGTGAATATACTCGCGCTACTGCACAATTGTACGTTACACAATATATGTGGTATAACATGCCTTCTTCAGTACATAAGATCTTAATACATGGGGAAAGTATAATTAGACATTTTGCTGTTCTGCCTATTGGTAATTTATCTGAGGATGCCCAAGAATCTCGTAATAAAGATTACAAAAATATCAGATTATGTGACGCTAGAAAGTGCTCTAGGTCCGCAACGAATGAAGACGTATTTCATGGTCTTTTATTTACATCAGACCCATACATATCAAGTATCAGAAAACCATCAGTCACTGTTGCCAAGGAACTGTTAGACGAAGCCAAGAACCTCTTAGATATTTAAATTGTAGTTTGTATATCAATTATTTTTTTTTTTATATTTTATGTAGTGGATTAATAGATGTTTGTCATTTATTATATGCTATTTTCATATGTAATATTAACAAAAATACGAAATAATAGTGTATATCATTAAACTGTATAATTATCATTCAATAAGTTAAGTAAACTATGTTTTTGTATGAAAAAGAGTTATTTTTATTTTTGTATTATTTTTTTATATGCAATGCAATAAAATAATTCTCGCAAAAAAGAAAACCCACTTCCTCCCTCCGATTTTCATAAATTTTCAATAGATTTATCTAAAAATCAATATTTTGGACGGACAAAATATCCGTCCGATTTCCGAAATTTTTTTATGTGTTCAGCCTGTTGACAAATTCTTTCAAAAAGAAGAAAGAATTTTGAAAATCGGTTTATAAATGGCCGAGATATTCAAAAATTAATTTTTCGGACGGACATTTTGTCCGTCCGATTTCCAAAAAAAAATTTATGGGACCCAACTGCAAGCAATACCTTTCAAACAAAAAAAGAATTTTTAAAATCGGTTCACAAATGGCGGAGTAATATTGGAACAAACATTAAAAAAAAAAAAAACAAAAAAAAAGGAACAAAAAAAATACACACGTGAAGTCGGTTAAAAATTAACAACGAATGTACCATTATTTGATAGTATATACATTAGAGATACTACGTACCAAATTTCAGCTATTTACTTCAATCAACGACAAAGTTACATATTTTTGAGACGGTACGCACGATTCTGTCCCATAATGCGGCGGGCCTGTTCTTGAAGTGATGAAAATCGCTGCTCACGCATTTTTTTGACATTCTACAATATTAATAATAACAACTTTTGCTATCCGATGTCTAGGGACAGAGAAATTGAGCAAAAACCGAAAAAAGTTGGAAAATTTCGAAGTTATTTCAATATAACTTTGCTTACACAGGGGTTTCGTTTCGTTCGTAAACTAGGTTTTTAACTAGTGACCTTGATCCCTACAACATATTCAAAAATTATAGATACTTTTGCAAAAAACCATGTATAATTTGACTGAAGGGGCATTTCACGTGAAGCGGACAACCAAAAAAATGTGAGATGTTCAAATTCTTTCCAGTTTAATTATACTTCTGTTAGCCTTTATTACGAATTTAATTTGGTTCTCTTATGCGAGGCCTATTTGCCGAGTTACAGGCTTCTGAAGATTTGGCGAAGTATCAGATATACCCTATTTTAAGACTCAGACTCAGTTAAATCATCTTATGCAAAAGTAAGTTATCAATGATTTATTTAATTCATAGAGCTCTTTTCAGCCATGGCAGAAAATTCGGAAAACCGGAAGCTAACATTTTAATTTAAATTTTGACCAACTTCGACCACTTTAATTATTTGTTTAAATACTGTGGTATTTAAATTGCTTAGAATGTACAGATAATTCTTGCTAAATTTCATAATGAGATATTCAGACGTTTAAGAGAACATTAATTAAAAGTTATAATTTCAATACTAACCTTTTTTATGCGTATTATTGATATAAATGTAATTTTTGAAACACCCATAGATATTTTTTCAATATTTAGTAAGGGGAAAATACAACCCACACATTTGAAATTCTATTTATTTTTACAAGTTTGCTATTTAAACTGTTGGTACTAGTTCGGTTTAATATGAGACCGTTATTCATTGGAAAGAAGGCGTGGTACTTTTTAGTTCCTGAAATTGTTACAGCAGAATCAAAGCGAGGTGTCAGAAAAAATCTGCCGCTGAATGTCCTCTTTGCTGCAATAGATAATTGCAGTTTGGAGCAAAGATGATGTTGCCTTATCGTATAAACGCCTAGGGGTAATGACAGCACTATGTGCAGCCAGCTGCAAACTTTCACCACTCGCTAACCATTTGAGGTTCCTGCCAAGATTATCACTTGGACCTTTTACGTGAGAAGTAGCGTGAAAATGAATTTCAGCATCGGTACCAAAATCTTCCTTGTGATGAAAAAGGTTCACGAAATTAAATCTATTTTTAAAGTGTTGTGAGGCTACGTCTGTAATGTAGATTATTTTTGATACTATTACATTTTTACTGAGAAGAGATTGATGCAGTAGCTGTATTGAAATAACTTCGACATTTTCCAACTTTTTTCGGTTTTTGCTCAGGTTCTCTGTTCTTAGACATCGGAGAACAAAAGTTGTTATTACCACTATTGTAGAGCATAAATTGTGCTACAACTTTTGCTTTACGATTTTTTTTCTACGTGTAATAGTTATTGAACTACAGAGCAGTGAAGGTATCAGAATTTTTGGAAAATTACAAAACCCGCACATATTACGTAGGGAAATACAAATAAAAACAAATATTAATTGTTATTACATAATATATTATCTTTTATACATTATTTATTATTATATTTATGCAATTATTAAGTTATAATACGAAAGTCCGTGCAAAGTCCGAGAGATGGCACCATCGGCGCGTATCGAGGTCATGTTTAGTTAGTAGCATCTCTTGAATGAACGCACACCAAGTTTCAGTCATATTGGTCTATTTCTTTGTGTTTGGCATTCGTGTGAATCAAGGAAGTCGAGTGATTTTCAAGGAATGGACGAAAAAGAATTTCGTGTGGTGATTAAACATTACTTTATGAAAGGCAAAACGCCTCAGGAGACTAAAGAGAAGCTTGATAAACATTATGGTGACTCTGCACCTTCGATTAGAACAGTTTATAAGTGGTTTCAAAATTTTCGGACTGGCCATATGGGCACAAGTGACGCTGAACGTTCTGGACGGCCTGTGGAGGTTACGACTCCAGAAATCATTGATCAAATCCATGATATGGTGATGGATGACAGAAGAGTTAAGGTGCGTGAGATTGCTAGTGCTGTGGGCATCTCGACTGAACGGGTACATCATATTTTGTATAAACATTTGGACATGAGAAAGCTATCCGCAAGATGGGTGCCGCGATTGCTCACGCTTGACCAAAAACGGAATCGTGTGAAGTGTTGCAAGGATGGTTTGCAGCTGTTCCAGAAGAATCTGGAGGACTTTAAGCATCGTTTCGTCACTGTGGATGAAACATGGATACATTACTATACTCCTAAGACCAAACAACAATCTAAACAATGGGTTACCAAGGAGGAATCTGCACCAAAAAAGGCGAAAACCTTTCCTTCGGCCGGAAAGGTTATGGCGACTGTCTTTTGGGATTCGCAAGGGATAATCCTCATAGACTATCGGGAAAAGGATAAAACTATTACAGGTGAATATTATTCATCGTTATTGGACCGTTTGAAAACCGAGCTGCAAGAAAAACGCCCGCGATTGGCCCACAAGAAAGTCCTTTTCCATCACGACAACGCACCAGCACACACCTCAGCAGTTGTGGTCGCAAAATTAATGGAAATAGGATTCCAACTCGTTTCACATCCCCCCTATTCTCCAGACTTGGCTCGCTCGGACTACTATTTGTTCCCCAATTTGAAGAAATGGCTGGCGGGACAAAGATTTTATTCAAACGAGGAGGTGATTGCAGACACTAATGGATATTTTGCAGACTTGGACAAATCCTATTATTCGGAAGAGATCAACAAACTAAAACATCGTTGGACGAAGTGTATAAGCCTAAAAGGAGACTATGTCGAAAAATAAAAAAAGTTTACCCCAAACACATAAGTAGTTTTTATTTTTGCACGGACTTTTCAAACCAGCCTCGTACATACATTACTGATGCAGTTTTTAAAATCTAGCTTGCTTTAAAGATCTTGGTTTTGAATAATCCTCTTTGTCACGCGTTATATTGACTGTAATATATAACAAAACACCTATCTTTAGTATTGTATAAGCCATAGGCTGACGGAAAAAAGGGTCTACACGTGACGTCTTTTTTTTACCCATCCAAATTCTCAGAATCAACTTGTGACAGGTGATCTCTAAATAGAAATTGGAGAGAGGGGAGGTACCATCGTTCATTCTTACTCACTTCTCGCCTCGACTTTAGTTCAGATTCAGCTTGTTGTATTACTCTGATGGGCGTTCAACCCTACCTGGCTCAAGAAATTGAGATACAAGATATTTCAAGAATCGTTTGTAGCAACTTTGAAAAACCAATTTTTAATTGTCAGGACAAAGTGATGACTTTAGTATCCGTTACTAGCACCAACAAGGAGATAGAAAACGATCCGCTGACATATCATGAAACAATCTGACGAGGAGTTGGAGTAGTACTGAAAATATTATCTTTCACCCTTCCCGACGTCTTTGTTCTCAGAAAAAGGGATGCGAAAGGGAACAAAATCATCCATTTATTTAGCTTTTACTCCAGCTTCTAGCAATGTGACACTACAACATAACATTGTCGTAAAGCAGGCTGTGGAAGATAGAGATGTCGACACTGTGAAGACAGCACTTTCCCAGGCCTATAAACAAGTCATCATCATTGGGGAAGATACTGACCTGTTGGTGCTTCTCACTGGTTTGGCCCCCTAACGTGAATAATGTGTACCTACACAACCGTGGAAAAGGTGAGTCTCCTGGTGTACTATATTGTAGTTACTTTTTCAAATATGATCACGATGTCCCTCCGGTTTTCTACGTTTTCTACATGCCATCCATGGATGTGACACCCCATCCGACATTTTTGGCCAAGGCAAAACCAAATGCTGCACTATACTAAAGAAAAATTCTCAGCTAAAAGAATTATTTTTAGTGTTCTTACAACACTCCTCTACTGAAGACACAGCCAACGCAGGAGAGAAGTATCTCATCAGAGCCACGTAGTTTTGAAAGTTAAATTTTGACTTAAGGGGTTAGTTTTGGGGGGTGAAATCGGAAGTAAAAAAAAAAACTTTTTTACTAGGTAATCGAGTGTGGTGTCAAATGAAAGCTTGTGAAAACACGAGTAAAAAATATATATATAATATAATACTTGCGCGCACTTTTCTTTGTATTATTTTTAAAAAATCGCGAAAAATCGCTGTCCACCCGCCTTATATCGAAAAGTACTTATCAAAAAATTTTGAAAAAATTCTGAAATATTCTCCACGGGGTGTAGAGCGAACGGAAATTATCACGAGTGCATTACCTGTAATAATTTATCTGGTATATAAAAAAACAGAAATTTCAAGGTCATCAATTTTCAGTAAAGATTGGAAATAAACTTTGTTGAAAACTCATTTGGGGTGTGTTTTGTGAAGTCACTGATCATTTTATACTTCCGTTACAACATTTTTTATTTTAAAAGCAATCAACGTACGGAACACTAATTGCGCAAGTTCAACTTGCACTTGACCGGTTTTTTTAAAGTGTCGTGAGGCTCCGTCTGTAGTGTAGATTATTTTTGATACATTTTTACTCAGAAGATATTGATGCAGTAATTTGTGTAAAGGGGTATAATGAGTATTTTATATCCTGTCCTTTATTGTAGTAAAATACTGACGATAGGCGGGTGACTTGGTCATTATTCCAATGAAAAGACTGTGCAGCTTCTTGTACTACACGACTGTAATTTTCAGCAAAATGACACTGAACGAAAATATCACACAGATTGTTTCTTTTAGTATTTTAAAATAGTGAGCCGACTGTTCAGCAATGTAAGCGTGGGGTTTCAATATATCCAAAGCAGTACATAAGCTCTCTACAAAAATTACACAGGTCAACATTTGATCTAAAAAAAAACACTCGGAGCGGTATGGTCCTTATGGGGTTTTTGGAGTCGCTGATTACGATGAGCGGGTTGGTTAACCTTCATCACATCAGATTCAAGGTCATTTGAAGGTCAAATAGAGAAAAAAACGTAGGAAAAATCTGAAAAAATTCATGCGTATGTTTTTGAGGTCTCTGAGTCCGAATCCGTAGTTTGTTTGACCTTACGCCTTTTCCCAGAGGTCATTTGAAGGTCAAATAGAGAAAAAATCGTGGAAAAAATCTGAAAAAATTCATCTATTATTTTTTCAGATCATTCAGTTCAAATCCTGCATGATCTTATGCTCAAAAGATATACGGTGGTCATTTTAAGTATCTTTCTATATATTTGGAGTTTTACTTTGACAATAAAATGCTTTTTCATTCCTCACGAAATTATTTATTCTCTTCTTTTTTATAAATTTAGCTCAGTCTCGCTTTAAACTCCAGTATTAAGGTGTAGTTGCATCCAGGGCACCTCCACGTGGTGACGGTGGGCAACGGAGTTGTCTCACTATCCGGCGAAGTCCCTGGGTTACGGCGTTTATGCCGTCATGGCAACTACTCCTAAAAAAATTACGAGACAGGGTCCCGGCGGCTGGTCAGGGTGGTCAGGGTGGGAAAGCGGGCCCGCAGGCGTCGTCATCTTGCGACCGTAGCTCTACATTGGTGGGAAACTTGGCCTCTGCAGAGTCAAATGCTACAAGAAATTCGTCATGTTCCATTAAACTCGACAATTTTTGTGTTGTTTGTGGGGAGTATATTCCACAAAAGAAATTCATGTTTTCAGATTCGTTAAAAGTAAAATATCACCAAATTTATCATATTGATACAAGCTTATTGGATAACTCTTACACACCAAAATCTATATATCATAAATGCCGCAATGTTCTATATAGAATTAACAACCAGGTATTTTCTCGGCCAATGATATGGAGACCCCAACAGACCATACCACTGACTGTTACTTCTGCTTAACAAACTTGAAAGGGTACAACCGAAATAATAAGGATTCTATTTCATATGCACGTGTAACATCTGTGACTTTACCAGTTCTTATTGAAACAAAGTCTGATCATATCATGGAAATTAATGAATTGGGACAAGAAGTGGTAACTGATGAAGATATGCCAAATGAAACATTCGAACACGAAGAAAGAGAAAATTTCAGCACAGAAGAATCTGATGTTGAGGAAAATTATATATCGGAAGCCGAAACATTTAATCAAAACGAATTAAGTGATCTGTGCAGAGACTTGGGACTCTCGAAAGATAGATCAGAGCTTTTAGCATCTAGGCTAAAAGAAAAAAATTGTCTATCCACAGGAACAAAAATTTCTGTCTATCGTTCGAGAGAACGTCCATTCAGAAAACATTTTACTAAAATGAATAATCTAGTCTATTGCCATAATATTGAAGGGTTAGTGCAAGAATACGGTATAGAATACACAGCAAGTGATTGGCGACTGTTTATAGATTCTTCAAAAAGAAGCTTAAAAGCTATCTTGTTACATAATGGAAATATTTATGCCCCTTTACCAGTCGCTCATTCTGTTGTATTAGATGAAGAATACCATAATTTTGAGTTGCTATTGCAAAAATTGAATTACGATCAAAACCAGTGGGAACTTTGTGGGGACTTAAAGATATTTACAATATTATTGGGACAGCAATCTGGAAACACTTCTTATCCGTGCTTTATTTGTGAGTGGAATAGTCGGGCTCGAGATGAGCATTATGTGAGGAAAGACTGGCCGTTGAGACAAGAATTAATTCCAGGTAAAAAAAACATCATAGGTCCAAGTTTGATATCACCCAATAAGGTCCTACTTCAACCTTTGCATATCAAATTAGGTATTGAAAAGCAACTTGTCAAGGCCATGAGCCGAAACGAAAGTCCTGCTTTCATGCATATTTTTAAAGTGCAACCTAATCTTTCTGGACCACAAATAAGAGACCTCCTAAAAAATGATGCATTTGAGAGGAAAATGAATGCCAAAGAAAAAGCAGCATGGCAAAGTTTTAGAGAGGTGACGACTAAATTTCTTGGAAATCATAAAGACCCTAATTACAAAAATATTGTTGGAAATTTAGTACAAAATTATAAAGAAATGGGGTGTTTAATGAGTCTGAAACTGCATTTTCTCCATTCGCACCCTGATTGCTTCCCTGAAAATCTCGGAGATTTTAGCGAAGAACATGGAGAAAGGATGCACCAAGACTTGAGTGAATTTGAAAAAAAGGTATCAAGGTGTTTGGGGGATAAACATGTTGGCAGATTATTGCTGGAGCCTGAAGCGAGAATCAAATAAATCTCATAAAAGAAAAGCAAGTCGAAGATCATTTCACGAGAAACGAAAGCGTTCTCGTTTAGAGTAGTACTTCAAATATGATTTGATAAATACTAAAAGAAGCAAACTCTTATGCTTAATTCATATTAAATACTGACTGCGCGATTTCGAAAATCTACTTGGACACCCGAGACTCTTTACGAAGTATGAGCCGAATCATTTTTAGTAGTTAACTTACGCATTGAGGTATTATATAAGACAATATGAAAGTATAAGTAGATATAACGATTACTGTACAAGTAAGTTATTGGGTTCAAAGGTATTGGGTATTAGAGTTTCTTTGTCGACAAGGATTAAGCATTGAAGTATACAGATTAAGGGTTACTTGATAACAAGGTTGTTCGACATTAGAATTATTAATTTGACATGTATTGGGAATTGGGTTATAAAATGAAATTTAAACATAACATAGCGCACAATGTTTCATTTATACCTCAAGAAACACAGTCGGGCTGGACTTTAAATTTACTAGATATATGGAACGAACATCGAGAGTACAAAAATTAGGTCAAATTTTTTTTTAGATTTTAAAAGTCTATTTCACAGTCAAAACGAGTCAAAATATTTGTATAGTCTATTTTTGATATGAACAATATTTTAAGTTTTACTAATAAGTACCTTTAAACAGTATTAAAACATTTGCTTGCATCAGTCTACCTGCCATTATTTAGCTTATATTTCACATATTAATTCCCTTATAATGACCGAGCAGCATAAAAGACATTTTTGATTGTGATATATTAACGTAAATGTAAAATGATATGTATAAGATATAATCAATAAAAATGTACCGTAAATTAACTTCTGTATGCTTCGCAAGTGTACGATAAAAACAAAATTAAATTTAACAACGCAAAATGACCATACATATTTTTCAAATAAACATAAACTGATGATGAAATGACCTATAATGACCTCTGAAAGGCGGCTTGAGTCAAACAAACTACGGGTTCGGACATACGCATGAATTTTTTCAGATTTTTTCCACGATTTTTTCTCTATTTGACCTTCAAATGACCTCTGGGAAAAGGCGTAAGGTCAAACAAACTACGGATTCGGACTCAGGGACCTCAAAAACATACGCATAAATTTTTTCAGATTTTTCCTACTTGACCTTCAAATGACCTCTGGGAAAAGGCGTAAGGTCAAACAAACTACGGATTCGGACTCAGGGACCTCAAAAACATAACGATGAAATTTTTCAGATTTTTTCTACGGTTTTTTCTCTATTTGACCTTCAAATGACCTTGAATCTGATGTGATGAAGGTTAACCGACCCGCTCATCGTAATCAGCGACCCCAAAAACCCCGTAAGAACCATACCGCTCCGAGTGTTTTTTTTTAGATCAAATGTTGACCTGTGTTATCAATGGGAAGTATATGAGTCGCTATCGTAAAGCGATATATACTTTATATCGCTCGCTAAGCGATATATACTAGATACTAACTTTAGAACACTTTTCGCTTCTCTTGCGGACACCATTGATCATTTACAAATTAACTATCCGAATGCCGAAATTGCCATCCTGGGCGACTTTAATGTTCACAACATCAACTGGCTTAAATATTCAAATACTACCGACGAACAAGGTGGTGAAGCTGAATCATTCTCAATCAGCTGTGGCTTAACTCAGCTTATTGACGAACCAACACGGATCCCTGGTCGAGACGGGGAGTTCGCCAGTCTTCTTGATCTGTTTTTAACCACCAATCCGAAGATTTACATTGTCACCGTAAATCCGCCGTTAAGTTCTTCCGACCATAAACTGCTTTCGACATCGAGTATCCTACCAATCAGTGACAGAGAGGCGCCTAAACCGCGCAAGATTTGGCACTACAGATCCGCTAAATGGGAAGATATCATGGAATATTTTTGAACTTTTCCTTAGACGTTTGTTTTCGTTCTGACGACCCATCTGACCGCGCCAGGGAGGTTTCCGATGTTATTTTGGCTGGTATGGAAGCTGACATTCCTTTTTCGAAGAAATGCCCTTCCAATGGCAAGCCTTGGTTTGACCGAAAATGCAAAGAAGCTGTTGCTTCTAAACATCTTGCCTACCGACGATGGCGTGAAAATCCTAACACCATAAATCGTAACACCTTTGTTCGTGCCCGGAACAGATGCAAAGAAATTATCGACGAAACCAAGGAGGCACACAATCAACGAATTAGAAACAAACTTCTCGCTTGTCCCGACAATTCCAGGTCCTTTTGGTCAGTCGCTAAGGCAGTTAACCAAAATTTCACTAAATCCACTATACCACCACTCACACGGCCAGATAATTCTATTGCAACGACACCTGTTGAAAAAGCGAACTTGTTGGCTGAACTCTTTGCTTCACATTCTACTGTAGATTTCCAAGGAAAAACACCATCTACTATTCCCATAGTGCAGTCAAGGATGCCCGATGTTGTCTTCAGACAGCGTATCATAAAACGTATTTAAATGAAGCTAGACACCAAAAAAGCTTCTGGCGCTGACGGAATACCTGCCATAGTTCTCAAAAATTGTGCGAGGGAACTGACACCAGTTTTCTGTAGACTTTTCAACCTATCCTACAGAAAGGGAATATTTCCTCCCTGTTGGAAATGTGCCACAGTTCAGCCGATACCTAAAAAAGGCAAGAAGACCTTGTCAAATAACTACCGACCAGTCGCACTGCTTTTAATAATATCGAAAGTCATGGAAAAGGTTATCAATCAACATCTTCTAAAATATCTTGAAGAATTCAACATTATTAGCGATCACCAATATGGCGGTGCATCCGTATGAGGTTCAGCTTGTTACTCCTCGTACAATGCTTTTCAAGCAGTCTTTTATATGGCGAACATCATCCCTTTGGAACAATTTGCCAAGAACTGTGTTTCCCACCGAGTACAATTTATATAGCGATTCAAGAACAACGTGAATTGCTTTTTCCGCACACGTGTCGCTCCTGTAGCGCTTTAGGGACTTCCCTGCCTCACGTGTGCTAGACCCATAAAAAAAAAAGCGATTTGTACCAACTCGTGTCTCAAACTGAACGCTCGTTACTTGATTGTCATCAAATAACATTTTCAAATACTCACGAATCGCATCTAAGCCAGGACAATAATTGCATCGTTCACTTGGAGGTGATTTTTCAGTCATTAAATGGCAAATCGGCGTGGGATTAGGGCACATCATCGTTCACAGGCACTCTTTATAATAGTCTGATACGAACAAACGAACGTCTCATAGTAAACCGAACAAGTAACAGCAGTTTAAACATCAAACTTGTAAAAACAACAAAATAAATAGAATTGCAAATGTAGAGTGTGATTTGTATTTTCCCCTCATTAAACATTGAAAAAATATCTACGGGTGTTTGAAAAATTATACAGTAGAACCCCGATTAACCGAGTCGCAATTATCCGAGCTCCGGATCAACCGAGCCAATCCAAGAACCTGATTATCCGAGTTACGTGCGTCTATGCTGCGTATTAACCGAGCTTCTAAAATATGTATGTACTTATTTCCATTTAAAATCGTCGGGGCCCCCCCTGGCCCGTGTGAGGGGTTCCCCTATTTATGTTTTTGGACTCTTTCAGCAAGTAAATTTGCGTGAATGCAGTACGTTATAGCGTTTACTTCGGAGAAGTACGCGTATACTCACATAATTTATTTGGTTGGAATTTTGGTAGTTAAGTGTAATTAATACGAACTGTTTTGTTTGAATTTTTGTTTGTCGTATTATAATGGAGCAAAACAAACGTAAAAGAATCGTCGTTCCTATTGAAGAAAAATTAAAAGCCATCAGAAGAATTGAAGCAGGAGAGACAATTAAAGTTGTTGCACGAGATTATGGAGTAGGTGAGGTAAGAGTTGGAGATTGGAAAAGAAACCGCACGAAAATAGAAGAGTGGTGTATAAATCAAGCCTCCTCGTCCTCGGGAAGAAAATCAATGAAAACCGGCGACTATGAGAAGGTTAACGAAGCTTTATTCATGTGGTTTAACCAACAGAGATCAAAAGGTATGCCTCTGTCAGGTCCAATTTTACAACAGAAAGCAATAATGATTAGTAGGCAATTCCCAGAGATAGATCAATTTACCGCCTGTTCTGGATGGCTTGACCGCTGGAAAAAAACGGTACGGTGTACGACGACTGACTGTATGTGGTGAAAAACTTTCTGCTGATGTGTCATCAATTGAGAAGTTTAAGCAGAACTTTAAAAAGCAAATCGAAGATTGTGGATACACATGTGATCAAATTTACAACTGTGTCGAAACTGGTCTGAATTATAAAATACTTCCATCAAAAACACTGGCATCTCGACAGGAAAAATCAGCTCCTGGGCACAAACGAAGTAAGGAAAGATTAACTATAATGGTATGTTCCAATGCATCTGCCAAGCACAAAATCCCACTGATGGTGATTGGCAAGTCTGCACGTCTAAGAGCTTTAAAAGATATCTCACCCAAAGCCCTACCAGTCTATTACAAAAGTCAGAAGAGCGCATGGATGGATGCGACCTTATTTACCAACTGGTTTGAAGAAGAGTTCGTGCCATCGGTGACTAAATTTTTGAACAGAAACCGTCTTCCTATTAAAGCAATTTTGTTAATGGATAATGCCCCCTCTCACCCTGAAGAAGGACTTCATGTGGGCGAAATTGTTGTAAAATTTTGGATCAAGGCATCCTCGAAAACATTAAAAAAAATTATATTATACATCTGTTAGAATACACAGAAAAGGAGGATATTATCAATGGGGTGAGAAAGGTTACACTGAAAAATGTTATTTACTGGGTAAGTCAAGCTTGGGACTCTGTGCGTACTACAAAAATCTTGGTCAAAATTTATTGATTTTGAGGACTATAATGATAGTGAAGATGATACTCCATTAAATGAATTAGCTTTGAAATTGAGAAGCCATGGAGAAATGTCCTGTTCAAATTTCGACAGCGAGATAGAAGAAAAAGAAAAAAGTTTATTTGAATTAATGCAAAAATTAAAAGGTTACGAAAATGTGACAAGAGAAGATGTTGTTGAATGGATTACAGCAGATGATTTAGAAGAAGAAATGAGTATTGAAGAAATAACGAATGCCTTTCAGGAAATCGAAAAATCAGATGACGACGACGAAGCGGCGGTGGATCAACAGTCTCCTACTAAGATCTCTCATCAAGAAGGTTTTGCTTCTTTGGAAAAAGCTTTGAGGTATATCGAACAACAACCAGAGGCAACCCCAGCGGATTTGCTTCTTCTTAATAGATGTAGAAACATTGCAGCGAGAAAAAGAAGATGCAATATGAAACAGAAGCGCATAGATACCTATTTCACTGTTTTATATTGTATGTACCTATTTATATGTTAAAAACGTTAATACATCGGTTTAAAGTATTAGTGTTTATTTTTTGAATGAATAAAAAACAAATCCGGATTATCCGAGTTTTCAGTTATCCGAGGAGGGTGCCCCCCACATTACCTCGGATAACCGGAGTTCTACTGTATTTATATCAATAAAACGCATAAAAAAGACTAGTATTGAAAAGATAACGTTTTAATTAATGTTACCCCATAAGGCGATCGACCTAAGCAAGCGAGATCAGCGCGGTTTAACTGGGCGCCACATCACTTTAAATTCTCTATCTTTTAAACGTCTGCATATCTCATTATGAAACTTAGGAAGAACTAGCTATACATTTTAAGCAATTTCCTATGGTATTTAAACAAATAATTAACGTGGGCGAAGTTGGTCAAACTTTAAATTAAAATGTTAACTTCCGGTTTTCTATGAGAAAAAAAAAATCAAACTTTGCTGCCATGGCTGAAAAGAGCACTCTATGTATTAAATAAATCATTGATAACTACAGAAGTATAGTTAAACTGGAAGGAATTTGAACATCCCACATTTTTTTGGTTGTCCGCTTCACGTAAAATGCCTCTGGAGTAATAGTCTATTAAATAACATTCTATTTCTTTATATATTATTACAGGTATCTATCCCGAAGATGCACTTAAAGAACGATTCTCTCAAGTAGAAAAAGTAGCCAGAAAAGTAGATCTAATCCCAGCCGAAGGGGCATCTCTAACTGTCCACATATTATCCTATATCCAATCACTATTATTAATAAAATCAGCAAATCCGATATCGCAAGAGGAACTGAACAATGAAATAGTAGATTTTGGTAAGTTTAGTACAGACGATATTTTACAAAGGGCTAAGTACTGGTTAGACAAGGGAGATTTAGCACAAGCCCTAAAATATATGAATTTGCTGAAGGGGGCTCCTAGAAATGTAGCAAAACAATGGATGAATGAGGCAAAGATATCGTTAGAAACACAGCAGGCAGCAAATATGTTAATTACGCACGCTGCTTTTAAGGGTTTGATGTATCTAGAATGTGCATAAGTCTCAAGTTTTACTTTCTTATTAACAAACTTATAATAATATAAAGTTATAAAGATTAATTTGGAATTTTCTTGTAAAACGTGCTGTTCAGAGAAGAGCTGTTCGTCTGATTGACCCGGAACTGATCGGCGGCCTTGATTCGCTGGAACATCGAAGAACGGTTGGCGACTTGAGTCTGTTCTACAAGTATTTTCATGGAAAGTGTTCGAAGGATGATTTATATATATATATATATATATATATATATATATATATATATATATATATATATATATATATATATATATATATATATATATATATATATATATATATATATATATATATATATATATATATATATATATATATATATATATATACATATATATATTATATAATATATATACTAGCCGGGCCCGCGGCTCCGCTCGCGTGGACCTTATTCACTACTATCGTCACTGCTTATTCCTTATGTTACCCAACGTAATAAAATATCTCCCATTATTTCCACTTATCTCCCAATATTTCTCCTTATCTCCCATTATCTCTACATAATTTCCATTATCTAGGCTTATCTCTGCTCATCTCCCATTATTTCTCCTTACCTACCATTATTTATACTTATCTCCCATTATCTCAACTTATCTCCCATTATCGAGGTTTATCTCGACTTATCTCCCATTATTTCTCCTTATCTCCATTATCTCACCTTATCTCCCATTATCTAGGCTTATATCAAATTATATAGAACATATATATAAATTTATAAAAACACGTAAATCAGATAAGTGGTTCTCGAGTGATAAGCGCATTAACGGACAGACAGACAGACAGACAGAGAGACGTTGCATTTTATATACATATATATATATATATATATATATATATATATATATATATATATATATATATATATTTATATTCTTTGCTACATGATATTGTTCCATATTTAAGGCTTTAGGCAGTGTATTGCAAGAGAACGTGTTAGCGGCAAACTTTTCTCCGACTTGATTCACTATTATCGCCACTGCTTATTCCTTATGTCAAAATAGATCCTATAACCTGGCCAGAGAACATACGTATGTTTTAAAAAAAAGCATGTAAATCGGATAAGTGGTTCTCCAGTGATAAGCGCACTAACGGACAGACAGACAGAGAGAGACGTTGCATTTTATATATATTATAGATATTCTTTGCTCCATGATATTGTTCCATATTTAAAGGTTTAGCATGTTTAAAAAAAAAAGAACGTAAATCGGATAAGTAGTTCTCCAGTGATAAGCGCACAAACTGACAAACAGACAGAGAGACGTTGCATTATATATATATATATATATATATATATATATATATATATATATATATATATATATATATATATGTATATATATATATATATATATATATATATATATATATATATATATATTATAGATATCCTTTGCTAAATGATATTGTTCCATATTTAGTGATTTAGGCAGTGTATTGCAAGAGAACGCGCTAGCGGCAAACTTTTTTCCGATTTAATTCACTATTATCGTCACTGCTTATTCCTCATGTTATCTAACGTAATAAAATATAGTCTATAACCTGGCCAGAGAACATGTGTTTTAAAAAAAATGCACGTAAATCGGATAAGTGGTTCTCCAGTGATAAGAAAACTAACGGACGGACAGACAGACAGAGAGACGTTGCATTTTATACATATTATAGATATAGATCATTATTATTATATAACCTGGCCAAAGAATATATGTATGAATTTAAAAAAAAACACGTAAATCGGATAAGTGGTTCTCGCGTGACAAACGCACTAATGGACAGACAGACAAACAGAGAGACATTGCATTTTATATATATTATAGATATTCTCTGCTACATAATATTGTTCCATATTTAATGGTTTAGGCTGTGTACTGCAAGGCAACGCGCTAGCGGCAAACTTTTTTCCGACTTCATTCACTATTTTACGTCACTGCTCATTCCTTATGCTACCTATCGTAATAAACTATAGCCTATAACCTGGCCAGAGAACATATGTAACGGACAGACAGACAGACAGACAGTGAGACGTTGCATTTTATATATATTATATATATATATATATATATATATATATATATATATATATATATATATATATATATATATATACGAGGCATGTTTTTTAAGTAAGTACCGTTTTGGAATTAAAAAAAGACGTGCAAAGATATCGCTATAATTTTATTTTTACATGAAAGCCTGTACCTTAATCTACTTTTCTACATAATTTCCGTGAATATTGAGGCACTTGTCATAACGTGGCACCAGTTTTTGAATACCCTCCTCATAAAATTCTGCCGCCTGACTTGTTAACCACTGTATCACAAATGTTTTGACTTCGTTATCGTCTTGAAGACGCTGACCACCCAGGTGCTTCTTCAAGTGCAGGAACAAATGGTAGTCGCTGGGCGCCAGATCAGGGCTGTATGGAGGATGATCTAGAGTTTCCCATTTAAAAGATTTGATGAGATCTTTGGTCCGATTAGCCACATGTGGACGGGCATTGTCATGCAGCAAAACGATACCCTTACTCAACTTGCCACGTCTTTTGTTCTGGATTGCACGACGCAGATTGTTCAATGTCTCACAATAAGACGCTGCATTGATTGTCTCATTACGAGGCAGAAACTCCACTAGCAATACTCCTTTTCTGTCCCAAAAAAACTGTGCACATGATTTTGCGGGCAGAAATTGTTTGCTTAAACTTCACTTTTTTGGGTGATGATGAATGTCGCCATTCCATGGATTGTTGTTTCGATTCTGGTGTGACGTAGGCCACCCATGTTTCGTCACCAGTAACAGTTTGGTCTAAAAAATGTTTCACCTTCATTGTGGTACCGCTCAAGGAAAGTCAATGCACTGCCTAAACGTTGGGTTTTGTGCAAATCCGTCAACATTTTTGGATCCCAACGTGAACACAATTTCCGGTAATTCAAGTTCTCGGTCACAATGCGATACAAAACACTACGAGAATATTGAGGAAAGCAGTCGCACAATGATGAAATTGTAAAGCGTCTGTTTTCTCTCACCTTTTCGTCCACTTTCTGCACCAAATCTTCATTAACGACCGAAGGACGCCCACTCCGTTCTTCATCATGCACATTTGTGCGGCCATCTTTAAATGCTCTCACCCATTTCCTTACCATTCCATCACTCATAATGTTTTGTCCGTAAACTTCACAGATCTCACGATGAATATCGATCGGTTTTACGCCTTTAGCACTAAGAAATCGTATAACAGCCCGTACTTCACAATCGGCGGGACTCACGATTGTCGGAGGCATCTTAAACACTCAGTAAACAACGTATACAATGAAGAATCAGACTGTAATGGCGTCAGTGCGTAGACATGAGATGTAGGTTACCAGCGCGCATGCGCGGAACGCCGACCGTATCGCTGCGGCGGCGGAATCGCAAAACGGTACTTACTTAAAAAACATGCCTCGTATATATATATATATATATATATATATATATATATATATATATATATATATATATATATATATTATATTATATATATATAATATAATATATAGTTATATATATATATATATATATATATATATATATATATATATATATATATATATATATATATATATATATATATATATATATATATATATATATATATATATATATATATATATACGAGGCTGGTTTGAAAAGTCCGTGCAAAGTCCGAGAGATGGCACCACCGGCGCGTATCGAGGTCATGTTTAGTTAGCAGCACCTCTTGAATGAACGCACACCAAGTTTCAGCCATATTGGTCTATTTCTTTGTGTTTGGCATTCGTGTGAATCAAGGAAGTCGAGTGATTTTCAAGAAATGGACGAAAAAGAATTTCGTGTGGTGATTAAACATTACTTTATGAAAGGCAAAACGCCTCAGGAGACTAAAGAGAAGCTTGATAAACATTATGGTGACTCTGCACCTTTGATTAGAACAGTTTATAAGTGGTTTCAAAATTTTCGGACTGGCCATATGGGCACAAGTGACGCTGAACGTTCTGGACGGCCTGTGGAGGTTACGACTCCAGAAATCATTGATCAAATCCATGATATGGTGATGGATGACAGAAGAGTTAAGGTGCGTGAGATTGCTAGTGCTGTGGGCATCTCGACTGAACGGGTACATAATATTTTGCATAAACATTTGGACATGAGAAAGCTATCCGCAAGATGGGTGCCGCGATTGCTCACGCTTGACCAAAAACGGAATCGTGTGAAGTATTGCAAAGATGGTTTGCAGCTGTTCCAGAAGAATCCGGAGGACTTTAAGCGTCGTTTCGTCAATATGGATGAAACATGGATACATTACTATACTCCTGAGACCAAACAACAATCTAAACAATGGGTTACCAAGGGAGAATCTGCACCAAAAAAGGCGAAGACCGTTCCTTCAGCCGGAAAGGTTATGGCGACTGTCTTTTGGGATTCGCAAGGGATAATCTTCATCGACTATCTGGAAAAGGGTAAAACTATTACAGGTGAATATTATTCATCGTTATTGGACCGTTTGAAAACCGAGCTGCAAGAAAAACGCCCGCGATTGGCCCACAAGAAAGTCCTTTTCCATCACGACAACGCACC
>CM032447.1:10881894-10889394 GCA_019049505.1 Pachyrhynchus sulphureomaculatus | reverse complement strand
CCAAATCCACGATACCACCACTCACACGGCCAGATAATTCCATTGCAACCACACCTGTTGAGAGAGCGAACTTGTTGGCTGAACTCTTTACTTCACATTCTACTGTCGATTTCCAAGGAAAAACACCACCTACTATTCCCATATTGCAGTCAAGGATGCCCGATGTTGTCTTCAGACAGCGCATCATAAAGCGTATTTTAATGAAGCTAGACACCAAGAAGGCTTCTGGCGCTGACGGAATACCTGCCATAGTTCTCAAAAACTGTGCAAGGGAACTAACACCAGTTTTCTGTAGACTTTTTAACCTATCCTACAGAAAGGGAATATTTCCGTCCTGCTGGAAATGTGCCACGGTTCAGCCGATACCTAAAAAAAAAGTCATGGAAAAGGTTATCAATGAGCATCTTCTAAAATATCTTGAACGATTCAATATTATTAACGATCACCAATATAGTTTTCGTAAACATAGATCAACAGGAGATCTTCTGACTTATGTAACACATGTTTGGAACAACGCAATTGAACACTTTGGAGAATCTCGAGCGGTTGCTCTTGACATATCCAAGGCATTCGACCGTGTTTGGCACGATGGACTGTTGGCTAAGTTGCGCTCTTATGGTATGTCTGAAGGGTTCTGTTTGTGGCTCTCATGTTTCCTCAGAGAGCGTTCTTTACGAGTGGCGGTCGACGGATTTTCTTTCTAACACCATCACTATCAACGCCGGTGTGCCCCAGGGCTCCATACTGTCTCCTACTCTCTTTCTCATTTACATTAACGATCTGCTGGAAAAGACCGGGAATCCAATCTATAGCTTTGCAGATGACAGTACGCTTGTCTCTTCATTCACCTTGAACGCTCGGACATCGGCTGCTCAGGCGAATATCCGCAGACAGCAGGAGGTCGTTCAACTTAACAAAGACCTGGAAGAAATTCTATCTTGGGGTGACAGTAACCAAGTGGAATTTAACGCTACAAAAACCCAAGCGGCAGTTTTTTCTAAAAAAGTTAACGTTGCTGAACCCGACATAGTTATGTCGGGGCACTCCATTCCCCTAGCATCGTCGCTCAATTTGTTGGGCGTTAGTTTGGGAGCAAATATGTCTTGGCATGAACATGTTGCAGGCATAGCAAGGAGAGCTTCTCAAAAATTGGGAATATTATTTAGAACCAGAAAGCTTTACACCCCACAGCAACTGTTAATTCTTTACAAAGCCCAAATTCGACCAACTATGGAATACTGCTCCCACGTTTGGGGCTCCGCTCCCAAACATACACTGCATTTGTTGGATTCTGTTCAGAGAAGAGCGGTCCGTCTGATTGGGGACCCGGAATTGACCGGCGGCCTTGATTCGCTGGAACATCGAAGAACGGTTGGCGACTTGAGTCTGTTCTACAAGTATTTTCATGGAAAGTGTTCGAAGGATGTAGTCCGCTTAATTCCTCCCAAAGCGGTGCATGTTAGAAATACACGTCGCGCTGGTGCTTCGCATCCGTATGAGGTTCAGCTTGTTACTCCGCGTACGACGCTTTTCAAGCAATCTTTTATATGGAGAACGTCATCCCTTTGGAATAATTTGCCCAGCGCTATGTTTCCCACCGAGTACAATTTACAGCGATTCAAGAACGTGAATCGCTTTTTCCGCACTCGTGCCGCTCCTGGAGCGCTTTAGGGACTTCCCTGCAGCACGTGTGCTAGACCAATAAAAAAAAAAAAAAAAATATATATATATTTTTTTTTTTTTTTATTGGTCTAGCACACGTGCTGCAGGGAAGTCCCTAAAGCGCTCCAGGAGCGGCACGAGTGCGGAAAAAAAGCGATTCACGTTGTTCTTGAATCGCTGTAGATAGTATAACTCATGCGTTGCCTTGATTTTCCCGCCTTGGTGGGTGTCGGCTTACTCGCCGGCACAACACTTTTGGCAGGTCCATTCTATGCCTTTGTGTGTGTCTGTGTCTTTGTGTGTTTGTCTGTGTCTGTGTCTTTGTGTGTGTGTGTGTCTGTGTCTTTGTGTGTGTTTCTGCGTCTGTGTCTTTGTGTGTGTGTCTGTGTCTTTGTGTCTGTATCTGTGTATGTGTGTCTTTGTGTCTGTCTGTGTCTGTTTCTCCGTGTATGTGTGTGTCTCTGCGTCCGTGTCTGTGTGACAGACTTTGGTTTGTTCATTCAAATATTGCAAACTTTGAAAAAAATACTAACAATTATTCGAAAATTGTAGAGTATATATATATATATATATATATATATATATATATACATACCATATGTATATATATACCATATACATATATACCATATATATATATATATATATATATATATATATATATATATATATATATATATATATATATATATATATATATATATATATATATTTTATATATATATATATATATATATATATATATATATATATATATATACATATATATATATATATATATATATATATATATATATATATATATATATATATATACCATATATATATATATATATATATATATATATATATATATATATATATATATATATACCATATATATACTATATATATATATATATATATATATATATATATATATATATATATATATATATATATATATATATATATTATTTGATCCTAAACCATTGAGACATTTATAAGAAAATGTAATAAAACACATTTTTTTATAAAAAAATTCTTTGTATAATATTAACTATCGTATTGTAAACAATAATAGAAAAAGACAAAAAACACAAATCAATTTGACTCACTATCATTTAATAAAATAAAACAAATATATGTATTGAAGCAATACAGCAATACTAGGGGTACAACACTACTATTTTTAACTTTTTTGAGATTCAAATTCTTATTTTTTCCCTTTTGAACTTTTAGCTTCACTTTTTTTAGTAATTTTTCCTTTACCCTTGGATTCATTTGAATTCTTACTGGTACCGGCTCTTGCAGGCGCCTTTTGTTTTTACCTGAAAGTCATCACATTTTTAATTTCATACATCCTAATTATATCCACACTTAAACACGCTTTAGTGAATAGTATGTGAAAAATACTAATTAAATAAAGTATACATACTTTAATTAACGCATCATCCCCGACATTATCTTCCGTCCCATCTTCATCAGAATGATCTTCTTCCTCCATACCCAGTTCTTCATCAATCCCATCCTTAGCGCTCTTCTTTTTCTTGGATGCTATAGGAGGTGCGAAACTAAGTACCATGTTTTTGTTATATAACTTCGTTAAAGCCACTTTTACCTAGATCAATTTAAAAATAAAGCCTGTTTCCATTGAACTTAATCTCACACTCCTTACCTTAGCATTAATACTGTCATACATATTCCCCTTGCCGAAGCGGTGCAAGAGATCAAACAAATTCAACATATCATCCCTTAAAAGGGAATAATTCTTCATTACATCCAGGGTGTCTTCAATACCAGCTGTTTCTTGTTCTTTTAACGGTTTTAAAAGAAGGTCTCTCAAAGGTTCCGCATAATCCAGTTGCATTGCGTTTTTGTCTCCCGAAACCCTGAAAATAACACTCATCTTTTAATCCTTACAAATCAAATAGCAGAAAAAAGGTAATTCCATGATATATCCGAAATTCATTGTCCCACTTCTCTCGGTGGAAATTTTACAGCTAATTATAGTACACCTACTTTCTGACAACTCGAATCGTGTATGGATGACTTCTATTCCCGATTTAGGCGTAACTTTTTTGTCAGAAGCGACCTCTCTTGCCAACGAGAAGAGACTCTGGAGCCCCCAAACTTTGATGTTATGTGGTTAAAAATAACGACTCAACAAACCACAAGGTTCATCTGTATCCTCTATCTGTCCACCAAGTGATACTAACTTTAGAAACACTTTTCGCTTCTCTAGCAGACACCATCGATCATTTACAAATTAACTATCCAAATGCCGAAATTGCCATTCTGGGCGATTTTAATGTCCACAACATCAACTGACTTAAATATTCAAATACTACCGACGAACAAGGTCGTGAAGCTGAATCATTCTCAGTCAGTTGTGGCTTAAGTCAGCTTATTGACGAACCAACACGGATCCCTGATCGAGACGGGGAGTTGGCCAGTCTTCTTGATCTGCTTTTAACCGCCAATCCGGAGATTTACACGGTCACCTTAAATCCGCCGTTAGGTTCTTCCGACCATAAACTGCTTTCGACATCGAGTATCCTACCAATCAGTGACAGAGAGGCGCCTAAACCGCGCAAGATTTGGCACTACAAATCTGCTAAATGGGAAGATCTGATGGAATATTTTCAAACTTTCCCTTGGTTACACGTTTGTTTTCGATCCGACGACCCATCTGACTGTGCTAGGGAGGTTTCCGATGGTATTTTGGCTGGTATGGAAGCTTACATTCCTTTTTCGAAGAGATGCCCTTCCAACGGCAAGCCTTCATTTGACCAAAAATGCAAAGAAGCTGTTGCTTCTAAACATCTTGCCTACCGACAATGGCGTAAAAATCCTAACATCATAAACCGTAACACCTTTGTTCGTGCCCGGAACAAATGCAAAGAAATTATCGACGAAACCAAGGAGGCACACAATCAACGAATTAGAAACAAACTTCTCGCTTGTCCCAACAATTCCAGGTCCTTTTGGTCAGTCGCTAAGGCAGTTAGTCAAAATTTTACCAAATCCACCATACCACCACTCACACGGCCAGATAATTCTATTGCAACAACTGTTGAGAAAGCGAACTTGTTGGCTATACTCTTTGCTTCACATTCCACTGTCGATTTCCGAGGAAAAACACCACCTACTATTCCCATAGTGCAGTCAAGGATGCTCGATATTGTCTTCAGACAACGTATTATAAAGCGTATCCTAATGAAGCTAGCCTGCCATAGTTCTCAAAAACTGTGCGAGAGAACTAACACCAGTTTTCTGTAGACTTTTCAACCTGTCCTGCAGAAAGGGAATATTTCCTTCCTACTGGAAATGTGCCACAGTTCAGCCGATACCTAAAAAAGGCAAGAAGACCTTGCCAAATAACTACCGACCAGTCGCACTGCTTTCAATAATATCGAAAGTCATGGAAAGTGCTATCAATTAGCATCTTCTAAAATATCTTGAAAGATTCAACATTATTAGCGATCACTAATATGGCTTTCGTAAACATAGATCAACAGGAGATCTTCTGACTTATGTAACACATGTTTGGAACAACGCAACTGAGCACTTTGGAGAATCTCGAGTGGTTGCTCTCAACATATCCAAGGCGTTCGACCGTATTTGGCATGATGGACTGTTGGCTAAGCTACGATCTTGTGGTATGTCTGAAAAGCTCTATTTGTGGCTCTCGTGTTTCCTCAGAGAGCGTTCTTTACGAGTGACAGTTGACGGAACACCTTTACTATCAACGTCGGTATGCACCAAGGCGACATACTGCCCTACTCTCTTTCTCATTTACATTAACGATCTGCTGGAAAAGACCGAGAATCCAATCTACAGCTTTGCAGATAACAGTACGCTTATCTCTTCATTCACTTTGAACGCTCAGACATCGGCTGCTCAGACGAACATCCGCAGACGGCAGGAAGTCGTTCAACTTAACAAAGACCTGGAAGAAATTCTATCTTGGGGTGACAGTAACCAAGTGGAATTTAACGCTACAAAAACTCTGGCGGCAGTTTTTTCTAAAAAAGTTAACGTTGCTGAACCCGAAATAGTCATGTTGGGGCACTCTATTCCCCTAGCATCGTCACTCAATTTGTTGGGCGTCAATTTGGGAGCAAATTTGTCCTGGCATTAACATGTTGCAGGCATAGCAAGGAGAGCTTCTCAAAAGCTGGGAATATTATTTCGAACCAGAAAGGTTTACACTCCACAACAACTGTTAATTCTCAAAGCTCAAATTCGACCAACTATGGAATACTGCTCCCATGTTTGGGGCTCCGCTTTCAAACATACACTGCATTTGTTGGATTCTGTTCAGAGGAGAGCTGTTTGTCCGATTGGAGACGCGGAACTGACCGGCGGCCTTGATTCGCTGGAACATCGAAGGACGGTTGGCGACTTGAGCCTATTCTACAAGTATTTTCATGGAAAGTGTTCGAAGGATGTAGCCCGCTTAATTCCTCCCAGAGCGGTGCATGTTAGAAGTACACGTCACGCTAATACTTCACATCCGTATGAGGTTTAGCTTGTTACTCCTCGTACAACGCTTTTCAAGCAGTCTTTTATATGGAGAACATCATCCCTTTGGAATAATTTGCCCAGGACTGTGTTTCCCAACGAATACAATTTACAGCGATTTAAGAACAACATGAATAGCTTTTTCCGCACACATGTCGCTCCTGTAGCGCTTTAGGGACTTCCCTGCAGTACGTGTGCTAGACCCATTAAAAAAAAAATTGTGGACAATCCAATTTTCAAGGGTTGTTTGGAGGACCAAAGAAACACGGCTCAATATCTTAGGCGCCTGCGTAGCATAGCGAAGTCTTTGGCAGCAATATTGCGTGGCCCAAAATACTGATTTTTTAAGTGAAGGTGGAATGTTCTCCGAGGACGTGGTGTTTGGATCGCTGGAATTATTTAGAGGTCTTTTGACGCGTTTTTACGCGTCGAGCTTGTCCACAACCACTACTGCTAAGTATAAAATAACAATAAAACCTACCTTGTTCTGGCATGGGAATATAACTCGCTAACTATCCTCAATTTCTTCTTCCTCTTCGAATTCATTCCGAACCATGACGGGAAGTTACATTTACTCATCGTTCCAGACATATAGTGACTTGGAAAAACTGTGGAATAGTAAGCTTGACTTTCCAACAATGACCAATTGTTTGTTGACCTGATTTTAGATTCGATTATATCGCTCGTACTTAGAGAATCGGCGGTTAAATAACGACGAATTAGACCTTCTTCAAATTCTACATCGTTGGAACTAAAAGAAAGCAAAGAAATATGCAATTTAGAATCCACATTTATTCCCGTTGTGTTAATTTAGATGGTGGTTTAAACTCCATGATAACAGATAGCGTCACTTTCTTGACCAATCAAAATGAATAATTAAATCAGTCTTAAAAGGATCAAACCCTGTCCTGTCCGGAGCCAATGAAGAACAAAGAAGAGTAAAAGAGACAGAATGATTCATATTATTTCTTTCTCTTTTTAACGACGCCATGCTTTCGCTTATAGTTACTTTACCCCCTCAATTCTAATATTTCTATGCTCCGGACGAAATACGAATAACATTCCCGCATGGGGCGTGCGCCGAGTAAGAGAGACAGAATGACTCACACTATTTCTTTCTTTCTATGTGCGCCACGCTTCTCGCGAGAACTTACCTCCTCTATTCTACTACCTCTATGGTTTAACCACGCTTCACGCGGAAAAATTCCAGTAGTAAGTAATCAAAACTCCAGCGATCTACGACGCGCTACTTGTGAAATTAAATTTTAACCAAGTTTCTGAACTACCTGGTAAATATTGGAATTAAAATTGTGTTTTAACCAAGTTTCTGAA
>CM032447.1:10806894-10876894 GCA_019049505.1 Pachyrhynchus sulphureomaculatus | reverse complement strand
GGGTCGGCAACCTTTTAACTAAGGGGGTGCCAGTTTCCATCCATACAACATTTTGCTTGCCGACATAGGTACTTACTACAACTAAAATTAACAAAAATTAACTTAAATTAACTTAAAATATTGCTTTTAGAAGGTTTAATTACTAAAAAATTTTAACATTTAACAAATAATTTTATTATACTAGTCCTAGGACCTAGTGTGAACCCTGTGCTTGAAGTTCTTTAGAGAGTTTTCTTATATCCGGTTCATGTCAGGTTATTTTCAGTGTCACACATGCTTCCGAGTTGTCTGTTGTCAGCCTGCTTCGGTACGGGTTTAAAATCACTCTCATATGGGAAAAAAAAGTTGTTCACAGATATAGGATGATCCGAAAGCTATAAGCATGGCAAACGCTACTTTCTTAAGACAAATAAATTTCTCTGGTAAACTCATCCAACAAACTGAGTATCTCGTTTGAATGGTTCTGGCAGTCACCTTCTAATACCCTTCTTAATTCTACAAATTTCGCGTTCCATAACTCGGAGCTTTTAAATTCAATGTATTGAAGATCAAAATCATTAATGTCCATCCATGAGAAAAGAGATATGTCAAAGCAACTGCTGGAAAAATCCATTAAATCTGGTTTGATTAAAAAAAGCGAACATAGGACCATGTTTATCAAAATCCTGACCCCTCTCGATAAACTCCTCTTTTAAATTAGTCATATATTTAAGAATTTCGTCTATTAGTGCACCATCGTCGACACTGGATATATAAGTTTTTAAATTTGTGTGTGTTATATGTGTTTGTAGTAATATCGCTGATAAATAAATCTATTTTTAATTTGAATGATTTCCAGGATTCGTATAAATCCAGAACTGTTTTGCATGAACCTTGTAACTTTAAGTTGAGTTCACTGAGATGGTTTGTAATATCAGTAAGAAACATTAACATACAGATCCAGTTCTTATCTTCTAGTTCAGGGTGAGCATCCACTTGATTTTTTTTCCAACAAGAACGATTTAATTTCGCCCAGACATTGCACAAATCTAGAGAGCACTTTACCACGGCTGAGCCAGCGCACATTATTGTGCAATGGTATATCTGAATATGCACTTTGTAATACCTGCAGAAACGCCTTAAATTGTCTATGGATCAGTGAAGAACGACCGACAATGTAGTTAACTATTTTAACCACCCTATCCATCACTGATTTTAAACTTCCAGCGTTCAATAAGAAGGGAAACAAATCTTTTATGTCTCCCAATCATAGCAGGAGCGCCATCTGTCGTTATGCAAAAAATTTTATTTAAATCAATGTTCCGCTTTTCAAAATGTTTAACAAATTCTGAAAATATATCCTCTCCTCTTGTAGTTTCCTGCAATGGGAGCAGACAAATCAGCTCTTCATACACATTGCTATCATCGAAGTATCGCGCAACGATTGCCAGACGGGCAATGTCATTAATATCGACACTTTCATCCAATGCTACACTAAATACAAAACTCCGTTTGATAGCGTTTGCTGTTTTTGGACATTTTGTGTCATTTCGGTAATTCGTCTCTCGATGGTCCGCGCTGATGCCAGTATATCCCTAATCCTGGCCAATATTGTATCCTTATTGGGCAAGTCGTCGAATAAAATCTCGCCAGTACTCAAAAACGTTTGCTTCATAAATTCTCCGTCAGTGAACGGCCTACCCTTTTGTGCCAACGATTGTGCAATTTTGAAACTGCATTCAGTTACCTGATTTTTTCCTTGGAAAACTTTGCTAAAGAATGTTGACTGTTTCTTGTATTGTTTACTTGCTCTTTGTATTGCCTCCCTTTTATCAGCGTTATCTTTAAATGACGATTCATGTTTTATCTGGAAATGTCGTTGAACACTAGATGTCCGGAAAACTACACTTTCCCGACATAGGACACAAATGGCCCGATCGTTTTGCTGTACAAAACCGTAATCTGTTGTCCATGAAGTTTGAAATGATCGAACGTCTACCTTCTGTTTCTTCGCGGCCATAACGCAAACGTAATTTTAATTTTTAAACTTTTCGACGACTATTGACTGGAACGGATGTTACTTCTATACTAAATGATCCAAACGTGTAGCCGCTTGCTATATATATAAAAATAATGTTTCCAAAAAATTCCAATAATTACGTTTATTAAATTTCTTAGAACAAAAATTATTATCTACAACGCGCCCATTGCAATCAAAGGGCCGCCTAGAAGTTAAATCTAACAAAAACTAAAGTTCGGCAATATAAAAAGAGTTGCGGCGCGCGTCGGAACGATTGAAGTCAAGTCAAACAAAAACCGCCTTATAGCGGCTCTTTTGATCTGAATTGAGGACGTTTATTTGTGTTTTTGCCTAGGCTTATATTTTGAGGCTTGCCGTCTTTAATACTTGCCGAAATTAAAGCCAAACCAATGCATCCAGTAAAATTATAAATTACAAAATATATATTTTGTAGTTTTTGGTAATAATTAGTGACCTATATAATATATCGTTTTTGTTTGTATCGTTAAAGTAATACTGTCTTCGATTATTTACTTAATTTCGAAACATGTCACAGATTACTGAATTAATGTGTAAACTTTGAATAGGTACGCGTGCCATTCAAAATTGCTTGGCGTGCCAGAGATGGCACGCGTGCCATAGGTTGCCGACCCTGAGATATATATATATATATATATATATATATATATATATATATATATATATATATATATATATATATATCAAAAACTATAAAAAAAAACACTAAATGATAATTAAGGATTTTAAATTAAAAAATTAACTTACCCTGACTTGGTTAACATTAGGCTTGCCGAATCTAAGCTCAAAACAATGAGTTACCAAAGTTCTCATTTTTTGGTGATCTCTATTGTTACACATACATATTATAGGAAAATTAGCTGTTTTTATGAAACTGATCAATTCCGCTATCCCTCCTCTATCTTCGTTACCAGCCATTCCGTCGACTTCATCCATAAGGAGAACTCGTTTTTTGTTCACATTTTTTTCACCTACAATTCAGGGTGTTTTTAACGTTGGGGTATTATTCTTTTCTACTAAAATGTTAGTTATTTCGCCAAATATAACCTGAATCAAAGGTAATAAAGAAGATATTGCCTTTTCCAGTATTTTTGCGATCCTGGAAAAGTCTATAAGTTACCTACTGTAGTAGTACTGTTTTTAGATTTTTGTTAATCTTTGCTTTTCGATAGTCTAACGTAAATGAAAAGAATAAGAAAAAATGAGAAATTGGTATTTTATAAGAGAAAAATTCCTCCTAGAATTCTACCATGAACAGCACGCCAATATTGCAGGCAAAGAGTTTTAAGTTTTTGGGACGGTAGATTAATCAACAACTCACTTGGTTACCTCACGCAAATCATGTTTCTAAACTCAACTCTGTTTTTTATTCGCAAACCTTAACCTCAATAATATACTTTCCGAGGAGGAACTTTGAAGTGTTTCCTATGCTCCTTGGGAATCATATCAACCACTATTTACATCAAAGGAAATACGCTGAGACTTTGGAATCTTTGGTACAATGACACTCCACAATACTTATCACCACTACATCAAACGCTTTATTTTTGCACTCGATACGCGTTTCGCTAACCGTGCTATGGCAGATGTTAAGACGGTTAACAAAACGCGCATCAGGTGCAAGAATAAAAAACCGGTCAAGTGCAAGTTGAACTTGCACAATTAGTGTTCCGTACGTTGATTGTTTTTAAAATAAATTTTTTTGTTAGGGTGGTATAAATGATCAGTGACTTCACAAAACACACCCCAAATGAGTTTTCAACAAAGTTTGTTTCCAATCTTTACTGAAAACTGGTGACCTTGAAATTTTTTTTTTTTTTTTTTTTATATATACCAAATAAATTATTAAAGGTAATGCACTCGTGATAATTTTCGTTCAGTCTATACCCCGTGGAGAATATTCCAGAATTTTTTCAAATTTTTTTGATCAGTACTTTTCGAGATAAGGTAGGGGACAGCGATTTTTTAAAAGTAATACGAAGAAAAGTGTGCGCAAGTATTACATTATATATATACATATATATATATATATATATATATATATATATATATATATATATATATATATATATATATATTTTACTCGTGTTTTCACAAGCTTTCATTTGACACTACACTCGATGACCTAGTAAAAAAAATTTTTTTTCACTTCCGATTTCACCCCTCAAAACGAACCCCTTAAGTCAAAATTTATGTTACGGTGGTATAAAAGGTTCAGTGACTTCACAAAACACACCCCGAATGAGTTTTCAACAAAGTTTGTTTCCAATCTTTACTGAAATCTGATGACCTTGAAATTCTTGTTTTTTTTATATACCATATAAATTATTAAAGGTAATGCACTCGTGATAATTTTCGTTCAATCTACACCCCGTGGAGAATATTCCAGAATTTTTTTTCGAAATTTTTTGATAAGTACTTTTCGAGATAAGGCCCGGGACAGCGATTTTTCGCGAATTTTTAAAAATAATACAAAGAAAAATGCGCGCAAGTATAATATTATATATATATTTTTTACTCGTGTTTTCACAAGCTTTCATTTGACACCACACTCGATGACCTAGTAAAAAATTTTTTTTTTTTCACTTCCGACTTCACCCCCCAAAACTAACCCCTTAAGTCAAAATTTAATTCTCAAAACTACATGGCTCTAATGAGGCCATCAATTCCTATATTATTACCAAATTTCACCTTTCTATGTCAAATAGTTTCGGAGAAAATCGGGTGTGACAGACAGACAGACAGATAGACAGACAGACAGACAGACACCGAAGTGATCTTATAAGTGTTCCGAACGGAACACTAAAAATGATAACTGTTGTGTAGTATAAAATGAAATTTTAACTCATGCCAGTATTGCGTTATTCCCAGCAATACTATTTAAGGGAGCATTACTCTGAACTTAAAATTGGACCACACACACAGACACATCTTGCCAGAAGTAGGGAGTGCGATTTTGCTTTGCGAAGGTATAGGAAGAGTTTCTTTAAAAAAGATTCTCCTCCATTTCTATTACGAAATGTACAATAAACCCAGCGAAAATATGAAACTAACGAAAGAGCAGAGCGTGTATGTAAAACGTTTGAAATAATTTAAAAAGCATTTAGGGACGACAAAGTCTCTGAGCCGTACACAAATTTTCAAATCGTTTTCGCAATTTAGGAGCAGTTGAACTTTGGTGAAAGACTACAAGCGTTTCGGAAGGCCTTCCGTCTGAAATCATCGGCAAAGTTTAAAAAATTATTCTCTAACGACTTTTCTATTGGCTAGAAAATGACCTAAGCAGCGGGAACAGTTTCCTCCTATATCACGAAAACGCCTAGTTTGTTCTGTACGCGATAATTTTTGGCGAAGAATTCTAGAACTGTCATCCTCCACCCTTCTTATTCGTCTGATTTGGCACCTTGTAACTTATGAGTGTCCCTCCAAATGAAGAAGAAGAAAACGTAGCAGCTTCGAGAAGGTAGGTGGATTCGCAGGTAGAGATGGAGGCAATGATAGCATCGACCTTCGAAAACGTTCAAAAATACGGTTGGACCGATCGATTCAAGTGCAGGGAAACTACTTTGAGATGACGGGAGTCGAGAAGCTTAAAAGTAACTATTTCGGATTTTATACCGTTAGTTCGAGAACTTTTAAATCACACCACGAACAATTTTTGTGCGGCTATTTAAAACAACTTTTTGAGATATTTCTTACGAGTAAGCAGCTTCGAGAAGGTAGATGGATTCGCAGGTAGAGATGGAGGCAATGATAGCATCGACCTTCGAAAAAGTTCAAAAAGACGGTGGGATCGGTCGATTCAAGTGCAGGGAAACTACTTTGAGATGACGGGAGTCGAGAAGCTTAAAAGTAACTATTTCGGATTTTATACCGTTAGTTCGAGAACTTTTAAATCACACCACGAACAATTTTTGTGTGGCTATTTAAAACAACCTTTTGAGATATTTCTTACGAGTAACTGTTAAAAGTAGTTTTACTTGAAATAATAGATTTTAGCACCATGCATTCACTGCTTTAATATAAATATGGTTTACCACGCCGTATTGCCATGATTAATTGGAAAAGTTTCACATATTTAACACGTAAAAAATAGGAAACCATATTTTTTTCTTCGATAAAAAGCATGCGTTTTTTACAATTTTTATTGTCGTATGTGCATTAAAAAGTAAAACATCACAAAAAAAAATATATACATAAAAAAATTACTTTACTTTCGTTTGTTAAAATATGAAGGCAGTTTACCAGTTGCAAAAATATTAAATAAATATTGCTTTTTCATGTATGTTATGAAGTGAATTTTCGTTGTGGCAACATAGCTTGAAGAAGAATGCGCGCGCGGACGCCGATGCTCATTCAAATTTTGTATCAGATATGCATTACAGTGATCGGACTTTCTTTTAAAAGATACTAGAATAAACGCGTGCCTAGGACGCGCATTAATTCAATTGTCAATACTTAATAATTGATATATTTTTAATAAATAATCCAAAGTATCGTTTTAATTAATTATACATAATTTTTATTGTATGTCATGTCAAGGTATCAAGGTTATTATAAATAACACGTGATTGCCTGCAACGGGAAGCAAGACAGAAGTTACGTTGCCACATTCATAATACCCTGAAAACCAAATTATTTCGTGTCTCTCTAATATAATGCTCTCTCTGTCTTGTCATAAGAAATACCTTAAAAACTTTTATATAGACTACAATCAGCAAAATGATTTTATTTAGCTCGTTCTAAACATACTCAGGTAAAAATAATACTTCATCACCCTGTATAAATATCTGAGTATAAGAATAATTTCTTTTTCTCGGTCTACATATATATTTTTGATAGGAAACTGCCACCGCTGGATTTCTCCTGTGTCGTATGAATAGTGGTGCGGACATTTCGTCGATCATCCCGTTTCATACGAGATTACCAGAATAAGGTCTGACGAAGACGGCAGGAGGATCGGCGAAAAGTCAACATTATTTTGTCAGTTGACACAGGAGAAATCTAGAATTATACTGAGGGCTGATATTTCAACAACAATTACTCATAATTTGATGCTGTTTCTTGGGAGTGTAGGTAGATTATCTTTATTTTATTATTTATTATCTACGATTATTTATTATCTACGATTATAACTTCGTTGAATAGTTTCGAATGAATATCAATATTTGAATATACGTGGTCTAATCTTGAGTAGTTATTTTTAAGCTTCGTAACGCTCATCACCTTCCACATAACCCCTTTGCACCCACATGCACCGGTTCTCCCTAACGTTTCTTCCATAAGTTAAAGATTTTTCTGGAGCGTCGATGCAGGCCCTGCCTCCAGAGGAGCTTACGATTCGCGTTGTTTTTCCCCCACAGTCTCGAAGCTGAGATACTTTAACCAACTCTTGCGTACAGAATGAACTGTGCTTTGGTGTGATGCAGAAGGGAACTTTTCTCGCTTTCAAACTTTAGCCATTGTTTAACAAAAAGAAAGTTCGTCAGAGATGCTCAGAATTGTCCGATAACGATCTTCACGAATGATTTGTTGAAATTTAGCAATGATTTCAAGCGTAGTTGCAGTCGAAGGTCTTCTGGAAAGCTCGTCGTTTTCCACTGGCCAGCTTTACGTCATGAAAACCACTCGAAAATTTGCGTTCAGATCAGAGTTTTGTCCTTAAACGGAACCTTACACTTTGTAGGGTAGGAAAAATCGACTTTTTAGAAAATATTCCCATTGGAAAGTATTATATTTCAATAATATTCTATGAAAATTTTAGAGGAAAATTTCAAATATTTTCGAATTTATAGACGATTATAGCGCCAAGTATAAGGCAGGCCAAATCGACCGCGCGGCATACCAAGTTACCTTTCGGCCGTTTACAAACGTTTTGCTCTACCTGCGTCGAAAATCTGTTGCTACTTTTATGATTCTAAGAAAGGTAGATGCAGGTAAAAGGAGACCTTACTATAATGGGTATAATATCTTTTCCGTTTGAGGCAAAACTGTAGCTCCAAAGCAAACGGTACGCTAGCTTGCTCAGTTCGAAAATATCGTTCGCGGGGCTAACATCACTCAGTAAACGTCTCGGCTAATATTGTGCAAAATGGATAAAAAATACGGGAAATTTGGTTCGCAGCGAGTGTGCAGACCACGTAAAACACAATTTTATGGTAAACGATTTTGAGATGAAAGTAATTCTAATTTTGCCAGTACATTTGCAGAAAAAAGTGTGTGTGTTCTGATTTGAGTCCACGCACTGATCCGAGTTTTAGTTATTGTATAGTACAATTTTTAGTTTTGACAACTTTACAACAAAAGTTTAAATGCAAAGTTTGTGATGGAGACGTGAAATTTTTCAAACGAACGTAAGTATATTTTATATATGAAAATTCGTTTGTCAAAACTTTGAACTCGTTTTTCTCAAGACAAGATTTTTGTAATCGGCGTGCACGATAACTTAAAAAACCATTTAACCGATCGGACTGAAATTTCAATATGTTCTTACACAACAATAGCCCCAGTATAAACTAGAATAAAAAAGTGTGGTTAATTTTTTCATCAATTTTGGTTTTTTTTTTACAAAAAAAAATGCTATTTTTGACACCACCAACTTTGGAGGTCCACCATTTTGTGAATAATAATCGGAAACATGTCAACAGAGAACATACAAATTTTAATGGACGTCAGGCAGGGATGTAACATATATTGTCGCCCCTTCTTTTTAATCTATATTCAGAATCAATTTTCCAGGAAGCCCTGGAAGATATAGAGGTGGGAATAAAGGTGACTGGGAAACCTGTCAACAACATCCGGTACGCTTACGATACGATGCTCCTTGCTAATGATGAAGAGGAGTTGCAATGTATATTGGACAGAGTCAATACCATCAGCCAAAGATATGGACTCAGAATGAATATTAAGAAGACAAAATTCATGGTCATTAGTAAGACAAAGATCGACAATGTCGGACTGCGAGTAAGAAGGCAAGACAGAAAGACTACAGAGATTTAAGTACTTGGGGTGTTGGCTCAACGATAAATGGGATTCCGATGAGAAAATTAAATGTAGAATTGAAATAGCCCGAAATACTTTTTTTAAAATGAAAGCACTTCTATGCAACCGGGGGATTTAAGTCTGACTACTCGGTGGCGAGCGACTAAATGCTATACACTGTCTACGTTATTATATGGGGTAAAAGGGTGGACATTAAAAGCACGAACCATGTCACGTCTAGATTCATCTGAAATGTGGCTGTACCGACGAATGTTGAGAATATCGTGGACCGAGCGAGTAACCAATGTTGGAGTCTTGGAGAGGATGAATAAAAACCAGAAACTTTTAATTACAGTAAAAGGAAGGAAAGCCACATACTTTAGCCATATTATCAGAAACGCTAAGAAGAAGAACGGAAAGATTGAAGGAAGATGAGGCATCGGTCGTAGAAAGTTCTCATGGATGCGGAATCTGCACCAGTGGTTTGATATTAAAGAGACTAGCACACTTTTTCCGTTTTGCTCAAGATAGAGAAGAATTCCAGTTGATGGTCGCCAAGCTACGTTGAGGAGAGGGCACTTGAAGAAGAAGCTTATACAAAATAATCGTAGTCTATACTGGGGGGCCCTAGTCATACTTTTTCTAAGGATATTTTTTTTCTCAGATGTTCCAGTGAGCCGCAATGGCGTAAATGGTTTGTAACATTCATTTTTTCCTAGATTTTAAGACCATGTAATGTTACTGATTTTTCGCTTTATATTGTACTTCTTTTCATCTTTGTATCGAGCAGTGTATTACACTGGAATTTTCTAGCCGCTCGTCGTACGATGTGCTGTGCGGGTTTTCGACCGAATATATCGATACGCCGGGATTGGTCAAATGTTTGTATCCGGAGTTTTGGTTCCGGCGTCGCCATATTACAGAGAGAGTGCCCACGGCTTATTTAAGGGTCCGGAGGACAGGAATCGAGGCTGATTTCCACCAAGCCGCCGTGAAGGTTAGTACCATCAAGCCGCAGCCAGGCTGAGAACACCGAGCCGCCGCTAGGCAGTAACATCAAGCCGCAGCAGGCTAATTTCCACCGAGCCGCAGTAGAGGCTTACGAGAATATCTACGAGAGCCAAGTTAAGCACGAGTTTTTTTATCATAAAGCCGTAGTGGGCGTTGTGTGTTTTCTAAATGGAGTAGCTAAAGTAGGCTCTCCTCAAAAGTGTAAAATCGGTTTTGTGTAGCATTGAAGGCCTAGAAGCCCCTAGGAAAACCGTAAGTTACCAGAACATACACCAATAAAAATATTCCCCGCAAATAAGTGTATTAACAGCATTTTGAACTGAAAGATCGCGAAGTGAAAATCACGACTCTTCGATTTCGGGTGTAGTCAGAATTTAGAAGTAAGATCTCTGATTTAGGGACTCTAATTTATAAAAACTACATTTAGGCTAGAACTTTTATAATTTTTATAACAGCAAAGGTTGGAACTTTTATTTTAAATCATGAATAAATTTTCTTTTTGTTGATTAAAGCTAGTGTCTCACTGAATACCTATTTTTCTTTTCAGGATAAGAAAAGTTGTACTAGTATAATTCTTTTTAGTAATATTTGTAAAACACTTCAGTATTTTTTCATTTTTTTAACTGAAGTTAGATCCTTTCTATTTTAAAATGAATGGTGCCCAAAATTTGTACGACTGAAGCTTTTTTTTAAAAAATAGAAAATAATTCCAAAAAGACGTAAAACAATTATCTCTTACCCATATTTCTCTACCAAGGAAAACTGAGCTAGTGTTTGTTTAATTTCTTTAGTTCTTTTAAAATCATTATTCACTCAATTCATTCTCAGAAATTAAAAAGAGGTTGCAAGAAAATTGTGCCCAAGCGTGGGAAAAACAATTTTCACAGGGTACAAAATGACGCCGCAAAAAGCGACCAATTAATATACACGGTACAAAATAACGCCACAAAAAGCGGGCAAGTTAACAGGTTACAGGTTTCTATGAGGTTGTAAAAAAACCCTATAAAAAATCATTTAAAAAATTATATAAAATTTTTTTTCTTGTATTTGAAGACTTAAAATATCTCCAAGGTCCATATCAACCATCCATTTGTGAACATAGGCCTCCCTCATTCTATCCTATTGGGCTCTATTTTGCGCTTCTCTGATCCAGTTCAGCAGTCAACTTTAGATCATTTGTCCAGCGTGTCGGTGAACATCCCCTTTTTCTCTTCCCGGTATACAGTCTTCAATGGAGGATGATGTTGTTCCATCTTGAGTCGGTGCATCTCGCGATATGTCCTGCATAATTCCACTTTAAAGTGGTGATTGTTTCAACAGCATCTGTCATTCCTGTTGTTCGTCAAATCCATTCGTTGGTCCTCCTGTCTTTCAAAGATATGCCAATCATTTGCCTGTCCATAGCTCTTTGTATAACTGCTATTCTTTTTAGGACTTGCTTTGTCCAACTCAAAGTCTGACATCTGTAGATAAGCACTGGAAGAACACATTGATCAAATACTTTCGATCTAAGCTTTAAGGCAATGTTCTTATTTTTAAGTATATGTGATAATTTTCCGAATGCAGACCATACCAGCCTTCTCCTCCTATGTATTTCACTTGTTTTGTTTTCTCTTTCCAGTTATATTTGGTGACCCAGCTAAATGTATTTTTCGACATTTTCAATTTGGTAGTTATTAATTACTTGTGGGTCTCTGTTATACATGATTTTGGTCTTGTTCAGATTCATTTTTAGACCAACTTTACTTGATTTCTATTCTAATTCTCGTAACATATAAATATATAATAAAAGACTGCTTTTAGTCAATTTCCACTGGTTTATTTAAATTGCGATGACGCGTTTCGCCGTCGATGCAGCATCTTCAGATCTACATTTTACACTGTCAAGTTAGGTTTAATGTCCATAATTTTATATACTTTCTTAATTATAATATTACACCTAATTAAATTACATTGAAAGTATTGGAAAACCCACACAGATTTGGAATTAGGAGAATAAATTGAATAATGGTGAATTGCTTAAATCTACCTGGTCGTTGAGTAAAGTACTCTTTAATCAATTTATTTGCATTGTCTCTAAAAGGTTTAGTTTTAAACCTTTTTGTTGGGTGTGTAAAATTTTGAAATTCTTGTTAAATGTGTGATTTTCTGTTAAAAGATGATTAGCATATGTTGAATTTGATTTTCTATGGATGAAACTTTTTTCGTATTCTGTAATTCTTTGTATAAATGTACGTCCAGTTTGTCCTATGTATGTTTTAGGACATGAACCACATGTTAATTGATAAACCCCTGATTTATCGTCTTTATTGATTTGTGGTTTGTAGTTTTTAAGATATTTCCCTATAGTATTGTTAGTCTTGTAAGCTATGTTGATATTTTTTTGATTGCAAAATTTCCCCAGTTTTTCCGTTGGTTTCCCGAAATAGGTTAAGCATTTAAATGTGGTATTTCTGTCCTTAAAACGTGGGTATATTTCTGAGATTGCCTTGTTTCTAAGTTTTTTCCTAACGATATTATTGATTAAAGTAACCGAATAACCGTTGTTAACGGCTACTTGTTTTATGTAGTTTAATTCTTCAGTAAAATTTTCCTCTGATAAGGGGATATTAGTTAGTCTATGTATAAAACTATGATAAGCTGCGAGTTTATGATGGTTACGGTGGTGAGAACTATTGTGAATTGTGGTATCTGTATGACAAAGTTTGTGATATATTGCAAATTCATGTTTTTTCATGGTTTTACTGATTGTTAAGTCTAGGAAGTTGATTTTCCCTTCGACTTCTTCTTCCATTATAAAACTGATATTTCTATGTAAAGAATTAATATACTGTAAAAAGTGAGTTAATTGTCTGTCCGTACCTGTAAAGCATACAATTATATCGTCTATGTATCGATACCAGTATAGACAATTATTACTATTGTTATTATGGTTGTTAAATATCATTGTTTCAATACTGTCCATGAAAATTTCGGCAAGTACTGGACTTAATGGACTCCCCATAATTAACTCTTCCTTACTATTGTACAATGTATTGTTAAATGAAAAATAATTCTGTCTTAGGCAAGTTCTTAATAAATTAATTATGTCCATTTTTATAACTTCATTTACTTTGTTTTTTGTTAATAGGTACTCTATTAAAATTATTGTTTCGTCTGGGGGAACACTTGGAAATATGTTTGTGACATCAAAAGAGACTACGGTACTATTTCGCGTTCTTGCTATATAGCGTTAATCTGGGAACTTTTGGATCGCACCATGTAGTGTGTACGCATTATGAAATTGATAGTAAATTAGTAGTATTTGTGGATGTACTTTCTGAAAAAACAGAAAGAGTGAAATAAAATGAATTAAAAACTATGGAACATCTACTAATTATTTTGATACATTACCTGTTGCAAATCCTGCCACAGTTTTTGAATTCATCATTTGGGATATCTCCTCATGTAAGAGTTTCTTATTTCTAGTATCAGAAGCATTAAATTCGACAATATCAAAACCCAGCTCTTTAGCTACCAAGGTTGCAGTTGTAGTCTTGCCTAAAAAAATACCATTGTTTATGCAATATTTAATGACCCGCATCCCTTGACACACTTTTTGGGTTAAAATTAAAAGTATTGAGAAAAACAACCTAATTTTTTAATTCCTCCACGCGAAAAATCTTTAAAAGAACATACAATGCTTTATATACATAAAAAATCCCTCTAATCTCCTCCCCCACCCCTTCCATGTTTTACTATAAATATTTATGCATCATATTATCGCAACAAAAAAACCAGTAAAAAAATCGTAATACCATTAAAAATATACAAAATTTATCAACCACCCTTTTCACACCCCCTTCATATTAAGCGATATTGCTCAAAAAACTATATGTTTCATCCCCATATTAGGTATTATATATACCAAGTTAGAAATGGATATCTTATTTCGTTCAAGAGTTATCATGCCAAGAAACAGACTGCCAGAAATCGGTGACTATGGTTTTCGTGATCTAAGAAACTTGAAGAGAAGCAAAATTTTCAGATTTCTTTATGAGTTTTTCTTACAAATACAATACTTTTCTTTAACGAGGAAAGTAAAAATGGAGTAGCGTAAAAAGACGTGTGCACAAACAGACCATTTTATCTGGTTCTTACCTACTCCCGGGGATCCACTTAACAAAGCAGCCTTATAATACTCTCCTGAACCACAGGGCTTAAAAGGATTAGGTTTGGGTATTTTCTTCCTCCTCTCTGGTTCTTGATTCATAAACCAGTTTTCCAACCATCTTTTTAATTTATTCATGTTACTATTAGAGTCTTGTTGACCTAAAATAAATATCCAATAGAAAAAGTGAATAATAAAAAAATGACTCCAGTTTTAGATTATACATTTCTTCTAATAAGAAAAAAAAAAGAGTATGGGCCAAAATACTTTTCAATGCCTAATTCAAGCAGAAGTTTTTTTTAAAAAAAATGAAATTGAAATTAAGATTTTCTTATTTGTTAATGTTCATTATAGATTCGTAATAGTTCAATTTATAGCATAAATACATCTGCAGCGATGTTTTGAATGATTTAACTATATTTATGGCAATTTATACACTAAGCGGTCGAAAAATTAAACAACAGCGTTACTTTACTACAAATTTAAGTTTTATTATTAAATTTGTACAATTAATCTCACTAATATGGCAGTTTTAAACTGTAGTACTAATATTAATCTCGCATAAAGTTAAATCACAGAAATAATCAGTTCAATGAAATATTCTTAATAGTTTAGCTCACTGCGTTACCCAAGCTTATTTAAAAACTTTAACTTTTCTAATAATGACAAAAAAAACAAAATTTAATAGAAACTAGCGGTAGAAGGTTCAACTTATGATAAATATTAGGTACGTATGAAGTTAAGACATTTTTAACTAACCAGAAGCCTACATATCACTGTAAATGCTATAAAAAACTGGGACAAAAAAGTAACGCAGTAGTAATCTTAGTAACACAGTAGTATATTACATACAGTAATTTGTACTTTCTAAAGGAAATCTAGTATATTAGAAAACAAAATAAACTTCTTATGACTTAACATTATATAAAACAAGTCAAATACTTTCAATTAACAAGTCTGCTGTCATCAGCTAAATGAAAAGAAAAAAAAATAATGTTCTCTCTCATAAGTCTCTTTGAATCAGTTGCACAGAAACAAATTAACAAAATTAAATCAATCTTAAAAACTAATAAGGCACTTTGGGAAATCAGTCTTATTTTTCAAAAACGTTTAATGGTTTATCAAAATCAAAGTATACCTTTCACTATCATTTTGGGATTAGGAACAATTTCCAAAATGTTATCATAAGGTTCGTAAGAAATATCAGTCTCTACTACTTTGAACCTTTTACCAGTACTATCTACAGTCTTATAAAACATAATTTTGACTCCTCCCTCTTCATCAACTTCACTTTTAGCAACGCCTAAACGTCTGAGATCTTCAATGGATGTACGTTTTCCTTTTCAATTAGCTGCTTTTCTTTTATATTAGAAACTGATGGTTGGACAAAGTTTCCAAGAGGCTCGTCGTCAGAGCTGGAAGATGAGGAATAAACCGTACTATAGTAAGTTCTTCTAGGTACAGCAACGATATTAGATACGGCTAATACGTCTTCCTCGTTCAATCCATCTGAATAATTCTTCTCTCTAAACGTGTCAACGACGGGAACAGGAACTGGCTGATATATTTTTGGATTCATGCAAGTGCAAAAACCTCTTTGGCGAAAGCAACTAAGGTCTCTGTATTGGAGTTCACCTGGAGTGTCAGTAAAAACTTGATGCACTTGCATAGTACCCTGGAGAGGCACTAGGTTTTTAGGTACAGTTTTTTCAACGTTTTGAATGTCACTGTCAGTCACTAAGTACAGACGGACCTTGCTCAACTCCTTCAGGGTGTGAAAAAAGGTTTCTGCATCAGAAATATCCGAGCCAGCAGCTACTTTTTCATCTGCGGTGCGTTTGAGATAGCTACCAAGACCATTGGCGGCCCCTTTTCCGTGACCGGCTTCAAAAAAATTCCATGTGACGCGAATGAAATTGTAGTCTTTGAATATTTTGGAGCATATGAAATAAAAATTTAGCTTCTGTCGGTACTGTGTAGCAGGACCGTCGGAGAAGAAATGAATTGTAGTTATGTCAGGATAGTTAGCTTTTATGGAGCTAATAATTGGATTCAGGTGTGCCCAAATATGGGTGTTATTTCCGGATATGGTACAAAATGAAATTACCGTTGGTGTGTCTTGTCCTTCAGTTTTTGTGTACATAACTCCTGTATTTAGTGTTACTTGCTTTCGTTACCCGTCAAAATGATGGGACTGCACCTCTTCAAAATATTTACAGTTATAGTTTTCGCTGAAATCGATGTGCAAAATAACTTCGTCATTTTTCAAATTATCTATAGCGGCTCGATAACTCTTATATTGTATTTTAATGTTATAGATCTGTTTCTTTAATTGCTCTAAAGTCTGATTAAGCTTTTCTATTAATTCGGCAACCGTCCCTTCAACAATTTTTTTTACGTTTTTTGTGATTTTTACTTTTTTGCCTGACCGATCGTTTCCGATTCCCTAATCCATTGAGGCCATTTAACTAATTCAAGATCATTACATGTATGGTACAGTATTTGCTTTGTCTTACAGTCGTGACAATTACCAGTCAAGCAAGCTTGGTTACATGTTGAACATACTGTGCCCGCGATAAGGTCGTTCATGTTTGGGTGACGAATGATCTTGATTTTGTGGAGAGCATTTATCATATACTGCGTATTAGTATGTGTCTTGCATAGGCAAGTGTCTCTACCACCAACTGTAGGCGGTTTTACATAAAATGGCCGGTGTTTTATGAAATATGAATAACAACATCTTTCGTCAGGATTCTCTTTTTTGAATGAACGGTACAGGTTTTTCATCGTGTCCAGTAGATATCGCTTTTGCATTTTTCTTTTTTTATAAGTTACAGTTTCCAGCTGTGGCTCTGGAAACATCGTCGTGATCAAAAAAGTTTTTGATTTTCTCAATCAGAATGTTTTTCCTTAAGGTAGTATGCTTTTGTTGTTTCATCTGATCAATGCCCAAAGTCTCACGCACAATAGCAGTCTTCATTTTTGACTTTGATAGGCCTTCTCCTTGAAAAAAAAAGGCTATCTTTTCTTTTACCGTCTTTAAGTTTTTGTAATGATCTTTGATAGCATTGGATAACATAGAATATTTATTTTGTTGAGAATCTTTGCTTGACTTTTTAGCTATTTGGTATCTCTTTTTGTATTTATTACACTTCCTTGTTAGTTTTTCCAGTTCTTCCTGCAATTTCAGAGTTTTTCTATTTAATGCAGATCTCTCTCGTCGTACTTGTCTTCGGCCTCTAGACCTAGGTGAAACTGGAGTTCTTGAACGTGGGGTGGAAGTCGGTGTAATATCCATAATTTGTTGAGCAGCTTTTTGACGTTCCCGTCGTTTCTTATTCGCAGTCTTCAATTTACGCTTCGCAGCTCTATGTTCTCGCTCTGTCATATCTTTCACAAGTTTTTTCTTGGCGTGGTACCTCTCAAGGTGTTTCCTTTTGGCTTCCGCATTTTTTTATGGGATCCAGCTTTACCTTAAGCCTATAGCGATGTAGCTTTTCTGCAGGTATCAAAGCCATTTAGTGGAGAAACTTCTTTCTGAAAAAAAAAGAAGCAATATAATGTGTATTTTGGTTTTAACAATGTATTACTAACTTAAAAAATACACAAAACAACTGCGTTACCAATGCAACAACTGCGTTACCAACGCAACAACTGCGTTACTTCTTACAGTAACGCAGTGTAGCTGTAACGCAGTGTAGCTGTAACGCAGTTGTAAATATTTGATTATATCGTAAATGTGCGCTAAATGGAAAAACAAAATGCAAACATTTTGTCACTGTCAAAACAGATACCTAAACAACTGTGTATAAGAGTAATAATAATGCAAATATCGTCAGCACTTACCTTTCAACGATGGTAACTCAGCGGCCACGCAATAAATACACGCACCTCTCCCAACGACTGTGAAGCGACTGATTCGGCTTGTGTACTCCCCCGCGCAACGGCTATCATTTGTTTTAAGAGTTGCAACAAGTCAAACAAAATGGGGTACATTAAATTTTAATTCATTTATTTTAAGCCTTATTTTCATATAGCAACGCAAGATAGTTAAGATTTCATTCTTTGTTGGGGACACAGTGTATAATATTTTTTATTTTATCAAACGTTTTAGGTAAACAGTATCTATTGGAATTGTAATAAGGTTCAAAACTTATAATTTTGATAACGATATTCAAAGACAACGCCACCTAGGAGACATTATCAGAGATTGCTCTTTATAACATGGGACTCGTGCTCAAGGACAGTAATATTTTGTATGAAAAACCACTGCGTTACTAAGAAAGACAACGTTGTTACCGTAATTTGCGAATAAACAATATAAAATTTTGGTTATATCTTATTATAATAAATAGGAAAGTAGTGTGATATTTATAAATTAGTGTACTTTTTTACAAATTTGTACTGTTTCCCTATAAAAAGTGAAATTCATCCGAAGAGACCGATTTTTTTAGGCATCAAAAAGTATTTTGGCTCGTATATCTTTCTCTTAAGATATCAGGTTGTTGAACTGTTGATTAAGGGTGAACCACTGTGTACCTCATTAATAATTGTTTAAGTAATTTTATTTTGTTGGTTTAAATTCAAATATTAATAAAAAATGGATGGCTCCAGTGTCATCTGTCTGGAAGAGTTCAGTCTGTTCATATAGTGGGTGCAGTCTCTGAAAATTTTGTTGTGACCTCGGGCGTGCCCCAGGGCAGTCATTTGGGTGCTCTTTTTATAACATTTTTATTAATGATATGGGTACTTACTTATAGTACAGTTTCTTACTTTTTACTACTACAAGATTGGTCGCCTTTTGCAGGCCGATATTGATTCCTTCACTGTGTGGTGTAAGTCCAATGGCCTGGACCTCAATGTTGACAAGTGTCAGATGATGTCTTTTTGTAGAGCCATTGCTGCTGTTGCTTTCCCCTATAGCATCGATGGACAGGATTTGCAGGTTGTGAATAAGGTTAAAGATCTGGGTGTAATCCTTGACCCCAAAATTAAGTTATCACTTGCATTATGACTACATGGTCAATGGAGCCTCTAGAATGCTCAGCTTTATCCGCAAAGCCAGTAGGGATTTAACTAGCGTTGACACATCCAGACCTGGTGGGAATCAATCCTTGGTGAGATCATTATTCGAATACTGTTCCCAGTATGGTCACCTTATTATGAGTCCCATATTCACTCAATTGAATTGGTGCAGAACAGGTTCTTACCTTTTGTTTCTAGGAAGCTTAATATCCACCATTCAAATTTTTCTGCAACAGCCATGGGGTCGGTGACCCAGTTCCCTAGGCTATAGAACTGTTGTTCCTATATAAGACTATTTATTCTCAGCTGGATTGTCCTGATCTCTGAGGTCAAATTGATTTTTTGTTCCACTCAGAAATATAAGGAGTCATTGCACCTTTCCACAGTCTGTTCATAGATCCAACTATGCCTTACATTCCTCCATCACATGCCTTTACGCCAGAGGCAATATGGCTGATGTTGATTTTTTAATGTGTCACTTGGCGGCCTCGGGCGAATATTGTGAGATGACTCTTTGAGGCAGCTATGACACTTGTGGATGTTTGTGCATTATGCTTTGTGCCTTGGTTTCTTTGTTATTTTTTGGTTGTTCCTTTCTAGGTTTTCATTTATATTCATTTATATTTACTCTAAATTTTACTTCTTCACTCTTTTTAATTTTGTTCTGTTTTTATTACTTAGTTAATGTAGTTAGTATAGGTAATTTTTTTGTTGTTGATTTTTTATTTGTCAAATTTTTATTATACCTGAGTTATCCATAAATAAATAAATAAATAAGTTAAAAATCTACTCATGCAAACCTTCATTTCATTCTGTTAATAAAGTTTGGAATGTCTAGAAAAAAAAGTGAGATATGCAAACAAAGATAAGATATAATGTAAGTACATACAGCAATTTTTTTAATGTAAAGATATAAAATAACATTTACCAATAATTTCCTTCATGCTCGAGGGTTTATACTTCTCAGTCCAAGAGAGTTGCTCAGTAGATACAGTTAGCAAGCCTTTTGTAGAAGGAGATTCTTTTTTAACACTTACAGCAGTGACAGTTTTAGAAGAACTTTCTACAGATAAATCATTTACTTTAGGTTCTGTTTTGATTGCTTTAGAAAGTTGAATTTCATCAATACTTTCTATTTCTTTTTTAACAACGCTATGATCATGCGTATTGTTTTCGATTTCTTCACTAAGATCTTTATCCATCTTTTCACTAACATACTCTGATCCATTCTCTGAATCACCAAGACCCAAATCTTCTGAATTGTTTCCCACAGCATATTTTGGTTTCATTCCTGATTTCACCAAAATCATGTCCAAGAATTCATCTTCAGAAATTTCTGGTGTTTTGTTAATTCTGGCTTTTTCTAATTTGGAAGGCCCTGGATCTTCACCAACTACTATGTAATTTACTTTTTCTAAAATCAAATATACATTTAATATAAACATAACAAACTCTAAATTTTTCACTTCAATTAGAATCTACAGAAAAATAGCTTACTTGATACTCCATTCACTACTTTACCACCATGTTCAGTAACAAGGCTTTGAAACTCGTCTCCTTCTAAAGAATCCAACACTCCAGTTCTTAAAAATGTTATACCTCTAAGACAATCTGGTTTACCCTAAAAAAATTCTTAATACAATTTTAAAAAAAGTAAAATCTATTACATTACTAAACTACTCCTTCAGACTGTATTATTTAATTTTTCTACTGTTTTCTGTTATCAGACAAATCTTATTTATTTTTCCTCTATTTACCTTTGGATACTCTTTCAGGCCATGATTTTTTGGCCCTCCTCTGTGTAGGTAAGCATGATATAATGCTGCAGAATGCCTTTTCTTCTCCCATACCTCTTGATCTGGATCAATTCCTGAATCTGTGTGTTCAAGTTTTTGCTTTTTTTCTTTGGTGTAGGTGTAGCTTAAAAAGAATATTTAACAGATTAGAGCTAATATTTTGGAATTTGCTTTTATTTTTGTGCCGTAAGAGCAAACGCTTTCAAAAATTCTTTGGAAAACATGTTTTATTATAAAAACTGATGAATTTAACAGAAAGTTTATACATCTAATCAGACAATAGTTAAATCTAAAGCCTGATTTTTGTCCAACAATTTTATCAAAAATTCTAATATGTGTTACATAACCTAATATATAATTTGCTATAAAACTTAATTTATTATCATTGTTATTAATTTTTTACTTCATTTTTTTGATTTATCTCTTCTATTGATCAGTGGTTAGCATAATTTCAAACATTTAACATAATTTTACATATTGACTTTAAAAACGGACTACAGTAATTTTAACTTACATTCGGTTTCTCTGGATCTCTTTTCAGCTTTTTTAGGGGTATCTTTTCTATTACTAGCCGTTTTTTTGTGTTTTTCTTCATCTTTCTTATCTTCTTTAAATACATGATGTTCTTTTTCATGTTTTCTATCTTTGGTCTCACCAGTTCTATGAGCTTTCTCATCTTTATTTCTACCTTTTGGCCTATCCTTTTCTTGTTTTTTGTCTTTACCATAATCATCATCTCGCTTCTTCTCATCTTTGCTCCAACTTCTATCTTCCCTGTCATATTTTCTATCCTTTCCTTGATCACTTTCTTTCCTGTTCTCATTGTCATATCTACCACTATGAGGTTTTTGTTTATTACTTACTTTAGTCTCTTTCTGATTCTTTTTCTCATCTATACCGTCTTTGTTTTGAGCTTTCAGATCTCTTTCTGCATTCTGATTAAATTCGTTATCATCTAAAACTTGAGCAGATACAGCATCTTCAATCGTTTTCTCCAGAATTTCTAAATTATCAAGTAAAATTGTATCATCACTATCCTCGTCTAAATCTTCTAAGGTTTTTTCAAAATTCTTGTCTCCATGAATACCTAAAATATGGTAAAAAAACAGCATTGCATTATTTCTAATAAATTTTTATATTATTACAATATGTAACTGTTACAGCCTAAAAACTTAATTTACCTTTTTCAGTATTTTTTTTATTCTTACTTTTCCTACTATCTTTCTTTTTCATTTCTTTTTCTTGATGATTACTCTCTTCAGTTCTACTCGTTTCAGCTTTAGGAATGCATTCAATCTTACTCTGCTTTACTGGCTTATTAAGGGAATCAAGATTTATAAGTCTCAATTTGGGCTTCTCCACTTTTGTATCCACTTTTTCCAGTGTTTTTTTCTTTTTCGATTTACCTTCATCCTCTGAATCTGAACTCAAAACTTGTATTGTACGTTTTGATGGAAGTAGTTTTTTAGCAGTGTGCTTTTCAGGTGTGCTTTTTACAAAGTCCTCATCATCTGAATCGATTATAAGTGGTTTTTTTTTTGGTTTTTGTACAAGTTTTGGTTGATCGCCGGTTTTTTTAGAAAGGACTTGAAAAAATGACCGAATATCCTACGATAAACAGATTATAACAAATTTTATTATTAACAGCTGGGTATGGTAAACTTACTTGAGACATGATTGAACTAATTCAGTTGCTCAAATATATTAAATTAACATGTCACGTAAAGATAAGATATTACGTTTATTTATTATTAAATTTTATTAAAAATTATTTATATTAACCATAATCCCGCGCACAAACATTCTGTCACCTTAATTTGTCATTTTCTTCTTTTTTTTTTGAAGTCTAAATTGAGGGCTCATTTTTTTTAAAGATATGGAGATAACAGGCTGAATGTATTTAGAACAAGTAGCTCAAGAAAATAACGACTAACTTCAGAATAATACATATGCAACCAATTAAACCATAAAGCGTATGGCTACTTCTCGAAGAAGCGCGTAATTTAAAATTTAACACTTTTCTCTTGTAAGTAATTGGACTTAACTTCAAGAAATTCATACCGTGAGATATTGTTATTAGAATAAAAATTCCTAATTTTTAAATTAATATGGATAAAGAAAAGAAAATTAATAAATTAATAATTATTTTTGTAGACCGCAGATAAACACATTAAAAATAGTACTAACGATTATTTCCTGGGGGCATCATAAAAACTGTGGTGAAATTATTATTACTTAATTAAAAGTTCGTTATATTACAAATAATCTATATGATTTATTTGTTTATTGTTAAAGTTGCTCAAAAGGATGATTAATAACAGAAACAGCCAACCGAGGTCAAAGAAATTGTAATAAAGAAAAACGGTTTCGTTCTTAATAAGGCGACAACCAGTTTCGCCCACCTAAAAACGGCCAAACGACTTTGTGGGTTTATTGCTAAAAAGGATTTTTAACGGATATGGTCATACAAAAAGTGAAATTTACAATAGTTTTTCCTTGTTTCAAAGACCATTGTCCTTAGGAATATTTTTAACATCAATGCCAATGAACGCTACGAATTACTGACAATTATGGCATAATTCCTACTTATTGTTTTATGAAAAATATTATGAATAAGATCATCAAACCTTTGTAACTGCAATTCTGTCTATTATATCCTGCTATTGATATATATTTCCTTTTGTTAAAATATAATTTACAGAGAGAAAGTCTGGTATTATATTTTTATGTAACGCACATATTTGAAAATCCTTATTTCAAACGTTTGATAAAAAGGAAATAATTAAAAACATCCCCAGACTAAATTAATTTCTTTACTTTTAATTCTAAAAATATTTATGAATCATCAAAACTAGTTAATAAAGAACAAACTATCTTTGTTCAAATTTTAAAATTAGCACCTTCCAGCATCTTTGTTTGGAACCACCAATTACAACGCGGCATTTTAAAAATTTGCACCAATAAAACGCCTTGATTCCCCACGTGAGTTCACTTGACGGTTGCGGATTTACTTGTTCAATTCAAGCTATAAGTGCATTATCCATTCATAGGAGGTGGTTTAGCAAGGATATGATATTATTTCATTCATGTAACAGAAAGAGAGAGAACATAAGAGTCACCACAAATGAGTAATTAACGAAACTAAACGATTAAATGTGTTGATGTTTATAAACGTCTGTTCTTGCTGGTTTTCGTGATTTCTTTCATCTGGAAGGTTCAGTGCATTATCTTGTGTTTTTATAGTAGTGCAAGTGACTTTTCAGTGAAAATTTGTGTTCTCTAGATTTTTTAAAAGTGTTTGGAAGATTTTCAACCAGTAAGTTTTTTAAAATGAATAGTTTTGCAAGCAAACGAAGTTAGTCTTTGTTAAGTAGTTGGACGTGACGTTTAAGGGCCAATTTGACACCTAATTATTTACAGAACCTAATTTTTTATGATTATCTTAGCAGTATTATTATTTGCTTACTAAATTGAATATAATTTTAAGAAGTTCTCTTATTTTAAAATTTGTTAAAAAACGTTTTGAAGCTACAGGTGTCCGAGAATATTTTTTTTTGTATCAACAGTGTTGCCAATTTCTTGCTATCAGCCATCGAACTATCAGCACATAAAAATTTCCGTTGGGTGCATTGGGCAGACATACCAGCTACACAGTAGCTGTCGTTTTTTTTCTTTTTAACTATATGAAATGAAAAGAGAAAAACGATAGCACAAACAATGAAATATTACTTGCGCTACATATTTCTATTTTTTTTTTGAAAATCTTCGGTAGGCCTCAGGCCGTTAAACTCAATAAAGTTTATTTAAAACTTTTTACTATACTTAGTTTACTTATATAGACTTTTTACAATAATTACATTCTATATATATTTCTTAAAAGATCTTTCCTCCTGGTCAAATACAAATAGCGACTGATCATTTTATAAACGGTTACAATTTCTCCTTTTGACTGAGAATAGCGGCAGTTGCAAAACGTGGCTTAAAATAACATGTTGAAGCTTCTTTATAGACAGTTAAAATAACTTTTATTTAATAAGGAGAGCTTACTCGTAGTTACAAGTAAATAGTAGAAGTCGCATAGGGCTATATTTAGGATTAGCAATAAATACAGTTTAAAAAGGTTTTATATAAATTATCAGTAGTATTGTTAAGTCAGTCAAAAAAAAAAGTCACAGTTATTGAAGCATAAAATTTTATTATAAAAATAGCTCACATAAGCTATTAAGTGAAAGCAAGAACTTTTATAAATACAGGCACCAGAGTTGTAGAAATTTAACTGTTGCAGAACCGGTACTAGCTTTTTTGCCACCGTAGGCACACTCAAAAAATGCCGCCGCACCCAAGCTTAAAGAAATATGTTAACAAGGAAAATGACATATAATTGAATTAAGACAATAATATTAATACAGATTTACTCAAACTGTATCACTACCACAACCGGACGTCGATGCATAAATAAAACATTGTTTTAAATCTGACTCTCTCCTATACGTGAGTGGAAAAAAGCTTGTTGAATCTTGTCTGCGGTGCCGGCGCGGGCGCATCTCACAATTTACGTACGAGGCTGGTTTGAAAAGTCCGTGCAAAAATAAAAACTACTTATGTGTTTGGGGTAAACCTTTTTTATTTTTCGACATAGTCTCCTTTTAGGCTTATACACTTCGTCCAACGATGTTCTAGTTTGTTGATCCCTTCCGAATAATAGGATTTGTCCAAGTGTGCAAAATATCCATTAGTGTCTGCAATCACCTTCTCGTTTGAATAAAATCTTTGTCCCGCCAGCCATTTCTTCAAATTGGGGAACAAATAGTAGTCCGAGGGAGCCAAGTCTGGAGAATAGGGGGGATGTAAAACGAGTTGGAATCCTATTTCCATTAATTTTGCGACCACAACTGCTGAGGTGTGTGCTGGTGCGTTGTCGTGATGGACTTTCTTGTGGGCCAATCGCGGGCGTTTTTCTTGCAGCTCGGTTTTCAAACGGTCCAATAACGATGAATAATATTCACCTGTAATAGTTTTACCCTTTTCCAGATAGTCGATGAGGATTATCCCTTGCGAATCCCAAAAGACAGTCGCCATAACCTTTCCGGCCGAAGGAACGGTCTTCGCCTTTTTTGGTGCAGATTCCCCCTCGGTAACCCATTGTTTAGATTGTTGTTTGGTCTCAGGAGTATAGTAATGTATCCATGTTTCATCCACAGTGACGAAACGACGCTTAAAGTCTTCCGGATTCTTCTGGCACAGCTGCAAACCATCCTTGCAACACTTCACACGATTCCGTTTTTGGTCAAGCGTGAGCAATCGCGGCACCCATCTTGCGGATAGCTTTCTCATGTCCAAATGTTTATACAAAATATTATGTACCCGTTCAGTCGAGATGCCCACAGCACTAGCAATCTCACGCACCTTAACTCTTTTGTCATCCATCACCATATCATGGATTTGATCAATGATTTCTGGAGTCGTAACCTCCACAGGCCGTCCAGAACGTTCAGCGTCACTTGTGCCCATATGGCCAGTCCGAAAATTTTGAAACCACTTATAAACTGTTCTAATCGAAGGTGCAGAGTCACCATAATGTTTATCAAGCTTCTCTTTAGTCTCCTGAGGCGTTTTGCCTTTCATAAAGTAATGTTTAATCACCACACGAAATTCTTTTTCGTCCATTTCTTGAAAATCACTCGACTTCCTTGATTCACACGAATGCCAAACACAAAGAAATAGACCAATATGGCTGAAACTTGGTGTGCGTTCATTCAAGAGATGCTACTAACTAAACATGACCTCGATACGCGCCGATGGTGCCATCTCTCGGACTTTGCACGGACTTGTCAAACCAGCCTCGTATTGTCCTGGGTATTTCTATAGACAGGAATAGAAGCTTGTCTATTCCTGTTGTAACTGGATTGTTTTGGCCGATACTTGCTGGAGATCCATTAAGCTTAAGTGCACAGTAAACACAATTTTTTTTTTCATTTACTGGTAAACTCCACATTTATTTTAGCATATCAACATGTTTCGCTATCACTGTAGCTTTATCAATCTTGATAAAGCTACAGTGATAGCGAAACATGTTGATATGTTAAAATAAATGTGGAGTTTACCAGTTAACGAAAAAAAAAATGTTTTACTGTTCACTTAACTTAAGCTTATTCCTTTTGTATTTGATTTTACTACTCATTTATTTTCTAGATTCAAGTAATCGAAATATACTTTTTTGGGTTGTGTTTATTTTTTTTGCGGTCTAGTAGTTCAGGCGGTTTTGCCGCCCGTAAATTTTGCCGCCGTAAGCAGTTGCTTACCTTGCCTACCGCCTAGAGCCGGCCCTGACTGTTGTTTTTAGTGTTCCGTACGGAGCACTTATAAGATCACTTCAGCGTATGTCTGTCTTTGTCCGCCTGTCTGTCTGTCCGTTTGTCTCTCACCCGATTTTCTCCGAAACTATTTCACACAGAAAGTTGAAATTTGGCACTAATATAGGAATTGATGGCTCTATCAAAGTCGTGTAGTTTTGAAAGTTAAATTTTGACGTAAAGGGTTAGTTTTTGAGGGGGGGGGGGTGAAATCGGAAGTTAAAAAAACAATTACCAATCGAGTGGGGTGTCAAACTTGTGAAAACATAAGTTCAAAAATATATATAATGTAATACTTGCGTATACTTTTCTTTGTATTATATTTGCCAAAAATCGCCCCCCCCCTTTATCTGGAAAAGTACTGATCAAAAAAATTCTGGAATATTCTCCAGAAGGTGTAGATTGAACAAAAATTATCACGAATGCATTACCTTTAATAACTTATCTGATATATAAAAGAAACAAAAATTTCAAGGTCATCAGTTTTCAACAAAGATCGGAAACAAACTTTGTTGAAAACTCATTTGGGGTGTGTTTTGTGAAGTCATTGATCATTTTATACCTCCGTAAAAAATTTTATTTTAAAAGAAATCAAGGTAGGGAACACTAATTGCGCAAGGCCGACTTGCACTTGGTCGGTTATTTATATATCTATGTGAGCAGCTTCTACAACAATGGTTTTTGTTCAAGATTATTTCATAATTTGATGTTGATAAATTTAGATATAGAAACGGACACTCTTCAGTGCATAGAGATATTAAAATAGAGGAGAGAAAGTAAGCTCTAAGCAAAAGCGTATAGTGGTTAAAAAGAGAAGGAAATAATATGAGACAATTCTGTCTTTCTTACTCTGCGCTTGAGCGCTGAATTCCGGCGCCGATAACAGAGACAGAATGACTCTCATATTATTTCTTTCGCTTTCTCTGAGCACCACGCTTTTTGCAAGAACTTCCCTCCTCTATTCTAATATCTCTATGCTTCAGTGTCAGAGGAGATATTCTCTGTATTTAAATAACTAAATCATTTATTTAGTCTGTATATTAAACAATTACATCTGATATGAATAAAAATATCTTTTCCGAGACTGAAATACATCTTAAATTAGTTACTACTCTTGCTAAAGGGAAGGGAAACATAGTCCCCTATTTCCGTAAGTCTGTTAGCACGATAACCCTCAATTTCAAATTCGGTACAGGTTTAATACTTGGCGTAAGAATGGAACCTATAATTTTTGAAGCGATATCTCTAAAATGGCTGAAAGGGATGTGACTCGATGAATTTTGTTTATTTTCTATATCATTATAAGAATTTTTGGTGGTTTTTGGTTGCTATAATTAAGCATAATTACTTATAATCAAACATGTAAGGTGTTAAAGGGTTGACGGGAGGATGTTGAAAGGATTGTTTTATATCTACATATAATATATATAAAAAATGCAACGTCTCTCTGTCTGTCTGTCCGTTAGTGCGCTTATCACTAGAGAACCACTTATCCGATTTACGTACTTTTTTTTTTAAACATACATATGTTCTCTGGCCATGTTATAGGCTATATTTTATTACGATAGGTAGCATAAGGAATAAACAGTGAGATAAAATAGTGAATGAAGTCAGAAAAAAGTTTGCCGCTAGCGCGTTCCCTTGCAATACACAGCCTCAACCATTAATTATGGAACAATATTATGTAGCAGAGAATATCTATAATCTATAATCTACAATATATATAAAATGCAATGTCTCTCTGTCTGTCTGTCTGTCCATTAGTGCGTTTATCACGCGAGAACCACTTATACGATTTACTTGTCTTTTTTTAAATTCATACATATATTCTTTGGCCAGGTTATATAATAATAATAATAATCTATATCTATAATATATAAAAATGGAACGTCTCTCTCTGTCTGTCTATCTGTCCGTTAGTGCGGTTATCCCTCGAGAACCACTTATCCGATTTAAGTGATTTTTTAAATTTATACATATGTTCACTGACCAGGTTATAGATATATATTTTATTACATCTATAATATATATAAAATGCAACGTATCTCTGTCTGTCTGTCTGCCTGTCCGTTAGTGCGCTTACCACTGGAGAACCACTTATCCGATTTACGTGTTTTAATAAAGTTATACATATATTCTATATAATTCGATATAAGCCTAGATAATGGGAAGATAAGGTGAGATAATGGGAGATAAGGAGAAATAATGGGAGATAAGTCGAGATAAGCCTCGATCGGGAGATAATAATGGGAGATAAGTATAAATAATGGGAGATAAGGAGAAATAATGGGAGATAAGCAGAGATAAGTCCAGATAATGGGAGTTATGGTGACATAATGGGAGATAAGGAGAAATAATGGGAGATAAGGAGAAATATTGCGAGATAAGCCTAGATAAAGAGAAATAAGGTGAGATAATGGGAGATAAGGAGAAATAATGGGAGATAAGGAGAAATAATGGGAGATGAGCAGAGATAAGCCTAGATAATGGAAATTATGTAGAGATAATCGGAGATAAGGAGAAATATGGGGAGATAAGGGGAAATAATGGGAGATATTTTATTACGTTGGGTAACATAAGGAATAAGCAGTGACGATAGTAGTGAATCAAGTCCACGCGAGCGGAGCCGCGGGCCCGACTAGTATATATATATATATATATATATATATATATATATATATATATATATATATATATATATATGTTGTGTTAATATGTCCTTTTCAGCATCCTTGGAGTCGATGAATCTAAAAATTGTTTATTATTATTTCTGTACTGTTTTCAATTATATGGGGGCAAACAGATAAGGGGTTAAGTGTGGTTGGAAGTTGGAGAACCTTCTTCTTTTATGTCTTGTTATCCATCCTTGTTGAAAAATCTGAAAGTTGTGTTATTTTTTCATTATTTCCGTTGTTCAAACATGTACTGGTTGTTGAGGTAGGAGAGAAGGTTAAAGAGCTTTGAATATATTGAGTTATAAATTTTTTCAGAGTTCTTGCAGTCAAGAAATTTGACAGTTGTATTATTATTTCATTATTTTTAATTAGTTCAGTTAAGGGTGTTAGAGGAGTTACTTCATACAATAATTCAATAATTCAAGGTTCTTGAAGGTGAGGAAGTTGAAAATTGTGATCTTTTTTGATTATTTTGGATTTTAAGAGAAATAGCATGTAGAGGGAAATGTCAGTTCTAAATTGTATCTGACGCTCTTTCTCTATTTAACTTTTGTTTTGTGATTAACATCCTTCATAAAGTACCTATTATTTAAACTATCAACTTGTAGTCTCTAGATTAACTTATTTTTAGTGTAACACTTATAAGATGACTTCGGTGTCTGTCTGTCCGTCTGTCACACCCGATTTTCTTCGAAACTATTTGTCATAGAAAGTTGAAATTTGGTAATAATATATAGGAATTGATGGCCTCATCAGAGCCATGTAGTTTTGAAAGTTAAATTTTGACTTAAGGGGTTAGTTTTGGGGGGTGAAATCGGAAGCGAAAAAAAATTTTTTTTAGTAGGTAATCGAGTGTGGTGTCAAATGAAAGCTTGTGAAAACACGAGTAAAAAATATATATATAATGTAATACTTGCGCGCACTTTTCTTTGTATTATTTTTTAAAAAATCGCGAAAAATCGCTGTCCACCCGCCTTATCTCGAAAAGTACTTATCAAAAAAATTTTGAAAAAATTCTGGAATATTCTCCACGGGGTGTAGATTGAACAAAAATTACCAATTTTTTACCGTAAAAAAATATACCCTGCTTTTTCATTCTTGACAAAATGAAGAAGGAACGGATTCATGAGGGATTAAGGTGGTTGCTTTGTTTTTTGTTAGTTTCAAATCAATTTCTGTTTTTTTTTTTTTATTTTCAGATAAATATGGCAGAAACTATTGGTGAAATTCCTCTTCCTGGCGAGGGTAAGTATTTCTATTTTAATTTAACCTAATCTTTATATTTATGCAGTTCTATATTCTGCCGTTGTAACAATGAGAACAATGTGTCAGTATGGAATTTCTATTTTATTATTATTATTATTTTTTCCTTTCTTTCTTTATGACATACAATGCAGTGAGTATGTCACTGAGAATGACGAAGTTTTAGATGTAATTTTGAAACATATTAATAGAAAGAAAAACTGTATATTTTACCTTATCTTTGAAACTTAATAGTTTTTTATTGTGTGTTTTTCTTTTTCTAGAAAATAATTGAGACACTACATTGTATTTAACTTCAGGAGTAACTTTCATCATAAAGATGTAAAGTAATTGTCAAAAGTCTAAGAAGACAAATTTATAATTTGGTGAAAATTTCGCTAAATAAAAGAATATTGTATACATCAGCATTTGAATTGTGTATCTATCATCTTGGGTTGTCAGTGAATATATTTTTTGCTGTATTCAGTTGGAAAAAATTAGATCAATCCAAATCACTTTATGACATTTTAGTGTTAATTTGGCTTTTTTACTGCATTTCTTCTTCTGTAGACTTGCATTTGTACAAGTAGAGTAGCACTTAAGAATTCGGCCGAGAAATTTGTGTCCTGGCTGGGAGGAGCATGACTTAAATAGCTGGTCAAGAGAAGCAGATGTATTCTAAATCTCTTTGTTGGGATTCTCGTGGAATATTGTAGGTTGAGAAGGCATTTAATACTGTTGGGTGTGGAGGACTACTTGACATGGCCGGGTCATCTGGAGGATAAAGAAATGCCGCTTCACTTTATCTGTGGATGTGAGGCACTGAAAAGGCTCAGATATGGGGAGGGGGTCTTTGGAGCAGTTAGGAAGGATCTTGGATTGGGATAATCTTCTGGTGTTTATGGTTAAGTTCGAAGATTCTGCGATAGTTGTGATGACGGTGGATGGAAGAAGAATAAAGTGATGAGGGTTGATATAATTTCTGTCAATGAAATACTGCATTTAATTAAAAAAATGTGACTGGAGTTAAATCAAAGCTTAAAATACTATGATTCAAACAAGTGCCCTTAAATTCGCCAACAAAAACATTGGATTCGAGTAAGAAATTATAAATATTAAGAGCGCGTTTGAATTAAATTTTGTCCACAAAATATTGTTAAAAATGTTAAAACGTGTAATACGAGGCTGGTTTGAAAAGTCCGTGCAAAAATAAAAACTACTTATGTGTTTGGGGTAAACCTTTTTTATTTTTCGACATAGTCTCCTTTTAGGCTTATACACTTCGTCCAACGATGTTCTAGTTTGTTGATCCCTTCCGAATAATAGGATTTGTCCAAGTCTGCAAAATATCCATTAGTGTCTGCAATCACCTCCTCGTTTGAATAAAATCTTTGTCCCGCCAGCCATTTCTTCAAATTGGGGAACAAATAGTAGTCCTAGGGAGCCAAGTCTGGAGAATAGGGGGGATGTGAAACGAGTTGGAATCCTATTTCCATTAATTTTGCGACCACAACTGCTGAGGTGTGTGCTGGTGCGTTGTCGTGATGGAAAAGGACTTTCTTGTGGGCCAATCGCGGGCGTTTTTCTTGCAGCTCGGTTTTCAAACGGTCCAATAACGATGAATAATATTCACCTGTAATAGTTTTACCCTTTTCCAGATAGTCGATGAGGATTATCCCTTGCGAATCCCAAAAGAGTCGCCATAACCTTTCCGGCCGAAGGAACGGTCTTCGCCTTTTTTGGTGCAGATTCCCCCTTGGTAACCCATTGTTTAGATTGTTGTTTGGTCTCAGGAGTATAGTAATGTATCCATGTTTCATCCACAGTGACGAAACGACGCTTAAAGTCCTCCGGATTCTTCTGGAACAGCTGCAAACCATCCTTGCAACACTTCCCACGATTCCGTTTTTGGTCGTGAACAATCGCGGCACCCATCTTGCGGATAGCTTTCTCATGTCCAAATGTTTATGCAAAATATTATGTACCCGTTCAGTCGAGATGCCCCCAGCACTAGCAATCTCACGCACCTTAACTCTTCTGTCATCCATCACCATATCATGGATTTGATCAATGATTTCTGGGGTCGTAACCTCCACAGGCCGTCCAGAACGTTCAGCGTCACTTGTGCCCATATGGCCAGTCCGAAAATTTTGAAACCACTTATAAACTGTTCTAATCGAAGGTGCAGAGTCACCATAATGTTTATCAAGCTTCTCTTTAGTCTCCTGAGGCGTTTTGCCTTTCATAAAGTAATGTTTAATCACCACCCGAAATTCTTTTTCGTCCATTTCTTGAAAATCACTCGACTTCCTTGATTCACACGAATGCCAAACACAAAGAAATAGACCAATATGGCTGAAACTTGGTGTGCGTTCATTCAAGAGATGCTACTAACTAAACATGATCTCGATACGCGCCGGTGGTGCCATCTCTCGGACTTTGCACGGACTTTTCAAACCAGCCTCGTATTTATTAATTTTATATGGTTAAATGACAGTCCATTCCACTCGACTGTTTTAGTGTCCACAAATGTTATGGTACTTAATTCAAGTGGTTAAACGATAGTCCATTTTTGGACATAGCACCTTGAGCCTTATCTGGGTATTCTAGGGCACGGGGGCCGTAAAATCAACGTTAAAGGCATTTATTCGACTCACCCGATAGAATGAACAATTAGGCAGACGGTTAGTGAACAGGTCAAAATTTCGGGTCGCCCTCTTGGTCTATTAATTTGTGTACCAGTAAAATATAGGTGAAATGGATAATAAAATAAGGTAAGTTACAAAAATGCTTTATTAAAAATACTTATATTACATACATGACAAAACAAGGTAAATATAAAAATATTTTTTTTAAGATGAAGCAATGGGATGAATATTTTTGTCTATCGGATGAAAATTTTCCATAAGGGATTTCATTTTTTTGAACATATACAAAGCCGTCATATTACCAGACCTAAAAAACACACAGTTTCCTTTTCTTGTATTGTTTATATTAAAATTCTATCGACGTCAATTTACTAAAATTGAACAAAGGCGCAGCGGTTATTTACTTGTTTGGCGTATCACGATTCATCAGCCGAGCTAGGATCGACAGAGAGGAGGACAAAACTAGAAATACTTATCACAGCTTTGAAACTAGACTAACAATAGCCAGAGGTACAAATTGTTGTATCTTACTAAATGCTTAAAGTTCTAGAGTAAAAATTGTGGAGAGAGTTCCTTAAAGAACTTCCCAACACTTTTTCGAAGCACACACGCATTTCATTTAGAAATTTGTTCAAGAATATAAAATACTTTTAATTAATTAACTGACTCGGCCGTTACTTGATGGAAATTCATATTCAGTGAGAATAAAATACTAAATTTTTAGTAAAATTTCCACATTTATTGATTTTTAGTGTTCCGTACGGAACACTTATAAGATCACTTCGGTGTCTGTCTGTCTGTCACACCCGATTTTCTCCAAAACTATGTGAAAACATGAGTAAAATATATATATATATATATATATATATATATATATATATATATATATATATATATATATATATATACATATATATATATATATATATATATATATATATATATATATATATATATATATTTCTTGAACCTTCATGTAAATAAATCTTTTTGATGTATCTTGGGTTTTGGTACATCAAATGAATATCTTTGAGTTCTTTTGAATTTTTTTTTATTATTATTTTGACGTTTCGCCCCTGGTTTTGGGCATTTTCAAAAAACAGTTTTATTTTGCCATATCTCAAAAATAAGTGACCAATTTTTATATATATATATATATATATATATATATATATATATATATATATATATATATATATATATATATATATATAAACTCCTGGACAAAATTAACGCAACAATCTGAGAATTAATTTATCTTTTTCTTATGTCAGTTTTAAAGTTTATTGAGTATTTGAATAGTAGGCTATGCATATTTTGTTTCGTTGTTCATGACAGAAATCAAAACAATTCGTTTAGATTTACAGTTTTAAAGAATTTTTTAGAAGATAAACAATTTTCTGTAATAATGCGATGGATTTTCTTTAAAAGTAAGCTTATAAATTGTTCCCTTTTTCAAAGTAATACGTTTTTGTGATAGACTGTTTTATTTTTGACCCCGAAGAATTAGATAAATGAATCGAACAAGGAATTTAACTGAACACGAGGTTTTATTGGACGAGGGATATTGTCAGAGTTATGTTGCCAATTTGTTAGGCAAACATCGTTCCACAATAAGTCGTATGGTAAGACGCTTGAATGAAGTAGGAACTTATTCTAGAAGGCTAGGGCAAGGGCGAAAACGATGCACTAGCGACCTAGATGAACGTTTTATAAGACAATATGCTTTAAGAAACAGGACTGTCACTAGTTCTATAATAAGAAACGAACTCGAAGCTGTTCGCAATGTCACAATTTCTTCTAAAACAGTTAGAAGAAGGTTAAAGGAAGCTAGATTAAACAGTAGGAGACCAGCCACTGCGCCCTTGCTTACTAGAGAGAACAGAGTTGCCAGGTTACGTTTTGCTCGAAATCACGAAAACTGGTCTGTGGATGATTGGAAACAAGTTTTCTTCACAGATTAAACTAGGGTCGTGAGCGAGTATGGCGAAAACCAGGAGAGAGAGGTTTGCTCCTTGCAATATCTCTGCAAGGATTTCATTCGGCGGTGGCTCTGTTATGTTTTGGGGTGGCATCTGCTTTGATGCTCGCACAGAGTTAGTTCCTGTCCGTACGAGATCCATGAATGCTGACTACTATCTTGAGAATATTGTAATAGAACATGTGAAGCCTTTCGGTCATTTTGTGGGGCCCAATTTCCTGTTTATGCAAGACAACGCTCGACCTCACGTGGCTAGGGAGGTACTCGATTATCTTAATCAAGTTGATATACCGATTATGCAATGGCCACCAAAAAGCCCGGATCTGAATCCGATAGAACATGTATGGGATCACCTTAAGAAAAATGTGAAACTTCATATACCTGCACCTAGAAACCTGAGGGAACTTGAAAATGCAGTTATCACAGAATAGGAGCAAATTACTCAAGATTTTATCCAAAATTTAATTAGAAGCATGCCTAGACGCATAAACGCTGTCATCCGAAGTAGAGGAGGCAACACACGCTACTAGTGTCCCAGTTACACTATTAATTTTGCTACTAGTGTCCCAGTTTATTTTTTTCATTACATAATTTCAACGATTTTGTTATTAGGTCTTAAGAATAATTTTAATTCGAATCTTATAGAGAAATTTGGTAGCTAATTCACTTTTAAAGTATCCGAATAAGTTTTTTCTAACTGCTAGTGTAACCAGTGTTCATAAAAATTCAATTAAAATTCATTCATTATAGAGATTTGTATGATTTAATATATTGTTGCGTTAATTTTGTCCAGGAGTGTATATATATATATATATATATATATATATATATATATATATATATATATATATATATATATATATATATATATATATATGTAATACTTGCGCACACTTTTCTCAGTATTATTTTTAAAAAATCGCAAAAAATTGCTGCCCCCCCTTATCTCGAAAAGTACTGATCAAAAAATTTAGAAAAAATTCTGGAATATTTTCCACGGGGTGTAAATTGAACGAAAATTATCACGAGTGCATTACCTTTAATAATTTATCTGCATATAAAAAAAAAACAAAAATTTCAAGGTCATCAGTTTCCAGTAAAGATTGGAAACAAACTTTGTTGAAAACTCATGTGGCGTGTAATTTGTGAAGTCACTGATCATTTTATACCACCGTAACAAAAAATTTTATTTTAAAAGCAATCAACGTATGGAACACTAATTGTGCAAGTTCAACTTTACTAAAAATGTAGTGTTTTATTTCTCATACTTTTAATTGTAAGTAATTTAATTTCTTTAAATGCCAATTTTTCTTGATAACGAACTTGCAAGCATTAAAAATAATCACAAATAAAAATATTTGATAGTGTAAAGCGCAAAACAGTTCAGATGTTGCCACATAAAAGGCTTAAAATGGGTAAAAAAGTAATTGTAATAAGTTTGTTTTTTTTTTACTTACGTCCAATTTTCAAATAGTCCAAGCCTAACGTTCTTCAGTCCTAATCTACAAGGAACCAGTGAGGATAGTACATATGGGCAATCTCCTTTTTCCTTGACGGAAGATTCATATATTACAAGAAGGGATGTCAGCGATACTGTTAGTCCTAAGAGTACCCAAAAAAATATTTTAAATTAACTAATAAAAATCCTAACATGTCATTGTTAGTTATCACTAAGGACACCCAAATATGCAAAGCGCATATATTGCATATTTTGCATATTATATGCATTTTTCTAAATATTTGCATAAATGCTTTAAAAATAGCATATATGTGCATATTTGAAGGAATTTATAATAATGTAGGTCTTTGGCAGGCGTTTTCATTAATTTTTCGGAATAAGGGTCAATGTTTAGGCCGCCGCCGCCGCGCCTGTGGTTTTCCCCAAATAAATTTTATTATTTTATGGTCAGTAAAAACCAGTCAGTAAACCCCAGACGGCCATCAGAGCATACTTGTATTATTAATTTATTAGATTTCATTTTTGGTTGTGCTTTTAAAGTGGTTACGTCGATTTGTGCTTTTTATCTTGTGAGTCGTATTTTACTACAGTGAAATGCCCAAAACCAGTAGTGTGTCAGTGTGGATTAAACCATCAAAGAACTAAGAATAGATATGGGAAAAATCTACTGTTCTGCATGTGTTAAAATTGTAAGTATAATTTTTGAATACCCATTGAATATACAGGGTATTTCATTTTCGTTTAATATTTAAACATAACGAAATTTTTGTCAGGATTTTGCCGTTGATGCTATTTTCAATGTTATTTAAGCTATTTTTGTTCCATTTAACGAACAAAATTTATATTAATTTACATTTTTCAAGTCTATTTCGATTTTTTTTACTGCATATCTACAACATGTATGTGCATATTTTTGAGAAAATTATTTGCATATTTTAAAGTTTTTCATATTTTGGATGGTTGTAAAATGTAGATCTGAAGAAGCTGCATCGACAGCGAGACGCGTCATCGCAATTTAAATAAACCAGTGGAAATTGACTAAAAAACAGTCTTTTATTATATATTTAAAGTTTTTCACTTGCATATTTGGGTTTCCTTAGTTATCACACAGTGGTTTACCTGTGACATATACACGAAAAACCGATAAGTGTTTAGGTGTTTCTCGATTTAGTGTCTTTAGTTGTTTTATGTAATCTAGTACTTTAACAACGAGAGGTTTCCACTGATCTACATTTTTTTTCTGTAAGACATTTGAAAACTTCCCCATTTTGTCCTGAAGACTAAAAAAAAACATTATTTTATTTTAGAGCTAGGTAGTAGCTAGCTAGTAGTTCAACCACTAACTTAGCCAGTCATTTTTGATAGTCGTTTAAACAAATTAGTACATAGTTACTTAAAAAACTAGTTTCAATTAGGTAAATTGCATATTAATAAAATACAACGCTCATCAATGGCAAGTTATTTGGCTGCTTTTTCTTAAATCAATTAGAGAGATTTTGCACCGCTTATTTTGGTAGACCACTGTCTTTATCTTTATTTGAAGCATGCGCTCACTATTCGGCGCTTGTGTAGTACTAAAGGGAAGGAATTAAATATAAGGACTCATCTGTTATCGTTATTTGCAGCATGCGCCCACCATTTGGAGCTTCCGCAGTATTGAAACAAAATAAGAAGAGCCTTTATTAAGGATAGCGTTTTCCCTTATTTAGGAACTTATAACACATGGGCTGAAAAGTCCCGGGCCTAACACATAGATGGCGCTAGTTTTATTGCAGTCACCTTTTTTTCAGTTAATACTAACCTTCAAAAGACAACTGTTAAAATTTCATGATATTCTATTCATTAGTTTGTGAGTTATTGTGCTAAGAGTGACGCTACTTTTGTTATTTTCAAAACAATGGATCAAAAACAATTTCGTGTTTTAATTTTACACTGCTTCTTGATGGGAAAAAATACCGTTCAAGCGAAGCAATGGCTTGAAAAGTGTTATGGGGACTCCGCTCCATCAGACACAACAATAAAACGTTGGTTTGCTGACTTCAAACGTGGTCGTAGAGACACCGATGATGCAGAACGCAGTGGACGTCCAAATGAGGCGGTAACACCAGAAAACATCAAAAAAATCCATAAAATCGTTTTGAATGATCGAAAAGTGAAGTTGCGTGAGTTAGCTGACATCGTAAAGATATCAAAATAACGTGTTGGCTTTATATTGCATGAGCATTTGACTATGAGAAAGCTCTGTTCAAAGTGGGTGCCGCGTTTGCTCACTGTTGATCAAAAACAAGAACGTGTTGATGATTCTGAGCAGTGTTTGGCCATGTTTAAAACGTAACAAACCGGAATTTTTGCGTCGATATGTGACAATGGATGAAACATGGATCCATCACTTCACTCCGGAATCAAAACGATCGTCATCTGAGTGGACAGCAACTGGTGAACCTCGTCCAAAGCGCCCGAAAGCACAACAATCGGCTGGAAAGGTTATGGCCTCGGTATTTTGGGATGTGCGTGGTGTAATATTCATCGACTATCTTGAGAAAGGAAATACCATCAACAGTGAATATTATATAGCGTTATTGGAGCGTTTGAAGGCCGAAATTGCAAAGAAACGACCGCATATGGCAAAGAAAAAAATTTTGTTTCATCAAGACAACGCACCGTGTCACAAGTCAATCAAAACAATGGCAAAACTACATGAATTGAACTTCGAATTGCTCCCACATCCACCGTATTCGCCAGATTTGGCTCCCAGCGACTACTGGCTGTTCGCAGACCTGAAAAAAAAATGCTCGCCGGTAAGAAATTTCGCACGAATGAAGAGGTTATCGCTGAAACTGAGGCCTATTTTGAGGCAAAAGATAAATCGTTCTACAAAAGTGGTATTGAAATGTTAGAGCGGCGCTGGAATGATTGCGTTGCTCTTGATGGAGATTACGTTGATGAATAAAGCTAATTTTGAACCAAAAAAATCGTGTTTTCTTTGTTAGGCCCGGGACTTTTCAGCCCATGTGTTAAGAGAGGTTATTTGAAGTTCGTTATTCTTATCGTTATTATGGTAGGGCTTGTTTTTTTTCCTACTTTGGTATACAAACCACTAAGAAAATACATTAAAATTGAAATAATCTTTTATTGCAAACAACACTGGCAAAAGTTAATTAGTGTTCAGATTATGTTGGGATTTTGCAATCTTTGGCACAACGGCATTACACTGTGTGGAGTGCTAATTTCGAATGAAATTTTATTTATCGCACGCTCGTATTACCTTGGAAATATTGATAGATACAACTTTAATTTAGAAACTTGTATTGACTCATCAAATACTAATAACCGGTGTCTTTAACTATGAAATGAATAACAAAAATATCACCTAAGTTTATAGAAGATGAATACTAACCTAACCTTGCAATTCCTTTACGTTAATACTGCACATGCTTGAGATAAGGACAAAGGAATGTGAAAAATAAGCGTTGCAAAAATATCTCTAATAGCTACTGTTTTAAAATCAATAACTACTACTAAAAATGAACAAAGTCCATATTTCAGCAGTTAATCACTGTTCTCTCATCTGTCACTGTATCTCGGGACGCGTTTCTCCGTATCACGGCTCATCGGCCGAACTAGAATCGACAAATGAGAAAATAACAGTTAAACTATTTTTTGCAGTATTGGCGTAACATTGCAGTAAAATACAAGCATACCTGCCCTCTGTCGGGGGACTATTCAATTACCGCTAGACAGCGCGATCTACTGATTTTTATATGTGTGGTGTAAAACCCTTAGCTATTGCGCTGCCGAATGGTAACTGTTGGCAACTTGCTGGATTCTTCTACTGCAGGGGTGCTCAAACGGTCGATCGCGATCGACAAGTCGATCGCGAGTGTTTTTTGAGTCGATCTCGAGAAAAAAATTCCGATATAGAACTATTCACAGATTTTGTTTTAGGTAACTAAAACAAAATGTAATGAATAAACTACTAAAATTTATTCGATCCACAATTAGGCCAGAATAACCTCCTCATCACTTTCTTTTATCGTAATAACCCCCTGCCAGCGGCAAAAGGCGGCTTTATCAAAGGAACGCGCGGTACTTGTCAAAGAAAAGCCGCGTTTTTGATTCCTGCCGATTTTTCTAGAAACTTCGGGCGGTGTGTTTGACGGGAACATTCGAGACTTCGTTCGCGCCGATATAAATGTTGCGCCTGCAGGAATAGGAGTCAGTCTGAGTTGTAACTTGAAGGCGATACATCGATACAAAGTTTATTAATAAATAGTCCAAAATGAGTGCGGCGAAGAAAAGTAAAACTTATCATTTTAATAACGATTGGGAGGAAGAATTTTTCTTTTGTATGGTAAAGGATAAGTGCATTTGTCTCATTTGCCGTGCGTCAGTTGCAATACCTAAGCGTGGGAACTTAGAGAGGCATCATAAAACGGTTCATAAAAACTATGAAAAGGATTTTCCGTCACAGAGTGAATTAAGAAAACGAAAAGTACGTGATTTGATAACTTGTTTGAAAAAAGAACAAACCATGTTCACAATGAAGGAAGCGGGTGAGACTTTATTTGGAGATTTTAAAAATAAAACAGAGATTATGTCTGCTATTAGAGAACTTCAGTTATCTCGTACGACTGTCACAAGGCGTGTTGAAGTCATGAGTCAGGACATGGCAGATAAACTAAAACATGATGTCATGGAATGTACATACTTTTCTTTACAGTTACCGATATGACAGACACTGTCCAGCTGTGTATTTTTATTCGAATGGTATTCAATGACATGTCGGCTAAGGAAGAGTTTTTGACAATGGAAAGACCCATGGCGAAGATATATATGACGTTTTCTTCAATTTTGTAACAAACTACAAGCTACCAATATATAAACTAGTGTGCATTACAACCGATGGAGCACCAGCAATGACTGGAAACAAAAACGGTTTTTGTGGCATTGTGTCGAGCTAATGATGATTTCCCTTCATTTTTCTCCTTCCATTGCATTATACATCAACAAGTTTTGTATTCAAAAGTTCTAAACATGGAGGAGATTATGGGCATTGCAATAAAAATTGTGAATTCTATCCGTGCACGTAGCTTGCAACGACGGCTCTTTAAATTGCAGTTGGAAGATTGAATTATAATATTTATGAGGCAGAATTATCAAATATTTTGGGCCAATTCGAAATACGTTTTTATGATTTCAGTAAATTGGCAAATATCGCATCATTAATGAGTTATCCTTTTTCGTGTAAAAACATTGAGGAATTAGCGACTGAAATAGCAAGTCAGTTTAACATGGACTCATATTCTGTTGAAAATGAGTTCAGATTATATCAGATATACATCTCAAAGCCATAGCATCTGATACAAAATTCCGGTGTTTTATATCTGAAGATAAATATCCGAATTAGGAAAATCGCCCTTCAATGATGGCAATGTTTGGGTCAACTTACTTGTGCGAATCTGCATTTTCTGAAATGAAGATAATAGTCAAAATATCGCAATCGACATGCTTGCGATTAGATTAGCACTCGGTAATTACATACCATCTTATGAAAAGTATGCTGAGGACATGCAGTGCCACGCTTCAACATCCAAAGTCACTCTTTAGTTAAGTTTAGACACTAGAACTCGTTTGTTTTGTAAGAACCAGTAAACTCGCAATTTTGAATAATTATGAGTTTTTTCATTGACATTTTAGAGCAGACCTACACTTACCTTGACTAAAAAAATGCATATTGTGCGGAAAACTAATATGTATGCCACGATACACCCTACCTAGACGACAATCCTGCATCACACTTACTTGCAGCCTCTCAGAGTCGATCGATCGTAGTCTAACAATATTGAGGTAGATCGCCAGCAGTTCAAGTTTGAGCACCCCTGCTCTACTGGTTTGTGGTCATGAATAGTCTCCGACAGAGGGCAGGTATGCTTTTAAATTATGGGCTTTCACCAGCCAGAAATACGATTTTTTGTATCCCTTAAATGCTACAGGTCTTGAATCACAAAGCAAATTTGACGTGGTGGGTAAACTATACTCAAGTCATCAACCGTGTTTCTATGTTCAAAGGAGTCAAGGTTGCTGGTGAGTTCTTGATCTCCAATAAGGCGCATAGTTCTCTTCTGAAGAATCCCTCAATCCCACAAATGCAGCGTGTGTTTGGGAGCAGAACTCTTCTTCTTCTCATGCCAACCTCCTAATGGAGGTTGGCGACTACTTCTTTAAATGTTTCTCTGTCCCTCGCAACAGGAAACAACTCCCCCACATTCATGCTCCATTCTCTGATGTTTCTCAATCTAGACTTTTTCTTTCTTCCGACACCCTTTCTACCGTCAACTCTTCCTTTCATGATAATTTACAATAGTGAATATTTGTCGTTTCTGAATACATGACCTAAATAGGTTGTTTTTTGTATTTTTATGATTGCCAAGAGTTTTCCGCCTTGGCCTATCCTTTGTAGAATTTCCTCATTAGTGATCCTGGCTGTCCATGGGATTTTTAATATAAAGTCACATTTCAAATGCTTCTAGCTTCTTAAAAGTGTCAACGTCCATGTATCAACGCCATACAAAAGTTGGGACCATATCTAGCATTCCAGGAAACGCAATCTTGGAGAAAGGGATAAATTTCTGTTGCAGAAACTTGTCCGGAATTTTAAAAAATGATTTTCTTGCAACCTCTATTTGGTTTTAATTTCAGTGTCTTGGTCAATGTCGGATGTGATATAGGTGCCTAAATATTTGTATTTTTCTACATGTTCTGTTTGTTTTCCTTCCAGGAATAATTGGCAACTGTTAGGTTGATGTGTAGAAACGACCATAGGTTGATGTGTAGAAACGACCATAAATTTTATTTTTTTCCATGTTCATCGTCAGACCCATTTCGACACTCTCTATTTACGTTGCTTGCAAGTTTTTGTAATGTTTCTGCTAAGATCACGGTATCGTCGGCAAACCGAATGGTCTTTATCACTTCATCCCCTATCCTGACTCCTTCACTTTGTTCCTATAATGTTTTCTTGAAAATATAAGTTAAACAATACAGGTGATAGTACGCAGCCTGACCTGATTCCTCGCTGATTCGGTATTTCATCTGTTACTATTTCATTTACTTGTACTACAGCAGTCTGATTCCAGTAGATGTGTTTTATTATTTCTATGTCTTTTTGGTCAAGTTAGATGTTCTTTAATTCTTCTATCATTTTGATGTGCTGTACTTTATCAAACGCCTTTTGATAGTCTAAAAAGCATATATAGATGGTTTTGTTGTACTCTACTTTTTTGAAGAAGGACCGTCATTCCAAAAAGTGCTTCTCTTGTTCCCTTGCTACCCCTGAACCCAAGTTGTGAACTGTCGAGTTGTTCTTTACATTTCTTGGAGGTTCTGTTTTGTTTTATATGTTAATAAAACTTTCAAAGGATTACTCACGAGACTGATCAACCTGAAGTCTTCCCATGATTTGGGATTATTTTTCTTAGGCAATGGTATAAAAGCCGATTGTAACCATTCTTTGGGGGGACTCTTCTGTCATTATATATCTTGTTGAGTAGTTTTGTTAAGGTCTTTATGTTCCTTTCATCTCACCTTTAGCAATTCTATGATATTTCATCAGGGCCTGGTGCCTTTTTACTCAGTAGAACCCTAGTTAGTAGTATTACATTATTGGTCAAATCTGAGCTTCGTACAGGATTAAAAGTAATGTTAAAAAGCATGTGGCGAGCTTCTCGTTTCCAGTAGCTTGTCTAGTCCTGTTCTATATTTAATGTCCAACTTGACAGATAAACTTTCCTATAAAAAAAATTAAACTTATAATTTGTAACTTAACTTACATTTGATATTTGTGATATTAAGTCCAAAACTCTAATAAATTGTATAGTAGGTCCACTCTCGCTAAAATCTGGATGACCAAGATCTTTTAAATACTGTATGGCATCAGCAGTTGTTTTTCCAATACTCTCAGTATCATAACTTAGCTGAAAACGGATGGGAGTTAGTGCAGTCTAGCATTATGTGCAGTGCAGCATATTTCCCTCCATATTTACAATATCACTTCAAATAATAGTTAGCCACCCAAAACTTTCAACACTGTTAGGCTATTCTGACACACCCACCCAGTTATTATTATTAATTTTGGGATGAAGAAATTGTCGAGTAATAGTAAGTTTATCTAAATATGGTATACTATGTTGTATTTTCTATATATTTTTTTACATATTCTGTGTAAGCTAACGCCAGACTCATAATTAAACATCCTGTTAAACTAACACGTAAGTTTAACAAGTAACTTAACGGTTTAATACATTTTTTACGCGGATAGGTCAGTGTCCTGTGAAGTAAAAAAATGTTTACGCTTAATAGAAATTCAAATTTTATTTTTATAAATTAGCTTTGTTGAGATTATGTTATTCAAGCAGAGGTGGAATATGTGGGCTGACTACTAATTATAATTTAAAAAAATAACCTACTTTAATAAAATAATCTTTTAATCTAATAATATAATGTTTTTAGTTCTTGTTTATTAGAAGGCGGCCTACATTTTTATATTATTTGTTAATATATTTTATCTTAAGGGAAAAAATGTATGACATGAGATTTTGCAACCCTTATTTTGGTAGGCCACTGAAGCACGCACCCATCGTTTGAAGCTTGCGCAGTCGTAAAGGGGAAAAATTAAATATAAGGACTCAGCTGTTATCATTATTTGATGCATGCGCCTACCATTTGGAGCTTGCTCAGCATTGAAACAAAATAAGTTAAACCTTTATTTAAGGATAACGATTTCCCTTATTTAGGAACTTAAAAGAGGTTATTTGAAGTTCATTATTCTTATCTTTATTATGATAGGGCCTGGATTTTTCTTCCTACTTAGGCATACCAACCACTAAGAAAATGCGGTAAAATTGAAATGATAATCTTTTATTGCAAAATAACATGGACAACAATTAATTAGTGTTCAGATTATGTTGGGATTTTGCAATCTTTGGGACAATGGCATTATAGAGCGTGTAGTGCTAATTTCAAATAAAATTTTATTTATTGCACATTCATATTACCTTGGAAATGTTGAAGGAAGTGATAGAAACCTGCTAGACACAACATTAATTTTAAAACTTGTGTTAACCCATCAAATACTAATAACCAGTGTGCTTAGCCATGAAGGGAAATGAAAAAATCCTTTAAGTTTATAGAAGATGCATACTAACCTAACCTTGCAATTCCTTCGCGTTAATACTTGAGATAACGGAGAAAAGCATATGAAAAATAAGCATTGCAAAATTTCTATGATTTGAATGATACAAACTAATAATGTAAGGATTTGTTACATATATTTATTTAAGGGTCTGTTACAGCTACCGCTGTCTGCTTTCTCTCAACCTCGCGTTCCATTCTCTTCGATCTTCCCAATCTCCTTCCTGTAACCCTCTGTTTTCCATTGCCTCATCGACGACATTCCGCCATGAAGGCCTAGGTCTTCCCCTCTTTCTTCTTCCAATTGGACTCCATTCTGTGATTTTCTTAATTCACCTTCTGTCGTCGCTTCTCCTTACGTGACTATACCATTTCAATCGTTTTTCTTCTATGGCATGTACTGCGTCTTTTGTTATTCCCATTCGCGTTCTTATTTCCTCGTTCCTAATCCTATCAGTCCGGGTCACCCTACAACACCTTCTCCAACATTCCATCTTTACCGCATTTATTTTTGATTTATATTTCTTGTTAATGGTCCATGTTTCTGACCCGTATGTCATGATACTTTCAATGATTGTTCTGTATATTCTGACTTTGTTTGCTTTCGTTATGTGCTTATCCAGTAATATTGAGTTTAATTGTCTCATGCAGGTTCTCGTTTGTCCCAGTCTCGATTTTATTTCTTCTTCGGATGTTGCTTCTCTTGTTATTATGGTGCCCAGGTATTTAAATTTTCCAGTTCCTTTAATTGTTACGTTCTCTTCAATTTCTAGATCTTCTATTTCTCCTGTTTTAGGTGTTAGGTATTCCGTCTTATTAAAGTTTATGTCTAGCCCCTCTTTGTCATACTCTTCCTTCAGTTTTCTCACCATATAGCTGAGATCTTCTTCGTCCTGTGCCATGACGACTTGGTCATCTGCGAAACTCAAGCTCTATAAGTAGTCGTCTCTTACTGGGACTCCCATACCTTAACATTTATTCTTCCAGTTTTTTAAAATCTGTTCCAGGTAGATTTTAAACAGTGTCGGAGAGGTTGTACACCCTTGTAGTAGTCCTTTCGTTGTTCTAATTTTGGCCCCTAACTTATTACCAATTTTTACTCTGTTAATATTATTTCTATATATCGCTTTTACTGCTTTTATTAATACTTTGTTGATTCCCATGTTTGACATTGCTTTCCAGAAGTGACTTCTAGCAACTGAATCATAAGCTTTTCTTATATCGATGAAAGCTAGGTGGATTTCTCTGTTTTTGGCTAGTTTCTTTTCCATCAGTTGCTTAACTGTATATATGTGACCAATACAGGACTTCCCAGCCGTAAATCCTGCTTGGTCTTCCCCTATTTTGCCTTTTATATTGTCTTCTATCTTATTCTTAATTACTTTCCCGTACAGTCGTCCAATGCTTGAAATGATGCTGATACATCTATAGTTTTCACATTTCCTGCGGTCACCTTTTTTAAAAATTGAGACTATGTGCACTTCGATCCATTCATTAGGTATTCTTTCTCCATTTATAGCCCTGTGGAACATGCTTCTTATTATTCGGTGTAGTTTCTCTGTATTTGATTAATTCATTGAAAATTCCTCCCGGTTCAGCTGCTTTCCAGCTTTTCAATGATTTTATGGCCTTCTTTACGTCCTCATATTTTATCTCTACCTCCTCATGTTCGTTTTGTTGTTGTTCGTCATCTTCGTCTCTATTCAAGAACCCTGGTCTGTCTTCCGTTCCAACCTCAACCAAAAACTTGCACCGTACCAAGCTTGCACATATGTGCAGTAATTTAGTGAGTTATAACAAGTGTTCTATTAAACCCTAATAAATAAAAATGTTCAAGTTTACCCTTTTTCTGATTATCACCCAGTCATATACTGAATCTACCCCATAAATTTGAAGGTCATTCTCGTGAACTTTTTTAACCTCTGAAACTAGCCTGTACTCTAATTTGTTTTTTTTTATGAATTAAATTTCTCTCTGCCATCCAGTAGTTTTTCAAAGATCCTAAAAAATAGAATAAAAAAAAACTTTCAGCTGCTTGCACAGAATATATGGCTTTATAGCCCAGAGCTACTTATCCATTTCTGCAGCGTAACTACTGTTTTTTATCAATTGAATTGCTTGATTTTTTAAATTTCAATAAAAACATTTTTTAGTATTCAAAAATTTACCCAATATGATGTCTAAATCATAAAAAATATGAACCATAAGGCCATGTACAGGATGGGGGAAACAAGGCCTCAATTCTTTGGCTGTCGTCGATTTTATGAAATCAATTTCGGCACCTAAAATCTCAAAAAAATAATGTACTTTTTGTGGTTTTAATTACTTAAACAAATATACAGTCTGTCAAGTAAAAACGTGTCCGCGATAATTCATTTTTGGTAGAATGCGATTCTAGCGATTCAACAAAAAATTGCTAGAGGGAACCTTTGTCTACGACGTATTTTAGTAAAAAGTATCAGTCGCTTCCGAATTTTCGTGGAAATCACGAAAAATCCAAAATGAGTCACTTGTTTGCGCGTCGATTCAAGGCAGTCTTTCTTTGTTCCCATCAAAAGAGGCCTAAAATGACACATTATATATTAAAAAGTCGGTATCGTTTGTGAAGAAGTGGGTAAATTATTTTAACGAGGCGAAAAATGTTGACGACTACCCAAAACGTGGTTCGATTGGCAAAATCACTTCGACTAGGCGAAAATCACGTCGCGAATCGGCTCGCTTGGGCCCACGATGAGATATATAGAGTGGCCCCACAATCGCCAGACGCCAACCCTATTGAAAACGTTTGGTCTCTTGTAAAGAGAAAGCTCAGAGGAGAGCGTCTGAGGACGTTGACTCAGTTGTCTCGCGAAATTTGAAAAATTTGCAGAGTATGCAGAAAATCTCGTCGAGAGCATGCCTCAAAGATGCCAGGAGATTATTGATGCAGGAGGCGATTGGACAATTGCGCCGTGGTTAGCACACCAAAGAATACATTGATGCCAAAAAATGTTCTCGATACACATTTTTTCAAGAATACGAGCGCTCACGTTTTTACTTGACAGACTGTATTTTCTTTACCTAATTCTTCTGCCAGTGCAAAACTTAGATGTGGACTAACGCAGTTTAATGTTAGAGAAATAATATCTATATCTATTTCATCCAGTTTAGTTAAGGTTTCTTCTATGGTATCGGCAAAATATTTTATATCGGGGTTATGTACAAAAAATAGACCTACTGGAATTTTCCAGTTTTCAGTCAATGATATAACCTGGAAAAATAAATTTTTCAATGTAATGAAAGACTGATGTCAAATTTCCACTTTATTTAGTTTCACTGAAACTGTATGACGCGTTTCGCTATACTATAGCTTCATCTGAGTTTAAATTTTTTAATTTAAACTTGGGATTGAATTCTCGTGACGAATGTGGTTCAGATATAAACGCCCCCGTTTAAATTATTAGTAGTAACAAAAAAATAGTGACACTTCTGCCAACAGTAATTCTACAATGAGTCAACAGGTATTGGCAAATCCTATTTTTTTTCCTCCATTACCGCCTGATAAAATTATAAAAATACCAATTAGTGTCGTACGAGGGTTGTATGATAAGTGCCGTGCCGTGCCTTGACGAGAAAAAAGCATTTTATGTGTAAAATTTATTTTATTTTTCAATATAGTCCCTTTGCTTAGATACACTTGGTCCAACGTTTTTTTTATTTTTTGTATCCCATCTAAAAAAATACGATTTCTCCAACTCAACGCCAATAGGCGTTTCAGCAATCACCTCATGCTAAATTTTTTTCCGCCGAGCCATTTTTTCATATTCGGAAATAATCGCTGGGGGCTAAATCTGGCGAATATGGTTGATGCAGAAACAATTCATATCGTAACTCATGGAATTTTGCCATGGCGATGACACAAGTGTGCAACGGAACACTTATAAGATTACTTGATGACTGTCCGTTTTTCAGACCCGATTTTCTCTGAAACTATTTGACATAGGAAGTTGAAATTTGGTACTAATATAGGAATTGATGGCCTCATCAGAGCCGTGTAGTTTTGAAAGTTAAATTTTGTCTTAAGGGGTTAGTTTTGGGGGGTTAAATCGGAAGCGAAAAAAAATTTTTTTTACCAGGACATCAACTGGGATGTCAAACAAAAGCTTGTAAAAACACGAGTTCAGAAGTATATATAATGTAATACTTGCGCACACTTTTCTTTGTGTTATTTTTAAAAAAATCGCGAAAAATCGCTGTCCCCCCTTATCTCCAAAAGCACTGACCAAAAATTTGGAAAAAATTCTGGAATATTATTCACAAGGTGTAGATTCAACGAAAATTACCACGAGTGCATTACCTTTAATAATTAATTTGGTATATATATACATAAAAAAAAAAAATTCAAGGTCACTAATTGTGTAAGTACAACTTGCACTTGACCTGTTTTTTTTTTTTTGTATAAACTGCTTATATAGAAACAGTTTAGTTTGTATATGATCATCTTGATGAAAATAAACTGTGTGTTGGCATATTCTTTGATTTATTTAGTGCATTGGACTTTTAATTCTGACTTCATGTGTAGAAAGTTAAACGGCCAGGGAATAAGATGCCAATAAACACTTGACTATTATATGACACAAAGAAACTTACAAATAAAGGTGGGTGGAGAGTTGTCAGATTTATATGACTGTGAGCTGGGAATCCCTCCAGGAGACATGTTGGGTCCCTTATTATTTCTGCTGTATGTAAACGATCTACCTAACTACATAACGGAAGGTGGAGCATTTATATATGCAGATGACACCACTATAATTGTAACAGCGTTAACCCTAGAGGAACTGTGTCCAAAAATAAATTGAACAATAAAATCCTTTCACCACTGGTATTGCAGGAATCATCTTATAATAAGTTTGGATAAAATAGCCTGTGTAGAGTTTGTTTTTAAAGCATAGAATTGCTAACAATCTGATCAATTTTAATAATAGCATAATTTCATTGGAAGAATGAGCAAAATTTCTACAAATAGAAGAACTTTTGTAAAAAAATGCAAAAAGTATTTTTTATCTTTACCATTTTAAAACAAAATTTTTATCAACAGCATATAATTAATTTTTATTATGCATTCATTTACTCTCAACTTGGTAACAATATTCTGGTTTGGGTATGCGATTTACTGGAGGCTTTTATGATAATGAACTGCTAGAAAACATTAAAAATTTAGAAAACAATACTTAAAGGACTATGCCCAATTTTACAGGTGGTGTAAGCATAAAAGTAGCAGTGACAACTACAGTCAACAAGATCTGCATGGTCAAAAGTCCATAAACTTTGCGTAGAATAGCTAAGTGAATGGATTTGTTGGCTTAAGCTACATTGTTCCGGTAGTTTTATTACTCTTCCTTAATCTAACTACTCTTACAAAATTGTGTTATATAAATCTGATGTAGCCTAACTTGACCTTCCAAGTTTTCTTAAGTTGTACCAAGAATCTGTTAGTTTTTGTACCAAATAGATGACTATTAGCCAATAGGACATTGATAAACAGGCATTAAAGCTTTGAGAGTCCATGGCTAAATTGGATATATTTGTCTCATTAGTTAAAAATATGGTATTTACCGTAAAAACCACAGCTTTGCTGGCCATCTTTTTCGGTTCATTGAGGGGCTTTTTTCCCATTCCTTCTGTATACCCCCACATTTTACCCTAAAAAAATTCATGAACCTGTAATTTTAATTATACTTTCTTTTAAAGTAAAAAACATTGTCAATTATAAAATTACAGACTATGAAATGGAAACCACCTACTTCAAATTTTTCATATTTCTGAGTCAATTTCGTTTCATCTATAAGTAGAGCACATAAATTTTGTTTTTCTTTATTTCTGTGTTCGTCTGTTTTTTGTTTAAGAATGCTGAACGATTCAAATAGAATTCCCACACGAAGGCCCAGTGGGTCACCTTCTTGATTATCAGTTTCTTCTCTGCAAAATATCAAATAGACTAATTATACATTTTTTAACAAAGGATCTTTTATTGGTGAAAACAAAGAAAAGACATATTCTTGAATGTTTTTCTAAATTATAAGAAGTCTGTGTTAAAAGTAAAAAAGTTGGTGAATGTTAACAACAAAGATTTAACTAAAAGTAATGAAAATGAAATTAGAATTGGGTGAAAATCCCTAAATATTAATATGAAAACTTACTGGGATGAATCATCATCGAGTAAATACTCCTCAATGTATTCAACGGGAGTTTGTTCATCCTCAGATCTACGAAAACATTGTTGATATTAACCTTTACAAAAAAAATGTATTTAACGATTTGTGAAAAAATATATTTATGTCACTATATAATAAAATATTTTATTTTCATAGTTTATTGTTATCTGCCGCATTGTAAAGAGAGAAAATCTATAGGGATTGTAAGAAACAGTTATATACATTTATAGACTCACCCCATTGTGCTGTTATTTTAATGTAATTTCACATTAATCTACTAGGTTGATACCGTTAAATTTCTTATTATATTATCTTATTTTAATTTTGTCGTATTAATCACTTCATCAAGCTTAAAAGTTATTATTTTCAATAAAATAACATATACATAAACAAACTTTATAAATGTAGGTTAGGAAAGTGGCAACAACTGTGGTTCTTGCGCTGTCTTTATTTGAATTTCGGGTAGAACAGAGAAGCTGTAGCAACGATGTGTTCGGCATTGATTTATTCTGTTTGTTCACGTTGTATGAGCGGCGTTGTCAAAAGAGCGAGTTAAAACCATAAAATAAGGAAAGCTACTCTCAAAATAGGAATTTCTTGCCTTTTATTGCTTCTGGAAAAGTTCAAAGTGTTCACTGTCTTACAAGCGATATTAATAAACGAGAATGTCGATACGAATTGCGATACCATCCGCCTTTTCTTTATAATTTTTTTTTTTTGGCAATAGAGAGATTTTGCACGCTTATTTTTCACGTGCCCTTTTCCTTATCGTTATTTTAAGCATGCGCAGTATTAACACGAAGGAATTTCCCTTTCACGCTACGGCAGACTTGCAGTAAAATAAAGTTAGGTTAGTATTCATCTTCTATAAACTTAAGATTGATGTCTGCTGTATACAGGGTTACAGGGAGTTTAGGTCGTTTCTGACCGATTCGACTCTATGACATGATGTCCTAAACTTAACCGTTTTCGAGTTTAAAGATTTTCTAAAAAAAATATGTTTTTTTTTTGCTTTTATATCGATTTTTTTTTATTAGAGGTTCTCGAGTGCGATTTTTTGGTTATTTTTAGTTAGTCTGTATGTCAAGTATCAAAAATCATCAAAAAAATTTGAACTAGTTACTAACAGTTTCAAATGGCGGCTTGTTAATGTTTCTAAATTACGAATTTTTACCAAGTGTTTCCTACTTTAAATCAATAAAGAGAAAAAAAAATGTATGGAAGTTATTCTGCAAATTATTTTAAAAACTTTTACGTCTTTTTAGCTATCAAAAAAGGTATAATACTAGGAGTTTAATAGGAAAACTGTACACAGAATGACACCTAAAGCGGGCTCGGGTAGTAAAAGGTAAATTTTTAGTTCTAGGTGAAAATACGAAAAATACACAAATAAAACAAAAAACCTTGCAATTTAATATTTTTTATTAATTATAATTCATGTTCTATATGGTCGCCCCTATTTCTAATACAAATTCTCATTCTTTTTCTTAAATTACTTTTCACAACGCTAGTTGTGAGGTGCCGCCTCATTTCGTCAGCCGCATCAATTATTTTTTGTCTTAGGACATCCACGTTTTCGATAGGAGTCATCTGGTCGTATACGAGACTTTTCATGTGACCCCACACATAAAAATCCATCGGTGTTAGGTCTGGGCTTCTCGCCGGCCAAGGTATGGGTCCACCTCTTCCAATCCATTTGTTGGGATAATTGTCATTGAGACATGCACGAACACTTCCTCTGTAGTGAGCTGGGCAGCCATCGTGTTGAAATTACATGTTTTGTCTCAAACCAATAGGTAGGTCTTCCATCAAATTAGGTAAATCGTTTCGCAAAAAATTGTCGTATTCCTCGTCATTCAAATTATCTGGCAGGAAGAATGGCCCAACCAAATAATTTGAAATTATACCCATCCACACATTTAAGCTGAATCTTGTTTGTGATCCTTTCGTTCTTTTTTTGTTTGGGTTGCCTTCCTTTTTAGAAGCCCTTTAGTGGGCATTGTGGTAGTTTGTAAGACCGTCTTTGTCGAATTTCGGCTCGTCAGTCCATAGTATTTTCTTAAAAAAAGATGCATCTTCGACATCGGTATTGAGCATAAATCTGCAGAATTCTAATCGTCGCAACGGATCCCCTTCTTCAATGACTTGCACGGGCGTATAGTGGTAAGGGTGTTGCCCAACAGTATACATTACAAAACATACCTTTCACTACTGCGAAATACCAAGCTGTTGTGCGACAACATTTGTAGATGTGGTTGGGTACACCTCGAACAGACGTCGTATTTCGTTTTCTTCGTCTTCGTCAAAGATACGTGGTCGTCCCATGTCAGTCCGCCGTCTTTGTACGGAACCAGTTTCTCGTAGTCTTCGATAAGTTCCATCAAATACGCTAACATCAGGTACACGACGAGTAGGATATCGCAGTATGTATTCATCACGTGCACGCGACGACACTCCTTCGCAAAATCCTTAACACATTAGGATGTCAGCATATTCCTCGTTGGTATACGTTGCCATATTCACAAGCAGAGATCAAATCCAGTTACGAGCCAATTCACACAGTCAGAAGATGAAACACAGATATTTTTGAAAAGCACGTTATAGCACATCTACCACGGACGAATCGCATGAGCAGACTAAAAATCATTCAATAATGTTTAGTGAACAGAAAAATGTCACTCGCACAGAGAGTACCCCGACCGGAAAAAAATGCTTACCAAACACTTTTTATTGTTTGAAGGTGCAGGTAGTAAACCGGTAATTGGTAGTATCTAAATTCTATTATTATTTTACTCTACATTTGGGCCTATTGAAATCTCATTTTCTTAGAATTTTCAATAGATCCAGTAGATAGCTAAAAAGACGTAAAAATTTTAAAAATAATTTGCAGAATAACTTCCATACATTTTTTTTTCTCTTTATTGGTTTAAAGTAGGAAACACTTGGTAAAAATTCGTAATTTAGAAATATTAACAAGCCGCCATTTGAAACTGTTAGTAACTAGTTCAAATTTTTTTGATGATTTTTGATACTTGACATACAGACTAACTAAAAATAACCAAAAAAAATTGCACTCGAGAACCTCTAATAAAAAAAATCGATATAAAAGCAAAAAAAACATGTTTTTTTTTAGAAAATCTTTAAAACTTCAATACCTCGAAAACGGTTAAGTTTAGGACATCATGTCATAGAGTCAAATCGGTCAGAAACGACCTAAACTATAACGTCCTTAATTATCTAGGACGACTTTCCCTGTAACCCTGTATATCTAAGTAGAAAAAAAAAAACAGGCCCTGCCATAATAGCGATAAGAATAACGAACTCGATCTTCTCTTATAAGTTTCTCGTTCTTGTTACTATAAACATCTTCCCCGTGCTCTTTTGTTTACAATATTGTAAAATGGCACTTTTCTTAATTACAAAACGCCCTTGCTACAGGTAGCCCTAATTTGACGCTGATTGATCGTTTTTTTGATAATATCTTAAAATCGAAAGATACAATTTCTTATGGTATGTCTGAAATGTTCTGTTAATGGCTTTACTGTGTCCTCAGAGAGCGTACTTTACGAGTGGTCCGGCAGATTTTTTTTTAAAACCTTTTTTTTTATTCTTTTATGGGTCTAGCACATGTGCTGCCGGGATGTCCCTAAAGCGCTACAGGAGGGGCACGTGTACGGAAAAAGAGATTCACGTTGCTCTTGAATCGCTGTAAATTGTACTCGGTGGGAAACACAGTCCTGGGCAAATTATTCTAAAGGGATGATGTTCTCCATATAAAAGACTGCTTGAAAAGCGTTGTACGAGGAGCAACAAGCTGAACCTCATACGGATGTGAAGTATCAGCGCGACGTGTATTTCTAACATGCACTGCTCTGGGAGGAATTAAACGGGCTACATCCTCCGAACACTTTCCATGGAAATACTTGTAGAATAGGCTCAAGTCGCCAACCGTTCTTCGATGTTCCAGCGAATCAAGGCCGCCGGTCAGTTCCGGGTCTCCAATCAGACGAACCCTCTCTTCTTTGAATAGAATCCAACAAATGCAGTGTATGTTTGGGAGCGGAGCCCCAAACATGGGAGCAGTATTCCATAGTTGGTCGAATTTGAGCTTTGTAAAGAATTAACAGTTGTCGTGGAGTGTAAAGCTTTCTGGTTCGAAATAATATTCCCAACTTTTGAGAAGCTCTCCTTGCTATGCCTGCAACATGCTCATGCCAGGACATATTTGCTCCCAAATTAACGCCCAAGAAATTGAGTTACGATGTTAGAGGAATGGAGTGCCCCGCCATAACTATGTCGGGTTCAGCAACATTAACTTTTTTAGAAAAAAACTGCTGCCTGGGTTTTTGTAGCGTTAAATTCCACTTGGTTACTGTCAGCCCAAGATAGAATTTCTTCCAGGTCTTTGTTAAGTTGAACAACTTCCCGCTGTCTGCGGACACTCGCCTGAGCAACCGATGTCCGAGCGTTCAAAGTGAATGAAGAGATAAGCGTACTGTCATCTGCAAAGCTGTAGATTGGATTTCCGGTCTTTTCCAGCAGATCGTTAATGTAAATGAGAAAATTAGTAAGAGATAGTATGGAGCCTTGGGGTACACCGGAGTTGATAGTGAAGGTGTTAGAAAGAAATCCGTCGACCGCCACTCGTAAAGAACACTCACTGAGGAAACATGAGAGCCACAAACAGAACTTTTCGGACATACCATAAGAGCGTAGCTTAGCCAACAGTCCATCGTGCCAAACACGGTCGAATGCCTTGGATATGTCAAGAGCAACCGCTCGAGATTCTCCAAAGTGTTCAATCGCGTTGTTCCAAACATGTGTTACATAAGTCAGATCTCCTGTTGATCTATGTTTACGAAAGCCATATTAGTTATCGCTAATAATGTTGAATTCGTCAAGATATTTTAGAAGATGTTGACTGATAGTCTTTTCCATGACTTTCGATATTATTGAAAGCAGTGCGACTGGTCGGTGGTTATTTGTCTTTTTGCCTTTTTTAGGTATCGGCTGAACTGTGGCACACTTCCAGCAGGAAGGAAATATTCCCTTTCTGTAGGATAGGTTGAAAAGTGTACAGAAAACTGGTGTCAGTTCCCTCGCACAGTTTTTGAGAACTATGGCAGGTATTTCGTCAGCACCAGAAGCTTTTTTGGTGTCTAGCTTCATTAAAATACGTTTTATGATACGCTGTCTGAAGACAACATCGGGCATCCTTGACTGCACTATGGGAATAGTAGGTGGTGTTTTTCCCTGGAAATCGACAGTAGAATGTGAAGCAAAGAGCTCAGCCAACAAGTTCGCTTTTTCAACAGGTGTCGTTGAAATATAATTATCTGGCCGTGTGAGTGGTGGTATGGTAGACTTGGTGAAATTTTGGCTAACTGCCTTAACGACTGACCAAAAGGACCTGGAATTGTGGGACAAGCGAGAAGTTTGTTTCTAATTCGCCGATTGTGTGCCTCCTTGGTTTCGTCGATAATTTCTTTGCATCTGTTCCGGGCACGAACAAAGGTGTTACGATTTATGGTGTTAGGATTGTCACGCCATTGTCGGTAGGGAAGATGTTTAGAAGCAACAGCTTCTTTACATTTTCGGTCAAACCAAGGCTTGCCGTTGGAAGGGCATTTCTTCGAAAAAGGAATGTAAGCTTTCATACCAGCCAAAATACCAACTGGTCCAAATGATTATTAAAGAAAAGATTGAGATCGAGAGAGGAGAGGATAGATAATGCGTTATTATTACTAATTTCCATTAACGATTAAATTAAAAGGCCAAAAGTATGAAAATTTTTTTGCAAGATTATAAAGAAGAACGATTAAAGAGTTTCCCACTTTACATTAGTCTTTCGAAACTTTTTATCAGGTTGATTAAACTATATTAATTATTGGACGCATTAAGAGAAAACATTAAGCTAAAATGATAAAATGTTATTCCTGATAAAGGAGATCATTTAAATTGATCGTTGTTTTTTTTTGGCGCAGTCAGATGGGTCGTCAGAACGAAAACAAACGTCTAACCAAGGAAAAGTTCGAAAATATTCCAATGAGATGTTCCTATTTAGCAGATCTGTAGTGCCAAATCTTGCGCGGTTTAGGCGCCTCTCTGTCACTGATTGGTAGGATACTCGATGTCGAAAGTAGTTTATGGTCGGAAGAACCTAACGGCAGATTTACGGTGACCGTGTAAATCTTCGGATTGGTGGTTAAAAACAAATCAAGAAGACTGGCAAACTCCCCGTCTCGATCAGGGATCCGTGTTGGTTCGTCAATAAGCTGAGTTAAGCCACAGCTGATTGAGAATGATTCAGCTTCACGACCTTGTTCGTCGATAGTATTTCCCTATTTTCCCTATTAGTGTGCCATAAGGCTTCATACTGTCTCCTACTCTCTTTCTTATCTACATTAACGATGTGCTGGGAACGATCAGGAATCCAATCTACAGATTTCCAGATGACAGTACGCTTGTTACTTCATGCACTTTGAACGCTTCGAAGATCGGTAACTCACGCAAATGACCTCATACATCAGGAAGTCGTTAGACTAGTCGAAAGACCTAGAAGAAATTCTATCTTGGGGTAACAGTAACCAGGTGGAATTTAACGCTACAAAAACCCAGGCAGTTTTTTCTAAAAAAATTACCGGTGCTGAACCCGACATAGTTATGTCGAGACTTACCATTCCTCTAGCACAAGGGTGCTCAAACGGTCCATCGCGATCGACAAGTCGATCGCGAGTGCTTTTTGAGTCGATCTCGAGAAAAAAATTCCGATATAGAACTAGTCACAGATTTTGTTTTAGGTAACTAAAACAAAATGTAGTGAATAAACTTCTAAAATTTATTCGATCCACAATTAGGCCAGAATAACCCCTTCATCACTTTCTTTTATCGTAATAACCCCCTGCTAGCGGCAAAAGGCGGCTTTATCAAAGGAACGCGCCGATATAAATGTTGCGCCTGCAGGAATAAGAGTCAGTCTGAGTTGTAACTTGAAGACGATACATCGATACAAAGTTTAATAATAAATAGTCCAAAATGAGTGCGGCGAAGAAAATTAAAACTTATCATTTTAATAACGATTGGGAGGAAGAATTTTTCTTTTGTATGGTAAAGGATAAGTGTATTTGTCTCATTTGCCGTGCGTCAGTTGCATTACCTAAGCGTGGGAACTTAGAAAGGCATCATAAAACGGTTCATAAAAACTATGAAAAGGATTTTCCGTCACAGAGTGAATTAAGAAAACGAAAAGTACGTGATTTGATAACTTGTTTGAAAAAAGAATAAACCATGTTCACACGACCAGCCAAACAATCAAAAGCTGCAACGATCGCGTCATTTAAAATATCTCATATATTGGCGAAACACAAGAAACCATTTGATGATGGATTGGTTGTGAAGGAAGCATTTATTGAAGCGAGTGAGACTTTATTTGGAGATTTTAAAAATAAAACAGAGATTATGTCTGTTATTAGAGAACTTCAGTTATCTCGTCCGACTGTCACAAGGCGTGTTGAAGTCATGAGTCAGGACATGGCAGATAAACTAAAACATGATATCATGGAATGCACATACTTTTCTTTACAGTTCGACGAATTCACCTATATGACAGACACTGCCCAGCTGTGTATTTTTATTCGAATGGTATTCAGTGACATGTCGGCTAAGGAAGAGTTTTTGACAATGATTCCTCTGAAAGGAAAGACCCGTGGCGAAGATATATATGACGTTTTCTTCAATTTTGTAACAAACTACAAGCTACCAATATATAAACTAGTGTGCATTACAATCGATGGAGCACCAGCAATGACTGGAAACGAAAACGGTTTTGTGGCATTGTGTCGAGCTTATGATGATTTCCCTTCATTTTGTCCTTCCATTGCATTATTATACATCAACAAGTTTTGTGTTCAAAAGTTCTAAACATGGAGGAGATTATGGGCATTGCAATAAAAATTGTGAATTCTATCCGTGCACGTAGCTTGCAACGACGGCTCTTTAAATTGCAGTTGGAAGATAGTGAGTCAGCTGAACACACTGATTTAGTTCTTCACATGGACGTCAGGTGGTTGAGTCGCGGAAAATTCCTAGAAAGGTTTCAAGAATTATTGCCCGAAATAACAGCTTTTCTGGACGAAAGAGGTGATGACACTCAGATGCTGAAAAACGGAAAATGGCTGACTGATTTGGCATTTTTGACAGACATCACAATGCATTTAAACACCATTAATTTGAAGCTTCAAGGTAAAGGAAAAACTATTATTGAGGTGATTAGCGCAATAAACGCATTCAAAAGTAAATTGCAACTTATGATAGATCAACTGAAAAGAAAAGATCTGAAAAATTTTCCGTCTTTGAAAGCAAGGATTCCTCAGTTGAATTATGATATTTATGAGGCAGAATTATCAAATATTTTGGGCCAATTCGAAATACGTTTTTATGATTTCAGTAAATTGGCAAATATCGCATCATTTATGAGTTATCCTTTTTCGTGTGAAAACATTGAGGAATTAGCTACTGAAATCGCAAGTCAGTTTAACATGGACTCATGTTCTGTTGAAAAATGAGTTAGTGCAGATTATATCAGATATACATCTCAAAGCCACAGCATCTGATACAAAATTCTGGTGTTTTATATCTGAAGATAAATATCCGAATCTAAGGCAAATCGCCCTTCAACTGACGGCAATGTTTGGGTCAACTTACTTGTGCGAGTCTGCATTTTCTAAAATGAAGATAATCAAGTCAAAATATCGCAATCGACTAACTGACGAACATATGTCATCATGCTTGCGATTAGCACTCGGTAATTACGTACCATCTTAAGAAAAGTATGCGGAGGACAAGCAGTGCCACGCTTCAACATCCAAAGTCACTCTTTAATTAAGTTTAGACTCTAGAACTCGTTTGTTTTGTAAGAACCAATAAACTCGCAATTTTGAATAATTATGAGTTTTTTCATTGACATTTTAGAGTAGACCTACACTTACCTTGACTAAAAAAATGCATATTGTGCGGAAAACTAATATCTGTGCCACGATACACCCTACCTAGACGACAATCCTGCATCATACTTACTTGCAGCCTCTCAGAGTCGATCGATCGTAGTCTAACAATATTGAGGTAGATAGCCAGCAGTTCAAGTTTGAGCACCCCTGCTCTAGCATCTTCACTCAATTTTCTGGGTGTACCTTGGAAGCAAATATGTCTTGACATGAACATGTCGCACGCATAGCAAAGAGAGCTTCTCAAATGCTGGGACTATTATTTAGAACTAGAAAACTTTACACTCCACAGTTGTAAATTCTGTACAAAGTTCAAATTCTGACTCTGCTCCCAAACATACACTGCATTTGTTGCATTGTCTTTAGAAGAGAGCTCTTCGCCTGACTGGAGACCTGGAACTCACCAGAACATCGAGGAACGGTTGGCGACTCGAGTCTACTCTACAAGTATTTTCATAGAAATTATTCGTTGGATATAGCCTGCTTAATTCGTCCCAGAAGAAAATGAAAACTCTTACAACATATCTGACATATCTCTTTGATTATAATCCCACTGATTTTCACTAACTTTTCAACTTTAAAAAACGATCAAACAAAATGTCAACGTCATGCCACTTTCAAATATAAATTAACCACAACCTAACTAAGAGATAGAAACACACTGTCCTTAGCAAAATGACAAGAAAACATAACAAAAAATCCTTTATAAATTAAAATCACTTTACAACCACACAATTCTTCGTACCATACTAACAAAATGAAGTAAAAGTTTATTGTATTTCCCAGAGATGAGTATGTCGAGTTTTTCTTATGTTTTTTTCTGATGAATAAGTGTAATAAAGTGCCCCCACAAAGAATGTTCTCTATCCCATTGGAATGATTTGCTCAGGACTTCGTTTTCCACGAGTACAATTTACGGCGATTCAAGACCAACGTGAATCATTTTTTCAGCACACTCGTCGCTCCTTTATGGATTTCCCTGCAGCACGTAAAGAAAAAAAAACCAGCCAAGTACAAGTCGGACTTGCTCAATTAGTGTTCTGTACGGCTTTTAAAATAAAAAATTGTTGTTACGAAGGTAGAAAGTCATCAGTGACTTTATAAAACCACACCCCAAATGAGTTTTCGACAAAGTTTGTTTCCGATCTTTGTTGGAAACTGATGACCTTAAAACTTTTGTTTTTTTATTTGCCAGATAAATTATCAAAGGTGATAAATTTCATTCGATCTATAAAGAATATTCCAGAATTTTTTTCAAAATTTTTTGATCAGTACTTTTCGAGATAAGGTGGACAGGGGTGTTTTTGCCATTTTTTGCATTTGTCACCCTTCTCGATATCCTGGTAATTTTTTTTTCATTCCCGATTTCACTCCCCAAAAATAACCTCTTAAGTCAAAATTTAACTTTCAAAACTACACGGTTCTGATAAGGCCAGCAATTCCTATATTTGTGCCAAATTTCAACTTTCTATGTCAAATAGTTTCGGAGAGAATCGGTGTGACAGACAGACGGACATACAGACACCGAAGTGATCTTATAAATGTTCCATTCGGGATCCTAACAGTCCTAGCTACCTGGAGTAATTAAAAGAATATCCAGTAAGGAAATGCTGCGATTACGGAAAACGACATTTTTGATAATAAAGAATGAGTTCGTTATGGGACACTTTGTATAAAAGTAACACTTATAATTATTTATTAGAATAAGTGTAGTGGTTTTCTGGTTTATTTTTCCTCAGTTCTATGGTTTCCGCTGATGTATTATAGAATTTTATGGCAGATATATTTCCAAACATCTCGGTTACATCTGAGATTTCAAGATTATTATTCCGGTTTTAGAGGTTTGACCCCCATCGTCCTTATACGGCACGTACTTTTTATTGATGCCCACATAAATTGTTTTTTTTTGTCGTCGTTTCACTCTTCCGTTTTGTCTGTCTACTTCCTACAGCGGATTTGCAAATATTTCCTTGATTTAGGTCAGACATATACGTGGTGTTTAAAAAATATGGTTTCTTTTTCCTAATCACTTTTGTTGTTCTTAATTCATGGTGGGTCATTTGCATCGCCTATTGTAGGTTACACTTACTCTTAGGTTGAGACCTGGTATGCTAGGGTCTGTATCATCTATGGTGCCTCATTCCAGTCTTTCATGAACTTATCGTCCAGCAGATCTGCTATCACTGCACCACTCGGACTGTATCGAATTCACAAAAAAGGGTTCAGGTCCCGTTCAGCCAGCGTGTCTGATTTTTCCTTTTCCTGGACAGCTGTGTTGCCAGATACTCGGGCGAGAAACAGGTTGGTTCTTTCTGTCAGATTGGCCAACAAGTTTTTACACTTATTTATCGATTGCGAGCTCGACCTGTTTTTACAACTGGGCAGATCTGCTATCTAAACAAATATACACGGTTTTTGTTTAGATTCATCTGTGTTCCAGATAAGCCCTTTCTCTAGGCATAGGGTACCGTCGATCCAGTCTTCCCTCTCTGCTATTAAAACCTTTAAAGACCAGTTGATAAGTGCCCTTTGCAGACTGTCTATTCTTGTCTGCAGTGGAGTGCAATCCTCCACTGTTCTGATCCATAAACTGTGATGCTCTACGGCTTCGTGTTCAGATGCCTTCGGGCAAGCAGCCGATAAGCTGCCCGCGCTGGCAGACTTTACGTATAGGTACAAAGGTGGCAGGTTTAACGGAGCCTCCATCGCCTTGTTAGGTGCTGTCATTTTCTCTTATGGGCCACATCACACTAGGGCTCTGTGGTCTTATTGCAGCTCTATCCAATAGTGAAGGTAAACTCATTTTTTAGAAATATTCATCATCATTCATCATCATCCCATTCTTTATAGCGTTGTACGCCTTTTGCTCCCTTTTCTCCAGTCCTCTCTATTTTCCCACTCTCCGTGGCTTAGATTCCTCGCTGACATACTTCTTTCTGTTCCTTCTATCCATGTTGTTTTTGGGCGCCCTCTTTTTCTCTTTTCCCGTGGTGACCAGTTTTTGATCAGCTTCGGGAGTCTTTCGTCGCTCATCCTCTCCACGTGGACCATACCATTCTAGTTGTTTCCTTTCAATTCCTTGTATTATATACTCCTCCACTTCCATTATTTCTAGAATCGTTTTGTTTGGGACTTTGTCACGGCGTGATTTTCCTGCCGATCTGCGCCAGTAGTCCATTTCCAATACTCGTAGTTTCCGCTGTGTAGTTCGACTCATTTGCCATGCTTCACTGCCGTAGAGTACTATACTCCTTAGAATAGTGTTATACAAGAGTTTTTTGTTTTGTTTTGATATATGTTTTCCCCACAGAATCGAGTTTAGACACCCAATGACCTTCTTCCCCTGTACAATACGGTGTTCAATTTCTGGTTCAGTCCGTCCGTTGCTTGTAATTTTGGTACCTAGAAATATATATATATATATATATATATATATATATATATATATATATATATATATATATATATATATATATATATGGGACGATCCGCGTTCAACCGAATCAGAGCTACGACCAAAATTAGAAGCAACCAAAAAACTTGACCAAGGGCTCATTTTAAAGCTTAGAGCGTCTACTTTCAAATGCCGAGTGCGCCTTTGAAAAATCCAGTATGGCGGCTCCAATATGGGGGCCGGTAGCCGTGTGGAGAAAAAATCAAGTGTCCAGCAAAAAAAAATTCGCAACTGTTTGGGTCGTTTTTGGCTCAAATTGTAGCTGATGGACGCCCCAAGAAATTGGGGTGGTAAGTTGACAAAATCCAACATGGCGGATCCAATGTGGCGGTCAAAAATCCAATATGGTGGCCGAATTTTCGCAAATGAACCGATTTGCACTAAATGTGGTACCCGACGGGGGTTTTTAGGGTCGCTGATCACGAATCCAAGGTCTGATTTGCCAAATTCAAGATGGAGGATGAAATTTTCGAAAATCTATCGATTTGTACCAAATTTGTTATACGGGGGTATTTGGGGTCCCTGATAACGAATCTGAGGTCAAATTTCTAAAATTCTTAAATTCAAGAACCCAATATGGTGGAAAACTGAATAAGGCAATCTAACTATATTGGGTCCGCCATCTTGGATTTTGAAAATCGAACTTCTGATTCGTAATCGGCGACCCCAAAAACCCCCGTATAACAAATTTGGTACAAATCGATAAATTTTCGAAAATTTCATCCGCCATCTTGAATTTGGCAAATCAGACCTAGGATTCGTGATGAGCGACCCTAAAAACCCTCGTTTACCAAATTTAGTGCAAATCGGTTCATTTGCGAGAATTCGGCCACCATATTGGATTTTTGACCGCCATATTGGATCCGCCATGTTGGATTTTGTCAACTTACCACCCCAATTTTTTGGGGCGTCCATCAGTTATAATTTGAGCCAAAAAAACGACCCAAACAGTTGCGAATTTTTATTTTTACAAGCTTTTTTTTTTTTTTTGCTGGACACTTGATTTTTCTTCGGCTACCGGCCGCCATATTGGATTTTTCAAAAGCGCACTCGGCATTTGAAAGTAGACGCTCTAAGCTTTAAAATGAGCCCTTGGTCAAGTTTTTTGGTTGCTTCTAATTTTTGGTCGTAGCTCTGATCCGGTTTGACGCGGATCGTCCCATATATATACGAGTATATATATATATATAGATATATATATATATATTATATATATATATATATATATATATATATATATATATATATATATATAAAGAAAGAAAAAGATTGCCGTATCTACCAAAATTCTTAAAAAATACAATCTTAGTTGGGGAACTCGGCATGTATTGGAGAGAGAGAAAATAATTATTTTCTCTCTCTCTCTCGCTCCCCTCGCTCACCCTTTACCTATAATTAGGTTATGACTTATCCTTCGTGCTCGGCTCCATACCGGTTTTTTGGTCGCTCAATTGGCTATCTCTTTCTCACTTAAAGGTCTAATACATGCACTTCCCAATTTTGATCGGGTTTCTTCCAGGTGGTCGACCCCCGCATTCTGGTTAATTGAGTTTTCTTGACCCTTATCTCTCTCTTATCTCTGTCGGTCAGCTATCTCCTGTCGTCCTTGTCATCTTTCTTAAATGGCGGTGGCCATGTGTGGTGGTCATAGGTGAAATAATTAACAATGCTCTCAACATCCAAGGTTCCCAATTACATCCATGTTTTAAATTTGGTTTTTATAATTTTGTCTGTAGTGTTTTAGTGTATATTTTATGTATTTTATGGATTAACCACTTTTTTATGTATCAACTTTTTTATGTATAAGCTACCCTACGGGCATTCAGGCTAACGAAATCTTTACACTTCTCATGTGAGTTTTTTTTGATTTATTATGACTAATATCTTATTCTTGTTCTACACTAATTTTATTTATTATAATAACCTAATGATAACATCATTAATTTAAATTTGTCCCAAACACGATCAGTGAATACGCTTTGTTCTTCTTAGTTCTCTGCCCTGAAGAAGGTTCCAATCCAGGACCGAAATATTGGCTTAATGAAAATTGTGTGATCTCTTATCACGCCCTTTTTTGCCGAGCTCCCAACTAAGATTATATATCTATATATATATATATTATATATATATATATATATATATATATATAAATATATTATTATATATATATATATATATAACTATATATATTATCTGTGCATTGTCCGATTTGAATGTGGTCTTCTATCTGGAGAACCGATCTTTCCTCCTTTCCTACACACAGGTACTTTGTCTTTTTCCTGGTTTACTATCAGGCCCCATGTTTCGTATTCTTTTAGCAGTTTCCTTGTCATTAATTCCAGGTCCTCTTTATCTCTGTGCGAGCACCACCTGATCGTCTGCGAAGTGTAGCGTATACAGCGTGATGTCGTCATTAAGCTCGATACCCATTTCTTCGCATGATCTCCTCCATTCTTTCAATGCTTTGTCTATGTAGATATTAAATAATGTAGACGAGAGGCAACATCCTTGTCGTAGTCCTTTGTTAACTGGGAAAGCTTTCTGACAACTGGTCTTTTCGTTTTATTTTTGCTCTTTGATCTCTGTATAGCTGCTGGATGGCTTTTGGATTATTGTAATATTTATTCTAGTACCTTCTAGTACTTGCCATAGTCTATTTAGAGGGATCGTATCATATGCCATTGGATAGATCAACAATGAGAAGGTGTGATTCCTGTTTGTTGCTACCCTTTTTTCGTGCAGCTGAGTAATTGTGAAAATATGATCTACACACGATCTGCCCGTCCTAAACCTGTTTGCTGTTCTAGTTCATATGGCGCATATTCTTCCTCTATTAGTTGTTTGAGGACTTTCCCCTAAATTCGACTCATAGTGTTAGTTACGGCTATACATCGGTAGTTGGTGCATTCGTCTTTCTTCCTTTTTTGTATATGGGCGTTATCCACATCTCTCTCCATGCTTGTGGGATGTTCTTCTCCGTTCACCAATCTAGCAATCAACTCAGTTAGAAATCATATATTCATATTCAATGACGATAATAATCACTAGAGTTGATAGAGCTGTGTATATGCTTTCTGATTAGCATGTGAAAAGGCCTGATCTGAGTGAGAATTTATTAATAACGTTTCTATTTCCAGGAATCTGTTATGTATATTTCAATACTAAACCTATTTTTAAGTAAAAGAAAAGGTTTGTTAGCATTACATACCAAACTTATTTTAGACAAACGTTATGATATTATTAAAAATGAAAAATAGCCGTTTTGCAAATGAGGTTTCACTTCTGCACATTTTAATTTTTAAAACGCTCCATTTGGCGTTTCGTACACCCTTTTAAGCAAATGCCATGTACACTTACCGAGTCGCACAAAATAAAATTCATTACTTTAAAACTCATTATTTTACAATGAAAACAGTCCGATGCAGTGGAAACTTCTCCGTGCCACGGAGAGACCTTTTGGAAATAGCGCTATTATAGATAATGGCTTTCCAATAATTTCAGTCGTTTATCCATTCTGGCGGAAAGCGTAGAATGTTTGCGAACCAACGCGGCTCGCTTTAGAAAATACATCAGTTTGTGGCAGGTTGTGGTTGGTTTTGATTAGGTTAAATGAGAAACGAAAGCGTTTTCTATTTGAAAATTTGTATTAGCGCTCGACTAAATTTTGTTGGCGTTGAGTGTGAATGATTGGCCATAAAAATATTGTTGATAAATATTTTTTTTCGATCTCTTAATTCCATAAAAATATAACACAATAAACACAATTTAAAAATATCAATTTCCTCATGTTCTTAGGCAAAAATAGGAATTTATGCCCTCATAATTAGAGAGATTTTGCAATGTTTTTTTTTGGTAGGCCACTCTCTTTATCTTTATTTGAAAGTTATGCGCCCACCGTTTGGAGATTGCGCCGTAGTAAAGGGAAAAAATTAAATTTACGGACTCAGCTGTTACCGTTATTTGCAGCATGCGCCCACCCATTTGGAGCTAGCGAAGTATTGAGAAACAAAATAAAAAGAACAAACCTTTATTAAAGATAATGATTTTCCCTTATTTAGGAACTTATAAGATATCGCTAAGAAATTAATCGGTAGGGGCTTTTTTTTTTTCCTATTTAGGTTTTACAAAAGACCGCTTAAGAAAATACATTTTGACACACTGCATATTACCAGTAATTACTAGAGACCGGATTATATGCAAAACATAAAAATCTTGAAATATGCATGCAAAAAATGCATGAAAAAAAATGCTATACTAAAAGATGCATGAAAAGAAGGGTCAAAATTATGCCATATTAAATAATAATAAAAAGTAGTAATTTTTAGTTTTGTATTTCAAAATTCAGCATAAAATTAACAAGTTATCGACGATGTTTAAAATTTAATTAACAATTATTTAACATTTTTTGAAATTATTTAACATTTGTATTCTTGTAACACGTAAACAATAAAAGGTATTGTATCCCAAATGTTGGGTTAGTAAGATTGTGTTCTTCGATCACTTAAAAATATTTTTATAAGTGGAAAAAGACCGTTCACACCAACTGAGGTAACTGGGCTATTTGGAATTATGGGTGCTATGTTTAGCACTTATTGTTCTGGCAAAACAGTTCACTTGTCCCATTAATAAAAATTTATCAATTTGAAACAAAGGTTCAAAGCCTGGGTTATTGCATAAAAATTGTTTATTTGATCCTTGCCTTGCTCTATCTAGGGAGCTGCATCTGAGAGGAAATATAAACAGTGTTGTTCTCTGTGCAGGAAGATTCAGGAAAATATTTTTTGTGAATACCGCTCATTCAC
>CM032447.1:10660160-10806794 GCA_019049505.1 Pachyrhynchus sulphureomaculatus | reverse complement strand
GTCGCCATACTAACCTTTCCGGCCGAAGGAACGGTCTTCGCCTTTTTTTGGTGCAGATTCCCCCTTGGTAACCCATTGTTTAGATTTGTTGTTTGGTCTCAGGAGTATAGTAATGTATCCATGTTTTCATCCACAGTGACGAAACGGATACGCTTAAAGTCCTCCGGATTCTTCTGGGAACAGCTGCAAACCATCCTTGCAACACTTCACATTAGGCGATTCCGTTTTTGGTCAAGCGTGAGCAATCGCGGCACCCATCTTGCGGATAGCTTTCCTCATGTCCAAATGTTTATGCAAAATATTATGTATCCCCGTTCAGGTCGAGATGCCCATCAGCACTGAGCAATCTCACGCACCTTAACTCTTCTGTCATCCATCACCATATCATGGATTTGATCAATGATTTCTGGAGTCGTAACCTCCACAGGCGTCCAGGGAACGTTCAGCGTCACTTGTGCCCATGTGGCCAGTTCCGAAAATTTTTGAAACCACTTATAAACTGTTTTCTAATCGAAGGTGCAGAGTCACCATAATGTTTATCAAGCTTCTCTTTAGTCTCCTGAGGGCGTTTTGGCCTTGCATAAAGTAATGTTTAATCACCACACGTACGAAATTCCTTTTTCGTCCATTTCTTGAAAATCACTGCGACTTCCTTGATTCACACGAATGCCAAAACACAAAGAAATAGACCAATATGGCTGAAACTTGGTGTGCGTTCATTCAAGAGATGCTACTAACTAAACATGACCTCGATAACCGCGCGGTGGTGCCATCTTCTCGGATTGTTGGGGTGCAACGGCACTTTTCAAACCAGCCTCGTATTAGTTAATTTTATATGGGTTAAATGACAGTCCATTCCACTCGACTGTTTTTAGTGTCCACAAATGTTATGGTACTTGATTCAAGTGGTTAAACGATAGTCCATTTTGGATATAGCACCTTGAGCCTTATCTGGGTATTCTAGGGCAACGGGGGGCCGTAAAATCAACGTTAAATGGCATTTATTCGACTCACACCGATTAGAATGAACAATTAGGCAGACGGTTAGTGAACAGGTCAAAATTTCGGGTCGCCCTCTTGGTCTATTAATTTTGTGTACCAGACAAAATATAGGTGAAATGGATAATAAAATAAGGTAAGTTACAAAAATGCTTTAATTAAAAATACTTATATTACATACATGACAAAACAAGTAAATATAAAAATATTTTTTTTAAGATGAAGCAATGGGATGAATATTTTTGTCTATCGGATGAAAATTGTTCCATAAGGGATTTCATTTTTGTTGAACATATACAAAGCCGTCATATTACCAGACCTAAAAAACACACAGTATTTCCTTTTCTTGTATTGTTTATATTAAAATTCTATCGACGTCCAATTTACTAAAATTGAACAAAGGGGCGCAGCGGTTATTTACTTGTTTGGCGTAATCACGATTCATCCAGCCGAGCTAGGATCGACAGAGAGGAGGACAAAACTAGAAATACTTTATCATAGCTTTGAAACTAGACTAACAGTAGGCCAGAGGTACAAATTGGTTGTATTCTTACTAAAATGCTTAAAGTTCTAGAGTAAAAATTGTGGAGAGAGTTCCTTAAAGAACTTCCCAACACTTTTTCGAAGCACACACACGCAATTTCATTTAGAAATTTGTGGTTCAAAGAATATAAAATACTTTTAATTAATTAACTGACTCGGCATTGCGTTACTTGATGGAAATTCATATCAGTGAGATAATAATACTAAAGTTTTTAGTAAAATTTCCACATTTATTGATTTTTAGTGTTCCGTACGGAACACTTTATAAGATCACTTACGGTGTCTGTCTTGTCTGTCACATCCACGATTTTCTCCAAAAACTATGTGAAAACATGATAAAATATATATATATATATATATAATATATATATATTATATATATATATATATATATATAATATTATATAATATATAGATATATATTTCTTGAACCTTCATGTAAATAAATCTTTTTGATGTATCTTGGGTTTTGGTTCATCAAATGAATATCTTTGAGTTCTTTTGAATTTTTTTTTTATTATTATATTTTGACGTTTCGCCGCCCCTGGTTTGTGGGCATTTTCAAAAAACAGTTTTAGTTTTTGCCATATCTCAAAAAATAAGTGACCAATTTATATATATATATATATATATATATATATATATATATATATAGTATATATATATATATATATATGTTATATATATATATAAACTCCTGGACAAAAATTAACGCAAACAATCTGAGAATTAATTTATCTTTTTCTTATGTCAGTTTTAAAGTTTATTAGGTATTTGAATAGTAGGCTATGCATATTTTGTTTCGTTGTTCATGACAGAAATCAAAACAATTCGTGTTAGATTTACTAGTTTTAAAGAATTTTTTAGAAGATAAACAATTTTCTGTAATAATGCGATAGATTTTCTTTAAAAGTAAGCTTATAAATTGTTTCCCTTTTTCAAATGTAATACGTTTTTGTGATAGACTGTTTTATTTTTGACCCCGAAGAATTAGATAAATGAATCGAACAAGGAATTTAACTGAACACGAGGTTTTATTGGACGAGGGATATTGTCAGAGTTATGTTGCCAATTTGTTAGGCAAACATCGTTCCACAATAAGTCGTATGGTAAGACGCTTGAATGAAGTAGGAACTTATTCTAGAGGGGCTAGGGCAAGGGCGAAAACGATGCACTAGCGACCTAGATGAACGTTTTATAAGACAATATGCTTTAAGAAACAGGACTGTCACTAGTTCTATAATAAGAAACGAACTCGAAGCTGTTCGCAATGTCACAATTTCTTCTAAAACAGTTAGAAGAAGGTTAAAGGAAGCTAGATTAAACAGTAGGAGACCAGCCACTGCGCCCTTGCTTACTAGAGAGAACAGAGTTGCCAGGTTACGTTTTTGCTCGAAATCACGAAAACTGGTCTGTGGATGATTGGAAACAAGTTTTCTTCACAGATGAAACTAGGGTTAGTCTAAAACATCCAGATGGTCGTGAGCGAGTATGGCGAAAACCAGGATTGAGAGAGGTTTGCTCCTTGCAATAATCTCTGCAAGGATTTCATTCGGCGGTGGCTCTGTTATGTTTTGGGGTGGCATCTGCTTTGATGCTCGCACAGAGTTAGTTCCTGTCCGTACGAGATCCATGAATGCTGACTACTATCTTGAGAATATTGTAATAGAAACATGTGAAGCCTTTCGGTCATTTTGTGGGGCCCAATTTCCTGTTTATGCAAGACAACGCTCGACCTCACGTGGCTAGGGAGGTACTCGATTATCTTAATCAAGTTGATATACCGATTATGCAATGGCCACCAAAAAGCCCGGATCTGAATCCGATAGAACATGTATGGGATCACCTTAAGAAAAATGTGAAACTTCATATACCTGCACTAGAAACCTGAGGGAACTTGAAAATGCAGTTATCACAGAATAGGAGCAAATTACTCAAGATTTTATCCAAAAATTTAATTAGAAGCATGCCTAGACGCATAAACGCTGTCATCCGAAGTAGAGGAGGCAACACACGCTACTAGTGTCCCAGTTACACTATTAATTTTGCTACTAGTGTCCCAGTTTATTTTTTTTCATTACATAATTTCAACGATTTTGTTATTAGGTCTTAAGAATAATTTTAATTCGAATCTTATAGAGAAATTTGGTAGCTAATTCACTTTTAAAGTATCCGAATAAGTTTTTTTCTAACTGCTAGTGTAACCAGTGTTCATAAAAATTCAATTAAAATTAATTCATTATAGAGATTTGTATGATTTAATATATTGTTGCGTTAATTTTGTCCAGGATACATACATATATATATATATATATATATATATATATATATATATATATATATATAATATATATATATATATATATATATATGTAATACTTGCGCACACTTTTCTCAGTATTATTTTTAAAAAATCGCAAAAAATTGCTGCCGGGACCCCCTTATCTCGAAAAGTACTGATCAAAAAATTTAGAAAAAATTCTGGAATATTTTCCACGGGGTGTAAATTGAACGAAAATTATCACGAGTGCATTACCTTTAATAATTTATCTGCATATAAAAAAAAACAAAAATTTCAAGGTCATCAGTTTCCAGTAAAGAATTGGAAACAAACTTTGTTGAAAACTCATGTGGCATGTAATTTGTGAAGTCACTGATCATTTTATACCACCGTAACAAAAAATTTTATTTTAAAAGCAATCAACGTATGGAACACTAATTGTGCAAGTTCAACTTTACTAAAAATGTAGTGTTTTATTTCCTCATACTTTAATTGTAAGTAATTTAATTTCTTTAAATGCCAATTTTTCTTGATAACGAACTTGCAAGCATTAAAAATAATCACAAATAAAAATATTTGATAGTGTCCAGCGCAAAACAGTTCAGATGTTGCCACATAAAAGGCTTAAAATGGGTAAAAGTAAATTGTAATAAGTTTGTTTTTTTTTACTTACGTCCAATTTTTCAAATAGTCCAAGCCTAACGTTCTTCAGTCCTAAATCTACAAGGAACCAGTGAGGATAGTACATATGGGCAATCTCCTTTTTCCTTGACGGAAGATTCATATATTACAAGAAGGGATGTCAGCGATACTGTTAGTCCTAAGAGTACCCGAAAAAAATATTTTAAATTAACTAATACAAATCCTAACATGTCATTGTTAGTTATCACTAAGGACACCCAAATATGCAAAGCGCATATATTGCATATTTTGCATATTATATGCATTTTTCTAAATATTTGCATAAATGCTTTAAAAAAATAGCATATATGTGCATATTTGAAGGAATTTATAATAATGTAGGTCTTTGGCAGGCGTTATCATTCATTTTTCGGAATAAGGGTCAATGTTTAGGCCGCCGCCGCCGCGCCGGTGGTTTTCCCCAAAATAAATTTTATTATTTTATGGTCAGTAAAAACCAGTCAGTAAACCCCAGACGGCCAATCAGAGACATACTTGTATTATTAATTTATTAGATTTCATTTTTGGTTGTGCTTTTAAAGTGGTTACGTCGATTTGTGCTTTTTTATCTTGCGAGTCGTATTTTACTACAGTGAAATGCCCAAAACCAGTAGTGTGTCAGTGTGGATTAAACCATCAAAGAACTAAGAATAGATATTGGGAAAAATCTACTGTTCTGCATGTGTTTTTAAAATTGTAAGTATAATATAATTTTTGAATACCTATTGAATATACAGGGTATTATTCATTTTCGTTTAATATTTAAACATAACGAAATTTTTGTCAGGATTTTGCCGTTGATGCTATTTTCAATGTTATTTAAGCTATTTTTGTTCCATTTTTAACGAACAAAATTTATATTAATTTACATTTTTCAAGTCTATTTCGATTTTTTTTACTGCATATCTACAACATGTATGTGCATATTTGAGAAAATTATTTGCATATTTTAAAAGTTTTTCACTTGCATATTTGGGTTTCCTTAGTTATCACACAGTGGTTTACCTGTGACATATACACGAAAAACCGATAAGTGTTTAGGTGTTTCTCGATTTAGTGTCTTTAGTTGTTTTATGTAATCTAGTACTTTAACAACGAGAGGTTTCCACTGATCTACATTTTTTTCTGTAAGACATTTGAAAACTTCCCCATTTTGTCCTGAACACTAAAAAAAAAACATTATTTTATTTTAGAGCTAGGTAGTAGCTAGCTAGTAGTTCAACCACTAACTTAGCCAGTCATTTTTGATAGTCGTTTAAACAAATTAGTACATAGTTACTTCCAAAAAAACTAGTTTCAATTAGGTAAATTGCATATTAATAAAATACAACGCTAATCAATGGCAAGGTATTTGTTGGCTGCTTTTTCTTAAATCAATTAGAGATTTTGCACCGCTTATTTTGGTAGAACCACTGTCTTTATATTTATTTGAAGCATGCGCTCACTATTCGGCGCTTGTGTAGTACTAAAAGGGAAGGAATTAAATATAAGGACTCATCAATCATCTGTTATCGTTATTTGAAGCATGCGCCCACCATTTGGAGCTTCCGCAGTATTGAAACAAAATAAGAAAAGCCTTTATTAAGGATAGCGTTTTCCCTTATTTAGGAACTTATAACACATTAGGGCTGAAAAGTCCCGGGCCTAACACATAGATGGCGCTAGTTTTATTGCAGTCACCTTTTTTTCAGTTAATACTAACCTTCAAAAGACAACTGTTAAAATTTCATGATATTCTATTCATTAGTTTGTGAGTTATTGTGCTAAGAGTGACGCTACTTTTGTTATTTTCAAAACAGTGGATCAAAAACAATTTCGTGTTTTAATTTTACACTGCTTCTTGATGGGAAAAAATACCGTTCAAGCGAAGCAATGGCTTGAAAAGTGTTATGGGGACTCCGCTCCATCAGACACAACAATAAAACGTTGGTTTGCTGACTTCAAAAACGTGGTCGTAGAGACACCGATGATGCAGAACGCAGTGGACGTCCAAATGAGGCGGTAACAAGATACCACCAGAAAACATCAAAAAAATCCATAAAATCGTTTTGAATGATCGAAAAGTGAAGTTGCGTGAGTTAGCTGACATCGTAAAGATATCAAAAGAACGTGTTGGCTTTATATTGCATGAGCATTTGACTATGAGAAAGCTCTGTTCAAAGTGGGTGCCGCGTTTGCTCTCACTGTTGATCAAAAACAAGAACGTGTTGATGATTCTGAGCAGTGTTTGGCCATGTTTAAAAACGTAACCAAACCGGAATTTTTTGCGTCGATATGTGACAATGGATGAAACATGGATCCACCACTTCACTCCGGAATCAAAACGATCGTCATCTGAGTGGACAGCAACTGGTGAACCTCGTCCAAAGCGCCCGAAAGCACAACAATCGGCTGGAAAGGTTATGGCCTCGGTATTTTTGGGATGTGCGTGGTGTAATATTCATCGACTATCTTGAGAAAGGAAATACCATCAACAGTGAATATTATATAGCGTTATTGGAGCGTTTGAAGGCCGAAATTGCAAAGAAACGACCGCATATGGCAAAGAAAAAAATTTTGTTTCATCAAGACAACGCACCGTGTCACAAGTCAATCAAAACAATGGCAAAACTACATGAATTGAACTTCGAATTGCTCCCACATCCACCGTATTCGCCAGATTTGGCTCCCAGCGACTACTGGCTGTTCGCAGACCTGAAAAAAAAATGCTCGCCGGTAAGAAATTTCGCACGAATGAAGAGGTTATCGCTGAAACTGAGGCCTATTTTGAGGCAAAAGATAAATCGTTCTACAAAAGTGGTATTGAAATGTTAGAGCGGGCGCTGGAATGATTGCGTTGCTCTTGATGGAGATTACGTTGATGAATAAAGCTAATTTTGAACCAAAAAAACCGTGTTTTCTTTGTTATGGGGCCCGGGACTTTTCAGCCCATGTGTTAAGAGAGGTTATTTGAAGTTCGTTATTCTTATCGTTATTATGGTAGGGCTTGTTTTTTTTTTCCTACTTTGGTATACAAACCACTAAGAAAATACATTAAAATTGAAATAATAATCTTTTATTGCAAACAACACTGGCAAAAGTTAATTAGTGTTCAGATTATGTTGGGATTTTGCAATCTTTGGCACAACGGCATTACAGTGTGTGGAGTGCTAATTTCGAATGAAATTTTATTTATCGCACGCTCGTATTACCTTGGAAATATTGATAGATACAACTTTAATTTAGAAACTTGTATTGACTCATCAAATACTAATAACCGGTGTCTTTAACTATGAAATGAATAACAAAATATCACCTAAGTTTATAGAAGATGAATACTAACCTAACCTTGCAATTCCTTCACGTTAATACTGCACATGCTTGAGATAAGGACAAAGGAATGTGAAAAATAAGCGTTGCAAAAATATCTCTAATAGCTACTGTTTTAAAATCAATAACTACTACTAAAAATGAACAAAGTCCATATTTCAGCAGTTAATCACTGTTCTCTCATCTGTCACTGTATCTCGGGACGCGTTTCTCCGTATAACGGCTCATCGGCCGAACTAGAATCGAAAAATCAGAAAATAACAGTTTAAACTATTTTTTGCAGTATTGGCGTAACATCTCAGTAAAATACAAGCATACCTGCCCTCTGTCGGGGGACTATTCAATTACCGCTAGACAGCGCGATCTACTGATTTTTATATGTGTGGTGTAAAACCCTTAGCTATTGCGCTGCCGAATGGTAACTGTTGGCAACTTGCTGGATTCTTCTACTGCAGGGGTGCTCAAACGGTCGATCGCGATCGACAAGTCGATTGCGAGTGTTTTTTGAGTCGATCTCGAGAAAAAAATTCCGATATAGAACTATTCACAGATTTTGTTTTAGGTAACTAAAACAAAATGTAATGAATAAACTACTAAAATTTATTCGATCCACAATTAGGCCAGAATAACCCCCTCATCACTTTCTTTTATCGTAATAACCCCCTGCCAGCGGCAAAAAGGCGGCGTTATCAAAGGAACGCGCGGTACTTGTCAAAGAAAAGCCGCGTTTTTGATTCCTGCCGATTTTTCTAGAAACTTCGGGCGGTGTGTTTGACGGGAACATTCGAGACTTCGTTCGCGCCGATATAAATGTTGCGCCTGCAGGAATAGGAGTCAGTCTGAGTTGTAACTTGAAGGCGATACATCGATACAAAGTTTATTAATAAATAGTCCAAAATGAGTGCGGCGAAGAAAAGTAAAACTTATCATTTTAATAACGATTGGGAGGAAGAATTTTTCTTTTTGTATGGTAAAGGATAAGTGCATTTGTCTCATTTGCCGTGCGTCAGTTGCAATACCTAAGCGTGGGAACTTAGAGAGGCATCATAAAACGGTTCATAAAAACTATGAAAAGGATTTTCCGTCACAGAGTGAATTAAGAAAACGAAAAGTACGTGATTTGATAACTTGTTTGAAAAAAGAACAAACCATGTTCACAAGACCAGCCAAACAATCAAAAGCTGCAACGATCGCGTCATTTAAAATATCTCATATATTGGCGAAACACAAGACCATTTGATGATGGATTGGTTGTGAAGGAAGCGGGTGAGACTTTATTTGGAGATTTTAAAAATAAAACAGAGATTATGTCTGCTATTAGAGAACTTCAGTTATCTCGTCCGACTGTCACAAGGCGTGTTGAAGTCATGAGTCAGGACATGGCAGATAAACTAAAACATGATGTCGTGGAATGTACAACTTTTCTTTACAGTTACCGATATGACAGACACTGTCCAGCTGTGTATTTTTATTCGAATGGTATTCAATGACATGTCGGCTAAGGAAGAGTTTTTGACAATGGAAAGACCCATGGCGAAGATATATATGACGTTTTCTTCAATTTTGTAACAAACTACAAGCTACCAATATATAAACTAGTGTGCATTACAACCGATGGAGCACCAGCAATGACTGGAAACAAAAACGGTTTTGTGGCATTGTGTCGAGCTAATGATGATTTCCCTTCATTTTTCTCCTTCCATTGCATTATACATCAACAAGTTTTGTATTCAAAAGTTCTAAACATGGAGGAGATTATGGGCATTGCAATAAAAATTGTGTGAATTCTATCCGTGCACGTAGCTTGCAACGACGGCTCTTTAAATTGCAGTTGGAAGATTGAATTATAATATTTATGAGGCAGAATTATCAAATATTTTGGGCCAATTCGAAATACGTTTTTATGATTTCAGTAAATTGGCAAATATCGCATCATTAATGAGTTATCCTTTTTCGTGTAAAAACATTGAGGAATTAGCGACTGAAATAGCAAGTCAGTTTAACATGGACTCATATTCTGTTGAAAATGAGTTCAGATTATATCAGATATACATCTCAAAGCCACAGCATCTGATACAAAATTCTGGGTGTTTTATATCTGAAGATAAATATCCGAATTAGGAAAATCGCCCTTCAATGATGGCAATGTTTGGGTCAACTTACTTGTGCGAATCTGCATTTTCTGAAATGAAGATAATAGTCAAAATATCGCAATCGACATGCTTGCGATTAACACTCGGTAATTACATACCATCTTATGAAAAGTATGCTGAGGACATGCAGTGCCACGCTTCAACATCCAAAGTCACTCTTTAGTTAAGTTTAGACACTAGAACTCGTTTGTTTTGTAAGAACCAATAAACTCGCAATTTTGAATAATTATGAGTTTTTTCATTGACATTTTAGAGCAGACCTACACTTACCTTGACTAAAAAAAATGCATATTGTGCGGAAAACTAATATCTATGCCACGATACACCCTACCTAGACGACAATCCTGCATCACACTTACTTGCAGCCTCTCAGAGTCAATCGATCGTAGTCTAACAATATTGAGGTAGATCGCCAGCAGTTCAAGTTTGAGCACCCCTGCTCTACTGGTTTGTGGTCATGAACAGTCTCCGACAGAGGGCAGGTATGCTTTTAAATTATGGGCTTTCACCAGCCAGAAATACGATTTTTTGTATCCCTTAAATGCTACAGGTCTTGAATCACAAAGCAAATTTGACGTGGTGGGTAAACTATACTCAAGTCATCAACCGTGTTTCGATGTTCAAAGGAGTCAAGGTTGCTGGTGAGTTCTTGATCTCCAATAAGGCGCATAGTTCTCTTCTGAAGAATCCCTCAATCCCACAAATGCAGCGTGTGTTTGGGAGCAGAACTCTTCGTCTTCTCATGCCAACCTCCTAATGGAGGTTGGCGACTACTTCTTTAAATGTTTCTCTGTCCCTCGCAACAGGAAACAACTCCCCCACATTCATGCTCCATTCTCTGATGTTTCTCAATCTAGACTTTTTCTTTCTTCCGACACCCTTTCTACCGTCAACTCTTCCTTTCATGATAATTTACAATAGTGAATATTTGTCGTTTCTGAATACATGACCTAAGTAGGTTGTTTTTTGTATTTTTATGATTGCCAAGAGTTTTCCGCCTTGGCCTATCCTTTGTAGAATTTCCTCATTAGTGATCCTGGCTGTCCATGGGATTTTTAATATAAAGTCACATTTCAAATGCTTCTAGCTTCTTAAAAGTGTCAATGTCCATGTATCAACGCCATACAAAAGTTGGGACCATATCTAGCATTCCAGGAAACGCAATCTTGGAGAAAGGGATAAATTTCTGTTGCAGAAACTTGTCCGGAATTTTAAAAATGATTTTCTTGCAACCTCTATTTGGTTTTAATTTCAGTGTCTTGGTCAATGTCGGATGTGATATAGGTGCCTAAATATTTGTATTTTTCTACATGTTCTATTTGTTTTCCTTCCAGGAATAATTGGCAACTGTTAGGTTAATGTGTAGAAACGACCATAGGTTGATGTGTAGAAACGACCATAAATTTTATTTTTTCCATGTTCATCGTCAGACCCATTTCGACACTCTCTATTTACATTGCTTGCAAGTTTTTGTAATGTTTCTGCTAAGATCACGGTATCGTCGGCAAACCGAATGGTCTTTATCACTTCATCCCCTATCCTGACTCCTTCACTTTGTTCCTATAATGTTTTCTTGAAAATATAAGTTAAACAATACAGGTGATAGTACGCAGCCTGGCCTGATTCCTCGCTGATTCGGTATTTCATCTGTTACTATTTCATTTACTTGTACTACAGCAGTCTGATTCCAGTAGATGTGTTTTATTATTTCTATGTCTTTTTGGTCAAGTTAGATGTTCTTTAATTCTTCTATCATTTTGATGTGCTGTACTTTATCAAACGCCTTTTGATAGTCTAAAAAGCATATATAGATGGTTTTGTTGTACTCTACTTTTTTGAAGAAGGACCGTCATTCCAAAAAGTGCTTCTCTTGTTCCCTTGCCACCCCTGAACCCAAGTTGTGAACTGTCGAGTTGTTCTTTACATTTCTTGGAGGTTCTGTTTTGTTTAATTCTTAATAAAACTTTCAAAGGATTACTCACGAGACTGATCAACCTGAAGTCTTCCCATGATTTGGGATTATTTTTCTTAGGCAATGGTATAAAAGCCGATTGTAACCATTCTTTGGGGGGACTCTTCTGTCATTATATATCTTGTTGAGTAGTTTCGTTAAGGTCTTTATGTTCCTTTCATCTCACCTTTAGCAATTCTATGATATTTCATCAGGGCCTGGTGCCTTTTTACTCAGTAGAACCCTAGTTAGTAGTATTCCATTATTGGTCAAATCTGAGCTTTGTACAGGATTAAAAGTAAAGTTAAAAAGCATGTGGCGAGCTTCTCGTTTCCAGTAGCTTGTCTAGTCCTGTTCTATATTTAATGTCCAACTTGACAGATAAACTTTCCTATAAAAAAAATTAAACTTATAATTTGTAACTTAACTTACATTTGATATTTGTGATATTAAGTCCAAAACTCTAATAAATTGTATAGTAGGTCCACTCTCGCTAAAATCTGGATGACCAAGATCTTTTAAATACTGTATGGCATCAGCAGTTGTTTTTCCAATACTCTCAGTATCATAACCTAGCTGAAAACGGATGGGAGTTAGTGCAGTCTAGCATTATGTGCAGTGCAGCATATTTCCCTCCATATTTACAATATCACTTCAAATAATAGGTAAACACCCAAAACTTTCAACACTGTTAGGTTATTCTGACACACCCACCCAGTTATTATTATTAATTTTGGGATGAAGAAATTGTCGAGTAATAGTAAGTTTATCTAAATATGGTATACTATGTTGTATTTTCTATATATTTTTTACATATTCTGTGTAAGCTAACGCCAGACTCATAATTAAACATCCTGTTAAAACTAACACAAGTAACTTAACGGTTTAATACATTTTTTACGCGGATAGGTCAGTGTCCTGTGAAGTAAAAAAATGTTTACGCTTAATAGAAATTCAAATTTTATTTTTATAAATTAGCTTTGTTGAGATTATGTTATTCAAGCAGAGGTGGAATATGTGGGCTGACTACTAATTATAATTTAAAAAAATAACCTACTTTAATAAAATAATCTTTTAATCTAATAATATAATGTTTTTAGTTCTTGTTTATTAGAAGGCCTACATTTTTATATTATTTGTTAATATATTTTATCTTAAGGGAAAAAATGTATGACATGAGATTTTGCAACCCTTATTTTGGTAGGCCACTGAAGCACGCACCCACCGTTTGAAGCTTGCGCAGTCGTAAAGGGGAAAAATTAAATATAAGGACTCAGCTGTTATCATTATTTGATGCATGCGCCTACCATTTGGAGCTTGCTCAGCATTGAAACAAAATAAGTTAAACCTTTATTTAAGGATAACGATTTCCCTTATTTAGGAACTTAAAAGAGGTTATTTGAAGTTCATTATTCTTATCTTTATTATGATAGGGCCTGGATTTTTCTTCCTACTTAGGCATACCAACCACTAAGAAAATGCGGTAAAATTGAAATGATAATCTTTTATTGCAAAATAACATGGACAACAATTAATTAGTGTTCAGATTATGTTGGGATTTTGCAATCTTTGGGACAATGGCATTATAGAGCGTGTAGTGCTAATTTCAAATGAAATTTTATTTATTGCACTTTCATATTACCTTGGAAATGTTGAAGGAAGTGATAGAAACCTGCTAGACACAACTTTAATTTTAAAACTTGTGTTGACCCATCAAATACTAATAACCAGTGTGCTTAACCATGAAGGGAATGAAAAAATCCCCTAAGTTTATAGAAGATGAATACTAACCTAACCTTGCAATTTCTTCGCGTTAATACTCCGCATGCTTGAGATAACGATAAGGAGAAAAGCATATGAAAAATAAGCATTGCAAAATTTCTATGATTTGAATGATACAAGCTAATAATGTAAGGATTTGTTCCATATATATATATTTAAGGGTCTGTTACAGCTGACGCTGTCTCCTTTCTCTCAACCTCGCGTTCCATTCTCTTCGATCTTCCCAATCTCCTTCCTGTAACCCTCTGTTTTCCATTGCCTCATCGACGTCATCCCGCCATGAAGGCCTAGGTCTTCCCCTCTTTCTTCTTCCAATTGGACTCCATTCTGTGATTTTCTTAATTCACCTGCTGTCGTCGCTTCTCCTTACGTGACTATACCATTTCAATCGTTTTTCTTCTATGGCATGTACTGCGTCTTTTGTTATTCCCATTCGCGTTCTTATTTCCTCGTTCCTAATCCTATCAGTCCGGGTCATCCTACAACACCTTCTCCAACATTCCATCTTTACCGCATTTATTTTTGATTTATAGTTCTTGTTAATGGTCCATGTTTCTGACCCGTATGTCATGATACTTTCAATGATTGTTCTGTATATTCTGACTTTGTTTGCTTTCGTTATGTGCTTATCCAGTAATATTGAGTTTAATTGTCTCATGCAGGTTCTCGTTTGTCCCAGTCTCGATTTTATTTCTTCTTCGGATGTTGCTTCTCTTGTTATTATGGTGCCCAGGTATTTAAATTTTCCAGTTCCTTTAATTGTTACGTTCTCTTCAATTTCTAGATCTTCTATTTCTCCTGTTTTAGGTGTTAGGTATTCCGTCTTACTAAAGTTTATGTCTAGCCCCTCTTTGTCATACTCTTCCTTCAGTTTTCTCACCATATAGCTGAGATCTTCTTCGTCCTGTGCCATGACGACTTGGTCATCTGCGAAACTCAAGCTGTATAAGTAGTCGTCTCTTACTGGGACTCCCATACCTTAACATTTATTCTTCCAGTTTTTTAAAATCTGTTCCAGGTAGATTTTAAACAGTGTCGGAGAGGTTGTACACCCTTGTAGTAGTCCTTTCGTTGTTCTAATTTTGGCCCCTAACTTATTACCAATTTTTACTCTGTTAATATTATTTCTATATATCGCTTTTACTGCTTTTATTAATACTTTGTCGATTCCCATGTTTGACATTGCTTTCCAGAGGTGACTTCTAGCAACTGAATCGTAAGCTTTTCTTATATCGATGAAAGCTAGGTGGATTTCTCTGTTTTTGGCTAGTTTCTTTTCCATCAGTTGCTTAACTGTATATATGTGATCAATACAGGACTTCCCAGCCGTAAATCCTGCTTGGTCTTCCCCTATTTTGCCTTTTATATTGTCTTCTATCTTTACTTTCCCGTACAGTCGTCCAATGCTTGAAATGATGCTGATACATCTATAGTTTTCACATTTCCTGCGGTCACCTTTTTTAAAAATTGAGACTATGTGCGCTTCGATCCATTCATTAGGTATTCTTTCTCCATTTATAGCCCTGTGGAACATGCTTCTTATTATTCGGTGTAGTTTCTCTAATCCGTATTTGATTAATTCATTGAAAATTCCTCCTGGTTCAGCTGCTCATATTTTATCTCTACCTCCTCATGTTCATTTTGTTGTTGTTCGTCATCTTCGTCTCTATTCAAGAACCCTGGTCTGTCTTCCATTCCAACCTCAACCAAAAACTTGCACCGTACCAAGCTTGCACATTAGATGAATTCCTATGTGCAGTAACTTAGTGAGTTATAACAAATGTTCTATTAAACCCTAATAAATAAAAATGTTCAAGTTTACCCTTTTTCTGATTATCACCCAGTCATATACTGAATCTACCCCATAAATTTGAAGGTCATTCTCGTGAACTTTTTTAACCTCTGAAACTAGCCTGTACTCTAATTTGTTTTTTTTATGAATTAAATTTCTCTCTGCCATCCAGTAGTTTTTCAAAGATCCTAAAAAATAGAATAAAAAAAACTTTCAGCTGCTTGCACAGACTATAAGGCTTTATAGCCCAGAGCTACTTATCCATTTCTGCAGCGTAACTACTGTTTTTTATCAATTGAATTGCTTGATTTTTTAAATTTCAATAAAAACATTTTTTTAGTATTGAAAAATTTACCCAATATGATGTCTAAATCATAAAAAATATGAACCATAAGGCCATGTACAGGATGGGGGAAACAAGGCCTCAATTCTTTGGCTGTCGTCGATTTTATGAAATCAATTTCGGCACCTAAAATCTCAAAAAAATAATGTACTTTTGTGGTTTTAATTACTTAAACAAATATACAGTCTGTCAAGTAAGAACGTGTCCGCGATAATTCATTTTTGGTAGAATGCGATTCTAGCGATTCAACAAAAAATTGCTAGAGGGAACCTTTGTCTACGACGTATTTTAGTAAAAAGTATCAGTCGCTTCCGAATTTTCGTGGAAATCACGAAAAATCCAAAATGAGTCACTTGTTTGCGCGTCGATTCAAGGCAGTCTTTCTTTGTTCCCATCAAAAGAGGCCTAAAATGACACATTCCGCGGCCGGTAAATATATTAAAAAGTCGGTATCGTTTGTGAAGAAGTGGGTAAATTATTTTAACGAGGCGAAAAATGTTGACGACTACCCAAAACGTGGTTCGATTGGCAAAATCACTTCGACTAGGCGAAAATCACGTCGCGAATCGGCTCGCTTGGGCCCACGATGAGATATTAGAGTGGCCCCACAATCGCCAGACGCCAACCCTATTGAAAACGTTTGGTCTCTTGTAAAGAGAAAGCTCAGAGGAGAGAGTCTGAGGACGTTGACTCAGTTGTCTCGCGAAATTTGAAAAATTTGCAGAGTATGCAGAAAATCTCGTCGAGAGCATGCCTCAAAGATGCCAGGAGATTATTGATGCAGGAGGCGATTGGACAATTGCGCCGTGGTTAGCACACCAAAGAATACATTGATGCCAAAAAATGTTCTCGATACACATTTTTTCAAGAATATGAGCGCTCACATTCTTACTTGACAGATTGTATTTTCTTTACCTAATTCTTCTGCCAGTGCAAAACTTAGATGTGGACTAACGCAGTTTAATGTTAGAGAAATAATATCTATATCTATTTCATCCAGTTTTGTTAAGGTTTCTTCTATGGTATCGGCAAAATATTTTATATCGGGGTTATGTACAAAAAATAGACCTACTGGAATTTTCCAGTTTTCAGTCAATGATATAACCTGGAAAAATAAATTTTTCAATGTAATGAAAGACTGATTTTGTCAAATTTCCACTTTATTTAGTTTCACTAAAACTGTATGACGCGTTTCGCTATACTATAGCTTCGTCTGAGTTTAAATTTTTTAATTTAATGAAACTTGGGATTGAATTCTCGTGACGAATGTGGTTCAGATATAAACGCCCCCGTTTAAATTATTAGTAGTAACAAAAAAATAAGTGACACTTCTGCCAACAGTAATTGTACAATGAGTCAACAGGTATTGGCAAATCCTATTTTTTTCCTCCATTACCGCCTGATAAAATTATAAAAATACCAATTAGTGTCTTACGAGGGTTGTATGATAAGTACCGTGCCTTGACGAGAAAAAAGCATTTTATGTGTAAAATTTATTTTATTTTTCAATATAGTCCCTTTGCTTAGATACACTTGGTCCAACGTTTTTCTTATTTTTTGTATCCCATCTAAAAAATACGATTTCTCCAACTCGACGCCAATAGGCGTTTCAGCAATCATCTCATCGTTTGAGCTAAATTTTTTTCCGCCGCGCCATTTTTTCATATTCGGAAATAATCGCTGGGGGCTAAATCTGGCGAATATGGTTGATGCAGAAACAATTCATATCGTAACTCATGGAATTTTGCCATGGCGATGACACAAGTGTGCAACGGAACACTTATAAGATTACTTGATGACTGTCCGTTTTTCAGACCCGATTTTCTCTGAAACTATTTGACATAGGAAGTTGAAATTTGGTACTAATATAGGAATTGATGGCCTCATCAGAGCCGTGTAGTTTTGAAAGTTAAATTTTGTCTTAAGGGGTTAGTTTTGGGGGGTTAAATCGGAAGCGAAAAAAATTTTTTTTTACCAGGACATCAACTGGGATGTCAAACAAAAGCTTGTAAAAACACGAGTTCAGAAGTATATATAATGTAATACTTGCGCACACTTTTCTTTGTGTTATTTTTAAAAAATCGCGAAAAATCGCTGTCCCCCCTTATCTCCAAAAGCACTGACCAAAAATTTGGAAAAAATTCTGGAATATTATTCACAAGGTGTAGATTCAACGAAAATTACCACGAGTGCATTACCTTTAATAATTAATTTGGTATATATATACATAAAAAAAAAAAATTCAAGGTCACTAATTGTGTAAGTTCAACTTGCACTTGACCTGTTTTTTTTTTTTGTATAAACTGCTTATATAGAAACAGTTTAGTTTGTATATGATCATCTTGATGAAAATAAACTGTGTGTTGGCATATTCTTTGATTTATTTAGTGCATTGGACTTTTAATTCTGACTTCATGTGTAGAAAGTTAAACGGCCAGGGAATAAGATGCCAATAAACACTTGACTATTATATGACACAAAGAAACTTACAAATAAAGGTGGGTGGAGAGGTGTCAGATTTATATGACTGTGAGCTGGGAATCCCTCCAGGAGACATGTTGGGTTCCTTATTATTTCTGCTGTATGTAAACGATCTACCTAACTACATAATGGAACGTGGAGCATTTATATATGCAGATGACACCACTATAATTGTAACAGCGTTAACCCTAGAGGAACTGTGCCCAAAAAATAAATTGAACAATAAAATCCTTTCACCACAGGTATTGCAGGAATCATCTTATAATAAGTTTGGATAAAATGGCCTGTGTAGAGTTTGTTTTAAAGCATAGAATTGCTAAAAATCTGATCAATTTTAATAATAGCATAATTTCATTGGAAGAATGAGCAAAATTTCTACAAATAGAAGAACTTTTGTAAAAAAAAAATGCAAAAAGTATTTTTTATCTTTACCATTTTAAAACAAAATTTTTATCAACAGCATATAATTAATTTTTTATTATGCATTCATTTACTCTCAACTTGGTAACAATATTCTGGTTTGGGTATGCGATTTACTGGAGGCTTTTATGATAATGAACTGCTAGAAAACATTAAAAATTTAGAAAACAATACTTAAAGGACTATGCCCAATTTTTACAGGTGGTGTAAGCATAAAAGTAGCAGTGACAACTACAGTCAACAAGATCTGCATGGTCAAAAGTCCATAAACTTTGCGTAGAATAGCTAAGTGAATGGATTTGTTGGCTTAAACTACATTGTTCCGGCAGTTTTATTACTCTTCCTTAATCTAACTACTCTTACAAAATTGTGTTATATAAATCTGATATAGCCTAACTTGACCTTCCAAGTTTTCTTAAGTTGTACCAAGAATCTGTTAGTTTTTTGTACCAAATAGATGACTATTAGCCAATAGGACATTGATAAACAGGCACTAAAGCTTTGAGAGTCCATGGCTAAATTGGAAATATTTGTCTCATTAGTTAAAAATATGGTATTTACCGTAAAAACCACAGCTTTGCTGGCCATCTTTTTCGGTTCATTGAGGGGCTTTTTTCCCATTCCTTCTGTATACCCCCACATTTTACTCTAAAAAAATTCATGAACCTGTAATTTTAATTTATACTTTCTTCAAAAGTAAAAAACATTGTCAATTATAAAATTACAGACTATGAAATGGAAACCACCTACTTCAAATTTTTCATATTTCTGAGTCAATTTCGTTTCATCTATAAGTAGAGCACATAAATTTTGTTTTTCTTTATTTCTGTGTTCGTCTGTTTTTTGTTTAAGAATGCTAAACGATTCAAATAGAATTCCCACACGAAGGCCCAGTGGGTCACCTTCTTGATTATCAGTTTCTTCTCTGCAAAATATCAAATAACTAATTATAGATTTTTTAACAAAGGGTCTTTTATCGGTGAAACAAAGAAAAGACATATTCTTGAATGTTTTTCTAAATTATAAGAAGTCTGTGTTAAAAGTAAAAAAGATTTAACTAAAAGTAATGAAAATGAAATTAGAATTGGGTGAAAATCCCTAAATATTAATATGAAAACTTACTGGGATGAATCATCATCGAGTAAATACTCCTCAATGTATTCAACGGGAGTTTGTTCATCCTCAGATCTACGAAAACATTGTCGATATTAACCTTTACAAAAAAATGTATTTAACGATTTGTGAAAAGAATATATTTATGTCACTATATAATAAAATATTTTATTTTCATAGTTTATTGTTATCTGCCGCATTGTAAAGAGAGAAAATCTATAGGGATTGTAAGAAACAGTTATATACATTTATAGACTCACCCCATTGTGCTGTTATTTTAATCTAATTTCACATTAATCTACTAGGTTGATACCGTTAAATTTCTTATTATATAATCTTATTTTAATTTTGTCGTATTAATCACTTCATCAAGCTTAAAAGTTATTTTCAAATAAAATAAAAACATATACATAAACAAACTTTATAAATGTAGGTTAGGAAAGTGGCAACAACTGTGGTTCTTGCGCTGTCTTTATTTAAATTTCGGGTAGAACAGAGAAGCTGTAGCAACGATGTGTTCGGCATTGATTTATTCTGTTGGTTCACGTTGTATGAGCGGCGTTGTCAAAAGAGCGAGTTAAAACCATAAAATAAGGAAAGCTACTCTCAAAATAGGAATTTCTTGCTTTTTATTGCTTCTGGAAAAGTTCAAAGTGTTCACTGTCTTACAAGCGATATTAATAAACGAGAATGTCGATACGAATTGCGATACCATCCGCCTTTTCTTTATAATTTTTTTTTTGGCAATAGAGAGATTTTGCACGCTTATTTTTCACGTGCCCTTTTCCTTATCGTTATTTTAAGCATGCGCAGTATTAACACGAAGGAATTTCCCTTTCACGCTACGGCAGACTTGTAGTAAAATAAAGTTAGGTTAGTATTCATCTTCTATAAACTTAAGATTTTTTTTTTCATTCACCGCACGACCCGCTGATGTCTGCTGTATACAGGGTTACAGGGAAAGTCGTCCTAGATAATTAAGGACGTTATAGTTTAGGTCGTTTTCTGACCGATTTGACTCTATGACATGATGTCCTAAACTTAACCGTTTTCGAGATACTTTTCGAGTTTAAAGATTTTCTAAAAAAAAAACATGTTTTTTTTTTGCTTTTTTATATCGATTTTTTTTATTAGAGGTTCTCGAGTGCGATTTTTTGGTTATTTTTAGTTAGTCTGTATGTCAAGTATCAAAAATCATCAAAAAAATTTGAACTAGTTACTAACAGTTTCAAATGGCCGCTTGTTAATGTTTCTAAATTACGAATTTTTTACCAAGTGTTTCCTACTTTAAATCAATAAAGAGAAAAAAAAATGTATGGAAGTTATTCTGCAAATTATTTTAAAAACTTTTACGTCTTTTTAGCTATCAAAAAAGGTATAATACTAGGAGTTTAATAGGAAAACTGTACACAGAATGACACCTAAAGCGGGCTCGGGTAGCAAAAGGTAAATTTTTAGTTCTAGGTGAAAATACGAAAAATACACAAATAAAACAAAAAACCTTGCAATTTAATATTTTTTATTAATTATAATTCATGTTCTATATGGTCGCCCCTATTTCTAATACAAATTCTCATTCTTTTTCTTAAATTACTTTTCACAACGCTAGTTGTGAGGTGCCGCCTCATTTCGTCAGCCGCATCAATTATTTTTTGTCTTAGGACGTTTTCGATAGGAGTCATCTGGTCGTATACGAGACTTTTCATGTGACCCCACACATAAAAATCCATCGGTGTTAGGTCTGGGCTTCTCGCCGGCCAAGGTATGGGTCCACCTCTTCCAATCCATTTGTTGGGATAATTGTCATTGAGACATGCACGAACACTTCCTCTGTAGTGAGCTGGGCAGCCATCGTGTTGAAATTACATGTTTTGTCTCAAACCAATAGGTAGGTCTTCCATCAAATTAGGTAAATCGTTTCGCAAAAAATTGTCGTATTCCTCGCCATTCAAATTATCTGGCAGGAAGAATGGCCCAACCAAATAATTTGAAATTATACCCATCCACACATTTAAGCTGAATCTTGTTTGTGATCCTTTCGTTCTTTTTTTGTTTGGGTTGCCTTCCTTTTTAGAAGCCCTTTAGTGGGCATTGTGGTAGTTTGTAAGACCGTCTTTGTCGAATTTCGGCTCGTCAGTCCATAGTATTTTCTTAAAAAAAGATGCATCTTCGACATCGGTATTGAGCATAAATCTGCAGAATTCTAATCGTCGCAACGGATCCCCTTCTTCAATGACTTGCACGGGCGTATAGTGGTAAGGGTGTTGCCCAACAGTATACATTACAAAACATACCTTTCACTGCGAAATACCAAGCTGTTGTGCGACAACATTTGTAGATGTGGTTGGGTACACCTCGAACAGACGTCGTATTTCGTTTTCTTCGTCTTCGTCAAAGATACGTGGTCGTCCCATGTCAGTCCGCCGTCTTTGTACGGAACCAGTTTCGCGTAGTCTTCGATAAGTTCCATCAAATACGCTAACATCAGGTACACGACGAGTAGGATATCGCAGTATGTATTCATCACGTGCACGCGACGACACTCCTTCGCAAAATCCTTAACACATTAGGATGTCAGCATATTCCTCGTTGGTATACGTTGCCATATTCACAAGCAGAGATCAAATCCAGTTACGAGCCAATTCACACAGTCAGAAGATGAAACACAGATATTTTTGAAAAGCACGTTATAGCACATCTACCACGGACGAATCGCATGGGCAGACTAAAAATCATTTAATAATGTTTAGTGAACAGAAAATGTCACTCGCACAGAGAGTACCCCGACCGGAAAAAATGCTTACCAAACCCTTTTTATTGTTTGAAGGTGCAGGTAGTAAACCGGTAATTGGTAGTATCTAAATTCTATTATTATGTTACTCTACATTTGGGCCTATTGAAATCTCATTTTCTTAGAATTTTCAATAGATCCAGTAGATAGCTAAAAAGACGTAAAAGTTTTTAAAATAATTTGCAGAATAACTTCCATACATTTTTTTTTCTCTTTATTGATTTAAAGTAGGAAACACTTGGTAAAAATTCGTAATTTAGAAACATTAACAAGCCGCCATTTGAAACTGTTAGTAACTAGTTCAAATTTTTTTGATGATTTTTGATACTTGACATACAGACTAACTAAAAATAACCAAAAAAAATCGCACTCGAGAACCTCTAATAAAAAAAAATCGATATAAAAGCAAAAAAAACATGTTTTTTTTTAGAAAATCTTTAAACTTCAATACCTCGAAAACGGTTAAGTTTAGGACATCATGTCATAGAGTCAAATCGGTCAGAAACGACCTAAACTATAACGTCCTTAATTATCTAGGACGACTTTCCCTGTAACCCTGTATATCTAAGTAGAAAAAAAAAACAGGCCTGCCATAATAGCGATAAGAATAACGAACTCGATCTTCTCTTATAAGTTTCTCGTTCTTGTTACTATAAACATCTTCCCTGTGCTCTTTTGTTTACAATATTGTAAAATGGCACTTTTCTTAATTACAAACGCCCTTGCTACAGGTAGCCCTAATTTGACGCTGATTGATCGTTTTTTTGATAATATCTTAAAATCGAAAGATACAATTTCTTATGGTATGTCTGAAATGTTCTGTTAATGGCTTTACTGTGTCCTCAGAGAGCGTACTTTACGAGTGGTACGGCAGATTTTTTTTTAAAACCTTTTTTTTTGTTCTTTTATGGGTCTAGCACATGTGCTGCCGGGATGTCCCTAAAGCGCTACAGGAGGGGCACGTGTACGGAAAAAAGAGATTCACGTTGCTCTTGAATCGCTGTAAATTGTACTCGGTGGGAAACACAGTCCTGGGCAAATTATTCTAAAGGGATGATGTTCTCCATATAAAAGACTGCTTGAAAAGCGTTGTACGAGGAGCAACAAGCTGAACCTCATACGGATGTGAAGTATCAGCGCGACGTGTATTTCTAACATGCACTGCTCTGGGAGGAATTAAACGGGCCACATCCTCCGAACACTTTCCATGGAAATACTTGTAGAATAGGCTCAAGTCGCCAACCGTTCTTCGATGTTCCAGCGAATCAAGGCCGCCGGTCAGTTCCGGGTCTCCAATCAGACGAACCCTCTCTTCTTTGAATAGAATCCAACAAATACAGTGTATGTTTGGGAGCGGAGCCCCAAACATGGGAGCAGTATTCCATAGTTGGTCGAATTTGAGCTTTGTAAAGAATTAACAGTTGTTGTGGAGTGTAAAGCTTTCTGGTTCGAAATAATATTCCCAACTTTTGAGAAGCTCTCCTTGCTATGCCTGCAACATGCTCATGCCAGGACTTATTTGCTCCCAAATTAACGCCCAAGAAATTGAGTGACGATGTTAGAGGAATGAAGTGCCCCGCCATAACTATGTCGGGTTCAGCAACATTAACTTTTTTAGAATAAAACTGCCGCCTGGGTTTTTGTAGCGTTAAATTCCACTTGGTTACTGTCACCCAAGATAGAATTTCTTCCAGGTCTTTGTTAAGTTGAACAACTTTCCGCTGTCTGCGGACACTCGCCTGAGCAGGCCGATGTCCGAGCGTTCAAAGTGAATGAAGAGATAAGCGTACTGTCATCTGCAAAGCTGTAGATTGGATTTCAGGTCTTTTCCAGCAGATCGTTAATGTAAATGAGAAAGATATAAGAGATAGGATGGAGCCTTGGGGCACACCGGAGTTGATAGTGAAGGTGTTAGAAAGAAATCCGTCGACCGCCACTCGTAAAGAACACTCACTGAGGAAACATGAGAGCCACAAACAGAACTTTTCGGACATACCATAAGAGCGTAGCTTAGCCAACAGTCCATCGTGCCAAATACGGTCGAATGCCTTGGATATGTCAAGAGCAACCGTTAGAGATTCTCCAAAGTGTTCAATCACGTTGTTCCAAACATGTGTTACATAAGTCAGAAGATCTCCTGTTGATCTATGTTTACGAAAGCCATATTGGTGATCGCTAATAATGTTGAATTCGTCAAGATATTTTAGAAGATGTTGATTGATGGTCTTTTCCATGACTTTCGATATTATTGAAAGCAGTGCGACTGGTCGGTAGTTATTTGTCTTCTTGCCTTTTTTAGGTATCGGCTGAACTGTGGCACACTTCCAGCAGGAAGGAAATATTCCCTTTCTGTAGGACAGGTTGAAAAGTCTACAGAAAACTGGTGTCAGTTCCCTCGCACAGTTTTTGAGAACTATGGCAGGTATTCCGTCAGCGCCAGAAGCTTTTTTGGTGTCTAGCTTCATTAAAATACGTTTTATGATACGCTGTCTGAAGACAACATCGGGCATCCTTGACTGCACTATGGGAATAGTAGGTGGTGTTTTTCCCTGGAAATCGACAGTAGAATGTGAAGCAAAGGATTAAGCCAACAAGTTCGCTTTTTCAACAGGTGTCGTTGAAATATAATTATCTGGCCGTGTGAGTGGTGGTATGGTAGACTTGGTGAAATTTTGGCTAACTGCCTTAGCGACTGACCAAAAGGACCTGGAATTGTGGGACAAGCGAGAAGTTTGTTTCTAATTCGCCGATTGTGTGCCTCCTTGGTTTCGTCGATAATTTCTTTGCATCTGTTCCGGGCACGAACAAAGGTGTTACGATTTATGGTGTTAGGATTGTCACGCCATTGTCGGTAGGAAGATGTTTAGAAGCAACAGCTTCTTTACATTTTCGGTCAAACCAAGGCTTGCCGTTGGAAGGGCATTTCTTCGAAAAAGGAATGTAAGCTTCCATACCAGCCAAAATACCAACTGGTCCAAATGATTATTAAAGAAAAGATTGAGATCGAGAGAGGAGAGGATAGATAATGCGTTATTATTACTAATTTCCATTAACGATTAAATTAAAAGGCCAAAAGTATGAAAATTTTTTTGCAAGATTATAAAGAAGAACGATTAAAGAGTTTCCCACTTTACATTAGTCTTTCGAAACTTTTTATCAGGTTGATTAAACTATATTAATTATTGGACGCATTAAGAGAAAACATTAAGCTAAATGATAAAATGTTATTCCTGATAAAGGAGATCATTTAAATTGATGTTGTTTTTTTTTGGCGCAGTCAGATGGGTCGTCAGAACGAAAACAAACGTCTAACCAAGGAAAAGTTCGAAAATATTCCAATGAGATGTTCCTATTTAGCAGATCTGTAGTGCCAAATCTTGCGCGGTTTAGGCGCCTCTCTGTCACTGATTGGTAGGATACTCGATGTCGAAAGTAGTTTATGGTCGGAAGAACCTAACGGCAGATTTACGGTGACCGTGTAAATCTTCGGATTGGTGGTTAAAAACAAATCAAGAAAACTGGCGAACTCCCCGTCTCGATCAGGGATTGAGAATGATTCAGCTTCACGACCTTGTTCGTCGATAGTATTTCCCTATTTTCCCTATTAGTGTGCCATAAGGCTTCATACTGTCTCCTACTCTCTTTCTTATCTACATTAACGATGTGCTGGGAACGATCAGGAATCCAATCTACAGATTTCCAGATGACAGTACGCTTGTTACTTCATGCACTTTGAACGCTTGGAAGATCGGTAACTCACGCAAATGACCTCATACATCAGGAAGTCGTTAGACTAGTCGAAAGACCTAGAAGAAATTCTATCTTGGGGTAACAGTAACCAGGTGGAATTTAACGCTACAAAAACCCAGGCAGTTTTTTCTAAAAAAATTACCGGTGCTGAACCCGACATAGTTATGTCGAGACTTACCATTCCTCTAGCACAGGGGTGCTCAAACGGTCGATCGCGATCGACAAGTCGATCGCGAGTGCTTTTTGAGTCGATCTCGAGAAAAAAATTCCGATATAGAACTATTCACAGATTTTGTTTTAGGTAACTAAAACAAAATGTAGTGAATAAACTTCTAAAATTTATTCGATCCACAATTAGGCCAGAATAACCCCTTCATCACTTTCTTTTATCGTAATAACCCCCTGCTAGCGGCAAAAGGTGGCTTTATCAAAGGAACGCGCGGTACTTGTCAAAGAAAAGCCGCGTTTTTGATTCCCGCCGATTTTTTCTAAAAATTTCTGGCGGCGTGTTTAACGGGAACATTCGAGACTTCGTTCGCGCCGATATAAATGTTGCGCCTGCAGGAATAAGAGTCAGTCTGAGTTGTAACTTGAAGACGATACATCGATACAAAGTTTAATAATAAATAGTCCAAAATGAGTGCGGCGAAAGAAAATTAAAACTTATCATTTAATAACGATTGGGAGGAAGAATTTTTCTTTTGTATGGTAAAGGATAAGTGCATTTGTCTCATTTGCCGTGCGTCAGTTGCATTACCTAAGCGTGGGAACTTAGAAAGGCATCATAAAACGGTTCATAAAAACTATGAAAAGGATTTTCCGTCACAGAGTGAATTAAAGAAAACGAAAAGTACGTGATTTGATAACTTGTTTGAAAAAAGAATAAACCATGTTCACACGACCAGCCAAACAATCAAAAGCTGCAACGATCGCGTCATTTAAAATATCTCATATATTGGCGAAACACAAGAAACCATTTGATGATGGATTGGTTGTGAAGGAAGCATTTATTGAAGCGAGTGAGACTTTATTTGGAGATTTTAAAAATAAAACAGAGATTATGTCTGTTATTAGAGAACTTGAGTTATCTCGTCCGACTGTCACAAGGCGTGTTGAAGTCATGAGTCAGGACATGGCAGATAAACTAAAACATGATATCATGGAATGCACATACTTTTCTTTACAGTTCGACGATTCACCGATATGACAGACACTGCCCAGCTGTGTATTTTTATTCGAATGGTAATTCAGTGACATGTCGGCTAAGGAAGAGTTTTTTGACAATGATTCCTCTGAAAGGAAAGACCCGTGGCGAAGATATATATGACGTTTTCTTCAATTTTGTAACAAACTACAAGCTACCAATATATAAACTAGTGTGCATTAAATCGATGGAGCACCAGCAATGACTGGAAACGAAAACGGTTTTGTGGCATTGTGTCGAGCTAATGATGATTTCCCTTCATTTTGTCCTTCCATTGCATTATTATACATCAACAAGTTTTGTGTTCAAAAGTTCTAAACATGGAGGAGATTATGGGCATTGCAATAAAAATTGTGAATTCTATCCGTGCACGTAGCTTGCAACGACGGCTCTTTAAATTGCAGTTGGAAGATAGTGAGTCAGCTGAACACACTGATTTAGTTCTTCACATGGACGTCAAGTGGTTGAGTCGCGGAAAATTCCTAGAAACGTTTCAAGAATTATTGCCCGAAATAACAGCTTTCCTGGACGAAAGAGGTGATGACACTCAGATGCTGAAAAACGGAAAATGGCTGACTGATTTGGCATTTTTGACAGACATCACAATGCATTTAAACACCATTAATTTGAAGCTTCAAGGTAAAGGAAAAACTATTATTGAGATGATTAGCGCAATAAACGCATTCAAAAGTAAATTGCAACTTATGATAGATCAACTGAAAAGAAAAGATCTGAAAAATTTTCCGTCTTTGAAAGCAAGGATTCCTCAGTTGAATTATGATATTTATGAGGCAGAATTATCAAATATTTTGGGCCAATTCGAAATACGTTTTTTATGATTTCAGTAAATTGGCAAATATCGCATCATTTATGAGTTATCCTTTTTCGTGTGAAAACATTGAGGAATTAGCTACTGAAATCGCAAGTCAGTTTAACATGGACTCATGTTCTGTTGAAAATGAGTTAGTGCAGATTATATCAGATATACATCTCAAAGCCACAGCATCTGATACAAAATTCTGGTATTTTATATCTGAAGATAAATATCCGAATCTAAGGCAAATCGCCCTTCAACTGACGGCAATGTTTGGGTCAACTTACTTGTGCGAGTCTGCATTTTCTAAAATGAAGATAATCAAGTCAAAATATCGCAATCGACTAACTGACGAACATATGTCATCATGCTTGCGATTAGCACTCGGTAATTACGTACCATCTTAAGAAAAGTATGCGGAGGACAAGCAGTGCCACGCTTCAACATCCAAAGTCACTCTTTAATTAAGTTTAGACACTAGAACTCGTTTGTTTTGTAAGAACCAATAAACTCGCAATTTTGAATAATTATGAGTTTTTACATTGACATTTTAGAGCAGACCTACACTTACCTTGACTAAAAAAATGCATATTGTGCGGAAAACTAATATCTATGCCACGATACACCCTACCTAGACGACAATCCTGCATCACACTTACTTGCAGCCTCTCAGAGTCGATCGATCGTAGTCTAACAATATTGAGGTAGATAGCCATCAGTTCAAGTTTGAGCACCCCTGCTCTAGCATCTTCACTCAATTTTCTGGGTGTACCTTGGAAGCAAATATGTCTTGACATGAACATGTCGCACGCATAGCAAAGAGAGCTTCTCAAATGCTGGGACTATTATTTAGAACTAGAAAACTTTACACTCCACAGTTGTAAATTCTGTACAAAGTTCAAATTCTGGCTCTGCTTCCAAACATACACTGCATTTGTTGCATTGTCTTTAGAAGAGAGCTCTTCGCCTGACTGGAGACCTGGAACTCACCAGAACATCGAGGAACGGTTGGCGACTCGAGTCTACTCTACAAGTATTTTCATAGAAATTATTCGTTGGATGTAGCCTGCTTAATTCGTCCCAGAAGAAAATGAAAACTCTTACAACATATCTGACATATCTCTTTGATTATAATCCCACTGATTTTCACTAACTTTTCAACTTTAAAACGATCAAACAAAATGTCAACGTCATGCCACTTTCAAATATAAATTAACCACAACCTAACTAAGAGATAGAAACACACTGTCCTTAGCAAAATGACAAGAAAACATAACAAAAAATCCTTTATAAATTAAAATCACTTTACAACCACACAATTCTTCGTACCATACTAACAAAATGAAGTAAAAGTTTATTGTATTTCCCAGAGATGAGTATGTCGAGTTTTTCTTATGTTTTTTTTTCTGATGAATAAGTGTAATAAAGTGCCCCCACAAAGAATGTTCTCTATCCCATTGGAATGATTTGCTCAGGACTTCGTTTTCCACCGAGTACAATTTACGGCGATTCAAGACCAACGTGAATCATTTTTTCAGCACACTCGTCGCTCCTTTATGGATTTCCCTGCAACACGTAAAGAAAAAAAAACCAGCCAAGTGCAAGTCGGACTTGCTCAATTAGTGTTCTGTACGGCTTTGAAAATAAAAATTGTTGTTACGAAGGTAGAAAGTCATCAGTGACTTTATAAAACCACACCCCAAATGAGCTTTCGACAAAGTTTGTTTCCGATCTTTGTTGGAAACTGATGACCTTAAAACTTTTGTTTTTTTATTTGCCAGATAAATTATCAAAGGTGATAAATTTCATTCGATCTATAAAGAATATTCCAGAATTTTTTTCAAAATTTTTTGATCAGTACTTTTCGAGATAAGGTGGACAGGGGTGTTTTTGCCATTTTTGCATTTGTCACCCTTCTCGATATCCTGGTATTTTTTTTTTTCATTCCCGATTTCACTCCCCAAAACTAACCTCTTAAGTCAAAAAAATTTAACTTTCAAAACTACACGGTTCTGATAAGGCCAGCAATTCCTATATTTGTGCCAAATTTCAACTTTCTATGTCAAATAGTTTCGGAGAGAATCGGTGTGACAGACAGACGGACATACAGACACCGAAGTGATCTTATAAATGTTCCATTCGGGATCCTAACAGTCCTATCTACCTGGAGTAATTAAAAGAATATCCAGTAAGGAAGTGCTGCGATTACGGAAACGACATTTTTGATAATAAAGAATGAGTTCGTTATGGGACACTTTGTATAAAAGTAACACTTATAATTATTTATTAGAATAAGTGTAGTGGTTTTCTGGTTTATTTTTTCCTCAGTTCTATGGTTTCCGCTGATGTATTATAGAATTTTATGGCAGATATATTTCCAAACATCTCGGTTACATCTGAGATTTCAAGATTATTATTCCGGTTTTAGAGGTTTGACCCCCATCGCCCTTATACGGCACGTACTTTTTATTGATGCCCACATAAAGTTGTTTTTTTTTGTCGTCGTTTCACTCTTCCGTTTTGTCTGTCTACTTCCTACAGCGGATTTGCAAATATTTCCTTGATTTAGGTCAGACATATACGTGGTGTTTAAAAAATATGGTTTCTTTTTCCTAATCACTTTTGTTGTTCTTAATTCATGGTGGGTCATTTGCATCGCCTATTGTAGGTTACACTTACTCTTAGGTTGAGACCTGGTATGCTAGGGTCTGTATCATCTATGGTGCCTCATTCCAGTCTTTCATGAACTTATCGTCCAGCAGATCTGCTATCACTGCACCACTCGGACTGTATCGAATTCACAAAAAAGGGTTCAGGTCCCGTTCAGCCAGCGTGTCTGATTTTTCCTTTTCCTGGACAGCTGTGTTGCCAGATACTCGGGCGAGAAAACAGGTTGGTTCTTTCTGTCAGATTGGCCAACAAGTTTTTACACTTATTTATCGATTGCGAGCTCGACCTGTTCACATGCTAATCTGTGTTCCAGATAAGCCCTTTCTCTAGGCATAGGGTACCGTCAATCCAGTCTTCCCTCTCTGCTATTAAAACCTTTAAAGACCAGTTGATAAGTGCCCTTTGCAGACTGTCTATTCTTGTCTGCAGTGGAGTGCAATCCTCCACTGTTCTGATCCATAAACTGTGATGCTCTACGGCTTCGTGTTCAGATGCCTTCGGGCAAGCAGCCGATAAGCTGCCCGCGCTGGCAGACTTTACGTATAGGTACAAAGGTGGCAGGTTTAACGGAGCCTCCATCGCCTTGTTAGGTGCTGTCTTCTCATTTTTCTTATGGGCCACATCACACTAGGGCTCCATATGACAGGTGTGGTCTTATTGCAGCTCTATCCAATAGTGAAGAAACATTTTGATTTTAGAAATATTATTGTTGTACCTATGAAACTGACCTCATATTCATCATCATCATCCATTCTTTATAGCGTTGTACGCCTTTTGCTCCCTTTTCTCCAGTCCTGTCTATTTTCCCACTCTCCGTAGCTTAGATTCCTCGCTGACATACTTCTTTCTGTTCCTTCTATCCATGTTGTTTTTTGGGCGCCCTCTTTTTCTCTTTTCCCGTGGTGACCAGTTTTTGATCAGCTTCGGGAGTCTTTCGTCGCTCATCCTCTCCACGTGACCATACCATTCTAGTTGTTTCCTTTCAATTCCTTGTATTATATACTCCTCCACTTCCATTATTTCTAGAATCGTTTTGTTTGGGACTTTGTCACGGCGTGATTTTCCTGCCGATCTGCGCCAGTAGTCCATTCCAATACTCGTAGTTTCCGCTGTGTAGTTCGACTCATTTGCCATGCTTCACTGCCGTAGAGTACTATACTCCTTAGAATAGTGTTATACAAGAGTTTTTTGTTTTGTTTTGATATATGTTTTCCCCACAGAATCGAGTTTAGACACCCAATGACCTTCTTCCCCTGTACAATACGGTGTTCAATTTCTGGTTCAGTCCGTCCGTTGCTTGTAATTTTGGTACCTAGATATATATATATATATATATATATATATATATATATATATATATATATATATATATATATATATATATGGGACGATCCGCGTCAACCGAATCAGAGCTACGACCAAAATTAGAAGCAACCAAAAAATTGACCAAGGGCTCATTTTAAAGCTTAGAGCGTCTACTTTCAAATGCCGAGTGCGCCTTTGAAAAATCCAGTATGGCGGCTCCAATATGGGGGCCGGTAACCGGAGAAAAATCAAGTGTCCAGCAAAAAAAAAATTCGCAACTGTTTGGGTCGTTTTTTGGCTCAAATTGTAGCTGATGGACGCCCCAAGAAATTGGGGTGGTAAGTTGACAAAATCCAACATGGCGGATCCAATGTGGCGGTCAAAAATCCAATACGGTGGCCGAATTTTCGCAAATGAACCGATTTCCACTAAATGTGGTAAACGGGGGTTTTTAGGGTCGCTGATCACGAATCCAAAGTCTGATTTGCCAAATTCAAGATGGAGGATGAAATTTTCGAAAATCTATCGATTTGTACCAAATTTGTTATACGGGGGTATTTGGGGTCCCTGATAACGAATCTGAGGTCAAATTTCTAAAATTCTTAAATTCAAGAACCCAATATGGTGGAAACTGAATAAGGCAATCTACTATATTGGGTCCGCCATCTTGGATTTTGAAAATCGAACTTCTGATTCGTAATCGGCGACCCCAAAAACCCCCGTATAACAAATTTGGTACAAATCGATAACTTTTCGAAAATTTCATCCGCCATCTTGAATTTGGCAAATCAGACCTAGGATTCGTGATGAGCGACCCTAAAAACCCTCGTTTACCAAATTTAGTGCAAATCGGTTCATTTGCGAGAATTCGGCCACCATATTGGATTTTTGACCGCCATATTGGATCCGCCATGTTGGATTTTGTCAACTTACCACCCCAATTTTTTGGGGCGTCCATCAGTTATAATTTGAGCCAAAAAACGACCCAAACAGTTGCGAATTTTTATTTTTACAAGCTTTTTTTGCTGGACACTTGATTTTTCTTCGGCTACCGGCCGCCATATTGGATTTTTCAAAAGCGCACTCGGCATTTGAAAGTAGACGCTCTAAGCTTTAAAATGAGCCCTTGGTCAAGTTTTTTGGTTGCTTCTAATTTTGGTCGTAGCTCTAATCCGGTTGACGCGGATCGTCCCATATATATACGAGTATATATATATATATATATATATATATATATATATATATATATATATATATATATATATATATATATATAATAAAGAAAGAAAGAAAAAGATTGCCGTATCTACCAAAATTCTTAAAAATACAATCTTAGTTGGGGAACTCGGCATGTATTGGAGAGAGAGAAAAAATAATTATTTTCTCTCGCTCCCTCGCTCACCCTTTACCTATAATTAGGTTATGACTTATCCTTCCTCGGCTCCATACCGGTTTTTTGGTCGCTCAATTGGCTATCTCTTTCTCACTTAAAGGTCTAATATATGCACTTCCCAATTTTGATCGGTTTCTTCCAGGTGTCGACCCCGCATTCTGGTTAATTGAGTTTTCTTGACCCTTATCTCTCTCTTATCTCTGTCGGTCAGCTATCTCCTGTCGTCCTTGTCATCTTTCTTAAATGGCGGTGGCCATGTGTGGTGGTCATAGGTGAAATAATTAACAATGCTCTCAACATCCAAGGTTCCCAATTACATCCATGTTTTAAATTTGGTTTTTATAATTTTGTCTGTAGTGTTTTAGTGTATATTTTATGTATTTTATGGATTAACCAACTTTTTTATGTATAAGCTACCTACGGGCATTCAGGCTAACGAAATCTTTACACTTCTCATGTGAGTTTTTTTTGATTTATTATGACTAATATCTTATTCTTGTTCTACACTAATTTTATTTATTATAATAACCTAATGATAACATCATTAATTTAAATTTGTCCCAAACACGATCAGTGAATACGCTTTGTTCTTCTTAGTTCTGCCCTGAAGAAGGTTCCAATCCAGGACCGAAATATTGGCTTAATGAAAATTGTGTGATCTCTTATCACGCCCCTTTTTTGCCGAGCTCCCCAACTAAGATTATATATCTATATATATATATATATATATATATATATATATATATATATATATATATATATATATATATATATATATATATATATATATTCTGTGCATTGTCCGATTTGAATGTGATCTTCTATCTGGAGAACCGATATTTCCTCCTTTCCTACACACAGGTACTTTGTCTTTTCCTGGTTTACTATCAGGCCCCATGTTTCGTATTCTTTTAGCAGTTTCCTTGTCATTAATTCCAGGTCCTCTTTATCTTGTGCGAGCACCACCTGATCGTCTGCGAAGTGTAGCGTATACAGCGTGATGTCGTCATTAAGCTCGATACCCATTTCTTCGCATGATCTCCTCCATTCTTTCAATGCTTTGTCTATGTAGATATTAAATAATGTAGACGAGAGGCAACATCCTTGTCGTAGTCCTTTGTTAACTGGAAAGCTTTCTGACAACTGGTCTTTTAGTTTTTATTTTTGCTCTTTGATCTCTGTATAGCTGCTGGATGGCTTTTATTATTGTAATATTTATTCTAGTACCTTCTAGTACTTGCCATAGTCTATTTAGAGGGATCGTATCATATGCTTTGGATAGATCAACAATGAGAAGGTGTGATTCCCTGTTTGTTGCTACCCTTTTTTCGTGTAGCTGAGTAATTGTGAAAATATGATCTACACACGATCTGCCCGTGCTTGCCTAGTTCATATGGCGCATATTCTTCCTCTATTAGTTGTTTGAGGACTTTCCCCTAAATTCGACTCATAGTGTTAGTTACGGCTATACATCGGTAGTTGGTGCATTCGTCTTTCTTCCCTTTTTTGTATATGGGCGTTATCCAGATCTCTCTCCATGCTTGTGGGATGTCTTCTCCGTTCACCAATCTAGCAATCAACTCAGTTAGAAATCATATATTCATATTCAATGACGATAATAATCACTAGAGTTGATAGAGCTGTGTATATGCTTTCTGATTAGCATGTGAAAAGGCCTGATCTGAGTGAGAATTTATTAATAACGTTTCTATTTCCAGGAATCTGTTATGTATATTTCAATACTAAACCTATTTTTAAATAAAAGAAAAGGTAGCATTACATACCAAACTTATTTTAGACAAACGTATGATATTATTAAAAATGAAAAATAGCCGTTTTGCAAATGAGTTTCACTTCTGCACATTTTAAACGCTCCATTTGGCGTTCGTACACCCTTTTAAGCAAATGCCATGTACACTTACCGAGTCCCACAAAATAAAATCATTACTTTAAAACTCATATTTTACAATGAAAACAGTCCGATGCAGTGGAAACTTTCTCCGTGCCACGGAAACCTTTTGGAAATAGCGCTATTATAGATAATGGCTTTCCAATAATTTCAGTCGTTTATCCATTCTGGCGGAAAGCGTAGAATGTTTGCGAACAACGCGGCTCGCTTTAGAAAATACATCAGTTTGTGGCAGGTTGTGGTTGGTTTTGATTAGTTAAATGAGAAACGAAAGCGTTTTCTATTTGAAAATTTGTATTAGCGCTCGACTAAATTTTGTTGGCGTTGAGTGTGAATGATTGGCCTAAAAATATTGTTGATAAATATTTTTTCGATCTCTTAATTCCATAAAAATATAACACAATAAACACAATTTTAAAATATCAATTTCCTCATGTTCTTAGGGCAAAAATAGGAATTTATGCCCTCATAATAGAGAGATTTTGCAATGTTTTTTTTTGGTAGGCCACTCTCTTTATCTTTATTTGAAGTATGCGCCCACCGTTTGGAGCTTGCGCAGTAGTAAAGGGAAAAAATTAAATTTAAGGACTCAGCTGTTACCGTTATTTGCAGCATGCGCCCACCATTTGGAGCTTGCGAAGTATTGAAACAAAATAAAAGAAACCTTTATTAAAGATAATGATTTCCCTTATTTAGGAACTTATAAGATATCGCTATTTATGGTAGGGGCTGTTTTTTTTTTTCCTATTTAGGTTTACAAACCGCTAAGAAAATACATTTTAACACCTGCATATTACCAGTAATTACTAGAGACCGGATTATATGCAACATAAAAATCTTGAAATATGCATGCAAAAAATGAAAAATGCATGAAAAGGGTCAAAATATGCCATATTAAATAATAATAAAAGTAGTAATTTTTAGTTTTGTATTTCAAAATCAGCATAAAATTAACAAGTTATTGACGATGTTTAAATTTAATTAACAGTTATTTAACAGTTTTTTTTAAATTATTTAACATTTGTATTCTTGTACACGTAAACAATAAGGTATTGTTCCAAATGTTGGGTAGTAAGATTGTGTCTTCGATCACTTAAAATATTTTTATAAGTGGAAAAAGACCGTTCCACACCCACTGAGGTAACTGGGCTATTTGAATTTGGGTGCTATGTTAGCACTTATTGTTTCTGGCAAAAGTTCACCCGTCCCATTAATAAAATTATCAATTTGACACAAAGGTTCAAAGCCTGGGTTATTGCATAAAATGTTTGATCCTTGCCTTGATCATATAGGGAGCAGCATCTGAGAGAATATAAACACTCTTTTATCTGCAGAATATTCAGGAAATATTTTTTTAATACCCTCATTCACAAATCTGGCGATCGTAGAATGATTTGTCTTGTCAAGTTCTTTGCAGGCCACCAAATAGGAAGAAGAAGGCTCTAATCTTAATGCACCCACAATTAAATTCGCAATATAGCGACCGCAACTGTCGGTAGTTTCATCAGCTGAAATACAAATAATGTCATCCTTAAGTTCCTTACGTATTTCTTCCAGAACATGCTGGTAAATTGTTGGTATGTAATTTTTACGCAGTGTTGATTCGTCTGGTATTTTTTGATTCTAGCAATATTTCCGCAGAAAATCTTTGAATGTAGGATTTGTAAGTTTGTGGAGAGGAATATTACTTGCAAGTGGTTTTATTGTTTGCCTATAGACGTGGAATCACTGCTACTTGCTGCTGTTATAAGTTATAATCCTGCGATATGAAGACTTGTATTGACATGCTGGTCAATTTGAAACTTTTTTGTGCACGAAACATTTTTCTCGCAAACTTGACAATATAAAACATTTCCGTCGTATGTAAATGTTCCAGGATAATCAGCTACCCACGAAGAGACACTTTTTTTGCGGATTGCATGGTACACGTTAAACTCTAACACAACACGTTAAAAATTGCAAAAAGACTACACTGATGCAAGCGCGTCAACAATAATGTTAAAACTGATATCTGGTTTTAAAATAAAAATTGTTTATTTGATCCACGCTCAAACAAATATTCTTAGAAACTAACTATTTATCACTTAATATCCCGACCAAGAAACAAAGGAATAAAATACCGTCGTAATTTTGGGTATTCCCTTGGCACTATAACCTAATCGATGTTTAGACTATTGCAGGTAATGTCCCGGCGATAAGATCGGTTCCAGACGGCGACGTTAACAATACCCTAAGCAATTCAATTGCCTAGTAATACCGAGAAATATTGTAAATATAGGGAAAATATGCATCATTACTAGATTTTGGGTAAAATATGCAATAATCGGTGAGAATGGTCTAAATATGCAAATGCATATAATCCGGTTTCTAGTAATTACATACGGGATGGAAACCATGACGCTCACCATTAGATCAGCCAACAAACTCAGGACAACACAAAGGGATATTGAACGAATGATGTTGGGAAAAAGTTGCTCAATTAAAGTGGAACTGGGTGAGCCATGTTGCACGACAGGACGATTCAAGATGGACAAGGCGTATTGTACAGTGGAGACCTCGCCTTCATAAGCGTAGTGTTGGCAGACCTCAATTACGCAGGCTAGATGACATCAAAAACAGTGTAGGGAATAAATGGCATCAGATAGCACAGGACAAAAGACTATGGAAGAGTATGGGGGAGGCCTATGTCCAGGAGTGGACTGTGAAGGGCTGTTAGAAGAAGAAGAAAAAAATACAGTAAAATTAAAATGATAATCTCTTATTGCAATTAACACGGATATCAGTTAATTAGTGTTTAGATTATGTTGGGATTTTGCAATCTTTGGCACAATGGAATTTCAGTGCTAATTTCAAATTAAATATTATTTATCGCACATTCTTATATTATCTTCATTTCAGAAAATGCAGACTCGCACAAGTAAGTTGACCCAAACATTGCCGTCAGTTGAAGGGTGATTTGCCTTAGATTCGGATATTTATCTTCAGATATAAAACACCAGAATTTTGTATCAGATGCTGTGGCTTTGAGATGTATATCTGATATAATCTGCACAACAGAACATGAGTCCATGTTAAACTGACTTGCTATTTCAGTAGCTAATTCCTCAATGTTTTTACACGAAAAAGGATAACTCATAAGTGATGCAATATTTGCCAATTTACTTAAATCATAAATACGTATTTGGAATTGGCCCAAAATATTTAATAATTCTGCCTCATAAATATCATAATTCAACTGAGGAATCCTTGCTTTCAAAGACGGAAAATTTTTCAGATCCTTTCTTTTCAGTTGATCTATCATAAGTTGCAATTTACTTTTGAATGCGTTTATTGCGCTAATCATCTCAATAAGAGTTTTTCCTTTACCTTGAAGCTCCAAATTAATGGTGTTTAAATGCATTGTGATGTATGTCAAAAATGCCAAATCAGTCGGCCATTTTCCGTCTAGACACAACTTTAATTTAGAAACTTGTGTTGACCCATCTAATATTAATAACCGGTGTGCTTAACTATGAAATGAATGAAAAAAAATCTCCTATGTTTATAGAAGATGAATACTAACCTAATCTTGCAGTTCCTTTGCGTTAATACTGCGCATGCTTGAGAAAATGATAAGGACAAAGGCATGTGAAAAATAAGCGTTGCGAAATCTCTCTAATATAAGTTGGGTATACTGTGACACTTTTCGTACACCCTACGTATTTTTCTTTATAAAATTAATAACTATTTAAGTTTTGTTGATACCCAATTTTATAGATTTTGGAAGTTAGCAACTTTTTTTAGATTTAACGCGCCTTTTTGAACACCGCGTAAATAATATATAAAGTTGAAATTCTGGCAAAACGCTTTTATTTATTGCTTTTTAATTGTTTTTTTGTATATTTTATTGTATTAGTGTTAAATTATTAAAATCTACAAACGTGGAAACCCTAATTTTTGGTTTGCCACGTTTGTAAATTCAGAACTTGTAAGAACCTTGAAGATGACGCATATACGCGATTTTCTCTAATGATCTGCTTTACGTTTTGGCTTGTTCTTCCGCAATCCTTTTTCCGTATATTAAGTAAGCAAAATTCTTTCGCAATCCCAAAAAAAAAACGATCGCCAATAACTTTCCAAAAAATAACTGAGTTTTCACCTTCTTTGGATGTTTCGTCGACTCCTACCGTGTGAGAGGATCCCAATAGAACCCCCAAGCGTCGTCACCTGTGACAATTTGCGAAAAGCAACTGTCTTCGTTCTTTAAAGCGGCCAAATGTTCCTGAGCAATTTCTTTCCTCGTCTTCGTGCAGAAACAGAAACATCACTAAATCTTAGTGCATAATCTTGAAACCTGCAGTTCAGAAGATTCCAACTTCTCAAGTATTGGGATCTTCATTTGCCGATTTAACAGCGGGAAATCGTCAACAAATCTGGTGGTCAGTTGTTGCCGTAGCCAGTTTTCCTGATCTGGGATAATCCTGCATTGAGTTTCGACTACATCGAAACGAAAGTTTGACTTGAAAATAAGATGAGCCGTCATTTCCGTACACTTGGACTGATTTTTTTTTTTTTTTTTTTTTTTTTTTTTATGGGTCTAGCACACGTGCTACAGGGAAGTCCCTAAAGCGCTACAGGAGCGACACGTGTGCGGAGAAAGCGATTCACGTTGTTCTTGAATCGCTGTAGATTGTACTCGATGGGAAATACAGTCCTGGGCAAAGCATTCCAAAGGTATGATGTTCTCCATATAAAAGACTGCTTGAAAAGCGTTGTACGAGGAGTAACAAGCTGAACCTCATACGGATGTGAAGTATTAGCGCGACGTGTACTTCTAATATGCACCGCTCTGGGAGGAATTAAACGGGCCACATCCTTCGAACACTTTCCATGAAAGTACTTGTAAAATAGGCTCAAGTCGCCAACCGTTCTTCGATGTTCCAGCGAATCAAGGCCGTCGGTCAGTTCCGGGTGTCCAATCAGACGAACAGCTCTTCTCTGGATAGAATCCAACAAATGCAGTGTATGTTTGGGAGCGGAGCTCCAAGCATGGGAGCAGTATTCCATAGTTGGTCGAATTTGAGCTTTGTAAAGAATTAACAGTTGTTGTGGAGTGTAAAGCTTTCTGGTTCGAAACAATATTCCCAACTTTTGAGAAGCTCTTCTTGCTATGCCTGCAACATGTTCATGCTAGGACATATTTGCTCCCAAATTAACGTCTAACAGATTGAGTGACGATGTTAGAGGGATGGAGTGCCCCGACATAACTATGTCGGGTTCTGCAACGGTAACTTTTTTTAGAAAAACTGCCGCCTGGGTTTTTGTAGCGTTAAATTCCACTTGGTTACTGTCACCCCAAGATAGAATTTCTTCCAGGTCTTTGTTAAGTTGAATGACTTCCTGCTGTCTGCGGATATTCGTCTGAGTAGTCGATGTCCGAGCGTTCAAAGTGAATGAAGAGATAAGTGTACTGTCATCTGCAAAGCTGTAGATTGGATTCTCGGTCCTTTCCAGCAGATCGTTAATATAAATGAGGAAGAGACAGGATGGAACCTTGGGGCACACCGGCGTTGATAGTGAAAGTGTTAGAAAGAAATCCGTCGACTGCCACTCGTAAAGAACGCTCTCTGAGGAAACATGAGAGCCACAAACAGAACTTTTCAGACATACCATAAGAACGTAGCTTAGCCAACAGCCCATCGTGCCAAACACGGTCAAATGCCTTGGATATGTCAAGAGCAACCGCTCGAGATTCTCCAAAGTGTTCAATTGCGTTGTTCCAAACATGTGTTACATAAGTCAGAAGATCTCCTGTTGATCTATTTTTTACGAAAGCCATATTGGTGATCACTAATAATGTTGAATCCTTCAAGATATTTTAGAAGATGCTGATTGATAGCCTTTTCCATGACTTTCGATATTATTGAGAGTAGTGCGATTGGTCGGTAGTTATTTGGCAAGGTCATCTTGCCTTTTTTTTTTTTTTTTTTTTTTTTTTGAGAGAGAAACGTTATCACTGCGTGTTGCTTGAATTTACTTTCATTCATTTTTCGGAAGAAAAAAATCATAAACACTACAAAACACAACAAACTCGTACAAAATTTCGTCACAGTACATAGATTTGGGACAGTAACTCGACAACTAAGCAATTTTAAGTAGATAAGTTAAAAATAACACCGTAAGTTTTTATATGGAATATATCATCGTCTTGGAATGACCAATACGTAAAATAAATTGTGAATTAGTTATTAGGTAATGAATAATTTTTTGATCGTTTCGTACGGTACACTTATAAGATCACTTCGGTGTCTGTCTGTCACACCCGATTTTCTCCGAAACTATTTGACATATAAAGTTGAAATTTGTCATTAATATGGGAATAATAGGCCTCATCAGAGCTGGGTAGTTTTGAAAGTTAAATTTTAACTTAAGGGGTTAGTTTTGGGGAGAAATCGGAAGTCAAAAAAAAAAGTTAAAAAATATATATAATGTAACACTTGCGCAAACTTTTCTTTGTATTATTTTTAAAGATTTGTGAAGAACCGCTGTCCCCCCTTTATCTCGAAAAGTACTTATCAAAAAATTTTGAAAAAATTCTAGAATATTCTCCACAGGGTGTAGATTGAACAAAAATTATCACGAGTGCGTTACCTTTAATAATTTATCTGATATATGAAAAATAACCGGTCAAGTGCAAGCTGAACTTGCGCAATTAGTGTTTCATACGTTGATTGCTTTTAAAATAAAAAATTTTGTAACGGAGGAATAAAATGATCAGCGACTTCACAAAACACACCCCAAACGAGTTTTCAACAAAGTTTGTTTCCAATCTTTACTGAAAATTGATGACCTTGAATTTTTTTTTTTATATACCAGATAAATTATTAAAGGTAATGCACTCGTGATAATTTTCGTTCAATCTACACCCCTTGGAGAATACTCCAGAATTTTTTCAAAATTTTTTGATAAGTACTTTTCGAGATAAGGCGGGTGTACAGCGATTTTTCGCGATTTTTTTAAAAATAATATAAAGAAAAGTACGCGTAAGTATTACATAATATATATATTTTTACTCGTATTTTCACAAGCTTTCATTTGACACCACACTCGATTACCTAGTAAAAAAAATTTTTTTCACTTCCGATTTCACCCCCCAAAACCTAACCCCTTAAGTCAAAATTTAATTTTCAAAACTACATGGCTCTGATGAGGCCATCAATTCCTATATTATTACCAAATTTCAACTTTCTATGCCAAATAGTTTCGGAGAAAATCGGGTGTGACAGACGGACAGAGAGACACCGAAGTCATCTTATAAGTGTTTCGTATGGAACACTAAAAAGACAAAAATGTTAAAGTCATCAGTTTTCATTAAAGATCGGAAAAAAAAAAACAAACAAAAAAAATTTTTATTTTAAAGACAACTTACGGAACCCTAATTGCGCAAGTCCGACTTGCATTTGGCCGGTTTTTTAGTCATATATTGATCAGAAAAACTACAATTTTTTTGTCCTTCAGATAATTTAAAAAGAAATGAATTCGTATTAAACAGAGCTTTAAATCTCTTTATTTTTCTTCCTAATAGATACTAAAACAGATAGTCTCCATGTTGATAATAAAAAAAGGATATTTTCTTATCAATGTAATCGGAATCCCTGGAGACTTAAGTGGCCTGTCTGGGAGTAATTGATATAGTTGTGAGTCATCTGGTTTTCGATAAAATTGAAGGTCAGTGGCGGAGCCTGGATTATTGCCCTTTGTTTTACATATATGTTAGCTTTTATTTAAAATTAAACTCTTTTGGGCAATTTTAACAATTATTTTTGTTAACATTTTGCAATTCGACATCTAACAAAACTGGGCGTCTTCTTCGGCTCTCTAAACTATACTTATTAGTGCGCATCAAAATATCTCTGTTACATAAACCTTGTTACGATTACATAAACATTTTTTTTTATGGGTCTAGCACACGTGCTGCAGGGACGTTCCTAAAGCGCTCCAGGGGCGGTATGCGTGCGGAAAAAGCGATTCACATTGTTCTTGAATCGCTGTAGTAGTGAGTAGTGTAGAATCGCTTGTAGTAATATATGGCCATATATCTATAATATATATAAAATGCAACGTCTCTCTGTCTGTCTGTCCGTTAGTGCGCTTATCACTGGAGAACCACTTATCCGATTTACCTACTTTTTTTTTTAAACATACATATGTTTTCTGGCCAGGTTATAGGCTATATTTTATTACGATAGGTAGCATAAGAAATGAGCAGTGACGATAATAGTGAATGAAGTCGGAAAAAAGTTTACCTCTAGCGCGTTCCCTTGCAATACACAGCCGAAACCATTAAATATGGAACAATATTATGTAGCAGAGAATATCTATAATCTATAATATATATAAAATGCAATGTCTCTCTGTCTGTCCATTAGTGCGTTTATCACGCGAGAATCACTTATCCGATTTACGTGTATTTTTTTAAATTCATACATGTATTCTTTGGCCAGGTTATATAATAATAATCTATATCTATAATATATATAAAATGCAACGTCTCTCTGTCTGTCTGTCTGTCCGTTAGTGCGCTTATCCCTCGAGAACCACTTATCCGATTTACGTGATTTTTTAACTTCATACATATGTTCTCTGACCAGGTTTATATATATATATATATATATATATATATATATATATATATATATATATATATATATATATATATTTTATTACGTCTATAATATATATAAAATGCAACTTATCTCTGTCTGTCTGTCCGTTAGTGCGCTTATCACTGGAGAACCACTTATCCGATTTACGTACTTTTTTTTTTAAAACATACATATGTTCTCTGGCCAGGTTACAAGCTATATTTTATTACTATATGTAGGTAGCATAAGTGAATGAAGTCGGAACAAAGTTTGTCGCTAGCGCGTTCTCTTGCAATACACAGCCTAAACCATTAAATATGGAACAATATTATGTAGCAGAGAATATCTATAATATATATAAAATGCAACGTCTCTCTGTCTGTTTGTCCGTTTGTGCGCTTATCACTGGAGTACCACTTATCCGATTTACGTGCTGTTTTTTTAAACATTATAAACCATTAAATATGGAACAATATGATGTAGCAAAGAATATCTTTAATATATATAAAATGCAACGTTTCTCTGTCTCTCTGTCTGTTAGTGCGCTTATCACTGGAGAACCACTTATCCGATTTACGTGCTTTTTTTTTTAAATATACATATGTTCTCTGGCCAGGTTATAGGGTATATTTTATTACGTTAGGTGACATAAGGAATAAGCAGTGACGATAATAGTGAATCAAGTCGGAAACTTTGCCGCTAGCGCGTTCTCTTGCAATAAACTGCCTAAAGCATTGTGTGTGTTCTTATAAATTTATACATATGTTCTATATAATTCGATATAAGCCTAGATAATGGGAGATAAGGTGAGATAATGGGAGATAAGTATAAATAATGGGAGATAAGGAGAAATAATGGGAGATAAGCAGAGATAAGTCTAGATAATGGGAGATAAGGTGAGATAATGGAAGATAAGGGGAAATAATGGGAGATGAGCAGAGATAAGCCTAGATAATGGAAATTATGTAGAGATAATGGGAGATAAGGGGAAATAATGGCAGATATTTTATTACGTTAGGTAACATAAGGAATAAGCAGTGACGATAGTAGTGAATCAAGTCCACGCGAGCGGAGCCGCGGGCACTGCTAGTGTCACATAAAATAAAGTTAATGGTTTGGTGAGTTGAGATATGTCAATCACAGTAACTTAAGTATAATTTAATCTCTGTTACATAAATCTTGTTACGATTACATAAACATATTTTTTTTATGGGTCTAGCACACGTGCTCTAGGGAAGTTCCTAAAGCGCTCCAGGAGCGGCATGCGTGCGGAAAAAGCGATTCACGTTGTTCTTGAATCGCTGTAGTAGTGTGTAGTGTAGAATCGCTTGTAGTAATATATGGCCATATATGTCACATAAAATAAAGTTGATGGTTTGATGATTTGAGATATGTCAATTACAGTAACTTAGTATAATTTAATCTACCTGATATAAATAAGCCAGTCTGCCTGAAAACAGTTATCAGTAATTAATATTCTCCTTCTCATATTGCATCGTTCGGCCTATCCTAATTCTAAAATTTGTTTACACTTACAACCAGGCCCGAAACGGAGGTTTCTCCATACAGTGAATGCTGGCAGCTAACATACAGTTGTGGTCAAAATAATAGCAGTGCTTACTAAATTTTTATCAAAACATATTTATTAAGTTTTTTTTATAGAATAACTAAAACATAAATATGGTAACTTTGAAGCCCACCTAAGATGCATCAAAGTAATATAAGGCTAATTAATTAAATTCTTAAAAATCAAAGAAAAACGATAAATTTCTAAAAATTACGGTGGACAAAATAATAGCAGTATTTTACTAAAATTACTGTTAAAAAAAACTGTACAACTAATTAACAATATTTTTCTTTTATGAGCATCAGACACACCTAATACTTAATTGTAAACCCTTTATTGGCTATGACAGCTTTACAACGTCGCGGCATAGAGTTAATCATGACATCTTGACATCTAAAAACAGGAATATTTTTCCAAGAATCTCTGATTACAGCCCAGAGCTCGTCTTGATTCTTAGGTTTTTCACGTGCTACGCTATCTTTAATATCGCCCCACAGATTTTCTATCGGGTTCAGATCTGGGCTTTGAGCTGGCCAATTTAAGACATTAATTTTTTTCTTTTCTAAAAATTGTTTACATAATCGACTGCTATGTTTTGGGTCATTGTCATGCATAAAAACCCATTTAAGTGGCATTTCATATTCTGCATAGGGCAACATAACGTCCTGTAAAATTTCAACATAAACACTGGCGGTCATTATGTTTTTAATCCAAAATATAGGCCCTACTCCGAAGTAGGAGAAACATGCCCATACCATTATTTTTGAACCTCCATGTTTAGCTGTCTTAATAGTGTACTGAGGCCTATATGCGGTTCCTAAAGGGCGTCTAACGTATGTTCTGCGGCCTACATTTCCAAATAATACAATTTTGCTTTCGTTGGACCACAGTATATTACGCCATTTAAATAGAGGCCATTCAATATGTTCCTTCGCGAACTCTAATCGCCTCTTTCTGCGTCTTTTATTTAACAAGGGTACCTTACGCGGACTTCTTGCTGGTAACTTTGCTTCTTTAAGTCGTCGTCGTATCGTCCTAGGAGCTACATCCACTCCCACAATCTCCTGAAGTTGTGTTAACGAAGCAAATGGGTTTGCTTTTGAAACTCGAACTATAAGTGTGTCTTGTCTGGATGTAGTTTTGCGTTTACGACCGCGAGTTTCAGGTGTAGGTTGCCATCTTAAAGCGTTTGCTACCATTTTAGCTGAGCATCCCAAAATATTTTGAATCTGCATGTAAGATTTTCCATCACGGCGCAATTTTCTTATCAATTCACGTTTTTCTTGAGAACAGTGCTTCTTCCTTCCCATAGTTGTATTGAAAACAGAAAAAGTGTTGGATCTGACACAAAACTATTCTAAATTTGATAATTTAACCGAACACAAGGAGCAAAAACCATTTAGGTTTGAAACACACCATTTGCTAAGAGTATTTAGACTTGTTCAAACATAATTCTAGTGAATTTCTTCGATGTTTTATAACAGTAGATGAACCATGGATGCATCATTATACGCCAGAAATGAAGGAGAAATCGCAACCGTGGGTGGGAGCAAGTGAAAGTACGCTCAAGAAAGCAAGCATGGTTCGATCAGCAGGAAAAATCATGGCTACGGTTTCTTGGGATTCTCAGGGTGTTGTGCTCATAGACTACCTGGAAAAAGATGGAACCATCACCATTACGCTTTATTATTGGGCCAACTGAAGGGTGCTATTCAAGTGAAACGTCCACATCTCGCAAAAAAAAGTGTTTTTTCATCATCATAATGCGCTTTTACACAAGTCTCGGATTGGTACTGCATGACCTTCGCTTCGAAATGCTTCCACATTCACTGTATTCACCAGATTTGGCTTCCAGGGATTAGTCCTTGTTTTTATAACTGAAAAAATGTCTGGCTGGACGAAGATTCACTTTGAAGTTGGATAAATCTTTATCATTATAATAAGGGTATTGAAAAGTTTGATAGTCATAGTGTAGAAACATAAAAAAGTGTCTCTTGAATCTTACGTTTTCTGTGTTAGACCGAGAATTTTGGAACGATGCTCGTATTAAGCAACGAACTCAGAAGTACTTTTCAGCACACATCTTTTTCTTAAGCAGAATTCCTTCCAGGACTTGCTTCTAGTATTTTTTTAAAATTTATTTTCTACAGAAACCTTGCTTCAGATGCCCGATAATAAAGAAAACGGGTCAAGTTGATTTCCCATTAGAGTTTATACAGTAATGTTAATTTAAATGCATCCTTGCACTACAGTCTACAAACCTTTTAGTTAAGTGCCGCCTATGGCTCCCTTATCCTTCGGATTTTCCTCGCTTTCCCTGTTCCTCACGCATCTGCTCACGCTACACGTGAAAGACGCCTGGACGGCGCCGTTGGAACGTTTTACACAATTTATTTTCTGTAGTTGGTTTTGCCAGTGGTTTCAAGATTGACAGGAAATCCTGCTCTGCCTTTTTGGAGAGGAAAAAGATGACAAATTTGAAAATTGGTCATCAATCACGCCCACAAATAATCAAGTACTCCTCGACAAAATCAATAATAAACATTGTATTTTAAAGTCGTAACCACGGTAACTAAGCAAGGCATGTTACAGTCTGTCAAGTAAGAACGTGACCGCTGGTATTCTTGAAAAAATGTGTTTCAAGAACATTTTTTTGCCATCAGTGATTCTGTGGTGTGCTAACAACGGCTTAATTACATTAGGAAGTTGTCCAATCGCCTCCTGCATCAATAACGATTAAATCCGGTGATATTTAAAACGGCATTTTAAGACACTAGCTCTATAAAAAAAATTATCTCGGATGAAGAATTAAGGGTTTTATATATTTCAAATCTTTTCCCTAGACAGTTATATTTACCAGTATATATTCATGTTTTTTTTTTTGTTTTTTTTTTATAGGTCTAGCACACGTGCTACAGGGAAGTCCCTAAAGCGCTACAGGAGCGACACGTGTGCGGAGAAAACGATTCACGTTGTTCTTGAATCGCTGTAGATTGTACTCGATGGGAAACACAGTCCTGGGTAAACCATTCCAAAGGTATGATGTTCTCCATATAAAAGACTGCTTGAAAAGCGTTGTACGAGGAGTAACAAGCTGAACCTCATACGGATGTGAAGCATCAGCGCGACGTGTACTTCTAATATGCACCGCTCTGGGAGGAATCAAACGGGCCACATCTTTCGAACACTTTCCATGAAAGTACTTGTAGAATAGGCTCAAGTCGCCAACCGTTCTTCGATGTTCCAGCGAATCAAGGCCGTCGGTCAATTTCGGGTGTCCAATCAGACGAACAGCTCTTCTCTGGATAGAATCCAACAAATGCAGTGTATGTTTGGGAGCGGAGCTCCAAACATGGGAGCAGTATTCCATAGTTGGTCGAATTTGAGCTTTGTAAAGAATTAACAGTTGTTGTGGAGTGTAAAGCTTTCTGGTTCGAAACAATATTCCCAACTTTTGAGAAGCTCTTCTTGCTATGCCTGCAACATGTTCATGCCAGGACATATTTGCTCCCAAATTAACGCCTAACAGATTGAGTGACGATATTAGAGGGATGGAGTGCCCCGACATAACTATGTCGGGTTCTGCAACGTTAACTTTTTTAGAAAAAACTGCCGCCTGGGTTTTTGTAGCGTTAAATTCCACTTGGTTACTGTCACCCCAAGATAGAATTTCTTCCAGGTCTTTGTTAAGTTGAATGACTTCCTGCTGTCTGCGGATATTCGTCTGAGTAGTCGATGTCCGAGCGTTCAAAGTGAATGAAGAGATAAGTGTACTGTCATCTGCAAAGCTGTAGATTGGATTCTCGGTCTTTTCCAGCAGATCGTTAATATAAATGAGGAAGAGAGTAGGAGACAATATGGAACCTTGGGGCACACCGGCGTTGATAGTGAAGGTGTTAGAAAGAAATCCGTCAAACCGCCACTCGTAAAGAACGCTCTCTGAGGAAACATGAGAGCCACAAACAGAACTTTTCAGACATACCATAAGAACGTAGCTTAGCCAACAGCCCATCGTGCCAAACACGGTCAAATGCCTTGGATATGTCAAGAGCAACCGCTCGAGATTCTCCAAAGTGTTCAATTGCGTTGTTCCAAACATGTGTTACATAAGTCAGAAGATCTCCTGTTGATCTATTTTTCCGAAAGCCATATTGGTGATCACTAATAATGTTGAATCCTTCAAGATATTTTAGAAGATGCTGATTGATAGCCTTTTCCATGACTTTCGATATTATTGAGAGTAGTGCGATTGGTCGGTAGTTATTTGGCAAGGTCTTCTTGCCTTTTTTAGGTATCGGCTGAACTGTGGCACATTTCCAGCAGGAAGGAAATATTCCCTTTCTGTAGGATAGGTTGAAAAGTCTACAGAAAACTGGTGTTAGTTCCCTCGCACAGTTCTTGAGAACTATGGCAGGTATTCCGTCAGCGCCTGAAGCCTTTTTGGTGTCTAGCTTCATCAAAATACGTTTTATGATACGCTGTCTGAAGACAATATCGGGCATCCTTGACTGCACTATGGGAATAGTAGGTGGTGTTTTTCCTTGGAAATCGACAGTAGAATGTGAAGCAAAGAGTTCAGCCAACAAGTTCGCTTTTCTCAACAGGTGTCGTTGCAATAGAATTATCTGGCCTGTGAGTGATGGTATGGTGGATTTGGTGAAATTTTGACTAACTGCCTTAGCGACTGACCAAAAGGACCTGGAATTGCCGGGACAAGCGAGAAGTTTGTTTCTAATCCGTTGATTGTGTACCTCCTTGGTTTCGTCGATAATTTCTTTGCATCTGTTCCTGGCACGAACAAAGATGTTACGATTTATGGTGTTAGGATCTTCACGCCACTGTCGGTATGCAAGATGTTTAGAAGCAACAGCTTCTTTGCATTTTAGGTCAAACCAAGGCTTGCCATTGGAAGGGCATTTCTTCGAAAAAGGGATGTAAGCATCCATACCGGCCAAAATAACATCGGAAACCTCCCTGGCGCAGTCAGATGGGTCGTCGGATCGAAAACAAACGTCCAACCAAGGGAAAGTTCGAAAATATTCCATGAGATCTTCCCATTTAGCAGATTTGTAGTGCCAAATCTTGCGCGGTTTGGGCGCCTCTCTGTCACTGATTGGTAGAATACTCGATGTCGAAAGTAGTTTATGGTCGGAAGAACCTAACGGTGGATTTACGCTGACCGTGTAAATCTCCGGATTAGTGGTTAAAAACAAATCAAGAAGACTGGCGAACTCTCCGTCTCGATCAGGGATCCGTGTTGGTTCATCAATAAGCTGAGTCAAGCCACAACTGATTGAAAATGATTCGGCTTCACGACCTTGTTCGTCGGTAGTATTTGAATATTTAAGCCAGTTGATGTTGTGGACATTAAAGTCGCCCAGGATGGCAATTTCGGCATTTGGATAGTTACTTTGTAAATGATCTATGGTGTCTGCAAGAGAAGCGAAAAGTGTTCTAAAGTTTGTATCACTTGGTGGTCGATAGAGGATACAGACGAACCTTGTGGTTGGTTGAGTCGTTATTTTTAACCACATAACATCAAAGTTTGGGGGCTCCAGAGCCTCTTCTCGTTGGCAAGAGAGGTCGCTTCTGACATAAAGACAGATTCCAAAGTTACGCCTAAATCGGGAATAGAAATCGTACCCAGGATAAAGATAGTTTACTGTGCTGGTCGATGAACTGACCTTAGTTTCACAGAGAGCGAGTACATGAGGTTTATTTGATTGCAGGTGTTGGTGCACTGAATTTATGTTCGAATTTAAACCTCGTATGTTGCAAAAATCCATTTTGAAATTCTGTTCTTTGCATGTCGACGCCCCTGAACCAGCCCCCACCCGGAGATCCGAACGGGGGGCTATTTTACCTCCGGAATTTTTTGTATCCAGGTGCCTCATCATGCTATTTGGTCCCACAGTCCGGGACATCGGCACAGCCACGAAACGTTAAGCAACTTCACGCAGCTTAAGCCGATGCGATGGTATCACACCGGGCGATGCTGGTGGGATCTGGGCATCTACCATCTAGATTGTTCTTTAAGTCGCCTCCTATGACAGGCAGAACATACCGGGGGAGATATTCTATCCCGCCCCCCCACATGTAATTCTTTCTAGACCGATATCTCTCATCTTCTTAGTCTTGTAGTGTCTGAGGTACTGTTGAACTTTTTTGGACCAGATAACTAACATTCCGAAACTTCATTTTCCAACGAATACAATCTTCGGAGATTTGATTCAGCGGAAATCCTTAAAGGATTTTCTGCATGTATCCAATCATTAGAGATTCTAAATGGCCTTATTTTTATTAGATTCTTCCGCTCTAGTATTGGTTGGACGCATTTCTCCATTTTCCATAAATTCTATAATAATTTTTTAATATCCGCCCTCCAGGCCGTTCAAAACAAGGCCGTCTGCATTATCGTTGTCAATAGCTAAATTCACAGTGACCTCCAGATGCCAACAATCCGGAAATTCATGATCAACGCTTAGCTCAGATTTCAGGATAAAACCACCCATCACCTAAACCCCACAGTCAGAAATGCTTAAGGATACACTCGTATTTAAAAGATCTTAAAGAATATCTCTAAATCTACTTTTTACCTTATATCTACTGCCTGTTGTATTATCTCGTTTTTCTTTATTTCCCATTTGGAGAACATCATCCCTTTGGAATAATTTGCCCAGCGCGGAGTTTCCCACCGAGTACAATTTACAGCGATTCAAGATTAACGTAAATCGCTTTTTCCGCACACATGCCGCTCCTGGTGCGCTTTAGGGACTTCCCTGCAGCACGTGTGCTAGACCCATAAAAAAAAATTGTATTCTTTTAAAAAATGTTTTTTTATTCGTTTGTCCAATTTGCTTATTAAAAAATGTCTCTTCGTCGCTCTCCTTCGTTACCACTCAAGTGTCATTTCACTCGAGATAGTCTGTAGGGTAGTCGATGTCCCTTTCAAAACCATCGTTTCCAGGCGAAAGTTTTCGGACTGTGTCTTTCAGTAAAAAGTAACTGCCAAAGACAGCGCGCCGCCTGTTATCTGCGGGACTGGTCGTCATAATTTTTTCTAAAATACAATTAGTACTTCATCAAGAATTTGCTTATCATTGCTTTCTTCCCTAGTGGAACAAAGTATAAGAGGCGCACCCTTTTGAGATTATTGACCCACTTGAAAGCGGAAGGGTAAAATGTTATTTTTCTTATAGAAATTCTGTAAAATGAAAATCCAGTGTTGTCGAAATTATCGAGGAGTTTGTTTCTTTTAAGTTTAAAGGTTTAAATCTACACGAGTCTTATTAAAACAGATGTCACTCAACACCGCACTTTGTTAATAAAATAAAATAAATATTGTAGCTGTTACGTCATTACTCATTTCCACGACTATGTGCATATTGCTGTCATTGTTACGTATGTTAAGAAAAAACTACTTGCAATGTTATTAACACAGAGGGGTGTTTTTTAAAGTTATCTTCGTAACCATGAAGGAAAAATCGCAGAGCTTTAAGAAATATTTTTTTACATAACTACCGTCTACCTAGAACCAGAAGCAGTAGAATAGAACAAGCTAAGACAACTTTTATTAATATGAGAGCATTACTAAGTAATTAGAATTTACGATACTCCTTCGGTAAATGCTATATATGCTTGGTACTACTAACCTGAACCTGGGCTCTAAAGGCAGACACCAGGAGGCTCAAAATTTTATAAACCGACCACATAACACATATTGAGGTTTTGGGAGGGATGTAGGTAGAGGGAGAACTATTACAAATAGTCAAAAGAAGAAAAATCGCCTATCTTGGACACATATTCAGAAACACTAATTATGAGTTTCTAAAGCTTATTATGGGGAAAAACCGAGTGAAGGCGTCCCGTTGGAAGGAAAAAGTATTCATGTCTCAAGAACATAAGGACTGGACTGGTCTCGACGTCAACGCATTCTTCAGAGCCGCTCGAGATAGAGATGAGTATGCCTTTATCTACATATGTATAACTAGAATTAAACAAAGAATTATTTTTTTCTCCAGTTTTATGATTAATTCCGTCTTATAACAACGAATACCTCTTGATTAACTTTTCCGGCTTAATCAATTTTATAAAACTTCATTTATCATCATACTTCAAAATAAATATGTCATCGTCAGAAATAATTACGGAAGTCTTAGTTACACAAAAATGCCTTTTACGATTAAAGATTTCTACCCGGCAAACCACCCCTAATTACGTCGCGGCGCCATCGCTACGTCATAATCGACGCCCGCAGCACCGGCGTCCAGTCAGTATTCGACCTTCGTCGCGGAGACTCTGTGTCTTGAAGGGTTTAATTTTTTTTATAAATCCGCCCTTGGCTACCATCCAAAAAATAAAATAGAAAAATTGTAGTTTTTTTGGAGGGATAGCCCTTGTTTTTTGAGGTTTAGTTGTAGGGCGATTGTTAGAGGTAATTCAAAATGTTGATCGGATTGGTTAGGATGTTGTCGAATGGTATTATGGAATACATTCAAACCCGATTTTCTTAATTTTGCCGTTCTTTGACGCAGCGTCAATTTCGGGTCCTGTGAAAACAAAAATACGATTCGTTTTTTCGACTTTTGGAGTGACTTTGCCTACCGAGCCACGTTTTCGCAACTCGTCTATATTTTTCGTCTCGTTAAAATGATTTACCAACTTCTTCACAAACGATACCGACTTTTTAATATATTTAGCGGCCGCGGAATGTGTCAATTTTGGGCTCCATTGGATGGAACAAAGAAAGACTGCCTCGAACCGACGCACAAATCAGTAACTCATTTTGGATTTTTCGTGATTTCGACGAAAGTTCGAAATCGACTGATACTTCTACTAAAATGCGTCGTAGACAAAGGTTCCCTCTACCGATTTTTTGTTGAATCGTTAGAATAGCATCTACCGAAAATGAATTATCGCGGATACGTTCTTACTTATGTTGGGAATCTGGAATCTTTGGCACAATAGCACTACTCGGTATATATCACCACTACGCCAAACACTTTATTTTTGCACTCGGCGCGCGTTTCGCTAACCATGTTAGCTTCATCAGGAGCGATGATCACTGCTCCTGATGAAGTATGTTCTTACTTGACTGACTATATATATATATATATATATATATATATATATATATATATATATATATATATATATATATATATATATATATATATATATATATATATATATAGTCCCTGGCCAAATTATTAGACGCACTGCAAGATTTCATGTAAAATATTAATTACCGAGTGATATTGTACCGTTTTATTATTTTAAATTGATTTGTTTTTTATTTTTATATTATCCAATCAATTACCTATTTATTTGACATAAATAAAACAGCATTAATTTAGAAAAGCATAAGTTTATTAAGTTTTAAAGAAAAGTGAAATTAATGTTAGTAAAAGTCAATATTTAGTTGAGCCACCTTTAGCCGCTATCAAAGCTTTAATTCTGCGCGGCATGCTATCAATGCAAGATTGTACTGTCTCCTGCATTTGAGGATGATGATTCCACACATGAATAATCTTTTCTAGGAGCTGGGTTTTGTTGGTAATCACATCTTTAGCCACTTCTCTTTTCATCAGCTCCCACACATTTTCAATGGGGTTCATATCAGGGCCAATCCAACAGAGGGATATTTTTGTCTGCCAAAAAAGCTTTAACAGACCGAGCAGTGTGGCAGGGAGCTCCATCTTGCATGAAAGTGAATGGTTCCCCATTTGGAAACCATTCTCTGAGCTGCGGAATCAACCGATTTTGTAATACTTCTTTGTACTAATCTTGCCTCATTATTCCTTTGACGACGTACAGACATCCAGTGCCCTTGCCGCTGATCACTGACCAAATCATCACTTTGGTGGGATGTTTAACCGTCGGGATGACACAATCAGGATGAAACTTTTCTCCATGACGACAACGCACATACTGAGCTTTATTCTGCAAAATTTCGAATGTGCTTTCGTCACTGAAGCAGACCTGTCAAAAATAGGAAAAAATATATAAACTTCCATGTTTATTTGCTTTATTTAACTGAAAATGATAATAATGTATCAATTATTAATTAAATTGCTGTATCTTACCGATCTCCAGAAGTCCACATCTTTGTCTTGCCATTGTTTGGCCCACTTCAGGCGCTTTGCTTTCATTGCAGCTGTTAACTTGGGCTTCCTGGCGGGGCGACAGGCCTTAAAATCTAATTCTTTCAATTTTCTTCGAACAGTGCGCTCAGAAGCATTTACGCTAGCATCCTGGAGTTGTAATTTTATTACCTTTGTGGTAGCAAATCTGTTTTCTACACAAATTTTCTTCAAACATCTCTCTGACCGTGGAGTGAAAATTGGTTTTCTACCGCATCTTTTCTTTCTTTTCGGGCTTAATTCCTTCCCTGACTCAATTTTTCTTTTTTATGCGTCGTACACTAGCTTTAGAAACCTCCAATCTTCGTGATATTTCTCGGTTTGTAAATGTTTTCGCAATCACAAGGGCCTTCACTTCAGCTTTTTTACGTGGTGAAACATCGCCTTTTCTACCCATAATGAAAATAGTCCAATTACTTTTTTAAAACACTGCATACAAAATAAACTAATAACTGAGTAGTATAAAACTGTTAAACAAACAATCACAGTCCATAAAGCCACAGAAACACGTCCGTACCTGACTCGATTCCGATCGCGACTGATACAGGTTTGTACTTATTTACGTTCATGTATCACTTTGTCAACACAGTGTTGCCATATGTTAAAAATAAATACAAATATGTAGTCTACAACAATTCTTTTAAATAAAAATCAATAATATTGTAGTTTAAATATACCATTATTGCATAAAAACTCTTAAGAAACATAAAATTACTAAAAAAAATACAGTGCGTCTAATAATTTGGCCAGGGACTGTATATATATATATATATTTGTGTGTTAAGTCATAGTGATTAACGGATGGAGAAATGTGTAGAAGAGTTACTCCCGGAATACATCCGTTCGTTTCACATTCCAGGTGGAATTTTGTAGATGTTTCGCCAAGGTCTCACGCAGTTTCTTTGAAAACAAGAATTGACGAGTTTAAATACAAAGCGATTTTTTTTTTATCACGCTGCATATATGGTTAAACTATTTAATTATTGCTTAATGTAGAAAAAGTTAAAACACTATAGTGACCATCCTTTTACATCAACTGTAGTCTTTAAAATACCTATATGGATATCAAATGATTCCAAAACTTCATACAGTTGCCGTAAATAAATTTAGCAATCCACTCTCGTAGATAAATATTGCTAGCTCTGCTAGTTTTCCCTTTATAATTTAAAAAAGCACCCTAGAGTTGAGTTTATAAACAATGGAAAAGCAAGAAGATAGTAAGAATAACAATCATAATAACGATAGTCATTCTAAAAAAGTTTACTTTATTTTTTAGCGTTTCTTCTCTTCTTGACATGGTGTCCGATCTTTTTTGAAGCTATATATATCTGTATATATATATATATATATATATATATATATATATATATATATACATATATATATATATATATATATATATATATATATATATACATTATATATATATATATATATATATATATATATATATATATATATATATATATATACATTATATATATATATATATATATATATATATACATTATATTATATATATATATATATATATATATATATATATATATATATATATATATATATATATATATATATATATATATATATATATATATACAGTCCCTGGCCAAATTATTAGACGCACTGCAAGATTTCATGTAAAATATTAATTACCGAGTGATATTGTACCGTTTTATTATTTTAAATTGATTTGTTTTTTATTTTTATATTATCCAATCAATTACCTATTTATTTGACATAAATAAAACAGCATTAATTTAGAAAAGCATAAGTTTATTAAGTTTTAAAGAAAAGTGAAATTAATGTTAGTAAAAGTCAATATTTAGTTGAGCCACCTTTAGCCGCTATCAAAGCTTTAATTCTGCGCGGCATGCTATCAATGCAAGATTGTACTGTCTCCTGCATTTGAGGATGATGATTCCACACATGAATAATCTTTTCTAGGAGCTGGGTTCTGTTGGTAATCACATCTTTAGCCACTTCTCTTTTCATCAGCTCCCACACATTTTCAATGGGGCCAATCCAACAGAGGAATATTTTTTTCTGCCAAAAAAGCTTTAACAGACCGAGCAGTGTGGCAGGGAGCTCCATCTTGCATGAAAGTGAATGGTTCCCCATTTGGAAACCATTCTCTGAGCTGCGGAATCAACCGATTTTGTAATACTTCTTTGTACTGATCTTGCCTCATTATTCCTTTGACGACGTACAGACGTCCAGTGCCCTTGCCGCTGATGACTGACCAAATCATCACTTTGGTGGGATGTTTAACCGTCGGGACGACACAATCAGGATGAAACTTTTCTCCATGACGACGACGCACATACTGAGCTTTATTCTGCAAAATTTCGAATGTGCTTTCGTCACTGAAGCAGACCTGTCAAAAATAGGAAAAATATATAAACTTCCATGTTTATTTGCTTTATTTAACTGAAAATGATAATAATGTATCAATTATTGATTAAATTGCTGTATCTTACCGATCTCCAGAAGTCCACATCTTTGTCTTGCCATTGTTTGGCCCACTTCAGGCACTTTGCTTTCATTGCAGCTGTTAACTTGGGCTTCCTGGCGGGGCGACAGGCCTTAAAATCTAATTCTTTCAATTTTCTTCGAACAGTGCGCTCAAAAGCATTTACGCTAGCATCCTGGAGTTGTGATTTTATTACCTTTGTGGTAGCAAATCTGTTTTCTACACAAATTTTCTTCAAACATCTCTCTGACCGTGGAGTGAAAATTGGTTTTCTACCGCATCTTTTTTCTTTCTTTTCGGGCTTAATTCCTTCCCTGACTCAATTTTCTTTTTTATGCGTCGTACACTAGCTTCAGAAACCTCCAATCTTCGTGATATTTCTCGGTTTGTAAATGTTTTCGCAATCACAAGGGCCTTCACTTCAGCTTTTTTACGTGGTGAAAGATCGCCTTTTCTACCCATAATGAAAATAGTCCAATTACTTTTTTAAAACACTGCATACAAAATAAACTAATAACTGAGTAGTATAAAACTGTTAAACAAACAATCACAGTCCATAAAGCCACAGAAACACGTCCGTACCTGACTCGATTCCGATCGCGACTGATACAGTTTTGTACTTGTTTACGTTCATGTATCACTTTGTCAACACAGTGTTGCCATATGTTAAAAATAAATACAAATATGTAGTCTACAACAATTCTTTTAAATAAAAATCAATAATATTGTAGTTTAAATATACCATTATTGCATAAAAACTCTTAAGAAACATAAAATTACTAAAAAAAAATACAGTGCGTCTAATAATTTGGCCAGGGACTGTGTATATATATATATATATATATATATATATATATATATATATATATATATATATATATATATATATATATATATATATATATGTATATATGTATGTATATAAGATATCGTTACAAACGTTTAAAATTCTTCAAAGTACTCCCCTTGGGCATCCACATACTTTTGCCAGCGACTTTTCCATGCACGGTTCGCATCCTGGAGGACATCGATGGGGACCTCGTTTAGTGCCTTTGTTACTTAGGTTTGGATCGTTTCAGCGGGTCCAAAACGGTCTGCTTTCAGGGCGGCGGTCTTCAGCCTCGAAAACAAAAAGAAGTCTGCCGGGGCCAGGCTAGGACTGTAGGGGGGCTAGGGCAATGTTGCTAAGTGGCGGGTCATCCTCTACCTCTTCCCGACTATTTTTAAACAAATTCAACCACCTGGAAAGTTGAGAATAGGAGAGAGCAGTCTCTGAATCATTGGGTGGGTGTCGGCAAGGCTTCTGTTTAGAATTTGATCGCGTAACGTTGTTCGGTAGTTTTCTCCATTGCGCGTCGTGACACAGGTACTAACAGGGGGTTCACGGAAACATCGATCTTAACACTTCCAAAGCTCAAAGCATTGTGTAGCTAAAGGTCTCCCTCACTTAACCCAACTGGTCCTAACGCGTTGCGACCAGGAGGAGCGGCGGGAAAAAACAAATTGCATTATTTTCCAAACAAACCGTGTATTATATATATATATATATATATATATATATATATATATATATATATATATATATATATATATATATACATATATATATATATATATATATATATATATATATATATATATATATATATATATATATATATATATATATACAGTCCCTGGCCAAATTATTAGACGCACTGTATTTTTTTTAGTAATTTTATGTTTCTTAATGGGTAGAAAAGGCGATCTTTCACCACGTAAAAAAGCTGAAGTGAAGGCCCTTGTGATTTCGAAAACATTTACAAACCGAGAAATATCACGAAGATTGGAGGTTTCTGAAGCTAGTGTACGACGCATAAAAAAGAAAATTGAGTCAGGGAAGGAATTAAGCCCGAAAAGAAAGAAAAGATGCGGTAGAAAACCAATTTTCACTCCACGGTCAGAGAGATGTTTGAAGAAAATTTGTGTAGAAAACAGATTTGCTACCACAAAGGTAATAAAATCACAACTCCAGGATGCTAGCGTAAATGCTTCTGAGCGCACTGTTCGAAGAAAATTGAAAGAATTAGATTTTAAGGCCTGTCGCCCCGCCAGGAAGCCCAAGTTAACAGTTGCAATGAAAGCAAAGCGCCTGAAGTGGGCCAAACAATGGCAAGACAAAGATGTGGACTTCTGGAGATCGGTAAGATACAGCAATTTAATCAATTATTGATACATTATTATCATTTTCAGTTAAATAAAGCAAATAAACATGGAAGTTTATATATTTTTCCTATTTTTGACAGGTCTGCTTCAGTGACGAAAGCACATTCGAAATTTTGCAGAATAAAGCGGCAAGGGCACTGGACGTCTGTACGTCGTCAAAGGACTAATGAGGCAAGATCAGTACAAAGAAGTATTACAAAATCGGTTGATTCCGCAGCTCAGGGAATGGTTTCCAAATGGGGAACCATTCACTTTCATGCAAGATGGAGCTCCCTGCCACACTGCTCGGTCTGTTAAAGCTTTTTTGGCAGAAAAAAATATCCCTCTGTTGGATTGGCCGGGTAATAGCCCTGATATGAACCCTATTGAAAATGTGTGGGAGCTGATGAAAAGAGAAGTGGCTAAAGATGTGATTACCAACAAAACCCAGCTCCTAGAAAAGATTATTCATATGTGGAATCATCATCCTCAAATGCAGGAGACAATCTTGCATTGATAGCATGCCGCGCAGAATTAAAGCTTTGATAGCGGCTAAAGGTGGCTCAACTAAATATTGACTTTTACTAACATTAATTTCACTTTTCTTTAAAACTTAATAAACTTATGCTTTTCTAAATTAATGCTGTTTTATTTATGTCAAATAAATAGGTAATTGATTGGATAATATAAAAATAAAAAACAAATCAATTTAAAATAATAAAACGGTACAATATCACTCGGTAATTAATATTTTACATGAAATCTTGCAGTGCGTCTAATAATTTGGCCAGGGACTATATATATATATATATATATATATATATATATATATATATATATATATATATATATATATATATATATATATATATATATATATAGGAAAAAGTAAAAAACGTCCGTCCTAAAATAATAGTAAATTACAGTATCTAGTCAACAATAACCCATTTATTTGTTGTATTGGAGAAAAGGAAAATTCTTCACATTTATGCATAAATTAACAGTGGAAAAGTGGCAAGGGGTCTTCCTTATCAAAGATTTTAGTCGGATGATTTTTGAAATAATCATACAGACACTAAAAACTGACGCAGTGTTGAGTATATTCCTTCAGTCACTACCTTGGTAACCACATCAGGCCCAAAATTAACTCTTCTGACAAAACAACACACGGTGTGTAAGTCAAAAGCCTCGTTATGAAATAATTTACTTTACGAAAATATGACATAACACCAGTAAATTATAAATAAGCAAAAATTAATTAACCTTAACAAAAACAATTAATAGTACAAAATCTCTCTTTTAATTTATCCAAGGTCTGAAAATATTAGCCTCACTAAACCACATAAATCGCAAATCTAAATCATGTAGACCGCTGGGTCAATACAGCCCCCGCCGAGCTATTTTTAGTCAAAATGGAAAATGGAGTGGAAAATGCACATAATTTGCCATGCCAAAATGGAAAACGAAGACTACGAGCCGTGATTAACAATGATTAATGGTGTTTTAATCAAGGGTTGTCGGCATTTTCTGTTAGGATTTTGTGACGAGCCGTTTTATCAGGTGGCGGTTTATTAAATTTTGTTTTAAGTATGATATTTTTGGCTGGTTTTCTTTTTTAATTTGACTTGGACAGTTCTGTCATACAGCCAGTTGCCAATAGGAGCACTTCATGCTGAATTTTCAGTGTTTCAAAAACTATTCGCAGAGATTAAGCCTTGCTACTTATTAAAAAATATTAAAAAACAAAAGAAAAACGACATTCCGTAACAGGATTATATACAGGTTTACATTCTTCTCATTCTAGGCTTATCAGAGCATTTTAAAATAAACTGGTAGGTCCGGGCCGGGGTAACATATAAATTTGGGATTACATGAGGATTTTCTACAAGCAAGAAAATAGTTATATTCAGAATTCAAAGTTTAATGTTATTTTCGTGTGAATAAGACATGATGATCCTTTGAATTTGAAAATTGTCTAAAAATGTGAGTATATGTAGAAAGTTTTGCGATTCTGGGATACGATAGTTTTTTATTAATTTTGGGTATAGATCATTTCTTTATTTACGACATTCAAAAAAAATATGATTCAAGTCGCCACCTAACTCGCGTAAGTCGGATTCCATGACCTTAATTTTTAGTGTTCTGTCGGAACACTTATAAGATTACTTCGGTGGACCTCGGAAAACTTGGGTTCTTTTGCTTATAAACAATCAAAACGCGGTTTTTGAGCTTAAAATGTTAATAACTCCGGTTATATAAGTTGGATTGAGACAACAAAAACTAAACTCTTCGTAATGAAATTTCCAACACATCCCCTTTGGTTTTAAATCGCTCAAGTGCGTATCTAACCTACAAAATTGAAAACAAAGGCAAAAAACTTTTTTTTTCATTTTATTGTACAGGTCTACTAAGTGAACCGATCGGCTTTCATAAAATACGCCTTTGTTATAGTAAAGAAACTCTGAAATTTTGGTACAAAAATATTGAATATACAGGGTTACAGGGAAAGTCGTCCTAGATAATTAAGGACGTTATAGTTTAGGTCGTTTCTGACCGATTTGACTCTATGACATGATGTCCTAAACTTAACCGTTTTCGAGATATTGAAGTTTAAAGATTTTCTAAAAAAAAACATATTTTTTTTGCTTTTATATCGATTTTTTTTTTTATTAGAGGTTCTCGAGTGCAATTTTTTGGTTATTTTTAGTTAGTCTGTATGTCAAGTATCAAAAATCATCAAAAAAATTTGAACTAGTTACTAACAGTTTCAAATGGCGGCTTGTTAATGTTTCTAAATTACGAATTTTTACCAAGTGTTTCCTACTTTAAATCAATAAAGAGAAAAAAAAAATGTATGGAAGTTATTCTGCAAATTATTTTCAAAACTTTTACGTCTTTTTAGCTATCAAAAAAGGAATAATACTAGGAGTTTAATAGGAAAACTGTACACAGAATGACACCTAAAGCGGGTTCGGGTAGCAAAAGGTAAATTTTTTAGTTCTAGGTGAAAATACGAAAAATACACAAATAAAACAAAAAACCTTGCAATTTAATATTTTTTATTAATTATAATTCATGTTCTATATGGTCGCGCCCCTATTGCTAACACAAATTTTTTAAGAAAATACTATGGACTGACGAGTCGACATTCGACAAAGACGGTCTTACAAACTACCACAATGCCCACTATTGGGCTTCTAAAGAGGAAGGCAACCCAAACAAAAAAAGAACGAAAGGATCACAAACAAGATTCAGCTTAAATGTGTGGATGGGTATAATTTCAAATTATTTGGTTGGGCCATTCTTCCTGCCAGATAATTTGAATGGCGAGGAATACGACAATTTTTTGCTGAACGATTTACCTAATTTGATGGAAGACCTACCTATTGGTTTGAGACAAAACATGTACTTTCAACACGATGGCTGCCCAGCTCACTACAGAGGAAGTGTTCGTGCATGGCTCAATAACAATTATCCCAACAAATGGATTGGAAGAGGCGGACCCATACCTTGGCCGGCGAGAAGCCCAGACCTAACACCGATGGATTTTTATGTGTGGGGGTCACATGAAAAGTCTCGTATACGACCAGATGACTCCTATCGAAAACGTGGATGTCCTAAGACAAAAAATAATTGATGCGGCTGACGAAATGAGGCGGCACCTCACAACCAGCGTTGTGAAAAGTAATTTAAGAAAAAGAATGAGAATTTGTGTTAGAAATAGGGGCGACCATATAGAACATGAATTATAATTAATAAAAAATATTAAATTGCACGGTTTTTTGTTTTTATCTGTGTATTTTTTTTCGTATTTTCACCTAGAACTAAAAATTTACCTTTCGCTACCCGAGCCCGCTTTAGGTGTCATTCTGTGTACAGTTTTCCTATTAAACTCCTAGTATTATACCTTTTTTGATAGCTAAAAAGACGTAAAAGTTTTTAAAATAATTTGCAGAATAACTTCCATACATTTTTTTTTCTTTTTATTAATTTAAAGTAGGAAACACTTGGTAAAAATTCGTAATTTAGAAACATTAACAAGCCGCCATTTGAAACTGTTAGTAACTAGTTCAAATTTGTTTGATGATTTTTGATACTTGACATACAGACTAACTAAAAATAACCAAAAAATCGCACTCGAGAACCTCTAATAAAAAAAAAATCGATATAAAAGCAAAAAAACATGTTTTTTTTAGAAAATCTTTAAACTTCAATATCTCGAAAACGGTTAAGTTTAGGACATCATGTCATAGAGTCAAATCGGTCAGAAACGACCTAAACTATAACGTCCTTAATTATCTAGGACGACTTTCCCTGTAACCCTGTATATACACCTGTATAATGCAAAATTAATTATTAATAAACAAATTTTAAAAAACAAAAACGGTTAAAATGACTACCAAAAAAATTTTTTTGGATGGTTGTAGCTTCTACTTGATGGAAATTCATTATAAATATATAATAAAAGACTGTTTTTTAGTCAATTTCCACTGGTTTATTTAAATTGCGATGACGCGTTTCGCTGTCGATGCAGCTTCTTCAGATCTACATTTTACACTGTCAAATTAGGTTTAATATTCACAGTTTTATATAATTTCTTAATTATAATATTACACATAATTAAATTACATTGATAGTATTGGGAAATCCACACAGATTTGGAGTTAGGAGAATAAATTCAATAATGGTGAATTGCTTAAATCTACCTGGTCGTTGAGTAAGGTACCTGTAGTCCTTAATCGATTTATTTGCATTGTCTCTAAAAGGTTTAGTTTTAAACCTTTTCGTTGGGTGTGTAAAATTTTGAAATTCTTGTTAAATGTGTGATTTTCTGTTAAAAGATGATTAGCATATGTTGAATTAGATTTTCTATGGATGAAACTTTTTTCGTGTTCTGTAATTCTTTGTCTAAATGTACGTCCAGTTTGTCCGATGTATGTTTTAGGACATGACCCACATGTTAATTGATAAACCCCCGATTTATTGTCTTTATTGATTTGTGGTTTGTAGTTTTTAAGATATTTCCCTATAGTATTGTTAGTCTTGTACGCTATGTTGATATTTTTTTGATTTAAAAATTTTCCCCAGTTTTTCCGTTGGTTTGCGGAAATAGGTTAAGCATTTAAAAGTGGTATTTCTGTCCTTAAAACGTGGGTATATTTCTGAGATTGCCTTGTTTTCTAAGTTTTTTCCTAACGATACTATTGATTAAAGTAACCGAATAACCGTTGTTAACAGCTACTTGTTTTATGTAGTTTAATTCTTTGGTAAAATTTTCTTCTGATAAGGGGATATTAGTTAGTCTATGTATAAAACTATGATAAGCTGCAAGTTTATGATGGTTAGGGTGGTGAGAACTATTGTGAATTGTGGTATCTGTATGACAAGGTTTGTGATATATTGCAAATTCATGTTTTTTCATGGCTTTACTGATTGTTAAGTTTAGGAAATTAATTTTCCCTTCGACTTCTTCTTCCATTGTAAAACTGATATTTCTGTGTAAAGAATTAATATACTGTAAAAAGTGAGTTAATTGTATGTCCGTACCTGTAATATACAGACAATTAACTCACTTTTTACAGTATATTAATTCTTTACATAGAAATATCAGTTTTACAATGGAAGAAGAAGTCGAAGGGAAAATTAATTTCCTTGACTTAAGAATCATGAAAAAACATGAATTTGCAATATATCACAAACCTTGTCATACAGATACCACAATTCACAATAGTTCTCACCACCCTAACCATCATAAACTTGCAGCTTATCATAGTTTTATACATAGACTAACTAATATCCCCCTATCAGAAGAAAATTTAACTAAAGAATTAAACTACATAAAACAAGTAGTTGTTAACAACGGTTATTCGGTTACTTAATCAATAGTATCGTTAGGAAAAAAACTTAGAAACAAGGCAATCTCAGTAAAAATATCCACGTTTTAAGGACAGAAATACCACTTTTAAATGCTTAACCTACTTCGGCAAACCAACGGAAACACTGGGGAAATTTTTTAAATCAAAAAAATATCAACATAGCGTACAAGACTAACAATACTATAGGGAAATATCTTAAAAACTACAAGCCACAAATCAATAAAGACAATAAATGGGGGGTTTATCAATTAACATGTGGGTCCTAAAACATACATCGGACAAACTGGACGTACATTTAGACAAAGAATTACAGAACACGAAAAAAGTTTCATCCATAGAAAATCTAATTCAACATATGCTAATCATCTTTTAACAGAAAATCACACATTTAACAAGAATTTCAAATTTTACACACCCAACAAAAAGGTTTAAAACTAAACCTTTTAGAGACAATGCAAATAAATCGATTAAGGACTACAGGTACCTTACTTAACGACCAGGTAGATTTAAGCAATTCACCATTATTGAATTTATTCTCCTAACTCCAAATCTGTGTGGATTTCCCAATACTATCAATGTAATTTTAATTATGTGTAATATTATAATTAAGAAATTATATAAAACTGTGAATATTAAACCTAACTTGACAGTGTAAAATGTAGATCTGAAGAAGCTGCGTCGACAGCGAAACGCGTCATCGCAATTTAAATAAACCAGTGGAAATTGACTAAAAACAGTCTTTTATTATATATTTAAAAAAAATTTTTTAATAGCATCGGAAAGCTGGCGTGGCAAGGTATTTTTGCTATAACAAAAGGCATATTTTGTAAAAGTTTCAAGCCGATCGGTTCACTTAGTCGAGCTGTACAATAAAATTTAAAAAACGCAGTTTTTTGCCGGTTTTTTTTTCAATTTTATAGGTTATATACGCACTTGAGCGACGTAAAGCCAATGAGGATTTGTTGGAAATTTCATTATGAAGAGTTTAGTTTTTGTTGTCTTGATCCGGCTTACATAACCGGAGTTAATTGCATTTTTAACCTCAAAAAAACGCGTTTTGAATACTTTAATTGTTTATAAACAAAAGAGCACCAGTTTTTCGCGCTCCAAAACTCAGGACAATACTTCTGGTGATACCTCAGAGAGGATAAAATCATAATATTACTGTATCTAGACTGTGAAATTACAAATGCTTTTTTTAATGCACTATTGAAGTACTACGTATATTATTACTGCTTTTGAAGTTGTTCCATCTATTTTATTACGTGTGTAGTAGTATCTGCTAATCGGATTGGAAATGATAAAAATTCGCCGTCAACAATTGCCTCCTTCGCAAGTCAGTTAACCTTTCGTTATGCATAACCTATGTAAGGATAATCTCTTTTTTTGCTTAGTGTAAATTTCCTTAATGACTGTTCAATTTCATATAAGTTGTGCAAGTTTCTGTGGTTCCAAGTTAAGAATTTTCTAATTTTTGGGCAGGTTGATCTAATAAGGAAGATGGTACATTTTTGGGCATCGATTTACAAAAAAATTTGTTTTTAAGACAAAATTTAGTTCAAATTACAGTCGACACTCTTTATAGTGAAACTCTATATAGTGAAAAACTCTTTATAGTGCAATTTTTTTCAAGACCTAGAATATTTTTAATGAAATTTCATGAAAAAAGCTCTGCATATAGTGAATCTGTAAAATAGTAACACTCTATATAATAAAATTTTTACCGGAATTTTATGTATAAATTTTTATGCATTTATTGAGATCTTGGCCATTTCGGGTTTCCCATTTTTATCTAACGTTAGCACGAATTCCATTTTTTATGACGCATTCTTTTGAAAAGGTTCTTAACGCGTTTATAACGTGGTTGGCAATAAATCAGGTAGATTTCTGTGAGAAACCCGGGGAATAACCCATTTTATAGAAACCCGGGGAAAAACCCATTTTATAGTCGAGGCTTAGTAATTCGCAAATTCGGTTCAGTTTCTTTTTGTTTAAAAATCAAGTAAGATGTCCAAGCGAGTGTGTTTAAGTTTAGCTGAGAAAATTAAAGTTTTGGAGGAAGTTGATAAAGGCTGCAAAAAAATTGATGTTGCTGCAAAATTTGGTGTTTCTCCAAGTTGTGTCTCTCTGATAATAAAAAGTCGCGACAGTATCATCAAGAAACCTAGTGTTCCAAGCAGTCGAAAACGAGTACGGGTGAGTACTTACGTGGATGTAAATGAAGCAGTTTTACGATGGTTTCAAGTGGCCCGTACGCATCAAAACGTACCAATATCGGGAAATTTAATAAAGCAAAAGGCTCTACAATTTGCTAAAGAATTTAACTGTGTCAATTTTCAAGCTAATGAAGGGTGGTTGAGTGCCTGGAACACTCGCAATTCAATTGTTTTCAAGACGGTGTCTGGCGAGAGTGCAAGCGTTAGTCAGGAGGACTGTGACATTTGGACTGAAACTGTTTTAAAAAGTGCATTGAAAAAGTACGAGCCAAAAAACATTTTCAATTGTAATGAAACCGATTTGTTTTTTAAATGTTTGCCAAATAAAACTTTTGCTTTTAAAAATGATAAATGTTTTGGTGTTAAAACAAGTAAAGAAAGGGTGACACTTATGGGTGGAGCAAACATGGATGGCTCAGAAAAACTGAAATTACTGCTCATAGGTAAAAGCAAAAATCCCCGTTGTTTAAAAGGAGTTAAATCTCTAGAGTTAGATTACGCCAATAATAAAAAGGCATGGATGACTTCTGAGATTTTCGAAAGATGGATCAAAGAACTGGACACGAAAATGACAAGCCAAAAGCGAAAGATTGTGATGTTTATAGACAATTGTCCTGCACATCCAGTTACTGTAAGTAAAAAATTAAGGAATATTGAATTGATCTTTTTTCCACCAAACATGACCTCCAAATTGCAACCTATGGACCAGGGTATTAAAAAAAACATAAAACATCATTACCGAAAGAGAATTGTTCACAAAATTGTTAATGCGATTGCTAACAACCTTCCAGTCCAAAAATTGATTACCCTTAAAGAGTGTATAACCGAAGTCGCTAAAGTATGGAGTGAAAATGTTTCTCAGAAAACTATCAAAAACTGCTTTTCTAAAGCAGGTTTTACTGAAAAAATTGACGAATGGGAAGAAGAAGACGAAATGGATCTCGCTACCTTAAAAAGGCAATGGGGTATTCTACAAAAAACTGCTACCGTCGACGCAGATTTTTTACTTGAAGATTTCTTAGAAATCGACAATGATGTTGGCACGACAGATCTCCCAACTGACCAAGACATAATTGACGATATAAAAAGTATAGAAGATCATCAAAAAGAAACTGAAACCGGGGAATGTCCTGCTAAATTTAGTGAAAATGAAATAAGAAATGCATTTGACATTGTGCGAACTACTCTCAGGGACCAGGAAAGTGTACCTGATCAAATCTTTATGCATTTGAATAAATGCGAGAATTTTGTTGAGCAACAATTATTTTTTTCAAAAGTAATGTTCAAAAGAAAATAACTGATTATTTTTCCTAGTACGTATGTACGTAGTATGTACATATGTATTAACAGATTTTGTATTATTCTTTTTATTTCGTATGTAGTACATACATACATAAAGTCCGTACGTTATATCTTTACACGTGCGTCATAGTTTTCAGGCAATATCCCAGACGACTATTATATTTTTTGTCTCTTTTTACCAATATCTACGATTTATTGGTGAAAAGAGACAAATAATATAATAGTCGTCTGTTATATGGCCTGAAAACTATGACGCACGGGTAAAGATATAACGTACGGACTTTATGTATGTATTTAGCCCTGTACATGCTATGTACTATTTAAACTTTCAAATGTTTAATAAAATCTTTTCTAATAATTCAATTTTGCAATTTTTTTTGTTGCTTGTACCTTATAAAATACAAGTAAATGATTACCAATATAAAATACATACATAGCAATGTATACGGATTTTTTCTTTATATAGTGAAAAACTTTCTATAGTGAAATTTTGGTCAACATTTTGGTCTTTCACTATATAGAGTGTCGACTGTATTTTCTTAACAAATTTATTCATTTTAAATTTTTCACATTTGGAAAACACGCGTGTATTTTTAACCTAATAAAGCAAATGAAATTTTTTGTCTGATGTTAATAACTGTTTTACCAACCTAAACAAAAATACTTTTTGAACATGTAGTATTTCAATTTTAGAGGCGTTTTTCCCGTCAAGAACCCTTTCCTTAACGCTCCTTTATGTTGAAATAAAAGTAGACTAATTCTCTATTCTTGTCAAGTGCCGTACGAAACTCGCGAATCGATAGATGGCGGAAAAGCCCGGGATGTAAGACATCATTTTTAGGAAGTAAAAGTGACACTCGGAAACCCTCGAGACTTGAAAGTATATCCCCTTTTTTATAGGGTTTAGGTAGTTGTGTTATTTTTTACGGCAAATTTATGGATTTTTGGAAGGCATTTGATACCCATAAGGGCATTTTAAAGACTAGAGTTAATGTAAAGGGATAATCCCGATAGTGTTTTAACTTTTTCTACATCAGTCAATAATTAAATAGTTTGACCATACAAACGGAGGAATCGCTTTGTATTTTTAAATTGGTCAATTCTTGTTTCAAAGCAATTGCGGAAAATATTGATAAATGCCTCTTCTCTGTAACTAGTAATAAATTCGACCTTGACGCGTTGATGTTTGTTCAGCATGTTCGTCTGTGGTGGTAGTAAACATACACGTCAATTAAAATTGACTCTGATCTAGGCGGTTGCAATGTTATTAGGCTTCAATCAAAATTCATTAAATTGTGTTAGATTAAATTAAAGGCATTTCATTTTTTTTTAGTTTTAATGACCGCTTAATGCTGGAGTAGTAAACTGCTTTCGAACTTTAGCGTTTTAAAAGAAATTATTATCTAACGAAAATATCTGGCTTAAACAGGTTTCTGTCTAAAACTGAAAATTTGCTTATAATCACTATATTTTTGGTAAACGGTAATGCATCTGTTATTATAGATTCGTTAACGATACAGATCGAAGATGTAATTTTTTATAACCAGCTGCTATAACCGAGGTAAAAAATTTTAGTAGAAATACTAGGAAAAATAAATGAACAAGGTCTAAGCTCTAGAAGTCGGAAAACTAAAACACTTGCCACGGAAAATCAGTACTGCAAACTTCACTATCTCTTTGTAAGTTTACAAAATGATAAAACTTGTAGGTCTTTTTATAATACGCGAAACATGTTTGTTAGACATTAGACTGTTTCACAGACAGAACAGCATAAATAAATTATTATTTAACAATAAAACTACTTAATTACTTTGTTAACTGTCACTAAATATATTTGTAAAGATTTTACAATTGCGTTATTGCGATTTCGTAGCACAACTACATTGTCAAACGCTTAACTAAGACTAAAACAGATTTTTGGTATTTTTATGTTTATATGATGAACAGATGTGGGTCTATTATATGTTAAAACAGTTGGAACAGAAGAGAATTTGCTGCGTCTAATTGACTATTCAGTGACTGTTCTGTTCCAACTGTTTTAACATATCATAGGCCCACATCTGCTCATTATATAAATATAAAATACCAAAAATCTGTTTTAGTCTTAGTTAAGCGTTTGACAATGTAGTTGTACTACGAAATCGCGATAACGCAATTGTAAAATCTTTACAAATATATTTAGTGACACTTAATAAAGTAATTAAGTAGTTTTATTGTTAAAATGTACTGTCACAAAGTATCGGACCAATCAATCAACTCTTTAAATTATTATTTGTCTCTGTCTTTGTGGCGGCCCATGTCTCCGTGGCGTATTAACTTGCTTTCGGTGCAGAAGGTCTCGGGCTCCAATCCCGGCAGGTCGGTATTCTTTATTTATTAATATATTTCGCCTGGCCACACATTGGTAGTAGTAACGTAGCACTACTGCGTTGTCTAAAAGGTGCTGTGAAATACAAAAAATGTATGTTTCGGCATTTGGACAATGTTGACGGGTATTACGACATCCCCACCGATAGCCTCAGGATATGAAAAAAAGGTAAAATCCCTACATAGGCGGGGAGGTGAATCACAAAAAAAAAAATATTCTATATTGATTGATGTTAATTATCAAAACACTGCAATATTCATTCAAAGTCATTTGTCCTTGTTGCACATTTTGGAATATCTGTTTTATTGGTTATTAAAATAAGATAGAAATAGTTCAAGAGATATTGTTTAGTACTTAGAAATGTTTGCGAAGCATAAAAACACTGTGTTTACAAAAAGAGTTCCCACAGTTCCCAAGTAGGAAATAAGCTAAAGGCAAAATTACGTGCCCTTCAAGAGTATCGATTGTTTCACTCATAAACACTCGTAAGTAATGCATTAAATTCATAATCGTTTCCGACTGCAACAATACCACTTTGTTTCTTTGTTTCGTCTTCCCCTAAATTGAAAATCAATATACTGGTAGTTAGCGAGTCTTACCAGTGAGCTTTTTGAAACAAGTTTATAATTTCATGATAATATTATTAACTTTATAAAAAAATGTGGGAAATAAAATACTCCAGAACAAAATTATTTTATTATTACTCGTACTAGCAAAAATGAAGCTCTAATCATCCAATTCCTGTAACAGGGAATACAGTTTGTCTGGGTATCTTTACTATTTTTGTACTTATTTCTTTTCCTAAAATTGGAAAATACCGAAAGCTTTATGAAATTAACTCGATGTCAGTCCGTCCATCTATCTGTCACACCTACTTTTCTCAAAGTACCGTAGACTAGATGTACGAGTATGGTGAGTTAACGATAGAGTAAAGTTCATTATCTCATTTGTTTCGGGAAATGACGAAAAAATGTTAAATACAATAGTTTTAGGGAATGTTAAGGTGCACAGTTTAAAATTATTTTTGAGTATACAGGGTACAAAAAAGTGTGGCCGATAAATAACATATGTTTTTTTAAATAGAGCAGTCCTATTTTCTAATTTATTTTTAAATTCTGCGTAAAATTTTATACGATACTTTTCTATAATATATATGTTATAAAATGCAACGTCTCTCTGTCTGTCTGTCCTGTCCGTTAGGCAATGTCTCTCTGTCCGTCTGTCTGTCTGTCTGTCCGTTTGTGTGCTTATCACTGGAGAACCACTTATCCGATTTACGTGCTTTTTTTTTAAACATACGTATGTTTTCTGGCCAGGTTATAGGATATATTTTATTAGGTGACATAAGGAATAAGCATTGACGATAATAGTGAATCAAGTCGGAGAAAAGTTTGCCGCTAGCGCGTTCTCTTGCAATACACTCCCTAAAGCATTAAATATGGAACACTATCATGTAGCAAAGAATACAATATATATAAAATGCAACGTCTCTCTGTCTGTCCGTTAGTGCGCTTATCACTCGAGAACCACTTATCCGATTTAAGTGTTTTTATAAATTTATACATATGTTCTATATAATTCGATATAAGCCTAGATAATGGGAGATAAGGTGAGATAATGGGAGATAAGGAGAAATAATGGGAGATAAGGTGAAATAATGGGAGATAAGTATAAATAATGGGAGATAAGGAGACGGAGAGGTAATGGGAGATAAGCAGAGATAAGTCTAGATAATGGGAGTTATGGTGAGATAATGGGAGATAAGGAGAAAATAATGGGAGATAAGGAGAAATAATGGGAAATAAGTCGAGATAAGCCTAGATAATGGAAAATAAGGTGAGATAATGGGAGATAAGGAGAAATAATGGGAGATAAGGAGAAATAATGGGAGATGAGCAGAGATAAGCCTAGATAATGGAAATTATGTAGAGATAATGGAAAATAAGGAGAAATATTGGGAGATAAGGAGAAATAATGGGAGATATTTTATTACGTTGGGTAACATAAGGAATAAGCAGTGACGATAGTAGTGAATCAAGTCCACGCGAGCCGAGCCGCGGGCCCGGCTAGTTTATTAATAATGTTATATACCTAAACCTAGTAGTTTTTCTAATATTTCAATTTTTTAAAAAAAATACTAGTTTTCAGTTTTTGTAAAAAATTGGCAGTAGCGCCATTGTTTCTGAAGGTGGGAATACTCATAATTGGTTCGAATTATTTTGAATTTTTCAATTTTTATCCTTGTTTTTAATACACTTACGCTATTGTGAAAACGTAAACAAATAGTTAATAATAATTCTAATATAGTTTAACTTATCTAATGATTAATTATTATGGCGTAATAAATGTTCAAATAAAAGCCCGTCTACTTGAATACACATGTTTAGTTAGTCGTTTTACTATATTTTCCTTCACTTTCCTTAGCATAAAGGGCGTTATTGTCCTGCACGCACCTCGTATCCTATTTTCCATATCTACTGGTGGTGTAGGGGGATTCACATAAACACGATCTTTAATGTAGCCCCACAAAAAGAAGTCTAAAGGTGTTAAGTCACATGATCGAGGGGGCTACTGAATGAATCCATCCCTACCGATCCACTTTTGTGGGTAACGATCGTAAACATTCCCAAAATTCCCGGTGGTAATGAGCAGTAGCTCCTTCTTGTTGAATTCACATTTGTTCCCTTTTAAAGTTATCAACTTCTTCAAGAAGCTGGGGTAATTCGTAGATAATTAGATATTTAGGCCCGTTAAAGCGGTTTGTGGAAAACATACGGACCAATAATTCGAAAATTTAATATTCCACACCATACATTAAGCGACCAATGGTTTTGAACTTTTCGGACCCAAAATGGATTAACTGTTGAATAATAATGGATGTTATGGCTGTTAACTGCTCCATTACTGCTAAAAGTAGCTTCATTAGAAAACATTATTTTGGAAAAAAAATTTGGATCGGCCTCTATTGCTCCATTCATGGTGGTACAAAAGTTTACTCATCGTTCAAAATCACGGTATTGAAGTTCTTCGTGTAGTTCCATATGAAAGGGATGATACTTGTATTTTCTCGTGGTGCGATTAGCCGTAGAGTGGGACGTGTCAGATAAGTCAGTTAGTTGACTGCTGTTGACCTGGGGATTATCTTCAACATGAGGTAAAGTCTCCATTTCTTTTTCCTCATTGGTAGCATTCTGGTTTACTACTTTCCGTTTCGTGTACTCAACGCTACTACTACCATCATACCGTTCCATTAGGCAATGAAAAGATTTTCTAGATGGTATGTGTAAGTTAATTTTTTTATCTTATCTTTGTTGTATCACAGAGGAAATTTTCTATTCTTATTTTTATAGAGTAGTACAAATTTGTCTATCATTTCTGACAGGGATGCATAAAGATTATCACAGATGTCATCAACATTCGTGAAGTCAATCAGCACTATCCAGGTCAGAGTATAGGGCCTGAAAATTTGTTTTCTTAAAACTATAAAGTTCCTCTGGAGTTTCATCAACTGCAAATCCTCCACTATCGCCAAAATCTATCTACGGTTCAAATTATAAATACTGACTGAGAACAAACTTATCCATAAAATTATATGCCAATACACATTCTGGATTGTTCAATCCTCCATAATTGGGGAAACCTGCTGTATTAAAGTCCAATAAAATTGATAAATTTTTAGGGTACTTCGCTCCGTAAAGCCTTACTGCCAAAAGACAATTTCTTTCCGTCTCTCCCAGTATATAAATCATATCGATTAATTCGTTTTTAGGAAAATCCATAACTATTACCTTCATACGTCACTTACTACAACAAATTAAACTATTTTTACTTGCTTAATAGACACGTCAAAATTTGACAATGCCTACATTTTTGTTTTGTCTTGGCAACTATGATGTTATCGCGTAAACGTATTAAAAACAAGGGTAAAAAATGAAAACTTCAAAATAAATCAAAAACTATTAGAAATAGGTATATGACATACCTGATAAAAGTTGGAGGGTTTTGTAAATTCTATCAGAAGAAATAATAATATACAAGGTGTGACGTTTAAAAAAATTTGAGATTTTTAATCATTATGAGATCTGAGTATGAGATATAGGAAACAAAATAATATAGTAAAAGAATATTATTTATGTTTGTGAATATATTTATTATTATTATTCTTATATTTATTTGTGCAAAAGTGTGCGGTCACATAATATACATTGACGCAGTAGGACGTTCAAAGACGTATTTACGAATAATAGCGCATTGAATGTTCACATTTAGTTCAGCATGCAAATCCAAATTCGTGAGAGAGTAATAAAATTTTCAAAAGAAGGAAAGTCTTCTTGTGAGATTGCTTCATTATTATCGATAGGTAAATCAACCGTGAACGATATTATTGTAAAATACCGTTGTGTATATGGTTTAAAAGATCGTTCGCGTAGTGGAAGACCAAGAAAAACATCTAAAAAAGTAGATCGTATAATTAAACGCAAATCAACTGCGGATGTCAAGAAAACTGCTGCCGAAATTGCACGCGAGCTAAAGGATGAAAACCTAGCTAATGTTAGTCGTAGTACTGTGACACGAAGACTACATGATGTGGGACTTTTTGGCCGTATAGGTATTAAAAAATCATTAATCAGTAAAAAGAATAAGAAGGCCTGATTACAATTTGCCAAAGATCACCTAAATTGAACAATCAAAGATTGGAAAAAAGTAGCTTTCTCAGACGAATCTAAATTTAATCTTTTTGGAAGCGATGGTAGACAACATGTACGACGTCCTATTGGTACGAGAAATGATGTTCGGTATCAAATTCCTACTGTAAAACACGGTGGAGGAAGTGTGATGGTTTGGGGAATTTTCTCTGCACAAGGAGTCGGTCCATTGATCGAGATCAACGGAAATATGAACGCTGATATTTACAAGGACATTTTAGAAAACAATTTGTTATCATATGCTGAAGAAACATTGCCGCAGAATTGGATATTTCAGCAGGATAATGACCCCAAACATACATCCACGTTGTTAAAACAGTGGTTTTCTGCTTCAAATGTGAGAGTTTTAAGCTGGCCATCTCAATCATCGGACTTGAAACGCTAGATCGTCAAGTTCGAAAGCGTACATATTTAAATTAAGTCGCATTATTCAAATCATTGAAGGAAGAACGGGATAAAATTTCACCTGCTTAGTCTATTATAGAGATATATATGGACTAATAATTTTTCTCGTAGTACAAAGTGACCGGAAACTTTTGCACATATAAATATAAGAATAATAATAATAAATATATTTACAAACATAAATAATAATTTCTTTTACTATATTATTTTGTTTCCTATATCTCATACTCACATCTCATAATGATTAAAAATCATTAGTCTCTTTTTTTAATAAATTAGGGTACGAAATGTCAGTGGCCGGAAACTTTTGCACGCCACTGTATATAGCAGCCGCTATTGGCGTCATTTCGGAGCGCGAAGTATATGCAGCTCATGTTCGATAATGTACTTGCTTCGTTCCTGATCGCGGTTCGATTCCGAACGTCGTGACCTCTCATGCAATCGTGCTTGCCACGCTCCTCCACTCCACATGGTTCTCCGCCGTGTGCATGACGTCATTAAGCCACATGTTTGTTAATTTCTCTATTTGATCCTTATAGCGATTTGGGGATCGACCTCTCTATGTAAGAATTTGCCTCTGAATGGTTGAGAGCAGGCGTTCCTTTACTTTGATCCTTAATTCCTTCAGAATGGAATCATTTGTTCGTCTTGTTGTCAATGGGATCCTCATCATCCTATATGATAATATACTATTCAACCATTAATAAGGTAAGGTTTTTCCACAAAGCATTGTTTGCAGGGATGCCAACAATAACCTAAAAAAAGGAATTTCTTTTACCGACGACAAGATATAGACGACACGTTCTTACTTGACCGACTGTAGGGTTAGTTTTGGACTGCACTGCGTACCTTTGATTGTATGAAAACTTACAGAAAAATATAAGTTTGGACATAGAAGATTTTATTTCATAATTCCATAGTTTATCAATATATTTCAGTACTTGACTTGCTTTGCATTAGGATTTCAGTATTTTAAATATTCATTGAAATCTGATTTACATGATACACACAACCTGAATAATGCAACACTCCTTTTGATTTCGTGCATTTCGATCTCGTGTTTGCGTTTTTATTATTTTTATGCGGAATAATAAAAATTACATGTTTTCAGAAGTAGAAATGACGACGACGATATAAATGTAAAAAAGTAAATGGGTGTCTGAACTTTATGAAATTAACGTAGTAAAAAGATTGCTTTCTTCTTCTTCTTGTCTACCCAAGTTTATATACTTCTGGACGTAGGTCTCTTCTAATCTCTTCCATGCTTCCCTATCTTTTGCCACCTTTAACTACTGCTTGCCTGCTACTATTCTTTTATCATCGCCCATCGTTTCTGTGGACGCCACACGCCTCTTCTCTGGGTCTCCATACGGTGACCTTTATATACTCATCTGATTCGGGATAATCTAGCCACGTAACCCGTCCATCACCACTTCATCCTTGCCGTCTCCAGAGCTACAGTTGCGTGAAAAATTTTGGGCCAAAAAATATTTTTGTGATTAATTGAGTTATAAAGGGAGAAGAGGAAAAAAACGAAATACACCTTCGTAAATTATTTTAATAATACTAACAACATATACAACTCAAAAATCTTCTACTATAAATAACAATCATTGCTAACAAAGTAACATTTTTCGCGTGTTCGTAAGTATTGGGTCAACTTCAAATTTCACAATAAAATGCTATTTAATATAGCAAGAATTACTATAACTCAGAAAAAAGTGGCAGTAAAAGGTACATTCTTAGCAATACTTTGTAGCCATACCCCGCGAAGCTAATACGGCGGCATATCGTTGAGGCATCGCACAGTGTCTCGACTAGTAAAAGCTAGCGGGACAATATTATTTCTTCACTTATTTCAATTGTTTATGTATATTCCAGGTATCTTAAGCTATTTTAAGAAAAAAAAAGTTGAAAAATGTGTACTGTATGTGTATTAATCGAAATATGTAGCTGCAAGACGGAAGTGGTTTACTAATGTGTCTCATTTGTTCACTATTGTCGCTAATTGTTCTTTAATTAGCTACATACGTCTACCTACTCATTATGTGTGAAAAGCATAATCATGTTTGTTTACAAAGAAATTTCTAGGAAAAAAATAAAAATCATAATGATAGTACCCACATTTATTAATTTACAAAATATTATTTCTTTTAAAATAAATTAGTACAATAACAGTATCTATATATCAATTATTTACAATAACAAGGTGTATAAGTAAAAGAAATATAATATTAAATAACTTATATACTAAGGCATGAATTATAAGCAACTACAACACACAATAAAATAAGAATAATAATTACAATAAAAAAATACTTAAACCTACTAATCACCATCAGATGAGTCGTTATCACCGCTCTCCCATTCAGTAGAATATTCAGAGAGTAAATAATCCTCCTCATTTAATTCGTGATGATGACTTACTGATGGTGTTTCGGATGGCAACGAAGGTGGAATAATCAACTGCAGAACCTCCGATGGCAAAGAAGTAAATTTTCTTCGCGGTAATTCTCTATACGAGTTGATAACAGGATCAGACGTAATTAAAAGCATTCTCAAAAGATCTGTATTTATGACAATACGTGACCGCTTCCTGGTGTGCCGTTCACGGAATCTACGACAGTCTTTAATTCTTGCCTCCTGGGCTTCTTCGGAGAGTTGTCCAATGGAAGAAGAAAAGACTTTATAACTTCCGCGCTGTGTACAAGAATTTTATGCACAGTAACGGGCATGGAATACCACGAATACAGATCAGGGTATAATTTTCTAGTATCAACACAAAACTTTTCGAATTCTATATAATTTATGTCATATCCCGATGACAAAGTTCTTAAAATTACATGAAATCTACGAATAAGGTTTACGTCTAATCCTGTAATTTCGCTGCTCAATTCAGCTTTGGAAAAAAATCTACGTGCTGTGTTTCCATCGTTTGTGTTACCATACCCAGGTTTTGGTTTATCTACAATGAGACCCATACGATCTTTAAACACTTTTTGTATCTCTTGTGAGCGTTGCTTCACAATAGCTTTGTCGTTATCTCCCCTGACTTGCCACTTTTTTTTATTTCTAAACGATAGTTGATGTGAAGCAAACATTCAAACGTGCGGATCCATGCATGTAAGGTAGATAAACCAAATACAAGGCGTTCTTCGTTGCTGGGATATTTCTTTGACTCGTTCATAGTAGACGGGGTGGCACCGCAAATATAACACTTTTGTGTTGAACTTGTGTCTGTTAAGGCATTGCACACTTTGCCATCAGTCATTGTCAACAACAAATCGTGTTTAACAGAGATTTGAGATCCAGCAACGTTACATAATGTTGGAAGAAGCTGACTTACTTCATCTAAAATTTTAGAAGTTTCTTCTTTCGTAAGCTCTTTTGTCTCCTTGGCAAAAATAAACTTAATAGGACGGCAATATAAAGTAGAGGAAAGTCTTGGATTTTGCCAGATCACAGTTTCGCCATCAAGCAGTCTCAAAGGGACAAATGAGTATACGAACAAAAATTCGTCTGTAGCGTTAGTGTTCTCAAATTTCTGCTTATACGTGCTATGCCCCGAACTCCCATCACAGCCCCATTTGCTTACCAACGTATAATATGAACGAGGTAACACACTTCTAATGACTTCCGTCTGAGCTTTAACTAATCGTTCAGCCGTTTTATCCAAAATCGCGTGAAGTTTAATTTCAGCTCGAGATTCTGTCACAGAAATATATTCGTCAGAAGGACAACAAGAAGCTTTGGACTTACCTAAACTATAAAACGATGGATACACTTGATGTCCCGCTTTCATTAACCATTTTCTTGTTTGTTTATATGAGTGAGAAGTCGATTTCGAGTCCACATAATAAGCTAAAGCTTCGTCTGGTGTTAACTGCCGACTTTGTTCAGAACACTTATTCTTTTCTCTAGTTTCACTGACCGCGACGTTATGGATCTGTTTAGCAACACTTCGATGCCCTCCTTTTCGAGTAGCTAACTCAGCTGCTGTAATAAGCTCACTTGCACTTCGCGATTCCAAAAGATCTTCTACTCTCCGTCTCTTCGTTTTCGTTGATGAGTCTTCAAATGATTTTCTGGGTCGACCTACGGAAAGAGCCGCTGATGATGTTGAAGTGCACGGCTGGTTAACACACATCTTTATTTCGATTCCGGATCCCTCTAACCAATCTTTATGTTTGATTAGAAACATTTCTTTGTTACACTTTAAAGAAGTCCACTTTTGATTGAATTTTGCTGAAAGGCTTGATATTTTCATTTTGAGTCGTTTTAGAGAATCGTCAGAAACATCAGACATATTGAATTTTTCACTTATATAATAAAAAATGCCACTGTTTCGTTCAGTTTTGTCATGTTTTAGCCATTCTTCAAAAAACTCCATTTTCGTCGACTCGTTCTGAAAAAAATAAAATAATTTTACTTTCGGGCCTTTTCGGGGTCTATAATATATATGAATCTGTGCCTGAATGTTGTAGGTATTACATATAGAAAAATCTAGGTTGCTACTTTTAAAGTTTACAATTAATGTAAAATTTGCTGGATTTATCTATACATTTACAAATTGATATTACACCAAAAGTATACATATTTTTTATAAAAAAATATAAGTCATAATAGAGTACATACCTTCAACAGAATATTCCATCACAAAAAACTTGTTTCACTTTGTTACCAATTTTAAAATATGTTATCACAAGTGTGCATAAAATGCAACTGATTTGCAAATGAAAATGACCTCTCTTATAAGGGTTACTTTGACCCCCTGATAAGATACCTTTATGAGGTGATAAACAAATTAATTCTTGGAATTCGTTAAATGGGGGGGGGGGGGTTGTTTACAAGTCGTTATCAGTGGTTCCTGGAAATTACGTCATGAATATTGTCCCGCTAGCATGTTCTTGCCGAATCACTGTGCGGCGATAAGATCGGTTCCAGACGGCGACATTAACAATACCCTGAGCAATTCAATTGCCTAGTAATACCGAGAAATATTGTAAATACAGGGAAAATATGCATCATTACTAGATTTTGGGTAAAATATGCAATAGTCGGTGAGAATGGTCTAAATATGCAAATGCATATGAAAATATGCAAATGCATATAATCCGGTCTCTATTAATTAATTTATCTGGTATAAAAAAAAAACAAAAATTTCAAGGTTATCAGTTTTCAACAAAGATCGGAAACAAACTTTGTTGAAAAGTCATTTAGGGTAACAAAATTTTTTTATTTTAAAAACAATCACCGTACGGAACAGTAATTGCGCAAGTCCGAGTTACATTTGAATAAGGCTGCTGCAAATGCAATAATTTACTTACTGCAGCCAAAATGAATATTAATTTTATTTTTAAGATTTTTAAAAGCTCCAATTCTAAAAATGCACTTCTCATTCCTCTTCCATTAACTTTTCCATTTATTCTCCATTCCGGCATTATCCGCTGTTGCTGGGCAAAGAGAGTATCACGTACAGGGCGGGCGGATACGACAGGGTCGAAAGGGCTGTGTGCCCTGAATATCGCCGCGTACTGTCACCCCCGTCGCTCTCGAGATATGCGAACCGAAAATTCACGAATTCCTCGAGTGCTCCGGAGCATTCCGGAAGAGATAGATCGGATAAAAGAGCAACAGGAGCTAAACGGTAGGAATTTGAGAAAGGTTAAATTAGTTACAGTTCAATTAGTAAGGTCAGATATTTAGGGAAATTGAGCAAAAGCATATGACGTAATAAATACAGGTAAAAGTTTAAATAAAAAAAACCGGTCAAGTGCAAGTTGAACTTACACAATTAGTGTTCCGTACGTTGATTGCTTTTAAAATAAAAAATGTTGTTACGGTGGTATAAAATTATCAGTGACTTCACACAACACACCGTAAATGAGTTTTCAACAAAGTTTGTTTCCAATCTTTACTGAAAATTGATGACCTTGAAATTTTTGTTTTTTTTATATTCCAGATAAATTATTAAAGGTAATGCACTCGTGATAATTTTCATTCAATCTACACCCCCTGGAGAATATTCCAGAATTTTTTCAAAATTTTTTGATCAGTACTTTTCGAGATAAGGTGGGGGGGGGGACAGCGATTTTTCGCGATTTTTTAAAAATTATACAAAGAAAAGTGTGCGCAAGTATTACATTATGTATATATTTTTTACTCGTGTTTTCACAAGCTTTCATTTGACATCACACTCGATGACCTACTAAAAAAAATTTTTTTTTCACTTCCGATTTCACCCCCCAAAACTAACCCCTTAAGTCAAAATTTGACTTTCAAAACTACACGGCTCTGATGAGGCCATCAATTCCTATATTAATACCAAATTTCAACTTTCTATGTCAAATAGTTTCGGAGAAAATCGGGTGTGACAGACAGACAGACACCGAAGTGATCTTATAAGTGTTCCGTAGGGAACACTAAAAAGAAAAAAATAACTACTATAAACGAGACAATAGCTTATTAGGGATGAATCTATTCGAAAGTATACAGAGTGTTAAAGTTTCAGTATTTTTTCATTTTTTTTTATCTTAGATATTTTCAAACATATTTGTTAATTATTTACGGAATTACGTATTATTATGAGTACCGACTATTATTTTTTTACCTATCTTTTTTCTGCCATGCCACTGATTGTGTTTTTCCAAACCAACGACTTCTCCAAGGGGGATCAGAGGAGGCATATGCCACCCCTCCCCTGTAGATGTAGAAATGAGGTTTTTTTTTTATCAAAGGTCACTTTTAAAGTTCCATTGTATAAAAGGATTCTTTTTTTTGTAAAATATCTTTCCCACCCCCGGGTCATCGATTTTTAAGTTGGGTTTGGGTTTTTACACTTTGAAGGCTTCTTCTTTGTGAATAAGCTACCCCGCGGTTACAGATGTTGAGTTAACTGTGTTAGAAAGTTCGTAGACTTGTAGAGTTCCAGTATTAGAGAGATCATCATCTTGAAGATGCTCCGTCCCCCCGGTTATCGATTGATCCCCTCTATTTGTCTATTAGCCCCCCACTCCGTCTTCTATAAACAACTTCGCCTTTAGTGTTTTCTATTTTTTCTTTAAGGAAACACCCTTTGTATCCATATGGTCCTCGCCTTTTGATCCTGATTACGCTCCTGCTTACACGGTTTCACTTATATTTACCAGGTGTACAAGTATGAAATGCGGATTTCAGACAACAGATGGTGCACCAATGCAGTTTATGCTCTAAAGATTTGACACTGCGCCATTTTGTTGTGTCATCAACAAATGTCAGACGCGCACGGGTGATAAATTGGAAAAGTGTATGCATAGTGTTGTGTTCAATATGTCGAAATTTATTCCGAACAAAGAGCATTCGCGGACAGCATTAATTTTTTGTTTTCATTTGAAGAAAACTGCTGTTGAATCATACCGATTACTTCGAGAAGCTTATGGTGAACATGCTCCATCGCAAGATACGTGTGAACGATGGTTTCGGCGTTTCAAAAGTAGTGACTTCGATGTTGCAGACAAGGAACGTGGAAAACCGCCAAAAAAAATACGAAGATGTGGAATTGCAAGCATTGTTGGACGAAGGTGATTCGCAAACACAAAAACAACTCGCCGAGCAATTGGGCGTTAGTCAACAAGCTGTTTCCAGTCGGCTATGAGAGATGGGAAAGATCGATTTGGATGATTCTTTTTTATTCGAGAGAGTACACATTCGAAATGGTCCCATATAAATTTAGCTGAAATTGGTTATGTAACTCCTGAAAAAAATCCTGAAGAACTTAAATTTTTATAATAAAACACCGATAACTCTGGCAAATATGTATCAATTTGGTTGATTATTTTTTATTCGAGAGAGTACACATTCGAGATGTTCCCAAATAAATTTTATTGAAATTGGCTATGTAGTTCCTAAAAAAATCCTGAAAAATTTAAATTTTTGTAAATAAACACCGATAACTCTGGCAAATGTGTACCAATTTGGATGATTCTTTTTTTATTCGAGAGAGTACAAATTCGAGATGGTCGCGTATAAACTTTATTGAAATTGGTTATATAATTTCTGAAAAATCTTGAAAAACTTAAATTTTTGTTATACACGCCGATAACCCTGGTAAATATGTACCGATTTGGATGATTCTTTTTTTATTCGAAAGAATATACATTCGAAATGGTCCTATATAAATTTTATTGAAATTGTTTATGTAGTTTCTAAACAAAAACTTTTTACCAAAAAATACCGACGTCAAAAAACCAGGACACAAATTTTTTTCACTGTAAAGTAAAAAAAAAACTTTTTAACAAAAAAAAAACTTCCGCACGGAATACTTATAAGATCACTTCGGTGTCTGTCCATCCGTCTGTCTGTCTGCCCGTTTGTCTGTCCATCTGTCACCCCCGATTATCTCCGCAACTATTTGAGATAGAAAGTTGAAATTTGGCACTAATATAGGAACTGATGTCCCCATCGGAGCTGTGTAGTTCTGAAAGTAAATTAAAGGGTTAGTTTTTGGGGGTGAAGTGTCTAATGAAAGCTTGTAAAAACACGTGTTCAAAAATATATATAATGTAATACTTGCGCAGACTTTTCTTTGAAAAATTGCCAAAAATCTCCGTCCTCTTCCCTTATCTCGAAAAGTACTGATCAGACAATTTTGAAAAACTCTGGAATATTCTCTACAGGGTGTAGATTGAACGAACATTATCACGAGTGCATTATCTTTAATAATTTAACCGGTATAAAAAAAAAATAAAAATTTCAAGGTTATCAGTTTTCAACAAACTTTGTTGAAAACTCATTTGGTCGGTTTATATTTTATTAAAAAGTTTTTTTTGCAGAAGACAGTAAAATAAATCGCTTGCAAAAATTCACTTAGTGATGCTACAACAAAATTATTTAGTTTATTTGATAGAGCTGTACCAGGTGTACAAGTATGAAATGTGGATTTCAGACAACAGATGGTGCACCAATGTAGTTTGTGCTATAAAGATTTGACATTGCGCCATTTGGTTGTGTCATCAACAAGTGTCAGACGCGCACGAGTGATAAATTGGAAAAGTGTGTGCATACTGTTGTGTTGTGTTCAATATGTCGAAATTTATACCGAACAAAGAGCATTCACGGACAGCATTAATTTTTTGTTTCCATTTGAAGAAAACTGCTGTTGAATCATACCGATTACTTCGAGAAGCTTATGGTGAACATGCTCCATCGCAAGGTACGTGTGAACGATGGCGTTTTAAAAGTGGTGACTTCGGTGTTGCAGACAAGGAACGTGGAAAACCGCCAAAAAAATACGAAGATGTGGAATTGCAAGCATTGTTGGACGAAGATGATTCGCAAACATAAATACAACTCGCCGAACAATTGGGCGTTAGTCAACAAGCTGTTTTCAATCGGCTACGAGAGATGGGAAAGATTCAGAAGACCGGTAGATGGATACCACAGGAGTTGAACGACAGGCAAATGGAAAAAACACAAAAACACGTGTGACATTTTGCTCGCTCGGTACAAAAGGAAGTCGTTTTTGCATCGTATAGTTATAGGGGATGAAAAGTGGATTTATTTTAAGAATCCCAAGCCCAAAAAATCATGTGTAGACTCAGGCGCACCATCCACATCGACCGCAAGACCGAATCGCTTTGGCAGAAAGACGATGCTCTGTGTTTGGTGGGACCAGAGGGGCGTGGTCTATTATTAGCTGTAAAAATTTGGGGAAACGGTTAATACTAAACGTTACCAACAACAATTGACCGATTTGAACCGTTCGCTGCTTGAAAAAAAGGCCAGAATACCGAAAGAGGCGACACAGAGTCATTTTTCTTCATGACAATGCTCCATCACATACGGCAAAACCAGTTCGCGACACGTTGGAAGCACTCAGCTGGGAAGTTCTACCCCATGCGGCTTACTCACCAGACTTGGCTCCTTCCGATTACCACTTATTTGCATAGATGGGTCACGCACTTGCTGAGCAGCGCTTTAGTTCGTACGAAGATGTGAAAAAATGGCTCGATGAATAGTTCGCAGCAAAAGGGGAAAATTTTTACTGGCGTGGTATTCACAAATTGCCCGAAAGATGGGAAAAATGTATAACAAGCGATGGAGCATACTTTGAATAAAGCACTTTTTATCATTCTTCCGAATTTAACATGTTTTTTTTTTAGAAAAAAAATCCGCATTTCATACTTGTACACCTGGTAGCAAGGCTGAAAAGTTAAATGGAATATTTATATCATATTTTTTAGGTTTTTTTAAATAAAAATTGGCCAGAATTAAATATATTAATACCTCGGGATTATGCAGTAGGCGTCTTCTCCGTCTATAGGTATATTACGTTATTTCTCCTCTAGGTAACCTAAATATGACTAATGGGCTTTTTTGTATCATAAATCAGCCTTAAAATCACATGACCGGAAGTTAAAGCCCTTGAAGTCATATTTATTATGATTTACGCACTGAAATGTTATCATTTGTGGTCTCTCTTGCCTTTTTTTTTTAAAGCTTCTTAAGTTCGTAAGATTATCCTTATTCGTTACATGATATGATTTAAATGTCAATCAAGTTTGTTTTCAACACTATATTTAATATCCAGTTGAGAAAAATCTTCGTTTAACTGAATGGTTGTAAATGGTTTTACTAATTTGCATCAGCAAGATTTACACACGTGTGAATATTCGATTACAATTTGTAATATACGAGAGCTGATTGTAAAGTAAGTTTCCCAAAGCGCTGAAGCCACAAGAGGTTTTAGACGCAAAGTTCCCCCACTCTCGATCCCACCTTGCCCGGCTTCGCGACGCTGCAGCCGACCATGATGGAGGTCCTGCAATCGGGCAGTAATTCCTTTTTAAACACAAAAGGTGATGACTATAGACATTAATCGACAATTGACGGAAGTGTAGGGTGAAAAGTATATGGCGGTTCAACACGTCCGCAAATGGTGTAGGGAGTGTACAGGCGGTCGTACGGACATTCAAGATAAAGAACGGAGTGGAAGGCCGTCGGTTTCAGACGAGACGATCGAAAGGTTCAGGGAATATTGCTCGAAGATTGGAGGATCGCTAACCGTGAACTCGCTCTTCGGGTTACTGAGGTTTCTTGTACCACAATTCAGAAGATATTGAATGAAGGTGAATCGCTATCTCAACGGGTTGGCGACGGAATTTTTTGATACGGGCATGCGAAAACTGGAGCAGCGTCTACAAAAACGCTTAGATCGAAATGGCGATTACGTTGAAAAATAGAACGATGTTTAAGCTTTCAAATGATGTATTTTTTTTGATAATAAACGTTGTTGTCTATTTTTAAGAAATAAGGGAACTTTATACTACGATCATCCCTCGTATTTCATTTCAGTTTTCTTCTGTGGTTAGTAAATTTCTTGAATTAACAAAACGCGTACTTGCTTACGACGCACAGTGGGGAAAAAAAAAAAACGAAAAATCGTGTTTCAAAATTGTCTAGAGCCTTCAATTTTGGTTCGATTTGGACGATTTTTTTTTTAAATTGAAGCTTATTAAATTCCGAACAAAGTTGTCGGAGCCGATTTTTCAATTAAACTTTTGTTTCAAAATGGCGGACGTTGGTTTCTGATTATATAGCGACTGAGACACAGAAAACGCTTACAGTTTCAAACCAAGTTGTGCTAAAATGCGTGTAACACATGGGCTGAAAAGTCCCGGGCCTAACAAAGAAAACACGGGTTTTTTGGTTCAAAATTAGCTTTATTCATCAACGTAATCTCCATCAAGAGCAACGCAATCATTCCAGCGCCGCTCTAACATTTCAATACCACTTTTGTAGAACGATTTATCTTTTGCCTCAAAATAGGCCTCAATTTCAGCGATAACCTCTTCATTCGTGCGAAATTTCTTACCGGCGAGCATTTTTTTCAGGTCTGCGAACAGCCAGTAGTCGCTAGGAGCCAAATCTGGCGAATACGGTGGATATGGGAGCAATTCGAAGTTCAATTCATGTAGTTTTGCCATTGTTTTGATTGACTTGTGACACGGTGCGTTGTCTTGATGAAACAAAATTTTTTTCTTTGCCATATGCGGTCGTTTCTTTGCAATTTCGGCCTTCAAGCGCTCCAATAACGCTATATAATATTCACTGTTGATGGTATTTCCTTTCTCAAGATAGTCGATGAATATTACACCACGCACATCCCAAAATACCGAGGCCATAACCTTTCCAGCCGATTGTTGTGCTTTCGGGCGCTTTGGACGAGGTTCACCAGTTGCTGTCCACTCAGATGACGATCGTTTTGATTCCGGAGTGAAGTGATGGATCCATGTTTCATCCATTGTCACATATCGACGCAAAAATTCCGGTTTGTTACGTTTAAACATGGCCAAACACTGCTCAGAATCATCAACACGTTCTTGTTTTTGATCAACAGTGAGCAAACGCGGCACCCACTTTGAACAGAGCTTTCTCATAGTCAAATGCTCATGCAATATAAAGCCAACACGTTCTTTTGATATCTTTACGATGTCAGCTAACTCACGCAACTTCACTTTTCGATCATTCAAAACGATTTTATGGATTTTTTTATGTTTTCTGGTGTTACCGCCTCATTTGGACGTCCACTGCGTTCTGCATCATCGGTGTCTTTACGACCACGTTTGAAGTCAGCAAACCAACGTTTTATTGTTGTTTCTGATGGAGCGGAGTCCCCATAACACTTTTCAAGCCATTGCTTCGCTTGAACGGTATTTTTTCCCATCAAGAAGCAGTGTAAAATTAAAACACGAAATTGTTTTTGATCCATTGTTTTGAAAATAACAAAAGTAGCGTCACTCTTAGCACAATAACTCACAAACTAATGAATAGAATATCATGAAATTTTAACAGCTGTCTTTTGAAGGTTAGTATTAACTGAAAAAAAGGTGACTGCAATAAAACTAGCGCCATCTATGTGTTAGGCCCGGGACTTTTCAGCCCATGTGTTATGTATGTTTTTTTATGTCGCAGATAATATATCTAATATCACAGTTACAAGATTAATAATAATGAACCCAAAATGGCTGCCATGAACAATAAAAGTATTACAAATTTGAATAAACATACCATTATTATTTTATATCCATAACATTTGCATAAATAATTTCTTTAAGGTTGTTAATTATAAATATGTTTCAACAACGTGACTTAAAATGACAAATCAAATATGGCGGATGCCAAAATTGAATCGAGCAAGAAAGTTTCTCTGTGGCATTGAGACTGTGGCAGTCAGATCATTCAAGTTATTCAAGTTTAGTTGCGGGATTTAAATTTTCATGCAGTTATTGCTAGAATTCAATTTTGGCATCCGCCATACTTGATTTGTCATTTTAGGTCAATTGTTGAAACATATTTATAATTAACAACCTTAAAGAAATTATTTATGCAAATGTTATGGATATAAAATAATAATGGTACGTTTATTCATATTTATAATACTTTTATTGTTCATGGCAGCCATTTTGGGTTCATTATTATTAATCTTGTAACTGTGATATTAGATATATTATCTGCGACATAAAAAAACATACATACACGCATTTTAGCACAACTTGGTTTGAAACTGTAAGCGTTTTCTGTGTCTCAGTCGCTATATAATCAGAAACCAACGTACGCCATTTTGAAACAAAAGTTTAATTGAAAAATCGGCTCCGACAACTTTGTTCGGAATTTAATAAGCTTCAATTTAAAAAAAAAAAATCGTCCAAATCGAACCAAAATTGAAGGCTCTATACAATTTTGAAACACGATTTTTCGTTTTTCCCCCACTGTGCGACGGGCCGCCTACATCATAACGTTTCCTGATATGACAATCGTCAAAATAAATACAAAACCACTCCCCAGAAATCAAAATAGCCTGCTCATTACGAGAAGAAAAAAAAAAAAAGTTCCCATGTGTCGGCGCCGATGACATAATAACCTAGCCCCCTGAGGGTTGGTTAGATGAATCATCACCACCTCCATCGGCAGTCCCGGCTTCAGTTTTTAGTAGGCGCCAGAATAAGTGGCGCCGTCTGTAAAGAGCGGCAGACTGGGAATTCCGGGTTAACGGGAGTTTTATTTGACATTTGAAGACCCGACCGAACGGCGGGGTCGTTCAACTCTGGATTTTATTGTATCTTATCGTATCGTTGCTTATATAGAAAAAGGTTTTAGAATAGGCCATTTTAGGAGATGTTATAGGTTTTTTGTGTCCCGATACCGTAGTTATAAGGGATTATTGATGGAAGTTTGTGTTTTTAGTTTATTTTCGATATATGAGGGTGTCTTTTTTTGGTTTTCTACTATCGGTTGAGGCAAGACTGAGAAAATCATCAAGTTTATTGAGGATTTGCTATGATTGAATCGATGAATGATGAATATTCGAACCTACACTTGTCAAGATTGTGCACGAAAATTTAGGGAAGAAAAATTGTTCTGCACGATGGATGCCCAAACAGTGTCGAATTTGAGCTTTGTAAAATATTAAGACCTATTGCCTGGCAAGGAACTAAACCGCCTTTAATCCCTCAAACCAAACTAACTTCTGTTCATATATCGTTCTGGTTTTTATATCATGATTATATTTTCTCCATAATTACGGATACTAATTTTAGATAATACCAATTCTTTAATCCAATCCTAATTTTTTATCCAAAACAATTTTCCACATATCCAATCTATATTTTTTAATATTGCCAAGTCGAGCGAAAAAAAAAATAGGAAAAAGGCTTTATCTCAAATCCCCAGAAAATAAACGCAAAATTGATTTAACGCCCGACATGGCATTACGCTTTAATATAAACCCAGAGCACATCCCCCGCCATACACAACGACTGGCGGTTGGTCAATCTATAATTTCATATCAGTTCCTGGCTGGGGTTGAATGTCCTTTTAAATATTGCAATATTGCTGCCTTGTATGGAAACAATGAACAACACACGAAAAAAAGTTAATTATATATATGTATATATATACATATACATATATATATATATATATATATATAATATATATATATATATATATATATATATATATATATATATATATATATATAGAATAAAGAAAGAAAGCAAAAGATTGCCGTATCTACCAAAATTATTAAAAATACAATCTTAGTTGGGGAACTCGGCAAAAACAGGGCGTGATACGAGATCACACAATTTTCATTAAGTCAATATTTCGGTCCTGGATTGGGACCTTCTTCAGGGCAGAACTGAAAAGAAGAACAAAGCGTATTCACTAATCGTGTCTGGGACAACTTTAAATTTAATGATGTTATCGTTAGGTTGTTATAATAAATAAAATTAGTGTAGAACAAGAATAAGATATTAGTCATAATAAATTAAAAAACTCACATGAGAAGTGCAAAGATTTCGTTAGCCTGAATGGCCGTAGTTAGCTTATACATAAAAAAGTTGTTACATATAAAAGTTGGTTAATCCATAAAATATATAAAATACACACTAAAACACTATAGACAAAATTCTAAAAACCAAATTTAAAACATGGATGTAATTGGGAACCTTGGATGTTGAGAACATTGTTAATTATTTCACCTGTGACCACCACACATGGCCACCGCCATTTAGGAAAGATGACAAGGACGACAGGAGACAGCTGACCGACAGAGATAAGGGGTTTAATCAAGAAAACTCAATTAACCAGAATGCGGGGTCGACACCTGGAGGGAACCGATAAAAATGGGAAGTGCAAGTATTGGACCTTTAAGTGAGAAGGAGATAGCCAATTGAGCGACCAAAAATCCGGTATGGAGTCGAGGAAGGATAAATCATAACCTAATTATAGGTGAAGGGTGAGCGAGGGAGCAAGAGAGAGAGAGAGAAAGTAATGAGAGCAACGAAGAGGAAGATTGTCTAATTAATTAATTATTAATTTATTAATTTCTTGTTGGAATCAGATTGGAGGAAGAGATTGTTCGCAAAAACCAATGAAGACTGGAAGAACCAGGAGGTAATGAAGGGGTGACGCAAGATACTGTCAATGGAAGAAAGACAGTAATCGCTAGGTGCACAAGATGGCCCAGATAAAGTGGAAGGAATCTGTGGAGCCCAGGATCAACGAGAACCGTAAACAAAGAGAGGAAGGAGGAGAGAAACCCTGGAAATTACAGAGCTAAACGAGAGAAGATCAATGTGGTTCAGATGGATCATAAAACACTTGAAGACAGGGAATTATTGTGTGGAATTGATTTATCACAGGAGAGGAGGAAACTATATATGCTACTAAGACCATCTAGGTCGGTTCTTTTATTGATACTAAGGTGATTCTCCTGGATGTAACACATTTCAAGAAATTCTCTCTTGGAAAGATTGTTAGAGAAATGAAGAATTTTGGGTTCCCTGAAATTAAAAGAATGACCATTGTCAACAGAATGGGTCGCCAAAGCACATCTGTGTGGATGGCATCTAGTATTACTTTTATGGAGTGCAATACGGCGATTCAAGGATTGAGAAGTTTGATGATAGATTGATGGACAATTGAGGCAGGAAATTGAGTAAACTAAGTCTGACAATGAAAGAACTGGCAGCGGGGCCTTCAGCTTGCTGAAAACACGTCTGTTTTTGAAGAAGTAATATTTGGCAATTTTAATGTTAGGAATGACACGCAAAATGTGGACCAATTTGCTTGTAAGGCCAGGAATGAATGGTAAAGAGAGCAGCGACCAATTTATTTCGACTGGGGGAGTTTAAGGGGGAGGGGAGATATGCGGTAGGTGGAGGGGAGGGGGTTCTGGGGGAATTTGGTGGATATGAGTAAGCTTGTTGACTTCGTCTTTGGTTCTTAGTAAGAGTTTTCGATTGTATCCATTATCTATGAAAAGGTTTGTAAGTGTTTCTTGTGACTGGAGTAAGAAATCAGGATGGACTATTATCTTCAGTCTTCTATATAAGCCTTTGATGACGTTGACTTTCACCTTCCAATCATGGCCAGAGTTTGCATGGATATATCTCCCAGACGAAGTAGGTTTTCTATACCAATCAAGTTTGATGATGTTATAGGAGTCTCTAACGACTCTTGTGTCTAGAAATGGAACAGCATTGTTGGTTTCTTCTTCCATAGTGAATTGTAAATGTGGGTCGAATGAATTGAAAACATGAAGAACTTCTTCTTTGCCATCAGCTGGTATGGATAGAATTAAATCGTCTACGTATTGATATAGGAATGGAAGTCGGAAGGATAATCTTTGAGTGATTTATCCTTCCTCGACTCCATACCGGATTTTTGGTCGCTCAATTGGCTATCTCCTTCTCACTTAAAGGTCCAATACTTGCACTTCCCATTTTTTATCGGTTCCTTCCAGGTGTCGAGCCCGCATTCTGGTTAATTGAGTTTTCTTGACTAAACCCCTTATCTCTGTCGGTCAGCTGTCTCCTGTCGTCCTTGTCATGTTTCCTAAATGGCGGTGGCCATGTGTGGTGGTCACAGGTGAAATAATTAACAATGTTCTCAACATCCAAGGTTCCCAATTACATCCATGTTTTAAATTTGGTTTTTAGAATTTTGTCTACACTGTTTTAGTGTGTATTTTATATATTTTATGGATTAACCAACTTTTTTATGTATAAGCTACCTACGGCCATTCAGGCTAACGAAATCTTTGCACTTCTCATGTGAGTTTTTTAATTTATTATGACTAATATCTTATTTTTGGTCTACACTAATTTTATTTATTATAACAACCTAACGATAACATCATTAATTTAAAGTTGTCCCAGACACGATCAGTGAATACGCTTTGTTCTTCTTTTCAGTTCTGCCCTGAAGAAGGTCCCAATCCAGGACCGAAATATTGGCTTAATGAAAATTGTGTGATCTCTTATCACGCCCTGTTTTTGCCGAGTTCCCCAACTAAGATTGTATATATATATATATATATATATATATATATATATATATATATATATATATATATATAATATAATATAATATATATTATATATATATACAGTAGAATCTCGAAAAAGTTAACCGAAATGTTCCAAGGGTAATTAATGTTTTCGAACTATTAACTTTTCTAAGCGGTTTTTCAAAATTGAAAAAAATAAAATAATAAACCTAGATTTTTTGGAAATGACATGCTAAATTTATTTCATTGACTTAGTTTTCATCACTACAAAAAGAAACTTAGATTTAATTTGTACCGGTTGGTTTAAAGTTCACAGTCACTCTTGAATATTTTCGTGCGCAGTAACTTTATATCAATTTGTACGGAGTGGTTTAAAGAAGCAGTTGAGACTTGTTTGTTTTTTTTTCTTTAGTGTAATAGCTCTTGACCATTTTCGTGCGCATATTGACAAGGTCTGCCAACTGATTTGCATCGTTATTGTTTTCAAACCATTTTATCAAGGTATTGATGCTTTCAACTGCTTTCGAGAAGCTCACTTTTGGTTGTTGAATATCTTGCTCGATAATTGACCCGTCGTTATCATTATCGGACACTTCGAAATCATCGTTATCTTCTGAAATTTGATCATTGTTCCAATTTTCAATGTCATCAATGCTGATGTCAACATTAGGTGGGTGCTTCGACATCAACAATTGAACTTCTCGAAGTGTATTGTTGTATGCACTATTTGATGTAATCAATTTAGAGAGCGAAATGTTGTCTTCACTATCGTACTAATCATCATTCCACTTTTTTATCTTATTCCACGCTTTTATAAGAACAGCTTGCGGCAATTCGTCCCACACTGATTTAAGTAGCAAAATAGCATCACGAATTGTATGTGCCTTCAAAATATTTTCAATCGGAACGTTTTCTTGTGCGACAATGTTGCATAACAATTTAGTTCGATATCCTAACTTGACCAATCTTATGGGATTTTGATCCATGGGTTGCAAAACCGCTGTTACGTTAGGTGGTAAAAGCATTGTAGCAATGTTTCCATCATCAGACCGTAGCATATCAATTGGCTTATGGGCAGTACAGTTATCAATCGGCAACCATGCCTTTGGTGGTAAATTATTTTTAGCAGAAAATTGGCGAACCTGCAAAAATTTTTATGCAATAACCTGCAAAATTTTTTATGAAACTAAAAAAATAAGTTTACCTGTTTTATAAATGAATGATGGAACCAGTTGAAGAATAACTCTGAATTCATCCACGACTTCTTCGAATTGGCGTATTCCAATGGGTTTTCAAATCCCTTAAAGCAACGTGCATTTGCAGATTTACCAATGACTAACGGCTTTAACTTGTGCGAACCATCTGCGTTAGCACACAACGAAAATGTGATTCTTTCCTTTGCAATTTTTCGGCCCGGTGCGGTCTTTTCGTTTGCCGTGACAAATGTTTTATCCGGTAAAAAACGATAAAATAGTCCAGATTCATCCGCGTTATATAGTTGCAAGTCGGAGATGTCCATTTCATTAATTTTTGCTCTTAAATTATGAATGAAAGATGTAACATCCGACGTATTGAAAGGATTTCCCCACAAATTTTGAGATGGCAAATACCATGTCTTCTCTTAAAATTTGCTAGCCATCCATTATTGGCATTAAATTTTTTTCCAGGGTGCAGTATGGCGAATTCGTGCTTAGCTCTTGATTTTAAAATTGGTCCAGTCATTGCACAATTACGCTGTCGTTGGTTCAAGAACCATTTATGCAACCTTGCCTCAAGATCAGCATATTCCGGTTTTTGTAGTGTTTTCTTGTGTGCTTTTTCATATGTGTTCGCCACAGCCTCCAAAATTTCATGGCGTTTTTTCTTTATTTTTGAGATGGCTACTTTAGATACACCATAATTCAACGCCAATCGTGTTCCGTGAATACCTTGATCAAGCTTTTTTAAAATCTCCACTTTCTGCTGCAAATCTAATCTGATTTGTGATGATTTGTTCTGCTTTGATATTTTTTAAGTAAACAATACACAACTCACAAACTCAAACGCTAACGACTAACTAAATCAATGTTGTTTGACGATAAAGATGATCATAGGTTTTCGCAGCTCAAAATAGAAAAGAAGTTCGGGGAATACCATAATCCAACAAACAAAATTAGAGCTCAGTGCTGCCACTGAGAATTTTTTAAAAGTGGCCAAATTGCCACTTTTATGAACGGAAAAAACCGTTGTTTTGAAAAATTCATACGCTCTGAAAAGTTAACTGAAGAGTTAACTTTTTAGAGCGGTACGTGGATGCTGAAATACGGTTAACTTAGCCGAGCGATTAACTTTTACGCGAGTTAACTTTTTCGAGATTCTACTGTATATATATATATATATATATATATATATATATATATATATATATATATATATATATATATATATATATATATATATACACATATACACACATATATATACATACTCATACTCATATATGTATATATACATTACTAACAAAATTTATACAAAATTAGACAAAAGTAAGCCGATGCTGTTCACTTTTCTACATTTAGCAACAGCATTTGATATTGTTGACCATAAAATACTCTTAAATAAATTATATTACATTGGAATAGGAGGAAAAGCGCACGATCTAATAAGTACTTACCTTGATAACAGACAGCAGAAAGTAAGAATAAATTATAGTGAATGTGAATATAGTAATAATGGAATAATGGATGTAGCGCAAGGTACAATGTTGGGACCACTATTATTTATTATCTATGTTAATGATGTCTTAAAAGGAAATGCGTAATGATACAATCATATGCCGATGATACAGCAATTATATCTACAGAGGATACTTGGAATCAAACTCAAATTAAAATGAATGAATACCTTGCAAAATTTGAAATATGAATAAGCTGTCTTTAAATGTAAAAAAAACTCTGTTCATTGCTTTTGGTAACTATTGTGATAGCGTCCCAAACGAAGAAAATTGTAAATATTTAGGAATTATATCCGACTACAATTTTAAATGCGATAAAGATATTGAATATATTATCAAAAACACATTTGTTTTCTACAAACTAGCGAAGGTAATGGCTTCAGACACATTAAGGTTGATTTACTATGCTTTCTTACATAATATTATTTGCTATGGAAATGTCGCTTGGGGCGGAGCATATAAAGATAATTTAAGATTTCTACAAGCATTGCAGAATAAACTGTTAAAAATAATCAACAAATACCATTTTATTATTCCCAAAAATCCACAATTTTAAAACATAAGGCAGTGACTTTAAGCGTAGAGTTGCCGGTTATTGAAGCGTCTGTAAATTTTTCTGCAAGTGATGGATGGCTAGACAGGTGGAAAAAAGACATGGTGTACGTCAACTGAAAGTTTGTGGAGAAAGATTGTCGGCTGATGTATCTGCTGCAAAAAAAATTGCAGAGAATTTTGAGCAGCTTATGAAAGAACATGCTTTACAACCAGACCAAATTTATAATTGTGATGAAACAGGCTTGAACTACAAAATGTTGCCGTCAAATACTTTAGTTTCAAAAACGGAAGCTGGAGCACCTGGTTACAAACTTAGCAAAGAACGTATTACTGTTCTTGCATACAATAATGCTTCTGGAAGACACAAACTCTCATTATTATGTATTGGTAAGTCAGCAAATCCACGAACCTTTAAGAATATTCGTCGCAATGCTTTTCCTGTTTTGCATAAACGTCAAAACAATTCCTGATAAGCGCGACTCTATTTAAAGACTGGTTTTTTGGAGATTTTGTTCCCAAAGTGGAACTTTTTTTTAAAGAACATGTATATCCTAAAAAATGTATTCTGTTACTAGATAACGCCCCCATTCACCCAAGTGCGGAGCAACTTGAAAGTGGGGAAATCAAAGCAATGTTTTGGCCTCCTGCTGTAACTTCTCTCATTCAACCTATGGATCAGGGTGTACTGAAAAATTTAAAACGCAATTACAGGCGTTTGTTATTGGAGCATATTTTAGAAAAAGTAGATGAAGGTATCAATCTTACTGATTGTCTAAAAAATGTTATATATTGGATTGCTTCAGCCTGGAATCAAGTAAAGAGTAGTACTCTGGAAAAAGTTTGGTCGAAATTGATTCCACAAGAGGAAAGACATTACTTAGACGCAGAAACAGAAGATAATGAAAGTTTACATCAAATTATTACAAGAATATCAGGATGTGAAAGTGTCGATGTTTGTGAATGGTTAAACAGTGATAGTGTGGAAGATAAAATGACTGACCAAGAATTAATTAAAAGTGTATGCAAAAATGCTAATAAAATAGGCAGTGATGACGATGATGATAACGAAGTAGAAGCCGCTGACAATATTCCAGTAAAAAAGTCACATTCAGAAGGACTAGAGGCCCTAGAAAAAGCGTTAACTTATGTAGAACAAGAAAATGCAACCGCCGCAGATGTTTTGCTTATCAAACGTTGCAGAGACATTGCAGCCAAAAACAGAACTAACGCAAAACGAGTGCAGTTAAAAATTACCTCATTTTTAAGACATTAAAGTTAAGAATGAAACTGTTTCATTTTCGATTTTCCGTACATATACATAAAATAAGTAAATTAATTGTTCTATTCTTTGTGTTAATAAATACCTGTGTACGTAATAGCATATCGTATAAATGCTTTTAAGTCAATCTGCAATGTTGCATTCATTCAAAACTTCCATTTTATAAAAAAATTCGGATTAACCGAAATTTCGATTATCTGAAATCACTTTGGTCCATATTATTTCGGATAATCGCGATTCTACTGTATATATATATATATATATATATATATATATATATATATATATATATATATATATATATAACACATGGGCTGAAAAGTCCCGGGCCTAACACATAGATGGCGCTAGTTTTATTGCAGTCACCTTTTTTTTCAGTTAATACTAACCTTCAAAAGACAGCTGTTAAAATTTCATGATATTCTATTCATTAGTTTGTGAGTTATTGTGCTAAGAGTGACGCTACTTTTGTTATTTTCAAAACAATGGATCAAAAACAATTTCGTGTTTTAATTTTACACTGCTTCTTGATGGGAAAAAATACCGTTCAAGCGAAGCAATGGCTTGAAAAGTGTTATGGGGACTCCGCTCCATCAGAAACAACAATAAAACGTTGGTTTGCTGACTTCAAACGTGGTCGTAGAGACACCGATGATGCAGAACGCAGTGGACGTCCAAATGAGGCGGTAACACCAGAAAACATCAAAAAAATCCATAAAATCGTTTTGAATGATCGAAAAGTGAAGTTGCGTGAGTTAGCTGACATCGTAAAGATATCAAAAGAACGTGTTGGCTTTATATTGCATGAGCATTTGACTATGAGAAAGCTCTGTTCAAAGTGGGTGCCGCGTTTGCTCACTGTTGATCAAAAACAAGAACGTGTTGATGATTCTGAGCAGTGTTTGGCCATGTTTAAACGTAACAAACCGGAATTTTTGCGTCGATATGTGACAATGGATGAAACATGGATCCATCACTTCACTCCGGAATCAAAACGATCGTCATCTGAGTGGACAGCAACTGGTGAACCTCGTCCAAAGCGCCCGAAAGTACAACAATCGGCTGGAAAGGTTATGGCCTCGGTATTTTGGGATGTGCGTGGTGTAATATTCATCGACTATCTTGAGAAAGGAAATACCATCAACAGTGAATATTATATAGCGTTATTGGAGCGTTTGAAGGCCGAAATTGCAAAGAAACGACCGCATATGGCAAAGAAAAAATTTTGTTTCATCAAGACAACGCACCGTGTCACAAGTCAATCAAAACAATGGCAAAACTACATGAATTGAACTTCGAATTGCTCCCACATCCACCGTATTCGCCAGATTTGGCTCCCAGCGACTACTGGCTGTTCGCAGACCTGAAAAAAATGCTCGCCGGTAAGAAATTTCGCACGAATGAAGAGGTTATCGCTGAAACTGAGGCCTATTTTGAGGCAAAAGATAAATCGTTCTACAAAAGTGGTATTGAAATGTTAGAGCGGCGCTGGAATGATTGCGTTGCTCTTGATGGAGATTACGTTGATGAATAAAGCTAATTTTGAACCAAAAAAACCGTGTTTTCTTTGTTAGGCCCGGGACTTTTCAGCCCATGTGTTATATATATATATATATATATATATATATATATATATATATATATATATATATATATATATATATATATATATATTAATCGATAGGTATACTAATTTTAGTGACTTATGATTGTAATTCATAAAGTTACTCATTGTTCATTGTTAAGGTTTAAGTATACTTTTGTGTCAATTTCACAAATGCACCACGATTGGTGTAGGAACTGGTGCATTGTTGAAACTTTTTCATAAAAATTTAATTATTGTTTTTGTGTATTTAAGATGTTTGACCCGACTTAAAAGAGTCTTTCACTAATGACATAACATTAAAACATCTACCTCTAAAAAGCCGACTGTTATTCTTAGAGAATTAGCTGAAATCAGTTCAGTCTATCTCGACTTTAAACTTATTAACAGCGGGATATTTTCAATTTCCAGCAAAACTTGCTTCCTAGCTTCCATTTTATTTTCCAGGAGGTATTCCGGTGCCAAGGAAATTTATTAGGCACTGGAAAAAGATGCTCCGGCATGTTGTTGGCAGCGTAATTTCATTTTGCTAGAATGGCTTTTCGTCAAATAAATTAGAAAAGATAGAAATTTCCGTTGGTGTAAATTTGTTGAAAATACGCAGATTTTTCTTGTCGAAAATTGAGGAAATTGTGAATTTACAGCGGTAAAATTTTTTAAAGCAACTTTTGTTACTGAATTGTATTTTGCTAAATAATGTTGTCAATCCATTTAAAGAGGCCTAAAATGACACATTCGGCGGCCGCTAAATATATTAAAATGTCGGTATCGTTTGTGAAGAAGTGGATAAATCGTTTTAACGAGACAAAAAATGTCGACGACTTAGCAAAACGTCACTCCGAAAGTCTAAAAACGAATCGTGCCTTCGTTTACACGGAACCCGAAATTGACCCTGTGTCAAGAAGCGGCAAAATTAAGAAAATCGGGTTTGAATGTGTTCCATGAGACCATTCGACAAAATCTTCGTGCTCATAATGTCAAATTCCGAAGCACGTTGAAGAAACCTTCGCTGGGCAAAAATTATTCGCTTGGGTCCACGATAAGATACGAGAGTGGCCCTCTCAATCGCCGGACCAAGCCTATTGAAAACATTTGGTCCCTCATAAAGAGAAAGCTCAGAGAAAAGACTCTGAGGACTTGACTCAGTTATTTCGCGAGAGATTATAACACTAGATGTCCGGAAAACTACGCTTTCCCGACATAGGACACAAATGGCCCGATCGTTTTGCTGTACAAAACCGTAATCTGTTGTCCATGAAGTTTGAAATGATCGAACGTCTACCTTCTGTTTCTTCGCGGCCGTAACGCAACGTAATTTTAATTTTTAAACTTTTCGACGACTATTGACTGGAACGGATGTTACTTCTATACTAAATGATCCAAACGTGTAGCCGCTTGCTATATATAGAAAAATAATCTTTCCAGAAAATTCCAATAATTACGTTTATTAAATTTCTTATAACAAAAATTATTATCTACAACGCGCCCATTGCAATCAAAGGGCCGCCTGGAAGTTAAATCTAACAAAAACTAAAGTTCGGCAATATAAAAAGAGTTGCGGCGCGCGTCGGAACGATTGAAGTCAAGTCAAACAAAAAAAACCGCCTTATAGCGGCTCTTTGATCTGAATTGAGGACTTTTATTTGTGTTTTTGCCTAGGCTTATATTTTGAGGCTTGCTGTCTTTAATACTTACCGAAATTAAAGCCAAACCAATGCATTCAGTAAAATTATAAATTACAAAATATATATTTTGTAGTTTTTGGTAATAATACCTAGTGACCTATATAATATATCGTTTTTGTTTGTATCGTTAAAGTAATACTGTCTTCGATTATTTACTTAATTTCGAAACATGTCACAGATTACAGAATTAATGTGTAAACTTTGAATTGGTACGCGTGCCATTCAAAATTGCTTGGCGTGCCAGAGATGGCAGATTCTGTAAACTGTGGCTTTACCAACTCCGGTCATTAAGGAACATTTTGTTATATAATCATCCACAGTTAAATCACAATTTTGATCGTTTTTAACGTAGTCAAATACATTTTTAACTATACGCTTTTCATTATCAGTTAGCTGCCCGTTTTTTGTCGTTTCGCTGGAGAAGACAATTTGTTAACACACTAACTGACTTCTCACTAACTGGCTTGACACTTGGGCATGCTGCTCTAAATATGTATTTATAGTTGGGGCAACAGGAAGGTATGTAAACAAAATGATTTGATCGGTAATAAAACTTCGTTACAACAGAACATTGTTACCTGAAAAATACTTGGGAATAGATAGCATCCTTCTATTATAGGACCGTCGGTCGGTCAGTCCTCTGGCATTTTTATTACTATCAGTTTTAAATAGAGTATAACTGATGCTTATAGAAAGTTCATACAATCGCAATAATAAACGCTATTTCTTTTTAAACCACATTTGTATCTTGTATATTCGTATATTTTCGCGAATAATAAATTTACTCGTAAAAAACCGATTCGAACTGCTTATCTTGTCTACATTGCCAAATTTGCCGAATTTAATACGGCTTCGTATAAGATATCACCCTCTCGATAAGCCTAAAACTAATTTTATAGGGCTTCCTGCGGTTGTATCTGCCTCTCTATGACGTGTCTATGCCCCAAACTCGCGGTAAATATTACTTAGCGAGATTTTCCACCCCTTTTAACATAATTCTTTGTAAACTTCCCAGTACCTACTAAAACTTACTGTGCTCTTAAATTTGTCACCGACAAGGGTGAATGGATGCGAGACATACATATACTGTTTCCTATTTTGTAAGGGTTCGGGAATGTTTTAGGTAGTAAAAAAGTTTGGCGACACGTCTAAGGCATTAGAGTAGAAATGTAAGCCGGAAAACTAAGTTTTATAAGTGTATAACCGTAGATTAAAAGTTGTGGAAAATATGTAAATATCACATATTGTTAGAACAAGGCAAATGAACAATTTCGAACGGTTACACTTAATATGTAAAGATCCAAAGATTTTTCGGCCCAAACCTGTTAAAACAATGCTGTAACTTTCCACTATTTTTCGCTTTCACCATGTTGTAACCGACCGTTGCTTTACTGGTTTGTAAGTCGATCAAAAAATAATACATGATATGACCAACTTTTTATTAAGTAAATTTTATAATACTTACTAGCCGGGCCCGCGGCTCCGCTCGCGTGGACTTGATTTACTACTATCGTCACTGCTTATTCCTTATGTTACCCAACGTAATAAAATAACTCCCATTATTTCTCCTTCTCTCCCAATATTTCTCCTTATTTCCCATTATCTCTACATAATTTCCATTATCTAGGCTTATCTCTGCTCATCTCCCATTATTTCTCCTTATCTCCCATTATTTCTCCTTATCTCCCATTATCTCACCTTATTTCCCATTATCTAGGCTTATCTCGACTTATCTCCCATTATTTCTGCTTATCTCCCATTATTTCTCCTTATCTCCCATTATCTCACCATAACTCCCATTATCTAGACTTATCTCTGCTTATCTCCCATTATCTCTCCTTATCTCCCATTATTTATACTTATCTCCCATTATCTCACCTTATCTCCATTATCGAGGCTTATCTCGACTTATCTCCCATTATTTCTCCTTATCTCCCATTATCTCACCTTATCACCCATTATCTAGGCTTATATCGAATTATATAGAACATATGTATAAATTTATAAAAACACGTAAATCGGATAACTGGTTCTCGAGTGATAAGCGCACTAACGGACAGACAGACAGACAAAGAAACGTTGCATTTTATATATATTGTATTCTTTGCTACATGATATTGTTCCATATTTAATGCTTTAGGGAGTGTATTGCAAGAGAACGCGCTAACGGCAAACTTTTCTTCGACTTGATTCACTATTATCGTCACTGCTTATTCCTTATGTCACCTAATAAAATATATCCTATAACCTGGCCAGAGAACATACGTATGTTTAAAAAAAAAAGCAGGTAAATCGGATAAGTGGTTCTCCAGTGATAAGCACACCAACGGACGGACAGACAGACAGACAGACAGACAGACGGACAGAGAGACATTGCATTTTATATATATTATAGATATTCTCTGCTACATAATATTGTTCCATATTTAATGGTTTGGACTGTGTATTGCAAGAGAACGCGCTAGCGGCAAACTTTGTCCGACTTCATTTACTATTATTGTCACTGCTCATTCCTTATGCTACCTATCGTAATAAAATATAGCCTATAACCTGGCCGAGAGAACATATGTATGTTTTTAAAAAAAAAGTACGAAAATCGGATAAGTGGTTCTCCAGTGATAAGCGCACTAACGGACAGACAGACAGACAGAGATACGTTACATTTTATATATATTAGAGATGTAATAAAATATATACCTATAACCTGGTCAGAGAACATGTATGAATTTAAAAAATCACGTAAATCGGATAAGTAGTTCTCGAGGGATAAGCGCATTAACGGACAGACAGACAGACAGACAAACATTGCATTTTATATATATTATAGATATAGATTACTATTATTATTATATAACCTGGCCAAAGAATATATGTATGAATTTAAAAAAAAGACAGGTAAATCGGATAAGTGGTTCCCGCGTGATAAACGCACTAATGGACAGACAGACAGACAGAGAGATATTGCATTTTATATATATTATAGATTATACATTATAGATATTCTTTGCTACATAATATTGTTCCATATTTAATGCTTTAGGCTGTGTATTGCAAAGGCACGCGCTAGCGGCAAACTTATTTCCGACATCATTCACTATTTTACGTCACTGCTCATTCCTTATGCTACTTATCGTAATAAAATATAGCCTATAACCTGGCCAGAGAACATATGTATGTTTAAAAAAAAAAAGTACGTAAATCGGATAAGTGGTTCTTCAGTGATAGGCGCACTAACGGACAGACAGACAGACAGACAGAGAGACGTTGCATTTTATATATATTATAGATTAGCTTGGTATGAATATAATAATATCAATGCTCGTAATAACAATATTTAATACTTGATGTTATTATTAATAATACTGCCTTTTATGTTTTTTGTTAATTAAAAGTAATAATAATAATAGTAATGTTATATCCGCTCTAGCTGACTGCCTAATATTTTATACGTTTACTCTCTAAAATTTACCATATTCGTACTCTTCAGTTTAACTAACAAGTATTTACTTATCATCCTAATGATTACAGTGTTTGGCGTCTTCTCAGTGCCATCAAGAAGTTTACAAAGAAAATAATTAATTGTAGAAAGTAGTTGTTTTACTGAGGTATTAGTAAGTGTACATAGTATATCTTTTATTATGAATTGGTTATTGTTAACAAATACCTATAGATTGGAAAACTAGCATAACAGTCCCAATATTCAAAAAAGGACAAAAGACGTCACCTGAAAACTGCTGCGGAATAACGCTCCTAAGTATTACCTTAACAAAAATCCTTCTGGAAGAAATGAGCAAGGATATACAAATAAGAGAGGAACAACAGGGATGAAGGCATCACTAATAGCAGATTTGTTTGACGGATATAGTGTGGAAAAATAGATGCCTACAGTGGAAAGTAAAATAAGAATATACAAGACAACAGTGAGACCGATCCTCACATATGCTATAGAAACAAGAGCTGAACATGTAAAACAGCACAAATGATGAGGATAACAAAAATGACCAGAACTAGAAGAAAACAATGGAATAAATATGTAGATCGAATGGACGACAACAGACTGGTAAAAAGGGCCAAAACTCAATAACCTTGCGGTAGACGCACTAAGGGCAGACCTCCGAAAAGGTGGAAGGAATGCTGGACGTCTACATCGGAAGAGGCCTAATGGGAATAAAAACAGGCACTATGCCTACTTATATGACACACCTTACAAGAAAGAAGAAGAAGAAGGTTATTGTCAAACTGTGGCTTTGTGTTAAACTCATAGGCATAGCTAAAGGGCAAAACAATATAGTTATATAATAATAAAAAATAGTTGGTTTACAACAACAGGTCTAAACAAATCTTACTCCGTCAACCACCATATTCTAGGTTCTGTTGCGCTGCTGTTCTAATTTTGTGCGTTTATTAAATTTGTAACTAAAGGCGAAAGCCAGGCGGAAAAGAGGCGACGTTTAGATGCTGTGTATGGGGAATCATCACATTCATCGGTTAAAGAATGGGTTAAGAAGTTTTAACTAAGGGGAGAATCGATTGAATATGATACTCGTCAAGTCAGAACTGCAGAAAAAATCACTCCAGAAACAATTACGCTGGTGCAAGAAGACGTCCTAAAGGATAGACGACTGAAAAAATAAAAGAGTTATTAGCAGAGGGTGTACTTTCTTTCTTCAGGAAAACGATGTGATTGACCCCATTGTGACGGGATATGAATGGAATGGAGTGGTGTCATCTTGAATCCCCACGACCAAAAAAAGGCAAAAGTGACATCATCGCAAAAAAAAAAATATCATGACCTCCAGAACGAAATACTAAATGGTAAATATTAACGCACACATTGAGGGATGTCATAAAGGAAAAACGTCCCGGAAAGTAGTTTCGGGGGGATAATGAGCCAGTGAACACTGCGACCCATTTTACAGCCTCGATCTAGCCCTTAGCGACTATTTTTTAGTATTCTGTACGGAACCGTTATCTGTCTGTCACACCCGATTTTCTGCGAAACTATTTGACATATAAAGTTGAAAATTTTTTTAAATATTCTTCATAAAATGTAGATTAAGCGAAAATTATCACGAGTAGGGTGTCAAGTGAGAGCTTGTGAAAACACACAAAAATATTCATGATGTAATACTTGCACACACTTTTCTTTATATTATTCTCTCTCTGTCCCTCACTCTGTTCTCTTTCTGTCCCCCACTCTATTCTCTCTCTGTCCCTCTCTCTATCTCTAAAAGAATGGAGTATTCTTCATAAAGTGTAAATTGAGCGAAAATTATTGCGAGTGCATTATGTTTGATAATTTATCTGGTATAAAAAAAAACTATGTAACCTCGAGGTTTCACGACAGTATGGTGAAGATAAATATATTTTCAATACTGTGCGTCGTTCCTCTAGAGCAGGGGTGCTCAAACTTGAACTGCTGGCGATCTACCTCAATATTGTTAGATTACGATCGATCGACTCTGAGAGGCCGCAAGTAAGTGTGATGCAGGATTGTCGTCTAGGTAGGGTGTATCGTGGCATAGATATTAGTTTTCCGCACAATATGCATTTTTTTAGTCCAGGTAAGTGTAGGTCTGCTCTAAAATGTGAATGAAAAAACTCATAATTATTCAAAATTGCGAGTTTATTGGTTCTTACAAAACAAACTAGTTCTAGTGTCTAAACTTAACTAAAGAGTGACTTTGGATGTTGAAGCGTGGCACTGCATGTCCTCAGCATACTTTGCATAAGATGGTACGTAATTACCGAGTGCGAATCGCAAGCATGATGACATATGTTCGTCAGTTAATCGATTGCGATATTTCTATATATATAGTTAGTTCTCTAATAGCAGACATAATCTCTGTTTTATTTTTAAAATCTCCAAATAAAGTCTCACCCGCTTCAATAAATGCTTCCTTCACAACCAATCCATCATCAAATGGTTTCTTGTGTTTCGCCAATATATGAGATGTTTTAAATGACGCGATCGTTGCAGCTTTTGATTATTTGGCTGGTCTTGTGAACATGGTTTGTTCTTTTTTCAAACAAGTTATCAAATCACGTACTTTTCGTTTTCTTAATTCACTCTGTGACGGAAAATCCTTTTCATAGTTTTTAGGAACCGTTTTATGATGCCTCTCTAAGTTCCCACGCTTAGGTATTGCAACTGACGCACGGCAAATGAGGCCAATGCACTTATCTTTTACCATATAAAAGAAAAATTCTTCCTACCAATCGTTATTAAAATGATAAGTTTTACTTTTCTTTGCCGCACTCATTTTGGAGTATTTATTAATAAACTTTGTATCGATGTATCGTCTTCACGTTACAACTCAGACTGACTCCTATTCCTGCAGGCGCAACATTTATATCGGCGCGAACGAAGTCTCGAATGTTCCCGTCAAACACGCCGCCCGAAGTTTCTAGAAAAATCGGCGGGAATCAAAAACGCGGCTTTTCTTTGACAAGTACCGCGCGTTCCTTTGATAAAGCCGCCTTTTGCCGCTAGCAGGAGGTTATTACGATAAAGAAAGTGATGAGGGGGTTATTCTGGCCTAATTGTGGATCGAATAAATTTTAGTAGTTTATTCATTACATTTTGTTTTAGTTACCTAAAACAAAATCTGTGAATAGTTCTATATCGGAATTTTTTTCTCGAGATCGACTCAAAAAGCACTCGCGATCGACTTGTCGATCGCGATCGACCGTTTGAGCACCCCTGGTCTAGCTCTTTTTAATTAAAACTTACTTGTTTCACGGGGAACATTAAAATCCACTAGTAAATACACAATAGGGGCAGTTCATTACATAAACGACCCTTAAATGCGGTCTTTATTAAATTTTCAATTAAACTTATAACCCCAGGTTCTCGGAATGGTCATTTCGACGTCGCTCGCAATTTAGAGATTTTGGGATTTGGGTCATTTTCTCTAATAAAGTCTCCGGGGTTACCTTTTATAGTGTTGATTCGTAATTAATTATAAATGCATTTATGAAATTTACTGGTAGTATTCGCAAAAAGATTTCACTAACAATAGTTATGTTAGTTTGTGGTGAGTATGGAAAACATGGATCGTAATTTTAAATAACCGGTCAAGTGCAAGTTGAACTTGCACAATTAGTGTTCCGTACGTTGATTGCTTTTAAAATAAAAATTTTTGTTAAGGTGATATAAAATGATCAGTGACTTCACAAAACACACCCCAAATGAGTTTTCAACAAAGTTTATTTCCAATCTTTACTGAAAACTGATGACCTTAAAATTTTTGTTTTTTTTATATACCAGATAAATTATTAAAGGTAATGCACTCGTGATAATTTTCGTTCAATCTACACCCCGTAGAGAATATTCCAGAGTTTTTTCAAAATTTTTTGATCAGTACTTTTCGAGATAAGCGCTTTTTCGCGATTTTTTAAAAATAATGCAAAGAAAAGTGTGCGCAAGGATTACATTATATATATTTTTTTTTTCTCGTGTTTTCACAAGCTTTCATTTGACACCACACTTAATGACCAAGTAAAAAAAAATTTTTTTCACCTCCGATTTCACCCCCCAAAACTAACCCCTTAAGTCAAAATTGAACTAAGTTGGGAATGTGGAATCCTTGGCACAATGATACTACTCAGTATATATCACCACTACACCAAATACTTTATTTTTGCACTCGACGCGCGTTTCGCTAACCATATTAGTTTCATCAGGAGCGATGATTGACTGACAAAATTTAACTTTTAAAACTACACGGCTCTGATCAGGCCATCAATTCCTATATTATTACCAAATTTCAACTTCTATGACAAATAGTTTCGGAGAAAATCGAGTGTGACAGACAGACAGACACCGAAGTCATCTTATAAGTGTTCCATACGGAACACTGAAAATGTAGCGTTAAGATCGCATGAGTACTCGATTATTGATTCAAGTACTTGAGTTATAACTTCATGTGAAAATCACCTTATACGAGGCTGGTTTGAAAAGTCCGTGCAAAAATAAAAACTACTTATGTGTTTGGGGTAAACCTTTTTTATTTTTCGACATAGTCTCCTTTTAGGCTTATACACTTCGTCCAACGATGTTCTAGTTTGTTGATCCCTTCCGAATAATAGGATTTGTCCAAGTCTGCAAAATATCCATTAGTGTCTGCAATCACCTCCTCGTTTGAATAAAATCTTTGTCCCGCCAGCCATTTCTTCAAATTGGGGAACAAATAGTAGTCCGAGGGAGCCAAGTCTGGAGAATAGGGGGGATGTGAAACGAGTTGGAATCCTATTTCCATTAATTTTGCGACCACAACTGCTGAGGTGTGTGCTGGTGCGTTGTCGTGATGGAAAAGGACTTTCTTGTGGGCCAATCGCGGGCGTTGTTCCTGCAGCTCGGTTTTCAAACGGTCCAGTAACGATGAATAATATTCACCTGTAATAGTTTTACCCTTTTCCAGATAGTCGATGAGGATTATCCCTTGCGAATCCCAAAAGACAGTCGCCATAACCTTTCCGGCCGAAGGAACGGTCTTCGCCTTTTTTAGTCCAGATTCCCCCTTGGTAACCCATTGTTTAGATTGTTGTTTGGTCTCAGGAGTATAGTAATGTATCCATGTTTCATCCACAGTGACGAAACGACGCTTAAAGTGCAGCTGCAAACCATCCTTGCAACACTTCACACGATTCCGTTTTTGGTCAAGCGTGAGCAATCGCGGCACCCATCTTGCGGATAGCTTTCTCACGTCCAAATGTTTATGCAAAATATTATGTACCCGTTCAGTCGAGATGCCCGCAGCACTAGCAATCTCACGCACCTTAACTCTTCTGTCATCCATCACCATATCATGGATTTGATCAATGATTTCTGGAGTCGTAACCTCCACAGGCCGTCCAGAATGTTCAGCGTCACTTGTGCCCATATGGCCAGTCCGAAAATTTTGAAACCACTTATAAACTGTTCTAATCGAAGGTGCAGAGTCACCATAATGTTTATCAAGCTTCTCTTTAGTCTCCTGAGGCATTTTGCCTATCATAAAGTAATGTTTAATCACCACACACGAAATTCTTTTTCGTCCATTTCTTGAAAATCACTCGACTTCCTTGATTCACACGAATGCCAAACACAAAGAAATAGACCAATATGGCTGAAACTTGGTGTGCGTTCATTCAATAGATGCTACTAACTAAACATGACCTCGATACGCGCCGGTGGTGCCATCTCTCGGACTTTGCACGGACTTTTCAAACCAGCCTCGTAGTTACACTATTCTCATCTGCCGGATCAACTTTTTTTTTTTTGGTATGGTTGTAACGAAAACGCTAAACTAATTAATTTTACCGGACGATTTCTCCGAGAAGAAAATAAAATATCTAAAAAATTCAAAATGCCTTCTGAAGGGGAAGAGTAGTACTTTCAGAGGTCGCAACGAGTTTTGTGGAGAAAAATTAATTCCCGGTGTAATATAATCCCGAATATAGCGAAAAAAAAAAACACGTTTTTTTTTGGATTTTTAGATTAGGATATCTCGAAAACCTGTCGGATTCGGATTGAGCGCACCAAAAACCTTTGGGAAAGTGTACTCTGGTCTCAGGGTCTGGAGTTTCGCCCAATTTTATCGAGCTGTGTTATTGGCAAAAAACAAGGTTTTGTTCTTCAAGAGGCACGAGACTTTTACCTCCATGTAGTATTTCAGTAACAAACCATCAAATCTTTTTGGTCTAAAGCCAAAAGCTTGAATACTTTTTTGAATTTTTAGTCTAATCTGAGACAAACTGTCAACAGCTTACTCGTAATTAATGCATATAAATGTAAATCTGTTAACTTCTTTAGAGGACAATAGTAATTATGTTATTAGTGGAACAGTGTTGGACAGTTTGGGCAAAGTGAAGGATCTGGGAGTAATATTTGATTATCGCCTCTCTTTCTGTGATCATTACGTATTATTATTAAGTCCAGTAAGATTTTGGGACTTATATATAGAAATCTCAGGGATTTATCATTGTCCTCATTAAGGGTCCAGTACTGCACGTTGATGAGGTCTGTTCTGGAGTGTTCAGCGGTTGCCTGGTCGCCAATGTTTGAAGTAAAGGGTCTTCCATTTGGGACTTGACAACTTTGAAATTTCACTGTGAACGCACCCTTAAGCCAATCACCGAACTGTCAACGTCAAAACATTCAGTAAAGTCAACATTTTCATCATGGTGAAGTACACGAACGAACAACGTTTACAAATAATTAAAATTTACTACCAAAATTTGGAGTCGGTGACTGCAACTTTAAGAGCGTTAACGCCAATTTTTGGTCGTAATTCTCGTCCCAGTAGACAAGCAATTCATAGTCTAGTGAAAAAATTCGAGTTCGCTGCTGGATGTTCCCGTGCCAGTGAGACAACGGGTTGGTCGAAGTGGCCAGAATATTGCTGCCGTTCAAGCGTCCATCTCAAACGAACCAAAACAGTCGATTTCACGGCGTTCTCAAGAATTGGGCATCGCTCAGACCACACTATGGCGAATTTTGCGAAAGGATCTTGGCCTGCACCCTTATAAGTTAAAGTTAACTCAAGAACTAAAGCCACTCGATCATATGAAGCGACGTACGTTCTCGAATTGGGATCTAGAAATGTTAGAAGATGACCAATTTCATCGCAAAATCATCTTTAGTGATGAAGCGCATTTTTGGATAAACGGCTTCGTCAACAAACAGAATATGCGTTATTGGTCAGGTGAAAACCCTCATGTGCTTGAAGAAACATCACTTCATCCACAAAAAATTACTGTTTGGTGAGGTTTTCATGCCGGTGGTGTCATTGGGCCGTTCTTTTTCTTTGATGAAAATAACCGTCACGTTACAGTCAATAGAGATCGCTACAGAGGCATGTTGCAACGTTATTTCTTTGATCAATTACATGGGCTAGACATTAATGATATGTGGTTTCAACAAGACCGCGCCACAAGCCACACAGCGGGTGTAACAATCGACTTACTGCAACCTAAATTCGTGTGAACGTGTTATATCGAGAAATGGTCCCGTCGAATGGCCGCCTAGATCGTGTGATTTAACACCTCTAGACTTCTTTTTATGGGGGTACGTTAAATCATTGGTCTATGCTAACAAGCCTGCGTCGTTAGAGGAGCTCAGAGCCAATATTGAAAGAGAGATAGCGGCCGTTTCCGTCGAAATGTGTTGCCGAGTCATCGAAAATTGGGTTCAACGAATCGACCGCTGCAAACGTGCCCGTGGTGGACATATGAATGAAGTCGAATTCCATACATAAATGTTTTGATTGTACTTCAAGCCGATAGTAAAATTTTCGAAATGTCTCAAATGGGTTGCGTTTTATTTCAAAAAAAGTTGTCAAGTCCTTAATGGAAGACCCGATACAAGTACAATCTCGAAAAAATTCAGAACAGGTTTCTACGACTGTGTGCTTATAAATGTGATATGGCAATAGCTGACCATGATTATACTATTATTAGGGGCCATATGAACTTGAATCTGTTAGCTCATAGACGTTTGGTGAGTGATCAGTATTTTCTGTATAAGATAATTAACGGGTTGAAAGATTGTCCTACTTTATTGTCATTCGTCAAATTTAATGTACCTCAAAGACTTTTAAGGCAAACTGAATTGTTTTTTACTGGCTTCCACAGAACTAATTATGGTTATATATAATAAAAGACTGTTTTTAGTCAATTTCCACTGGTTTATTTAAATTGCGATGACGCGTTTCGCTGTCGATGCAGCTTCTTCAGATCTACATTTTACACTGTCAAGTTAGGTTTAATATTCACAGTTTTATATAATTTCTTAATTATAATATTACACCTAATTAAATTACATTGATAGTATTGGAAAATCCACACAGATTTGGAGTTAAGAGAATAAATTCAATAATGGTGAATTGCTTAAATCTACCTGGTCGTTGAGTAAAGTACCTGTAGTCCTTAATCGATTTATTTGCATAGTCTCTAAAAGGTTTAGTTTTAAACCTTTTTGTTGGGTGTGTAAAATTTTGAAATTCTGGTTAAATGTGTGATTTTCTGTTAATAGATGACTAGCATATGTTGAATTAGATTTTCTATGGATGAAACTTTTTTCGTGTTCTGTAATTCTTTGTCTAAATGTACGTCCAGTTTGTCCGATGTATGTTTTAGGACATGACCCACATGTTAATTGATAAACCCCTGATTTGTTGTCTTTATTGATTTGTGGTTTGTAGTTTTTAATTATGGTTATCATTCACCACTGCTGAGGGCTATGAAATTCATGAACCAGTGCCGGGAGCTGAACATTTTTTTCAGATTCCCCCTCTTCCTTCAGAAGGGATGCTCTGGCGTTGATTGTTTCACGGTAGGAGTGTAAGCCGTTCTTGTGTTTCATTCCACATTTTCGGCCGTTCTGTTACGGATATGGTTATATTGTAAAGTATTATAAATACATTGTAAAAAGGTGTGTACCCGTATATTCTCAAATAAATAAAAAATATAAGATTTTATTTTATTGAGATGTTAAAATCATTAAGCTTATTAAGCGAGCAATGTATCGCCCATCTGCTGAAGAAAATATTTCATCCCATTGAGAAATCTTTATTATCAGTTCGTATTTCTAAATTCGTTTATTAATATTATAAATATTTTTTTAAATATTTTAGTTCACAGAAGAAATATACCAATAACAAAAGTAAAAACGAAACCCAGGACACACCAACCGAAGAGGGTACAATTTGTGAGTAAGTACTCGTAACTTTATATCGAAAACTTTTTAAGTTTTAAATCACGCTTACACCTACCACTGTTCAATTTTATTTTTTTTTTGTATTGTTTTACTTTGTACATATACATATTTATATTATTTGCAAAATAAATTAGACGTTTTAAGTTGCCTTGTGTTTTTATTTACTTTTTTTTTAATTGGAGCACTTCTTTAGTTCATCATTGTAAGTAGTAATGCTTCTTGTTAGTGAGATTAACGCTAAAATAGTTAGTATTTGTGACACAAATTATACTTGGAGAGTGTACATTTTATTTGTTGATTAATATTGCAGTTGTAATTCAAACAATCAACGCGATCTTTAATCCAGTAACTTACTTTAAGGGGTTACATACACCCTGAATTCTCAGAAATTCATTTTTTTTTTACGGATTTTTATTCTCTATACTTCTAAAAATTATTAAAAAAAAAATTAAAGAAAATTCCGTTACAAAGTTATAGCATTAAATGTGACTTGGCGTCGGATTGGGATCGCTACCTGTCTCAATGCAATGTCTACAATTTTATTTTGTCAATTTTTAGTATTTTTAATTTTTTTAAAAAATCTTAATACAGTAGAACCCCGGTTATCCGAGGTAACGTAGGGGGGGGGGCACCCTCCTCGGATAATCCGGATTTGTTTTTTATTCATTCAAAAAATAAACACCAATACTTTCAACCGATGTATTAATGTTTTTAACATATAAATAGGTACATACATTATAAAACAGTGAAATAGGTATCTATGCGCTTCTGTTTCATATCGCATCTTCTTTTTCTCGCTGCAATGTTTCTCCATCTATTAAGAAGAAGCAAATCCGTCACATTTTCGCAACCTTTTAATTTTTGCATTAATTCAAATAAACTTTTTTCTTTTTCTTCTATCTCGCTGTCAAAATTTGAACAGGACATTTCCCCATGGCTTCTCAATTTCAGAGCTAATTCATTTATTGGAGTATCATCTTCACTGTCATTATAGTCCTCAAAATCAATAACTTTTGACCAAGATTTTTGAATACTGGTAGTACGCACAGAATCCCAAGCTTGACTTACCAGTAAATAACATTTTTTTTCAGTGTAACCTTTCTCATCCCATTGATAATATCCTCCTTTTCTGTGTATTCTAACAGATGTTCAAGATATAAACGCCTATAATTTTTTAAAATGTTTTCGAGGATGCCTTGATCCATTAGTTGCATTATGCTGGTTACATTTGGAGGAAAAAATTTTACAACAATTACGCCCACATGAAGTCCTTCTCCATGGTGAGAGGGGGCATTATCCATTAACAAAATTGCTTTAATAGGAAGACGGTTTCTGTTCAAAAATTTAGTCACAGATGGCACGAACTCTTCTTCAAACCAGTTAGTAAATAAGATCGCATCCATCCATGCGCTCTTCTGACTTTTGTAATAGACTGGTAGGGCTTTGGGTGAGATGCCCTTTAAAGCTCTTGGACGTGCAGACTTGCCAATCACCATCAGTGTGCTTGCCAGATGCATTGGAACATACCATTATAGTTAATCTTTCCTTACTTCGTTTGTGCCCAGGAGTTGATTTTTCCTGTCGAGATGCCAGTGTCTTTGATGGAAGCATTTTATAATTCAGACCAGTTTCGTCACAGTTGTAAATTTAATCACATGTGTATCCACAATCTTCGATTTGCTTTTTAAAGTTCTGCTTAAACTTCTCAATTGATGACACATCAGCAGAAAGTTTTTCACCACATACAGTCAGTTGTCGTACACCGTACCATTTTTTCCAGCGGTCAAGCCATCCAGAACTGGCGGTAAACTGATCTATCTCCGGAAATTGCCTACTAATCATTATTGCTTTCTGTTGTAAAATTGGACTTGACAGAGGCACACCTTTTGATCTTTGTTGGTTAAACCACATGAATAAAGCTTCGTTAACCTTTTCATAGTCGCCGGTTTTCATTAATTTTCTTCCTGAGAACGAGGAGGCTTGATTTATACACCACTCTTCTATTTTTGTGCGGTTTCTTTTCCAATCTCCAACTGTTACCTCACTTACTCCATAATCTCGTGCAACAACTTTAATTCTCTCTCCTGCTTCAATTCTTCTGATGGGTTTTAATTTTTCTTCAATAGGAACGACGATTCTTTTACGCTTGTTTTGCTCCATTATTATACGACAAACAAAAATTCAAACAAGGCAGTTCGTATTAATTACACTTAACTACCAGAACTCCAACCAAATAAAATATGTGAGTATACTCGTACTTCTCCGTAGTAAACGCTATACCGCACTGCATTTACGCAAATTTACATGCTGAAAGAGTCCAAAAACATAAATAGGGTAACCCCTCACACGGACCAGGGGGATTCCCCGAAGGCCCCGGCGATTTTAAATGGAAATATGTACATACATATTTTAGAAGCTCGGTTAGTACGCAGCATAGACGCGCGTACCGTGAATAATCAGGTTCTTAGATTGGCTCGGTTAATCCGGAGCTCGGATAATCGCGACTCGGTTAATCGGGGTTCTACTGTAATTACTTTTTCTACAAAATGTCGAGTAGTAAATTTTTTGGTCGAAAAATTGCATACTAAAGTTTTAAAACACCGTAAATTTGTTATTTGTGACAAAAAAACTCCTTTGACAATTTTTAACTACTGTATTATTTTACAAGATTAATTTCCATTTTTGCACATTGGATTATTTTTTGTGAAGTTATCCTGCAGACACAGAGGCGCCATAGTTTTCATCAGTGGTCCATTTAACCCGTTAAAAAATAATGTTAACATTTAAAACATATTTTAAAAAAATGTTATGATTTAAAGTACAGGGTGAGTCAACGATAGAGTAAAGTTCATTATCTCATTTGTTTCGGGAATGACGAAAAAATGTTAAATACAATAATTTTAGGGAATGTTAAGTGCACAGTTTAAAATTATTTTTGAGTATACAGGGTGCTTCAAAAAAGTGTGGCCGATATTAGCATATGTTTTTTTTAATGGAACATCCTATTTTCTAATTTATTTTTAAATCCTGCGTAAAATTTTATAACTTTTTTATTAATGATGTTATAAACCTAAACCTAGTAGTTTTTCTAATATTTAAAATTAAAAAAAAAATACTAGCTTTCAGTTTTGTAAAAAATTGCCAGTAGCGCCATTGCAAAATCTATTAAAAAAAATAATAATATACAGGGTGTGCCATTTAAGAAATTTGAGATTTTTTAATTTGAGTTAGTCGAAATGCATAAATTTATTTTGAACACCCTGTAGCATCTAACTCAAATTTCTTTACATATATCTTTTTTTTTGTCTCTACAGAACGCTCGTACCAATTATGAGTATTCCACCTTCAGAAACAATGGCGCAACTGGTAATTTTTTACCAAACTGAAAACTAGTATTTTTTTAAAAAAATTGAAATATTAGAAAAACTACTAGGTTTAGGTATATAACATTATTAATAAAAAAATTATAAAATTTTACGCAGAATTTAAAAATAAATTAGAAAATAGTTTGTTCCATTTAAAAAAATATATGTTATATCGACCACACTTTTTTGAAGTACTCTGTATACTCAAAAATAATTTTAAACTGTGCACCTTAACATTCCCTAAAACTATTGTATTTAACATTTTTTTCATCATTCCCGAAACAAATGAGATAATGAACTTTATTCTGTCGTTGACTCACCCTGTACAATACAAATATATAGTCGCCATTCTTTTGCATTATTTATCTAATAACCTTTAAATATATTTTTTTAATATACATATACTTTTTGCAGCACTCAGGTCAATGTACCCGTTAAAGAAGGTAAATTTGTGAAAAGGAGATGTTCGAAATGTAGTACTTTATACAACGAGTGGTTCTCGACATTTGAGAAGAATAAGAATTTACGAATTGTTTTACTTTCTTTTAATAAAAGAATATTAAATAAATCATTACGTTATTTGTCGCCATTTGAAAAAGAAAATAATATAACTACGATAGTCATCATCATTAGCTCATTCCATCTATAATCAGATGTAAGCCTCCCCAAGTAGTCTCCACGGAGCTCTGTTGTTTGCTTTTTGCATCCAGTCGTGTCCCGGTAATATTTTTATGTTGTCCGTCCACTTTGTCTGTGGTCTACCTTTGCATCTTTTGTGTTCTCTAGGCCTCCATTCAACCATACCGTGTGTCTATCTGTTATTGTTCATCCTTGCTATATGCCCCTCCCAATTCCACCTTAATATACATATTCGTTGTATTACATCTGTCACTTTTGATCTTCTTCGTATCGCAATGTTAGGAATACGATCTTGGAGTCTAATATTTAGCATTCTCGTCTCCATTGCTCTTTCGGTAACCTGGAGTTTATATATTTGTAGTTTTACGAGTATTTAAAGCCCACGTTTCAGTGATTGAACACTGGCCTTTATTGTATTTGGGATGTCCAATTTAAATATGGATTGTAACCTTCCGAACGCAGACCAAGCTGACGAGACTCTTCTATCCAAGTCAGCCTTTAAATTATTTTTTAATATTTCGATTTTTTGTCCTAAATATATGAATGTTTGTACCTTTTCTATCCTTTCACCTTGTATTAATATGAGAATGGATTGAAAAGTTTGCGGCCTAGTCAAGAAAACAAAATAAAATACGTACAAAATATTTTTATTTTTCGACGTAATCTCCCCAATCCCCAATAAGGATAACAACATCAGAAGTTAAAGAAGTATGTAAAACGCTAAAAAATGGTAGAGCCCCAGGACCAGGAAACATTCCAGGAGAGATAGTAAAATACGGAACTGAAAAGCTATTTAGCGCTTTGAGGAACTTATTCCAAAGATGCATTAACACATCAGAAGTACCTGAGGAATGAAAAATATCATACATATCAACAATTCATAAGAAAGGAGACAAAAATAATTGCGATAATTATAGGGGAATAACGGTTACAGGATCTATTAGCAGAATATACGGAAAAAATACTTAAAAATAGAATAGAAACGGAATACGCGGAGGTAGAAGCTGAAGAACAGGCAGGCTTTAGAGCAGGAAGATCCACAATAGACCATCTCTTCTCACTGACACAAATCCTACAAAAGAAAACCGCATTTGATCAGGAAGTCCATGTCTTGTTTATTGATTTAAAAAAGGCCTACGACAGCGTGCCTCTAATGAGATTGTGGGAAACACTACAACAGAGTAATGTAAGCACCGAAATAATTAAAGCCGTAAAATCCTTATACCAAGACGCAAGAAGCAGAGTGAAAACCAAATATGGTATAACAACAGGGTTCCAGGTCACAAAGGGTCTCAAACAGGCCTGCTGTATATCCCCAACGCTATTTAAAATCTATTTGGAGAGTGCACTGAAGAGAAGGAAATGCAGCAGTATGGGATTACCACTGGATGACGATACTACATTGTACACGCTATCATTCGCGGACGACCAGGTAGTAGCTCAGGACATCGATGATATGGAATACATAACACGAAAACTTATGGAGGAATATGAAAAATGGGGCCTAGAAGTCAATATTAAAAAGACCGAGTACATGTGCGTCGGAGGACAACAGCAGGACTTGAAACTGGCCACAGGACACACCATCAAACACTGTGCCAGTTATAAGTATTTGGGAACGAGAATATGTAGGGACGGAACACTGGAAGAAGCAATATTCGAGAGAAATATCCAAGGATGAAAAGCGATTGCAATGCATAATAGTATACTATGGGACAAAAACATAACCATTGAAAATAAGAAGAGAATTTACAACTCAATAGTGAAAAGTATAATAACTTACAGCTCCCAGGTGTGGCCATTGAAGGAAAGAACAGAAAAAATACTAAAAGCTACAGAAATGGATTTCTGGAGACGAGCAGCCAGAAAATTCAGAAAAGACTGCATACCAAATGACATGATAAGACGAGGCTTAGAAATAAAGCACGATATAGTGGACGAAATCAGAACCCAGTTGGTATGGTACGGACATGTACAGAGAATGTCACAAGACCGACTACCTGAAAAGATCTTAAATTGGAACCCTCATGGAAGAAGAAAGCGAGGAAGACCACGCCAAAGGTGGAGAGCTGGAATCAACAAGGAAGTACTAGAGAGAAATCTGGAGGAGGAGGGATGGCGAATCCGGGAGGAGTGGAAATTAGGCATCGGAAGACGTTATAAAACCGATTGCTTCGACTTCTTCATTTGATGAACATTTCTGACCATCGAGGTGTTTTTTTAGGTTTGGAAACAGATGAAAGTCCGAAGGTGCCAAATCAGCAGAATAAGCCGGGTGGGGCAGCAATTCGAAACCACAATTACGAATTTGAGCCATAGACTCGACAGACGTGTGAACGCGAGCGTTGTCCTGATAGAACAAAACTTTCTTTCTCAGTAATCCTGGGCGTTTCTCTTTAATTTCTTGACGTAAACGACGCAAAAGGGTATAATAGTACGTCTAGTTTATTGTTTCGCCTTTCGGAAGGTAGTCCACCATAATAATACCTTTAGCATCCCAAAAAACTGACGCCATCACTTTTCCAGCCGACAGAATTGTCTCCGCTTTCTTTGGGATCGATCGGTTTACCAGATTTTTCCACCGCTTGAATTGTTGTTTTGATTCTGGAGTATAGTAGTGAACCCAGGTTTCGTCCATTGTCACAAACGTGTTAAGAAAATCTTGCGGATCAGCCTCAAACATCTCCAAACAGTCGAATTCGTGTTTGTTCAACTGAAAGAAATCTGGGGACCCACCTAGCGGAAACCTTAGAAAATCCGAGTTCGTTGGCAATGATGTTTTGTGTTCGTCCATACGAGATGCCTATAGTGTCTGCAATCTCCCTGATAGTTAATCTACGGTCTTTCAATATGAGATCACACACTTTGCCGATGTTTACTTCAGTCGTAGACGTCGTACGCCAGCCGGAGCGAGGGTCATCTTCGATGCTCTCTCGTCCACGTTTAAATTCTACAACGCATTATTTCACAGTGGTATATGACGGAGCAGATTCCCCTAGTGTTGTTTTCATATCATCGTGGATCTTTTTTGGTGTTAATCTTTTTTTAAACAGGTACTTGATGACCGCACGTTGTTCAATTTTTTCCATTTTTCCAAAACGCTGCACTTGGTCTTACGAAACTCGTTGAAACCTAAAACCACAAATTCTAGAGCAACAAAATTTTGCACTGTGACAACCAAAGAAAATATGAACTTATTGAGGGTACTATAATAAAAATATTATAATTATTTTTTGGTGAGGCCACGAACTTTTCAATCCTTCCTCGTAGTTCCTGGCTGTTATCTTCAGTTTCGTTGTTCACATTTTTAGTTTTGGTGAAGTTAATTTTTAGACTTATTTCTCAAGAGTTCTTATTTAATTCTATCAGGATTTCTTGTAATTCTTCTTTTGTGTTGGCGATCAGAGTGACATCATCTGCGAATCTTAAGTGATTTAATCATTCACCGTCTATTACTACTCTCTTTATTTTTCCACTACGATATTACCAGAAAAGAATAAAATGGAGCCTAAGATGAGTGAATGACTGATGCTTTTAGTGTCAACACTTCGTGTGTATACTAAAAAATAATTATAAATATTATAAGACCTGCTGTAGGTCTGCATTGCGCCTATCATTAGTTTTTAATCCGCTCCGTTATTTCCGATGTCTTATTCGAAGTGTTCTTTCCCAAACAAAAACTTTTTGCAACTAAATGGCAAAATGCCACATGAAGTTTCCAGAATGCAGGGGAAACTTAATATGCCTGAGCATTTAGTAAAAATAATCTAAAATACTGACTGGGTTGCCGTCTGGTAGAAATTGCATAATAGAAATTTATTCGTAAATTCTTACGAAATGACAAATCAAACTACATATTTAGAAACCAAAGTTGCTAAATTTATTTAGCGTACGTACAGTATTATAAGAGGGTCAGTCAAATGAAAACCTTAACGTTTTTAAAAATAATTTATTGATCAAATAAGAAACACATCTGATTCATTTTTGTATGTAATCTCTCACATAGTTAATACGAGGGTTGCCTTTTAAGGTTTCACAAACGACCACTAGATGGCGCTATTGAGATGTGACATCACCATTGTAAAATTTGACATTCGTTATAATGTTTAATTTATATGTCGAAAGAGCCTTCGTTGAGGTAGTGTCGTAGAGTGATCCGAGTATCAAAGTAAACAGTGTTTCGATAAACAACACCATATATGGAGATGACACTGCCATTCTGGCAGATAGCGCAGATGCTCTTCAAGCATTATTGAAGGCTATACACAAAGCAGGAGAAAACATTGAATTAAGCATCAACATAAATAAAACAAAATTCATGATCATCAGTAGAATCCAATTCAGGACGTCCGAATTCATATAAATGGCGAGAATACAGAACAGGTTAACCAGTCCAAATATTTGGGATGCCTTGTGAATGATAAATGGGATTCTGACATGGAGATTAAAGCCAAAGTTGAGGTAAGAGCAACTTTCATCAAGTTACGCAAATAAAAACGTTCACCTACAACTCAGGTACTAGATGGTTAAGTGCTATGTTTGGTCCGTTTTGCTGTACGGTATTGACACATGGACATTGAAAGTGTCATCTATTAACAATCTGGAGGCATTTGAAATGTGGATATTTAGAAGAATGCTGAGAGTATCTTCGGTTGATACAACATCGTAACAGGAGAAGAAACTTGGATATATTCGTACGAGCCGGAAACTACCAGGTGTACAAGTATGTATGTTTGTGCTATGAAGATTTGACATTGCGCCATTTTGTTGTGTCATCAACAAGTGTCAGACGCGGACGAGTGATAAATTGGAAAAGTGTGTGCATAGTGTTGTGTTCAATATGTCGAAATTTATACCGTACAAAGAGCATTCGCGGACAGCATTAATTTTTTGTTTTCACTTGAAGAAAACTGCTGTTGAATCATACCGATTACTTCGAGAAGCTTATGGTAAACATGCTCCATTGCAAGATACGTGTGAACGATGGTTTCGGCGTTTCAAAAGTGGTGACTTCGTTGTTGCAGACAAGAAACGTGGAAAACCGCCAAAAAAATACGAAGATGTGGAATTACAAGCATTGTTGGACGAAGATGATTCGCAAACAACTCGCCGAGCAATTGGGCGTTAGTCAACAAGCTGTTTCCAATCGGCTACGAGAGATGGGAAAGATTCAGAAGATCGGTAGATGGGTACCACATGAGTTGAACGACAGCGAAATGGAAAAGCGCAAAAACACGTGTGACATTTTACTCGCTCGGTACAAAAGGAAGTCGTTTTTGCATCGTATAGTTACAGGGGATGAAAAGTGGATTTATTTTGAGAATCTCAAGCGCAAAAAATCATGGGTAGACCCAGGCGCACCATCCACATCGAGCGCAAGACCGAATCGCTTGGGCAGAAAGACGATGCTGTGTTTGTTGGGACCAGAGGGGCGTGGTCTATTATGAGCTGTTAAAACCTGGGGGAAACGGTTAATACTAAACGTTACCAACAACAACTGACCGATTTGAACCGTTCGCTGCTTGAAAAAAGGCCAGAATATCGAAAGAGGCAACACAAAGTCATTTTTCTTCTTGACAATGCTTCGCGACACGTTGGAAGCTCTCAGCTGGGAAGTTCTACCCTATGCGGCTTACCCACCAGACTTGGCTCCTTCCGATTACCACTTGTTTGCATCGATGGGTCACGCACTTGCTGAGCAGCGCTTTGGTTCGTACGAAGATGTGAAAAAATGGTTCGATGAATGGTTCGCAGCAAAAGGGGAAGATTTTTACTGGCGTGGTATTCACAAAGTGCCCGAAAGATGGAAAAAATGTATAACAAGCGATGGAGCATACTTTGAATAAAGCACTTTTTTATCATTCTTCCGAATTTAACATGTTTTTTTAGAAAAAAAAATCCGTATTTCATACTTGTACACCTGGTAAGCAACAATCAATTCCGGATGTTCCGAGATGAACCGAATCCAACAAAAGTAGTTCGTTCGTGGAGCACCTCCAAGGAAATGATCGCTTGTTTCTTTGGTTATACCGGACATGTTGCCACCATTGCTTTAGAAGATCAAAGAACAATTAATGCTGAATGGTGTACAACAATTGTTTGTCATAAGTCATCGATGAAATCAGGAAAAACAACCGAAAACGTCGCACCATTCTTCATCATGACAATGCCTGCTCTCATACATACAGCACGTGAAGCAATTGATTATTTGACGGAGAAAATCATCCAATTAAAGTCTTATTGTGGGCAGCGATTTTCATCACCTCAAGAAGCTGTTGAGTCCTTCCAAAATCATGCTTTTGAGGTACTAACTACAGTGTGGAAAAATTGTTTCGAGAGTTGGTTCGTACGCGTGTAGAAGTGTATAAATCTTAAAGGCGAATATTTTGAGTAAACAATCGAACGATTTGTTCCAAAAAAAGTTTTTTCTTCATTATTTTTGTAAAAATTTAAAAGGTGGCCCTTGTACAAGTTTTTTAACGTTTACAAAGTGCTCGAATTCCTGTGGAAAAATTTCTTTTTTTTTCACTTCACGGAACCGAAACTCCTCCCCCCCCCGTGCCTCCTTGAGCGGCAGAAACTTATAATAATCATCACTTGGGGGCGAGATCTGATAAGGAAGGAGACAAGTTTTTTTACAAATATCAACATGTCCCGGTTTGAGCTCTGCTGTCAGCTTTCCGGAACTGGAGCACATCATTCATGTGGTGACGTCGTTCATGCGGCGGTGATAAATATGTATTGCTATACTTAGCTTTCATTCTACGATGAATTTCAATAGGTTTTACGCCTTCGCCTGTCAAAATTCTAATAACAGGCCGCTGTTTTCTTTGTTGCATGTCTCAAATGGGGGGGCATATTTACGCAGCTACTATGACGACGCTTGTTCATGTGTACTGATCTGCTATCTACTGGACATTTCTTTCACTACTAGTAACAATGCTGCCAACTTTTCGGGCAGTTGCGCAAGTTTCGGATGGTCATTACAAATTTAAGGTTTCCATTTGACTGACCTTCGTATATTTGATTTTGTTTATATTTTATGCAAATTATAAGTTGCAAATATGCCATATACGAGAGGCGTTCAGAAAAGTACTACTTAAGATTGAAAATGAAATCTAGCGATAAATAATAATTAACAAGTACAGGAAATGAATTACTAAAAAAATATAATGAACGTTGAAAACAAGTAAAAAAAATATTTGATTCCATTGTCACAACAAAACTGCTTAGTAATAGATATTTTAGTGAACACTCTATAGTTTTAAGGCTTATTTCTCATAGCTAGAGTTTTTATTTAAACAAATCTAATCTTAGCAATTTTTTGGTACTATTATTCTGTTTAATATTGTATACCAGTCGTACCAAAAAATTGTTTTTGGTTAGAAACCTTAAGCTAGATACTAAGACAAAAATTTTGTGTGGGGTACCTGCAGTACTCTTACCTCAAAATGAGAAAGAACAGTCAAATGGGAATAACTGCATGGTACTTCGTGGTTCCTGCGCAGGTAAGTATCAGGTAACTGGTCTATGTAGTTACCAGCTTTTCTCTTAAGGTCTAGCGATCACAGAGAATTGAGTGCCGCGATTACTGTCAGTAGTTTTATGTTTATCCTTTTTTATCCTCAATAGGCAGTCTACCTGCAGTGATCATACCGCACTATACTCTGATGGTACTGGATCTTTAAAAGTTTTTTTTTGTTGCAGTATTATTTATTATTATTAATTCTATTTTTTGTTCTATTTCCTTTTTTAATTAAATTCGGCCTAGCAACAACAATACTGTTGTACAATTCGTAAGTCCGTCTTAAATTGCTTATGTGTTCATGATTTTTCTGTCTAGAGAACTTGTTTCGCTCATACAACTCGTTAAATATTGAATACCTAACCAAGGTGATGCCGCATTTGGGTTTGGTTTACCATTGAATTTGCACCATATATTTAAACCCCAGTGGCGTCCAGATTTTTCTAAAAAAAAAAGGGTAAATATTTACAAGTGGGGCTCCAGCTCTAATCGACTTCAAAAATTTTTCCGCATATTAAGGGCCATTTATTTACCAGGTGTACAAGTATGAAATGCGGATTTTTTTTCTAAAAAAACATGTTCAATTTGGAAAAATGATAAAAAGTGCTTTATTCAAAGTATACTCCATCGCTTGTTATACATTTTTCCCATCTTTCGGGCAATTTGTGAATACCACGCCAGTAAAAATCTTCCCCTTTTGCTGCGAACCATTTATCGAGCCATTTTTTCACATCTTCGTACGAACCAAAGCGCTGCTCAGCAAGTGCGTGACCCATCGATACAAACAAGTGATAATCGGAAGGAGCCAAGTCTGGTGAGTAAGCCGCTTGGGGTTAAACTTCCCAACTGAGTGCTTCCAACGTGTCGCGAACTGGTTTTGCCGTATGTGATGGAGCATTGTCATGAAGAAAAATGACTAAGTGTTGCTTCTTTCGGTATTTTGACCTTTTTTCAAGCAGCGAACGGTTCAGATCGGTCAATTGTTGTTGGTAACGTTTAGTATTAACCGTTTCCCCAGGTTTTAACAGCCCATAATAGACCACACCCCTTTGGTCCCACCAAACACAGAGCATCGTCTTTCTGCCAAATAGACAAGGCGAAATCGGCGCCATCGTTGGAAAAAATTTTGTAATTGAATTTTTTTTCATAACCTTCTCCAGGAGATGCCCCTGAAAGAGGATCAACATGTTGCCGGGCGGTAACCTGGTCCGAATTTGTTTAAACAAATTTTTTTTAAACAAAGTCCAAAAATTGAAATTTTCGCCCCGGAACAAGTTTTTTTAGGTAAATTGGACCATTTTGAACAAAAAATGTCTCTTGTGAATTTTCTCTAAAATGCGCCGTTTTCGAGATATCGGCGATTTTAGGTGCGAGAAAACGCGAAAATGGCCACTTTCACCTCCCAATATCGGGGTCAAAAATTAAAATTTTCAATGTTGCCAAGTGTCCAAATTAAAGTTTGAGATCTCTTCTACAAATTACCGTAGGAAATATTGCAATATCTTTATTTTTAAACATTGTTTTTTAACAGTAAACAAATTGCGTTCGAGCGCCCGCGGCCGCATCGAAACTGTATACATAGATACGAGTATATACGCAACGCCCGTACGTAGGCGCGCGGAACTGTATAGCTGTTAATAATGAAAAACAGTTATTATCAATTGAACCCGAAGAGAAAGAAAAACCAACATTGCGATCAAAAAGTGTGTCAAAAGCAGAGTGCATGATCTGTGAAAAAATTTATAAAAATAAAGACAGTACAACTTATACACTTTCTGATTATAATGCAGCGGAAAAGCTAATGGCAACAGCTCGTCTTAAAATGGACAAAGTCTAAGCAACAACGTAAGTTGTATACTCATGTGTGGGTGTAATTTAAATATTTGCGAAAATTCTATAAATATATATAAGTTATATTTCATAAAATTGTTTTTAATTCTTCTACCATCCTAATCGAATATTGAATTTTTATTTATATTCATTTGTTATAATAATTAAATTTGATATAACAATTACTCTTTAATAAATAAATATTTTTTACATACTTTTTAATAAGAAATCAAGAAACAAAGCTTTATAGAGCATCGCAGTGCGTATACAGTTCCGTGCGCCTACGTACGGGCGTTGCGTATATATCTATGTATACAGTTTCGATGCAGCCGCGGGCGCTCGAACGCAATTTGTTAACTGTTAAAAAACAATATTTAAAAATGAAGATATTGCAATATTTCCTACGGTAATTTGTAGAGGAGATCTCAAACTTTAATTTGGACACTTGGCAACATTGAAAATTTTAATTTTTGACCCCGATATTGGGAGGTGAAAGTGGCCATTTTCGCGTTTTCTCGCACCTAAAATCGCCGATATCTCGAAAACGGCGCATTTTAGAGAAAATTCACAAGAGACATTTTTTGTTCAAAATGGTCCAATTTACCTAAAAAAAACTTGTTCCGGGGCGAAAATTTCAATTTTTGGACTTTGTTTAAAAAAAAATTTGTTTAAACAAATTCGGACCAGGTTACCGCCCGGCAACATGTTGATCCTCTTTCAGGGGCATCTCCTGGAGAAGGTTATGAAAAAAAATTCAATTAGAAAATTTTTTCCAACGATGGCGCCGATTTCGCCTTGTCTAAAAGCAATTCGATCTTGCGGTCGATGTGGATGGTGCGCCTGGGTCTACCCATGATTTTTTTCGCTTGGGATTCTCAAAATAAATCCACTTTTCATCCCCTGTAACTATACGATGCAAAAACGACTTCCTTTTGTACCGAGCGAGCAAAATGTCACACATGTTTTTGCGCTTTTCCATTTGCCTGTCGTTGAACTCATGTGGTACCCATCTACCGGCTTCTGAATCTTTCCCATCTCTCGTAGCCGATTGGAAACAGCTTGTTAACTAACGCCCAATTGCTCAACGAGTTGTTTTTGTGTTTGCGAATCATCTTCGTCCAGTAATGCTTGCAATTCCACATCTTCATATTTTTTGGCGGTTTTCCACGTTCCTTGTCTGCAACATCGAAGTCACCACTTTTGAAACGCTGAAACCATCGTTCACACGTATCTTGCGATGGAACATGTTCACCATAAGCTTCTCGAAGTAATCGGTATGATTCAACAGCAGTTTTCTTCAAATGAAAACAAAAAATTAATGTTGTCCGCAAATGCTCTTTGTTCGGTATAAATTTCGACATATTGAACACAACAACAACATTATACACACACTTTTCCAATTTATCACTCGTGAGTGTCTGACACTTGTTGATGACACAACAAAATGGCGCAGTGTCAAATCTTTATAGCACAACTGCATTGGTGCACCATCTGTTGTCTGAAATCCGCATTTCATACTTGTACACCTGGTATATAAGAATATGTATTTTAAGGTGAGGGAAGGGGTTTTTTATTTATATTTGTTTAAAAAAAAAAGCGTTCAAAAGTCCAAAAATATATATTTTTATCTATAAATGAAGAAGGTTATTCGTCATTATTTTACATTATTATTATTATTTGTAAATGATGAGGAAAATGCCGCCTGAATAGAAAATATGCGATATATCCATCTATATGGTATTCTCGACGACCATATTTGGACATTCCCTCACGAGCATCTCGTCATACTCTCTCAATATTTTAGTGTATGCTCCTAAATCAACAAAGTTGTAGGAGTGGTTGACAATAAGGTGCTTGTAACTTGAAAAAATAAATATATGTGTGGCCTATATGTATGTATGCATGTATAATTATATGCTTTCCAGCAATCCGACATAATTGTCGTTTCGGATTTGATACGCCGTTTTATCACTTAAGCTAAAAAAAATGCTTTCATATTTTTATATCCAGTAAATAATTCAGTTACGAAAATATAATATTATTGTAATTGTAATAAAATAAATTGAGAGATGGTGGTAAAGCATGCAAGGGGAAAGAGGGGGGTGTAAAAAACTTGGACAAACATGTTTTTCGCATGCCTCCATCCCACTGATAAACACATCTATTTCGATTTAATGTATTCAATAAAATTCCATGAAAAAAACTATATATTGTGATCGAGAAAATGTGTTTCCCCCGCTTTAAAATTTATGTTTGAAGCCTTAAAAAAGATCCTCGGTACGTGGAAAATTTTTAAAGTCGATTAGGGCTGGAGCCCCACTTGTAAATATGTATTTACAAAAAAAGTACCTGTACCGGTAAAATTAATAATTACGTTGTATCTGTAGTTATTTTTCAGTGCGAGGGGTTTTTCGCTATGAAAGAGAAACTCACCGAGCTTAAAAAATATGTTTTTCTACGTAACTATCGTATATGCTACTACATGTGGGGAAAGGTCGCGACACTTTTGAAGAAAAAAACTATGTTTTTACTAAAAATCGATTTTATTCTTCAACATAATTTCCTTTAAGAGTATAACTTCTTCGTTGGAGCCAAATCTCTTTCCCGCGAGCAAATCTGGAGAATACGGTGCATTGTCCTAATGAAAGATTACTTTTTTCTTGTTAATTTGCCATTTCTGCCTTCAAACTATATACGAGGCTGGTTTTAAAAGTCCGTGCAAAGTCCGAGAGATGGCACCACCGGCGCGTATCGAGGTCATGTTTAGTTAGCATCTCTTGAATGAACGCACACCAAGTTTCAGCCATATTGGTCTATTTCTTTGTGTTTGGCATTCGTGTGAATCAAGGAAATCGAGTGATTTTCAAGAAATGAACGAAAAAGAATTTCGTGTGGTGATTAAACATTACTTTATGAAAGGCAAAACGCCTCAGGAGACTAAAGAGAAGCTTGATAAACATTATGGTGACTCTACACCTTCGATTAGAACAGTTTATAAGTGGTTTCAAAATTTTCGGACTGGCCATATGGGCACAAGTGACGCTGAAAGTTCTGGACGGCCTGTGGAGGTTACGACTCCAGAAATCATTGATCAAATCCATGATATGATGATGGATGACAGAAGAGTTAAGGTGCGTGAGATTGCTAGTGCTGTGGGCATTTCGACTGAACGGGTACATAATATTTTGCATAAACATTTGGACATGAGAAAGCTATCCGCAAGATGGGTGCCGCGATTGCTCACGCTTGACCAAAAACGGAATCGTGTGAAGTGTTGCAAGGATGGTTTGCAGCTGTTCCAGAAGAATCCGGAGGACTTGCATCGTTTCGTCACTGTGGATGAAACATGGATACATTACTATACTCCTGAGACCAAACAACAATCTAAACAATGGGTTACCAAGGGGGAATCTGCACCAAAAAAGGCGAAGACCGTTCCTTCGGCCGGAAAGGTTATGGCGACTGTCTTTTGGGATTCGCAAGGGATAATCCTCATCGACTATCTGGAAAAGGGTAAAACTATTACAGGTGAATATTATTCATCGTTATTGAACCGTTTGAAAACCGAGCTGCAAGAAAAACGCCCGCGATTGGCCCACAAGAAAGTCCTTTTCCATCACGACAACGCACCAGCACACACCTCAGCAGTTGTGGTCGCAAAATTAATGGAAATAGGATTCCAACTCGTTTCACATCCCCCCTATTCTCCAGACTTGGCTCCCTCGGACTACTATTTGTTCCCCATTTTGAAGAAATGGCTGGTGGGACAAAGATTTTATTCAAACGAGGAGGTGATTGCAGACACTAATGGATATTTTGCAGACTTGGACAAATCCTATTATTCGGAAGGGATCAACAAACTAGAACATCGTTGGACGAACTGTATAAGCCTAAAAGGAGACTATGTCGAAAAATAAAAAAGGTTTACCCCAAACACACGGACTTTTCAAACCAGCCTCGTAATATTTGGTTTTTCTCTTCTCAGCATAGTCAATGAGAATTATTCCATGCGCATCCCAAAATACAGAGGACAATACTTTCCCATCCGACTTTCGTGTCTTTGATCGCTTCGGGCGGCTTTCACCGGCTGCTGTCCACTCAGCTGGCTGCCGATTTGATTCCGATGTGTAGTAGTGGATCCATGTTTCATCCATTGTCACATATCGTATGAAAAAATCCTTTTTATTGCGCTTAAACAGGTTCAAATAGCGCTCAGAATCATCAACACGTTGTTGTTTTTAGTCCATTGTGAGCAAACGCGGTACCCATTTCGAACAGAGCTTTATCATGCAAAATATGACCAAAATGTTCTTTTGATATCTTTAGGGTGTCAGCTATCTCACGCAATTTCACTTTACGGTCATCATATGGATTTTTTTTTCTGTTTTCCAATGTAATCACCTCATTTGGGCGTCCAGAGCATTCAGCATCATTTGTGTCTATACGACCGTGTTTAAATTCAACATACCAGTAAATGATGAGTGATTTTCCAGGGGCAGGGTCCCCGTAACTCTTACCAAGCCATCTCTTTGCTTGAACAATATTTTTTCCCATCAAAAAACAGTGTTTAATCAACACACGAAATTCGATTTTTTCCATTGTTTTGAAAATATCAAAAGTAGGGTCACTAAAACCACTGTAACTTGTAAACTAATCACAATTGTGTAAGTGTATTAAAAACAAGGGTAAAAATTGAAAAATTCAAAATAAATCGAAAACTATTAGAAATAGATATATAACATACTTAATAAAAGTTGGAGGGTATTGTAAAATCTATTAGAAAAAATAATAATATACAGGGTGTGCCGGTATTTTTTTTTTTTTAAATTGAAATATTAGAAAAACTACTAGGTTTAGGTATATAACATTATTAATAAAAAAGTTATAAAATTTTACGCAGAATTTAAAAATAAATTAGAAAATATTAATATTTAAAAAAACATATGTTATATCAGCCGCACTTTTTCGAAGTGCCCTGTATGTTGAAAAATAATTTTAAACTGTGCACCTTAACATTCCCTAAAACTATTGTATTTAACATTTTTTCGTCATTCCCGAAACAAATGAGATAATGAACTATCGTTGACTCACCCTGTACGTATATAAGCTATAAAAAAAATTTCAAATAAATCAAAAATGTGGAGTCAAAATAGGTTTATGAAAGGATGACCAAATAAATGTAGACGGATATTCAATTTTATATGTCTATATATTAGTTAATCTGTGACTTTTTTATAAGCAAAAACTGTTCATTAGTGGCCCTATTTAACTAAATTTTCGAATCTCCACGCGGGAATTCCATAATTAATCTTTTTATGTTAAGAGGCATATCTTTCACCTTTACCTTAAATTTCCCCAGAGCCGTTGTGTGTAGTCTCGCATAACCATAAATTTTTTATGTTGACGTCATTGTTTGGTCTAGCCGGCGCCCTTTCGTCTGGTATTGGACACCCTGACGCCTGCACCGCTACGGAAAACTATTTTTTTCAAGGCGTCCCGATGTCGAACGTCGTCGAATACATACAACAACCGAGGAGGCGACCACGACTATTCATCGCGTTTTAATTTGGATCGATGTCGTTGGATTGAAGCTGTAATTGGAAAATTAAAAAAAAAAAAAACGTGTTTATTCTGTTAAAATAAATATATGTTAGTTAAAAAATCGGTATACGGAAAATAGAACAATCGAGACTTAATTTTAAAATAATGATTATGTCCGGATTCCTAAAGCGCTACATGAGCGACACTTGTGCGGAAAAAAAGCGATTCACGTTGGTGTTGAATCGCAGCATGTTGTATTCGGTAGGAAACACAGTCCTGGGAAGATCACTCCAAAATGATGAACTCCTCCATAGAAAAGAATTTTTGAAAAGGGTGGTACGAGGGGAACAAGATAATTGATAAGCATGTGATGTATATAAGGATATGATGTATGTATGCCATGTACAGGTTATTTCAACAAGAGGTTTCGTTTTAAATTATTGGAAAAATGAAGTTTTTTTTAAAAAAAATTTTGTGATATTTTTATTTAAATCCAAAGTACAAACTATGCGATTAATGATGAAATAATATATTTGTCAAATCGCAGTCTCGGCTCTTTTAAAGTTAGTCATTCTTTTGAGGAAATTTCCCGTTATATTTTCGCACAATTGTGGCTCCATTTCGGGAATTTCTGCTCTGATATTGTCTTTGAGCGCTTCAATCGTTGCTGGAGCATTCTTCTTCTTCCTACGTTAGGACCATGTCCTGTGTTCACTTCAAAGGTTTCCCAGAAACAATTGCGATGATGAAGACCAGCTCTCATACCATCTTTTTGGTGGTCTTCCAAGCGGTCGACGTGTGTTTGGACGCTTCTCTTTTGCAACCTTAGCCAACCGGTTATTTGGCATTCTGTCCACGTGGTCTCTCCATTCTCTTCTCCTATTCCTTGCCCATCTCACCACATCCTGTATTTCGCACATTTCCCTTATTTCTTCACATCTCTTCCTGTCAAATAAGATATGTCCTGTTATCGATCTAAGTGTTCGCATTTCTGTTGTTCTTAGGAGTCGTTTTGTTATTGTGTTCTCCGCTCTGGTTTCTATCGCGTACGTCATGATCGGTCTTACGCACGTTTTGTATATTCTTACTTTGCTCCTGGTGCTCATATATTTGTTTCTCCAAATTATAACACATGGGCTGAAAAGTCCCGGGCCTAACAAAGAAAACACGGTTTTTTTGGTTCAAAATTAGCTTTATTCATCAACGTAATCTCCATCAAGAGCAACGCAATCATTCCAGCGCCGCTCTAACATTTCAATACCACTTTTGTAGAACGATTTATCTTTTGCCTCAAAATAGGCCTCAGTTTCAGCGATAACCTCTTCATTCGTGCGAAATTTCTTACCGGCGAGCATTTTTTTCAGGTCTGCGAACAGCCAGTAGTCGCTGGGAGCCAAATCTGGCGAATACGGTGGATGTGGGAGCAATTCGAAGTTCAATTCATGTAGTTTTGCCATTGTTTTGATTGACTTGTGACACGGTGCGTTGTCTTGATGAAACAAAATTTTTTTCTTTGCCATATGCGGTCGTTTCTTTGCAATTTCGGCCTTCAAACGCTCCAATAACGCTATATAATATTCACTGTTGATGGTATTTCCTTTCTCAAGATAGTCGATGAATATTACACCACGCACATCCCAAAATACCGAGGCCATAACCTTTCCAGCCGATTGTTGTGCTTTCGGGCGCTTTGGACGAGGTTCACCAGTTGCTGTCCACTCAGATGACGATCGTTTTGATTCCGGAGTGAAGTGATGGATCCATGTTTCACCCATTGTCACATATCGACGCAAAAATTCCGGTTTGTTACGTTTAAACATGGCCAAACACTGCTCAGAATCATCAACACGTTCTTGTTTTTGATCAACAGTGAGCAAACGCGGCACCCACTTTGAACAGAGCTTTCTCATAGTCAAATGCTCATGCAATATAAAGCCAACATGTTCTTTTGATATCTTTACGATGTCAGCTAACTCACGCAACTTCACTTTTCGATCATTCAAAACGATTTTATGGATTTTTTTTATGTTTTCTGGTGTTACCGCCTCATTTGGACGTCCACTGCGTTCTGCATCATCGGTGTCTCTACGACCACGTTTGAAGTCAGCAAACCAACGTTTTTTATTGTTGTTTCTGATGGAGCGGAGTCCCCATAACACTTTTCAAGCCATTGCTTCGCTTGAACGGTATTTTTTCCCATCAAGAAGCAGTGTAAAATTAAAACACGAAATTGTTTTTGATCCATTGTTTTGAAAATATCAAAAGTAGCGTCACTCTTAGCACAATAACTCACAAACTAATGAATAGAATATCATGAAATTTTAACAGCTGTCTTTTGAAGGTTAGTATTAACTGAAAAAAAGGTGACTGCAATAAAACTAGCGCCATCTATGTGTTAGGCCCGGGACTTTTCAGCCCATGTGTTATCTCTTAAATATCCTGATATTAATGATGCCTTTGTTGTTTGAGTTTTTACTTCCTCCTTAAGGTTCCTGGTACTTGTTATGTTTGCCCCTAGATATTTGAAGGACATCACTTGTTCTACACTCGTATCATAAATCGCGAGTTTGCATCTTTTCGGTTCTTTAGATATTGTAAGGGATTTTGTTTTCTTTACAGATATTTGCATATTAAATACTTTTGCTGTTTGTTGGAACTTATGTAGGAGTCTCCGTCTTCGTGTTCTGATATAATTACTGCATCATCGGCGTAGCATATTATTTTTTATTTCTTTGTCTCCCAATCGATATCCTCTCCCAGTTTTCTTTACTTCGTTTATAATTTCATCCATTATGATGTTAAATAAGATTGGGCTTAGGCTATCTCCTTGTCTGATTCCGGTTGTCATAGGTATTTTATTGCTTAATTTATTTTCCACTCTTACATATGTGTGGTTGTTGATGTTCAACTCTTCGATATTTTTTATTATATTCGGGTGAATTCCCATTTTTGGTAGTAGGGTTATGACATCAGTTAACCGTACCCTATCGAATGCCTGGGTGAGATCAATGAAACACATAAAGGCTATCTTATTAAACTCTATGGCTTTTTCGGTAATTTGGCGGATTATAAATATGGCGTCTATAGTAGACCTGTTCTTTCTGAACCCTTGCTGTTCTTCACAGATTCCAGTTAATATTATTTCTTCTGCTAAAAATTTTAGTGAACAATTTTAGAACCGCACTTATTAAGCTGATACCTCGATAGTTTTTTAGATCTGTCCTTTCTCCTTTTTTGAAAATTGGTATCAAGATGCTTTCTTTCCATTCAGATGGTATAATCTTGGCTGTGAGTATTTTGTTAAAGAAAATCTGTAATTCTTCTAGTAATTTATCACCTCCATATTTGATCATTTCGTTCTTAATTTCGTCCATGCCCGAGGCTTTTCTGTTTTTTAGTTGCGCTGCCATGTGCTGTATTTGATTCAAGGAAATGGTCCTATTTGGTTGGGCAACATTTTCATCTTCATGCTGTATTTCCTGTGTTAATGAATTGGTTTCTGATGGACCATAGAGTTTTTCGAAATATCTTTCCCATTTTTCCACCGTAATGTTTGTATTTTCTATGTACTCATTTATTGGTTTTTTTCTATTTCTCAGTAGATTTCATTTTTTTTTGTACTCCGTACAGATCATGTTCCATATCGTTCGAAAATTTCTCCCAATGCTCTCCTTTGATTCTCTGGATATTCTCGTTGACCCTGTTTCTTACATTTTTATAATCATTGTATGTTATAGCATTGGCTCTGTATTGTAGGTACGATTTTCTTTTTTCTTCAGCTAATGTCTTAATTTCTTGTTTGAACCAAGGCTTTGTGTTTGGTTTTCCCCCTTTCTTTATAGTCCTTCTTTCAAATGCTTCTTCTGCATTAGTTTTTAGTTTTGTCCATGCGTTTCTATGTCATCGGACTCTCGAATATAAACCCAAAGGAAAAAGTCTAAGGGTGTTAAATCGCACGATCTGGGTGGGCAGTTGAAGTCACCATTTCTAGAAATTACACTACCAGGAAACTTTTCGTGTATTAATCCGATTATTTCACCGTTTGTATGGCATGTAGCGTCATCCTGTTGAAAATAAAGGTCATACGCATTCAAAGCATCCACTTTAAACCAAAAAAAGTCACTCAATAATCTCACGATAACACACACACACACACAATTCACAGAAATTGTCGCACCAGCTTCATTTTCGAAAAAATACGGTCCGATGATACCACACTGTCACTCGTTGTGGATGGAGAGCTTGTTCAACCATTTCTCTTGGGTTTTCTGAGCCTCAGATTGCTTATTTACCTAGACAGACAGATGAAAATGAGCCTCGTCGCTCAGTATGATTTTCTTGAAAAAATTGGGGTCATTTTCTTGCATTTCCAACACCCAATTACCAAACGTACGGCGTTATTCATGATCTGCCGGTTTTAATTCTTGTGTTAGCTGGACTCTTTAAGCCTTCAGATGGAGATCTTTTTGCAAAATATGCTGCAGGCTATGTCTTCGAATTGAAATACGCGGGTCTTCCGTAACACTTTCAGCTGCAGTAACAATGTTTTCAGTTGATCTGGTTGGGCGAGCAGGCGCCCACATCAGAACGTTCAAATTTACCGATTAAATTCACAATTGCTGGACGAGAAGAGCTTCATTTCGACCGAAAGCAGTACGAATTTTGCGAACTGTCTCCGCGAAATTTTCACCGTTTTTGTAGTGAATTTTGATAATTCAGTGCGTTGTTCAAAAGTATATCGTTCCATTTTCGTTAACCGTATAGTTTTTACTACTCAAATGTTAAAGAATGACAAATGCAAATCTGAAGCGTGAAGAATAGTGCGCAATTTAAAATGAAACCTCTTGTTGAAACACCATTTATACGAACTTTGAGCTGAAATTGCTTTGAGGGTATGGGCGACAATGTACGAATTTAAACGTCGTCAAGCAAACGAATGGTTTTTAGCATTTGTATTAAGAAAGTTGTATTTAAGTTAGTTCTACGATTGAAACGTTTAAAGACTATTCGTCATTCGGAAATCGCTTTGCTGGGTCCCTTTCGACTCTGTCACGTCCATACAGCTATAAAAATGACTATCATTGACGTGGAAATAAATAGAAAGTCGATGGAGTAAGAAAACCACTCGCTATTTAAGAACAGATTATTGTAATCTGGCGGTAGGATATTACTAAAATTCAACTGGTTTTCTTATAGTGTGAAAATGAATTTATTTAAACCAAATATGCTCCATTATTATCGACAATGTTTCGCCATTTTTCGAGTAGAGCCATGATGCCATCGGTGAAGAACTTCTGTGGTTTCTGGTTGAAAAACTGAGTCAAGTGGTTTTCACAGGCTTCTTTTGAAAGCAGCTTAATTCCACTGAGAAAGTTCTGCAGAGATCGGAACAAGTGATAGTCAGAGGGTGCTATGTCTGGACTAAACGGTGGATGCATCAAAACTTTCCAACCAAGCTCTCGCAATTTTTGACGGGTCTTCAAAAAGTGTGTGGTCGCACGTTGTCATGATGGAAGACAACACCTTTCCTATTAATCAATTCGGGCCGTTTTTTTCAATTGCCTGGAGTAATCTCTCTAGTTTTCCACAGTAGAGTTAAGAATCAATCGTCTGACCAACTGGAAGTAGCTCATGGTGGACGATTCCCTTCCAGTCCCACAGCATCACCTTTTTCGGTGTCAATCCTGGCTTCGCGAACGCTTGTGACGGCTCACCATCCCTTGTCCACAGCCTTTTACGCTTCCGATTGTCGTACGTGATCCATTTTTCATTACCGGTTATGACACGTCTCAGAAATGGCTCGATTTCATTGCATTTCAGCAGCACATCGTAGATGTTAATTCGGTCTATCATATTTTTGGCGCTCAACTCATGAGGAACCCATACATCGAGCTTCTTTTTATAGCCAGCTTTATGTAAATGGTTCAAAACCGTTTTGTGGTCAGTGCCTAGCTCCATACCAATATCGACACTGCTGATATGCTTATCTTGCTGAACTTTTTCAAGAATTTCATCAGCTTTTTCAGTGATTGGACGACCAGAGCGTGACTCATTTTTCACATCAAAATTACCAGAACGAAAGCGAGCTTACCATTTCCGCGCAGCAGATTTTGATAAAGTACCTTCACCGTATACAGGTACAAATTTTTTCACAAATCTGCGCAGCGTTCTTCCCTTTGTCGTAATAATATTGCAAAATATAGCGCAATTTTTCATCACTTTTCTCCATTTTCAAACGCAAACAACTTTCCAACCACTGTACTAATTTCTGTGTTTATATATTCAAAGTAACGCTCGAAGTGTCACCTTTCCAACAAGTGTTTAGTGGTGTCGCTGCGATCTGTTTCTTGAGTTATTTGCAATTGACGCCATCTATCGGGAAAAACGCCACGAACTTTTTCCAAGACCCAATAATTCACCAACTGGCGAAAATGTCAGGCTGTGTAAATATCAACACTTGCACCTTTACTATGCAGGAGTCGTGAAAATGTTTTTTTTTTTCTAACCTTTTGACTAGAATACTTCATTGCCGTGTTTTTTTTTTAAATATTATTTTTTTTCTTATTAAAATTAGCTTTGTTATTTTAAATATCCTTTTTAGCTCAATTCGTAAAATAAATTTTTGTAACATGTTTTAAACTTTTCTACTTGATTTTCAGCTACCGAAGTGCGATGCCAAGAAAAAAAACGAGAGGCGGAGTTCGTTACGAGGTTATCCTCGGAGAACCAGAGGTCAAAACTGCTCCCCCAAAGAAACCTGTGTCCCCCAAGAACTCCATGTCCGTTCAAGATATTGAAGAGAAGCTCAGGGCGGCTGAGGAACGTAGACAAGTAAGTAGATATATGCGTATGATCGAATTGGTGTTTGTTTGGTCCCGTCGTAACTAACTTTAGCAGCTGGACATTTGAATCTTCAGTTCGATAAGCAGAAAGGGATCAAATGCTTTTTGGTGATATTTTATTTGCAAACATTTTCTCTTCTTATACTTTTTATAGATCTGATGATCTGTTAATTCGAGGTTGTGGGATTTCTTGAGAAGTAGATTACTAACTATCTCTTCATCTTTTGAGTGGTCTGCCCGGTGGACGTTTGCCTGGTGGCTTTTCTTCCAGAGCGATCCTTGGTTGTCTGTGCTCCTCTATTATTTTACGTGGTTATACCACTGTCTTCTTCTTTGTTTTCCCCATCTTAGTACATCTTGTACGCCACATTGTTCCCTGATATCAGTATTTCGTATTCTATCCTTTCTTGTTCTGCCAACTATCGCTCTTAGGGTTTTCATTTTGGCGGTACGTAGCATACTTTTTGTTTTATTGGTATCTTCTAGTAATTCTATACCGTAGGTAAGTATGGGTCTGATGCAAGTCTTGTATATTTTAACCTTGCTGTCTGTTTGCATGCATCGATTGGACCATACATCATCTTTTAAGCAGCCTGAGATAATTGCTGGTATTAATTAATCCTCTAAGGTCTCTAGCTGGGTGGTGTGATAGCTTGAGAAGTCCACATCAAAGTATTTAAGCTGGGTTAGCTGTTCTAGGCATTTACCCTCCCTACGAGTTTGCACCTTAGGAGATCTTTGGCGATAGTGATGCTTTTGATCTTTTCAGTTGATATGCTTATATTAAGCTGTCAACAGGCTTGATAAAATTTAAAAAGTTGCCTCTGAGGTCGTCTTCACTCTCGGCTATCGGCGCTGCATCGCCTGCACACATAGGGGTATTTGAACGATCTACGCGGCCAAAATTATTTTTCGGTTCTATTGTATGCTAAATTATATTACCAAGTTAAATTAATCAGTTACCTTGCATTCAATTACTTAATTTGTAACAAAAAATAAAAAAACGAAACTTAATTTTACAAAAAAAATATACAAAATAAATGTAGACTTTAAACTTATAACACCCTTCTTTTGCGTCGAGGGTTAAAAATACACTATAAACAATCATATTTTGTCGTCTACAAACGTATTTTCATCTTCACTTCCAGAAGAACACAGTGGGTTCGGCTCTGCAGGCAGGAGCATTTCTAGCGTCTCTGGTAGGAATGAATGTAACTTTATCCTCTTTATTCGCCTCATACTGCTCAACAAAGGATCGGAACTTAAAAGTAAACGATTAAAAATGTTCCTGTTGCAGCTTTCTCGTGAAAACTTTCGGGCAAAATCTTGTCGGTAAGACCGAAAGTGCTTGTTCCTTGCCTCTGAGGCTTCTTCAGACAGCTGCCCAATCGGTAACAAAGCATTTTTTATTATCTCTGCGCCATGAACAAGTATCTTGTGCATCGTGGGTGTCATGGGATGCCACGGGTAGAGGTCGACATATAGATGAGCAGTTTCTGATGCATACTTGTCATATTTTTCTGGGTCTACTTTATGTCGGTTTGAGATTGTCTCCAAAATGACTTTTAACCTATATAACAGGTCATAGCTAAGGCCCGTTATTTCTGCTGCCAATTTCGGGTCTTGAAAAAATCTTCGACTGGTGTTCCCATCATTGGTGTTTCTAAAATTTGCCTTTGGCATATCGACCAATAACCCGGTTTCCTTGCGAAACCGGGTCTGGATTTCAAGTTTCCTCTCTTTCTCGAGTTCTTTTTCCGCCTCTGTTTTTCTTTCTCTATATTTTTTTAATGGCAGTTTATAAGCCAGATGTAGGACACTCTGAAATAATCTTATCCTGACATGTAATACTGAGAGACCGAATTGTACTGCCTCGGGATTAACTTCTTTTGTTATATCCAATCGGTTAAAATCCTTTGAGGTTGCACCACAAATATAGCACCGGCTTGTGGCTGTAGTTCCAGTGGTGGCATTACACACTTTTCCATCTACCATTGTCATGATAAATTTGTGTTTGACTATAAACTTTTTCTCATCCAAATCAACCTCAGTAGGAATGAGAGAATCAACTGATTTATTCACGTAGTTAATTTCTGGTTCTGTGACATCAGTACTCTCTTTGATAAAACGAAATCTTATTGGCCGACAAAAACGCGGAGAAGACGGAGTCGGATTCTCCCACACGGTTTTTTTTCATTATTTTTTCCACACACTAATTTTAGAGGCACGAAGCAACTTTGAAATATATTGCTATCCGAATCCACATCACTGTCAAACTTTTGTTTGTATTGGGATTGTTGTGATCCGTCGCAACCCCATTTATGAATCATCGTTAGGGTATTCCGTTTTTGTTCATTTAATGTTTGCAATACCTCTTCTAGGTAGTCGGACAATCGTGTAACAGTAAGATCCACCAAGGGCTGTAATTGAGCTTCCGAACTAGTGCTAGTTATCTTGCACGCTTCTGGTGGCGGGTAACACTTTTTTTTTTCCTTTTGTAGGAGGCTATAACACGGAAAAATATGTTTGTTCGTCCTTCTTATGATTTGATACTGTTCTCTTGTTAGATTTGCGTCTATGTACATTTGGATTGCTTCCTTGACAGTCAAAGGGCTAGTTTTATTTTTCGATGATTTTGTGCGATAATACACCTTTTTATATTTCGTTGCCCGAGTTGGTGTAGTGATGATTTCTTTGAGTACATTTGAAGCATCTCGCGTTCCCATTTTTCTCAACTCAACTTGCGTGGCATGCACTATCACCTCCTCTTCAAAGGTAGAGCGAAGCTCCTCCATTTTTCTTCCTTTACTTCTCTGGCTCAATTGTTCAAAAGGTTTGCTTGGTCGACCAGATCGATTTTGCAGACTGTCAACCACTGGAATTTTAAAGGTTCCTTCTAGCCATGAACTGTTGTATTGAACAAATATGTCTTCCTTATTATGGGCTTTGATCCATCTACGTTTAACTTCAGATTTAAAATGAGAAAAATTCTTTTTAATGTTTGTATTTGCTCTTGTGTATATCCTTCAGTTGACAAAAGTTGTTCTTTCAAGCTTTAGTTTATCTTCCAAATAAGGCAAATTTTCCTTCATCATGCGGTCAAACAAGTATTTCCGGGTCACAACCTTCATTCCCTATGTACCAAGTCAACCTACAACAAAGAATCGTTAAGTTAAAATTGATAAAATCAAAATCTATTTTTTCTCACAATTTTGACCATCATTTTCAAAGTCCCAAAATGTATCTTATCCGGGGCCAGTTTTTTTATTTAATATTTACTGAAACTACCAACTTTAGAATATTATCAAAATTATAGCCAGATCTAACAGGGAAGTATGAAAACGACACTAAAACATATTTTTTTTTACAAAATAATACTCGTGGAAAAGACCTTTCTTTACCGTCCCTTACGTTGAGTCACAAATAAGTAAATGATAAAAGTTTTATGAAATAACATAGTTACATACCTGTACTTTGAGAATCCATCACTTTTTCCACTACTTTAGAACTTATAGACATAAAATTCCACTTTCACAATTATGATTTTTAAGAGCGCCGAGAACTGATAACGTACACGAGGTAACAGGATCGAATTCCGACTGACATAAAACAGGTAAGACTGCACGGGTGGGGTTGGAAGCGGTTGTCTTTTGTTCTCGGAAGGGTCCTCTGTCTCTGGTAGTCGGTTACCTCACAATATTTTATGTTTTGATTTTTTGATTTTTGGCCGCGTAGATCGTTCAAATACCTGTATGTGCTGCGTAACAAACCTGACTAATGCTGTTGTAAGTTTTTTCTTATTTTGTCGATTAAAAGATTGAACAAAAACGGACTAAAGTTGTCTCCTTGTCTAATTCCTCCTGGCGTTGGCGTATATCCTGTGGTGTTCTCGCTTGTTTTAATTTTATTGTTCATGTTTAAGTTCTTTATGACTTTCACCACGTTTGTCTGTGTCTTTTTCTGCATCAACGTCTGTATATAATAAAAGACGGTTTTTAGTCAACTTCCACTGGTTTATTTAAATTGCGATGACGCGATTCGCTGTCGATGCAGCTTCTTCAGTGTAAAATGTAGATCTAAAGAAAACCAGTGGATATTGACTAAAAACAGTCTTTTATTATATATTTATAATGAATTTCCATCAAGTAGAAGCTACAACCATCCAAAATCAACGTCTGTATTACGTCAGACTTTGTCGAAGGCTTTAGTTAAGTCTATGAAGCATATGTAGGCTGGCGTATTGTAACACATGGGCTGAAAAGTCCCGGGCCTAACAAAGAAAACACGGTTTTTTTGGTTCAAAATTAGCTTTATTCATCAACGTAATCTCCATCAAGAGCAACGCAATCATTCCAGCGCCGCTCTAACATTTCAATACCACTTTTGTAGAACGATTTATCTTTCGCCTCAAAATAGGCCTCAGTTTTCAGCGATAACCTCTTCATTCGTGCGAAATTTCTTACCGGCGAGCATTTTTTTCAGGTCTGCGAACAGCCAGTAGTCGCTGGGAGCCAAATCTGGCGAATACGGTGGATGTGGGAGCAATTCGAAGTTCAATTCATGTAGTTTTGCCATTGTTTTGATTGACTTGTGACACGGTGCGTTGTCTTGATGAAACAAAATTTTTTTCTTTGCCATATGCGGTCGTTTCTTTGCAATTTCGGCCTTCGAACGCTCCAATAACGCTATATAATATTCACTGTTGATGGTATTTCCTTTCTCAAGATAGTCGATGAATATTACACCACGCACATCCCAAAATACCGAGGCCATAACCTTTCCAGCCGATTGTTGTGCTTTCGGGCGCTTTGGACGAGGTTCACCAGTTGCTGTCCACTCAGATGACGATCGTTTTGATTCCGGAGTGAAGTGATGGATCCATGTTTCATCCATTGTCACATATCGACGCAAAAATTCCGGTTTGTTACGTTTAAACATGGCCAAACACTGCTCAGAATCATCAACACGTTCTTGTTT
>CM032447.1:10632307-10660060 GCA_019049505.1 Pachyrhynchus sulphureomaculatus | reverse complement strand
GGTGAGTTAACGATAGAGTAAAGTTCATTATCTCATTTGTTTCGGGAATGACGAAAAAATGTTAAATACAATAGTTTTAGGGAATGTTAAGGTGCACAGTTTAAAATTATTTTGAGTATACAGGGTACAAAAAAGTGTGGCCGATATAACATATGTTTTTTTAAATAGAGCATCCTATTTTTAAATTTCTAATTTATATTTTAAACGTCTCTCGCTGTCTGTCTGTCTGCGCCTATCACTGAAGAACCACTTATCCGAAATTTTATAACTTTTCTATAATATATATGTTATAAAATGCAACGTCTCTCTGTCTGTCTGTCTGTCTGTCTATATATATATATAAAATGCAATTAGTCTGTCGTCCATTTGCGTTTATCACGCGGGAACCACTTATCCGATTTACCTGTCTTTTTTTAAATTCATACATATATTCTTTGGCCAGGTTATATAACAATAATAATAATCTAGATCTATAATATATATAAAATGCAATGTTTTTCTGTCTGTCTGTCCGTTAATGTTTTTTTTTTAAAACATACATATGTTCTCCGGCCAGGTTATAGGCTATATTTTATTACGATAGGTAGCATAAGGAATGAGCAGTGACAATAATAGTAAATGAAATCGGACAAAGTTTGCCGCTAGCGCGTTCTCTTGCAATATACAGTCCAAACCATTAAATATGGAACAATATTATGTAGCAGAGAATATCTATAATATATATAAAATGCAATGTCTCTCTGTCCGTCTGTCTGTCTGTCTGTCCGTCCGTCCGTTAGTGTGCTTATCACTGGAGAACCACTTATCCGATTTACGTGCTTTTTTTTAAACATACGTATGTTTTCTGGCCAGGTTATAGGATATATTTTTATTAGGTGACATAAGAAATAAGCAGTGACGATAATAGTGAATCAAGTCGGAGAAAAGTTTGCCGCTAGCGCGTTCTCTTGCAATACACTCCCTAAAGCATTAAATATGGAACAATATCATGTAGCAAAGAATACAATATATATAAAATGCAACGTCTCTCTGTCTGTCCGTTAGTGCGCTTATCACTCGAGAACCACTTATCCGATTTAAGTGTTTTTATAAATTTATACATATGTTTTATATAATTCGATATAAGCCTAGATAATGGGAGATAAGGTGAGATAATGGGAGATAAGGAGAAATAATGGGAGATAAGTCGAGATAAGCCCCGATAATGGGAGATAAGGTGAAATAATGGGAGATAAGTATAAATAATGGGAGATAAGGAGAGGTAATGGGAGATAAGCAGAGATAAGTCTAGATAATGGGAGTTATGGTGAGATAATGGGAGATAAGGAGAAATAATGGGAGATAAGGAGAAATAATGGGAAATAAGTCGAGATAAGCCTAGATAATGGGAAATAAGGTGAGATAATGGGGGAGATAAGGAGAAATAATGGGAGATAAGGAGAAATAATGGAGATGAGCAGAGATAAGCCTAGATAATGGAAATTATGTAGAGATAATGGAAAATAAGGAGAAATATTGGGAGATAAGGAGAAATAATGGGAGATATTTTATTACGTTGGGTAACATAAGGAATAAGCAGTGACGATAGTAGTGAATCAAGTCCACGCGAGCCGAGCCGCGGGCCCGGCTAGTTTATTAATAATGTTATATACCTAAACCTAGTAGTTTTTCTAATATTTCAATTATTTTTTTTAAACAAATACTACAAATACTAGTTTTCATTTTTGTAAAAAATTGGCAGTAGCGCCATTGTTTCTGAAGGTGGAATACTCATAATTGGTTCGAATTATTTTGAATTTTTCATTTTTTATCCTTGTTTTTTAATACACTTACGCTATTGTGAAAACGTAAACAAATAGTTAATAATAATTCTAATATAGTTTAACTTATCTAATGATTAATTATTATGGCGTAATAAATGTTCAAATAAAAGCCCGTCTAATTGAATACACATGTTTAGTTAGTCGTTTTACTATATTTTCCTTCACTTTCCTTAGCATAAAGGGCGTTATTGTCCTGCACGCACCTCGTATCCTATTTTCCATATCTACTGGTGTTGCAGGGGGATTCACATAAACACGATCTTTAATGTAGCCCCACAAAAAGAAGTCTAAAGGTGTTAAGTCACATGATCGAGGGGGCCACTGAATGAATCCATCCCTACCGATCCACTTTTGTGGGTAACGATCGTAAACATTCCCAAAATTCCCGGTGGTAATGAGCAGTAGCTCCTTCTTGTTGAATTCACATTTGTTCCCTTTTAAAGTTATCACTTCTTCAAGAAGCTGGGGTAATTCGTTTTACAAAAAATTTAGATATCTAGGCCTGACCAATAATTCGAAAATTTAATATTCCACACCATACATTAAGCGACCAATGGTTTTGAACTTTTCGGACCCAAAATGGATTAACTGTTGAATAATAATGGATGTTATGGCTGTTAACTGCTCCATTACTGCTAAAAGTAGCTTCATCAGAAAACATTATTTTGGAAAAAAAATTTGGATCGGCCTCTATTGCTCCATTCATGGTGGTACAAAAGTTTACTCATCGTTCAAAATCACGGTATTGAAGTTCTTCGTGTAGTTCCATATGAAAGGGATGATACTTGTATTTTCTCGTGGTGCGATTAGCCGTAGATTGGGATATGTCAGATAAGTCAGTTAGTTGACGGCTGTTGACCTGGGGATTATCTTCAACATGAGGTAAAATCTCCATTTCTTTTTCCTCATTGGTAGCATTCTGGTTTACTACTTTCCGTTTCGTGTACTCAACGCTACTACTACCATCATACCGTTCCATTAGGCACTGAAAAGATTTTCTAGATGGTATGTGTAAGTTAATTTTTTTATCTTATCTTTGTTGTATCACAGAGAAAATTTTCTATTCTTATTTTTATAGAGTAGTACAAATTTGTCTATCATTTCTGACAGGGATGCATAAAGATTATCACAGCTGTCATCAACATTCGTGAAGTCAATCAGCACTATCCAGATCAGAGTATAGGGCCTGAAAATTTGTTTTCTTAAAATTATAAAGTTCCTCTGGAGTTTTATCAACTGCAAATCCTCCACTATCGCAAAAAATCTATCTACGGTTCAAATTATAAATACTGACTGAGAACAAACTTATCCATAAAATTATATGCCAATACACATTCTGGATTGTTCAATCCTCCATAATTGGGGAAACTTGCTGTATTAAAGTCCAATAAAATTGATAAATTTTTAGGGTACTTCGCTCCGTAAAGCCTTACTGCCAAAAGACAATTTCTTTCCGTCTCTCCCAGTATATAAACCATATCAATTAATTCATTTTTAGGAAAATCCATAACTATTACCTTCATACGTCACTTACTACAACAAATTAAACTATTTTTACTTGCTTAATAGACATGTCAAAATTTGACAATGCCTACATTTTTGTTTTGTCTTGGCAACTATGATGTTATCGCGTAAATGTATTAAAAACAAGGGTAAAAATTGAAAACTTCAAAATAAATCAAAAACTATTAGAAATAGGTATATGACATACTTGATAAAAGTTGGAGGGTTTTGTAAATTCTATCAGAAGAAATAATAATATACAAGGTGTGACATTTAAAAAATTGAGATTTTTAATCATTATGAGATCTGAGTATGAGATATAGGAAACAAAATAATATAGTAAAAGAATATTATTTATGTTTGTGAATATATTTATTATTATTATTCTTATATTTATTTGTGCAAAAGTGTGCGATCACATAATATACATTGACGCAGTAGGACGTTCACAGACGTATTTACGAATAATAGCGCATTGAATGTTCACATTTAGTTCATAAATGGTCGTGGGAGCATAAACATGGCTCGGCATATGCAAATCCAAATTCGTGAGAGAGTAATAAAATTTTCAAAAGAAGGAAAGTCTTCTTGTGAGATTGCTTCATTATTATCGATAGGTAAATCAACCGTGAACGATATTATTGTAAAATACCGTTGTGTATATGGTTTAAAAGATCGTCCGCGTAGTGGAAAGACGAAGAAAAACATCTAAAAAAGTAGATCGTATAATTAAACGCAAATCAACTGCGGATGTCAAGAAAAACTGCTGCCGAAATTGCACGTGAGCTAAAGAATGAAAACCTAGCTAATGTTAGTCGTAGTACTGTGACACGAAGACTACATGATGTGGGACTTTTTGGCCGTATAGGTATTAAAAAATCATTAATCAGTAAAAAGAATAAGAAGGCCTGATTACAATTTGCCAAAGATCACCTAAATTGAACAATCAAAGATTGGAAAAAAGTAGCTTTCTCAGACGAATCTAAATTTAATCTTTTTGGAAGCGATGGTAGACAACATGTACGACGTCCTATTGGTACGAGAAATGATGTTCGGTACTAAATTCCTATTGTAAAACACGGTGGAGGAAGTGTGATGGTTTGGGGAATTTTCTCTGCACAAGGAGTCGGTCCATTGATCGAGATCAACGGAAATATGAACGCTGATATTTACAAGGACATTTTTAGAAAACAATTTGTTATCATATGCTGAAGAAACATTGCCGCAGAATTGGATATTTCAGCAGGATAATGACCCCAAACATACATCTACAGTCCCTGGCCAAATTATTAGACGCACTGCAAGATTTCATGTAAAATATTAATTACCGAGTGATATTGTACCGTTTTATTATTTTAAATTGATTTGTTTTTTATTTTTATATTATCCAATCAATTACCTATTTATTTGACATAAATAAAACAGCATTAATTTAGAAAAGCATAGGTTTATTAAGTTTTAAAGAAAAGTGAAATTAATGTTAGTAAAAGTCAATATTTAGTTGAGCCACCTTTAGCCGCTATCAAAGCTTTAATTCTGCGCGGCATGCTATCAATGCAAGATTGTACTGTCTCCTGCATTTGAGGATGATGATTCCACACATGAATAATCTTTTCTAGGAGCTGGGTTTTGTTGGTAAACACATCTTTAGCCACTTCTCTTTTCATCAGCTCCCACACATTTTCAATGGGGCCAATCCAACAGAGGGATATTTTTTTCTGCCAAAAAAGCTTTAACAGACCGAGCAGTGTGACAGGGAGCTCCATCTTGCATGAAAGTGAATGGTTCCCCATTTGGAAACCATTCTCTGAGCTGCGGAATCAACCGATTTTGTAATACTTCTTTGTACTGATCTTGCCTCATTATTCCTTTGACGACGTACAGACGTCCAGTGCCCTTGCCGCTGATAACTGACCAAATCATCACTTTGGTGGGATGTTTAACCGTCGGGACGACACAATCAGGATGAAACTTTTCTCCATGACGACGACGCACATACTGAGCTTTATTCTGCAAAATTTCGAATGTGCTTTCGTCACTGAAGCAGACCTGTCAAAAATAGGAAAAAAATATATAAACTGCCATGTTTATTTGCTTTATTTAACTGAAAATGATAATAATGTATCAATTATTGATTAAATTGCTGTATCTTACCGATCTCCAGAAGTCCACATCTTTGTCTTGCCATTGTTTGGCCCACTTCAGGCGCTTTGCTTTCATTGCAGCTGTTAACTTGGGCTTCCTGGCGGGGCGACAGGCCTTAAAATCTAATTCTTTCAATTTTCTTCGAACAGTGCGCTCAGAAGCATTTACGCTAGCATCCTGGAGTTGTGATTTTATTACCTTTGTGGTAGCAAATCTGTTTTCTACACAAATTTTCTTCAAACATCTCTCTGACCGTGGAGTGAAAATTGGTTTTCTACCGCATCTTTTCTTTCTTTCGGGCTTAATTCCTTCCCTGACTCAAATTTTCTTTTTTATGCGTCGTACACTAGCTTCAGAAACCTCCAATCTTCGTGATATTTCTCGGTTTGTAAATGTTTTCGCAATCACAAGGGCCTTCACTTCAGCTTTTTTACGTGGTGAAAGATCGCCTTTTCTACCCATAATGAAAATAGTCCAATTACTTTTTTAAAACACTGCATACAAAATAAACTAATAACTGAGTAGTATAAAACTGTTAAACAAACAATCACAGTCCATAAAGCTACAGAAACACGTCCGTACCTGACTCGATTCCGATCGCGACTGATACAGGTTTGTACTTATTTACGTTCATGTATCACTTTGTCAACACAGTGTTGCCATATGTTAAAAATAAATACAAATATGTATTCTACAACAATTCTTTTAAATAAAAATCAATAATATTGTAGTTTAAATATACCATTATTGCATAAAAACTCTTAAGAAACATAAAATTACTAAAAAAAAATACAGTGCGTCTAATAATTTGGCCAGGGACTGTACGTTGTTAAAACAGTGGTTTTCTGCTTCAAATGTGAGAGTTTTAAGTTGGCCATCTCAATCACCGGACTTGAACCCAATAGAACACTTATGGGAAACGCTAGATCGTCAAGTTCGAAAGCGTACATATTTAAATTAAGTCGCATTATTCAAATCATTGAAGGAAGAACGGGATAAAATTTCACCTGCTTAGTCTATTATAGAGATATATATGGACTAATAATTTTTCTCGTAGTACAAAGTGACCGGAAACTTTTGCACATATAAATATAAGAATAATAATAATAAATATATTTACAAACATAAATAATATTCTTTTACTATATTATTTTGTTTCCTATATCTCATACTCACATCTCATAATGATTAAAAATCATTAGTCTCTTTTTTTAATAAATTAGGGTACGAAATGTCAGTGGCCGGAAACTTTTGCACGCCACTGTATATAGCAGCCGCTATTGGCGTCATTTCGGAGCGCGAAGTATATGCAGCTCATGTTCGATAATGTACTTGCTTCGTTCCTGATCGCGGTTCGAATCCGAACGTCGTGACCTCTCATGCAATCGTGCTTGCCACGCTCCTCCACTCCACATGGTTCTCCGCCGTGTGCATGACGTCATTAAGCCACATGTTTGTTAATTTCTCTATTTGATCCTTATAGCGATTTGGGGATCGACCTCTCTTTCGTTTACCCTCTATTTTTCCCTGAATGACGAGCTTTTCGATGCCGTCTCGTCTAACAAGGTGACCAAAATATGTAAGAATTTGCCTCTGAATGGTTGAGAGCAGGCGTTCCTTTACTTTGATCCTTAATTCCTTCAGAATGGAATCATTTGTTCGTCTTGTCAATGGGATCCTCATCATCCTATATGATAATATACTATTCAACCATTAATAAGGTAAGAAATGAATCTCTTTCCACAAAGCATTGTTTGCAGGGATGCCAACAATAACCTAAAAAAAGGAATTTCTTTTACCGACGACAAGATATAGACGACACGTTCTTACTTGACCGACTGTAGGGTTAGTTTTGGACTGCACTGCGTACCTTTGATTGTATGAAAACTTACAGAAAAATATAAGTTTGGACATAGAAGATTTTATTTCATAATTCCATAGTTTATCTGTATATTTCAGTACTTGACTTGCTTTGCATTAGGATTTCAGTATTTTAAATATTCATTGAAATCTGATTTACATGATACACACAACTGAATAATGCAACACTCCTTTTGATTTCGTGCATTTCGATCTCGTGTTTGCGTTTTTATTATTTTTATGCGGAATAATAAAAATTACATGTTTTCAGAAGTAGAAATGACGACGACGATATAAATGTAAAAAAGTAAATGGGTGTCTGAACTTTATGAAATTAACGTAATAAAAAGATTGCTTTCTTCTTCTTCTTGTCTACCAAAGTTTATATACTTCTGGACGTAGGTCTCTTCTAATCTCTTCCATGCTTCACTATCTTTTGCCACCTTTAACTACTGCTTGCCTGCTACTATTTTTTTATCATCGCCCATCGTTTTCTGTGGACGCCACACGCCTCTTCTCTGGGTCTCCATACGGTGACCTTATATACTCATCTGATTCGGGATAATCTAGCCACGTAACCCGTCCATCACCACTTCATCCTTGCCGTCTCCAGAGCTACAGTTGCGTGAAAAATTTTGGGCCAAAAAATATTTTTGTGATTAATTGAGTTATAAAAGGGAGAAGAGGAAAAAACGAAATACACCTTCGTAAATTATTTTAATAATACTAACAACATATACAACTCAAAAATCTTCTACTATAAATAACAATCATTCCTAACAAAAATAACATTTTTCGGCTGTTCGTAAGTATTGGGTCAACTTCAAATTTCACAATAAAATGCTATTTAACATAGCAAGAATTACTATAACTCAGAAAAAAGTGGCAGTAAAAGGTACATTCTTAGCAATACTTTGTAGCCATACCCCACGAAGCTAATACGGCGGCATATCGTTGAGGCATCGCACAGTGTCTCGACTAGTACAAGCTAGCGGGACAATATTATTTCTTCACTTATTTCAATTGTTTATGTATATTCCAGGTATCTTAAACTATTTTAAGAAAAAAAAGTTGAAAAATGTGTACTGTATGTGTATTAATCGAAATATGTAGCTGCAAGACGGAAGTGGTTTACTAATGTGTCTCATTTGTTCACTATTGTCGCTAATTGTTCTTTAATTAGCTACATACGTCTATCTACTCATTATGTGTGAAAAGCACAATCATGTTTGTTTACAAAGAAATTTCTAGGAAAAAAATAAAAATCATAAAATATTATTTATTTTAAAATAAATTAGTACAATAACAGTATCTATATATCAATTATTTACAATAACAAGGTGTATAAGTAAAAGAAATATAATATTAAGTAACTTATATACTAAGGCATGAATTATAAGCAACTACAACACACAATAAAATAAGAAAAATAATTACAATAAAAAAAATACTTAAACCTACTAATCACCATCAGATGAGTCGTCATCACCGCTCTCCCATTCAGTAGAATATTCAGAGAGTAAATAATCCTCCTTATTTAATTCGTGATGATGACTTACTGATGGTGTTTCGGATGGCAATAAAGGTGGAATAATCAACTGCAGAACCTCCGATGGCAAAGAAGTAAATTTTCTTCGCGGTAATTCTCTATACGAGTTAATAACAGGATCAGACGTAATTAAAAGCATTCTCAAAAGATCTGTATTTGTGACAATACGTGACCGCTTCGTGGTGTGCCGTTCACGGAATCTACGACAGTCTTTAATTCTTGCCTCCTGGGCTTCTTCGGAGAGTTGTCCAATGGAAGAAGAAAAGACTTTATAACTTCCGCGCTGTGTACAAGAATTTTATGCACAGTAACGGGCATGGAATACCACGAATACAGATCAGGGTATAATTTTCTAGTATCAACACAAAACTTTTCGAATTCTATATAATTTATGTCATATCCCGATGACAAAGTTCTTAAAATTACATGAAATCTACGAATAAGGTTTACGTCTAATCCTGTAATTTCGCTGCTCAATTCAGCTTTGGAAAAAAATCTACGTGCTGTGTTTCCATCGTTTGTGTTACCATACCCAGGTTTTGGTTTATCTACAATGAGACCCATACGATCTTTAAACACTTTTTGTATCTCTTGTGAGCGTTGCTTCACAATAGCTTTGTCGTTATCTCCCCTGACTTGCCACTTTTTTATTTCTAAACGATAGCTGATGTGAAGCAAACATTCAAACTTGCGGATCCATGCATGTAAGGTAGATAAACCAAATGCAAGGCGTTCTTCGTTGCTGGGATATTTCTTTGACTCCTCGTTCATAGTAGACGGGGTGGCACCGCAAATATAACACTTTTGTGTTGAACTTGTGTCTGTTAAGGCATTGCACACTTTGCCATCAGTCATTGTCAACAACAAATCGTGTTTAACAGAGATTTGAGATCCAGCAACGTTACATAATGTTGGAAGAAGCTGACTTACTTCATCTAAAATTTTAGAAGTTTCTTTTTTAGTAAGCTCTTTTGTCTCCTTGGCAAAAATAAACTTAATAGGACGGCAATATAAAGTAGAGGAAGGTCTTGGATTTTGCCAGATCACAGTTTCGCCATCAAGCAGTCTCAAAGGGACAAATGAGTATACGAACAAAAATTCGTCTGTAGCGTTAATGTTCTCAAATTTCTGCTTATACGTGCTATGCCCCGAACTCCCATCACAGCCCCATTTGCTTACCAACGTATAATATGAACGAGGTAACACACTTCTAATGACTTCCGTCTGAGCTTTAACTAATCGTTCAGCCGTTTTATCCAAAATCGCGTGAAGTTTAATTTCAGCTCGAGATTCAGTCACAGAAATATATTCGTCAGAAGGACAACAAGAAGCTTTGGACTTACCTAAACTATAAAACGATGGATGCACTTGATGTCCCGCTTTCATTGACCATTTTCTTGTTTGTTTATATGAGTGAGAAGTCGATTTCGAGTCCACATAATAAGCTAAAGCTTCGTCTGGTGTTAACTGTCGACTTTGTTCAGAACACTTATTCTTTTCTCTAGTTTCACTGACCGCGACGTTATGGATCTGTTTAGCAACACTTCGATGCCCTTCTTTTCGAGTAGCTAACTCAGCTGCTGTAATAAGCTCACTTGCACTTCGCGATTCCAAAAGATCTTCTACTCTCCGTCTCTTCGTTTTCGTTGATGAGTCTTCAAATGATTTTCTGGGTCGCCCTACGGAAAGAGCCGCTGATGATGTTGAAGTGCACGGCTGGTTAACGCACATCTTTATTTCGATTCCGGATCCCTCTAACCAATCTTTATGTTTGATTAGAAACATTTCTTTTGTTACACTTTAAAGAAGTCCACTTTTGATTGAATTTTGCTGAAAGGCTTGATATTTTCATTTTGAGTCGTTTTAGAGAATCGTCAGAAACATCAGACATATTGAATTTTTCACTTATATAATAAAAAATGCCACTGTTTCGTTCAGTTTTGTCATGTTTTAGCCATTCTTCAAAAAAACTCCATTTTCGTCATAGTCACGACTCGTTCTGAAAAAAAATAAAATAATTTTACTTTCGGGCCTTTTCGGGGTCTATAATATATATGAATCTGTGCCTGAATGTTGTAGGTATTACATATAGAAAAATCTAGGTGGATATATGTGGATAAAAAAAGTTGCTACTTTTAAAGTTTACAATTAATGTAAAATTTGCTGGATTTATCTATACATTTACAAATTGATATTACACCAAAAGTATACATATTTTTTATAAAAAATATAAGTCATAATAGAGTACATACCTTCAACAGAATATTCCATCACAAAAAACTCGTTTCACTTTGCTACCAATTTTAAAATATGTTATCACAAGTGTGCATAAAATGCAACTGATTTGCAAATGAAAATGACCTCTCTTATAAGGGTTACTTTGACCCCCTGATAAGATACCTTTATGAGGTGATAAACAAATTAATTCTTGGAATTCGTTAAATGGGGGGGGGGGGGGGGTTGAATACAAGTCGTTATCAGTGGTTCCTGGAAATTACGTCATGAATATTGTCCCGCTAGCATGTTCTTGCCGAATCACTGTGCGGCGATAAGATCGGTTCCAGACGGCGACATTAACAATACCCTGAGCAATTCAATTGCCTAGTAATACCGAGAAATATTGTAAATACAGGGAAAATATGCATCATTACTAGATTTTGGGTAAAAATATGCAATAGTCGGTGAGAATGGTCTAAATATGCAAATGCATATGAAAATATGCAAATGCATATAATCCGGTCTCTATTAATTAATTTATCTGGTATAAAAAAAAAACAAAAATTTCAAGGTTATCAGTTTTCAACAAAGATCGGAAACAAACTTTGTTGAAAAGTCATTTAGGGTAACAAAATTTTTTATTTTAAAAACAATCACCGTACGGAACAGTAATTGCGCAAGTCCGAGTTACATTTGAATAAAGCTGCTGCAAATGCAATAATTTACTTACTGCAGCCAAAATGAATATTAATTTTATTTTTAAGATTTTTAAAAGCTCCAATTCTAAAAATGCACTTCTAATTCCTCTTCCATTAACTTTTCCATTTATTCTCCATTCCGGCATTATCCGCTGTTGCTGGGCAAAGAGAGTATCACGTACAGGGCGGGTGGATACGACAGGGCCGAAAGGGCTGTGTGCCCTGAATATCGCCGCGTACTGTCACCCCCGTCGCTCTCGAGATATGCGAACCGAAAATTCACGAATTCCTCGAGTGCTCCGGAGCATTCCGGAAGAGATAGATCGGATAAAAGAGCAACAGGAGCTAAACGGTAGGAATTTGAGAAAGGTTAAATTAGTTACAGTTCAATTAGTAAGGTCAGATATTTAGGGAAATTGAGCAAAAGCATGTGACGTAATAAATACAGGTAAAAGTTTAAATAAAAAAAAACCGGTCAAGTGCAAGTTGAACTTACACAATTAGTGTTCCGTACGTTGATTGCTTTTAAAATAAAAAATGTTGTTACGGTGGTAAAAAATTATCAGTGACTTCACACAACACACCGTAAATGAGTTTTCAACAAAGTTTGTTTCCAATCTTTACTGAAAATTGATGACCTTGAAATTTTTGTTTTTTTTTTTTCTATTCCAGATAAATTATTAAAGGTAATGCACTCGTGATAATTTTCATTCAATCTACACCCCCTGGAGAATATTCCAGAATTTTTCCAAAATTTTTTGATCAGTACTTTTTGAGATAAGGTGGGGGGACAGCGATTTTTTTCGCGGTTTTTTTAAAAATAATACAAAGAAAAGTGTGCGCAAGTATTACATTATATATATATTTTTTACTCGTGTTTTCACAAGCTTTCATTTGACACCACACTCGATGACCTACTAAAAAAATTTTTTTTTCACTTCCGATTTCACCCCCCAAAACTAACCCCTTAAGTCAAAATTTGACTTTCAAAACTACACGGCTCTGATGAGGCCATCAATTCCTATATTAGTACCAAATTTCAACTTTCTATGTCAAATAGTTTCGGAGAAAATCTGGTGTGACAGACAGACAGACACCGAAGTGATCTTATAAGTGTTCCGTAGGGAACACTAAAAAGAAAAAAATAACTACTATAAACGAGACAATAGCTTATTAGGGATGAATCTATTCGAAAGTATACAGAGTGTTAAAGTTTCAGTATTTTTTAATTTTTTTTTTATCTTAGATATTTTCAAACATATTTGTTAATTATTTACGGAATTACGTATTATTATGAGTACCGACAATTATTTTTTTACCTATCTTTTTTCTGCCATGCCACTGATTGTGTTTTTCCAAACCAAACGACTTCTCCAAGGGGGATCAGGGGAGGCATATGCCATCCCCCTCCCCTGTAGATGTAGAAATGAGTTTTTTTTTATCAAAGGTCACTTTTAAAGTTCCATTGTATAAAAGGATTCTTTTTTTTTGTAAAATATCTTTCCCACCCCCGGGTCATCGATTTTTAAGTTGGGTTTGGGTCTTTACACTTTGAAGGCTTCTTCTTTGTGAATAAGCTACCCCGCGGTTACAGATGTTGAGTTAACTGTGTTAGAAAGTTCGTAGACTTGTAGAGTTCCAGTGTTAGAGAGATCATCATCTTAAAGATGCTCCGTCCCCCCGGTTATCGATTGACCCCCTCTATTTGTCTATTAGCCCCCCACTCCGTCTTCTATAGACAACTTCGCCTTTAGTGTTTTCTATTTTTTCTTTAAGGAAACACCCTTTGTATCCATATGGTCCTCGCCTTTTGATCCTGCTTACACGGTTTCACTTATATTTACCAGGTGTACAAGTATGAAATGCGGATTTCAGACAACAGATGGTGCACCAATGCAGTTTATGCTCTAAAGATTTGACACTGCGCCATTTTGTTGTGTCATCAACAAATGTCAGACGCGCACGGGTGATAAATTGGAAAAGTGTATGCATAGTGTTGTGTTCAATATGTCGAAATTTATTCCGAACAAAGAGCATTCGTGGACAGCATTAATTTTTTGTTTTCATTTGAAGAAAACTGCTGTTGAATCATACCGATTACTTCGAGAAGCTTATGGTGAACATGCTCCATCGCAAGATACGTGTGAACGATGGTTTCGGCGTTTCAAAGTAGTGACTTCGATGTTGCAGACAAGGAACGTGGAAAACCGCCAAAAAAAATACGAAGATGTGGAATTGCAAGCATTGTTGGACGAAGGTGATTCGCAAACACAAAAACAACTCGCCGAGCAATTGGGCGTTAGTCAACAAGCTGTTTCCAGTCGGCTATGAGAGATGGGAAAGATCGATTTGGATGATTCTTTTTTATTAGAGAGAGTACACATTCGAAATGGTCCCATATAAATTTAGCTGAAATTGGTTATGTAACTCCTGAAAAAAATCCTGAAGAACTTAAATTTTTATAATAAAACACCGATAACTCTGGCAAATATGTATCAATTTGGTTGATTATTTTTTTATTCGAGAGAGTACACATTCGAGATGTTCCCAAATAAATTTTATTGAAATTGGCTATGTAGTTTCTAAAAAAATCCTGAAAAATTTAAATTTTTGTAAATAAACACCGATAACTCTGGCAAATGTGTACCAATTTGGATGATTTTTTTTTTATTCGAGAGAGTACAAATTCGAGATGGTCGCGTATAAACTTTATTGAAATTGGTTATATAATTTCTGAAAAATCTTGAAAAACTTAAATTTTTGTTATACACACCGATAACCCTGGTAAATATGTACGATTTGGATGATTCTTTTTTTATTCGAAAGAATATACATTCGAAATGGTCCTATATAAATTTTATTGAAATTGTTTATGTAGTTTCTAAACAAAAACTTTTTACCAAAAAATACCGACGTCAAAAAACCAGGACACAAATTTTTTTCACTGTAAAATAAAAAAAAAACTTTTTAACAAAAAAAAACTTCCGCACGGAATACTTATAAGATCACTTCGGTGTCTGTCCATCCGTCTGTCTGTCTGCCCGTTTGTCTGTCCATCTGTCACCCCCGATTATCTCCGCAACTATTTGAGATAGAAAGTTGAAATTTGGCACTATAATATAGGAACTGATGTCCCCATCGGAGCTGTGTAGTTCTGAAAGTAAATTAAAGGGTTAGTTTTTGGGGGTGAAGTGTCTAATGAAAGCTTGTAAAAACACGTGTTCAAAAATATATATAATGTAATACTTGCGCAGACTTTTCTTTAAAAAATTGCCAAAAATCTCCGTCCTCTTCCCTTATCTCGAAAAGTACTGATCAGACAATTTTGAAAAACTCTGGAATATTCTCTACAGGGAGTAGATTGAACGAACATTATCACGAGTGCATTATCTTTAATAATTTAACCGGTATAAAAAAAAATAAAAATTTCAAGGTTATCAGTTTTCAACAAACTTTGTTGAAAACTCATTTGGTCGGTTTTTATTTTATTAAAAAGTTTTTTTTGCAGAAGACAGTAAAATAAATCGCTTGCAAAAATTCACTTACTGATGCTGCAACAAAATTATTTAGTTTATTTGATAGAGCTGTACCAGGTGTACAAGTATGAAATGTGGATTTCAGACAACAGATGGTGCATCAATGTAGTTTGTGCTATAAAGATTTGACATTGCGCCATTTGGTTGTGTCATCAACAAGTGTCAGACGCGGCACGAGTGATAAATTGGAAAAGTGTGTGCATACTGTTGTGTTGTGTTCAATATGTCGAAATTTATACCGAACAAAGAGCATTCACGGACAGCATTAATTTTTTGTTTCCATTTGAAGAAAACTGCTGTTGAATCATACCGATTACTTCGAGAAGCTTATGGTGAACATGCTCCATCGCAAGGTACGTGTGAACGATGGCGTTTTAAAAGTGGTGACTTCGGTGTTGCAGACAAGGAACGTGGAAAACCGCCAAAAAAATACGAAGATGTGGAATTGCAAGCATTGTTGGACGAAGATGATTCGCAAACACAAATACAACTCGCCGAACAATTGGGCGTTAGTCAACAAGCTGTTTTCAATTGGCTACGAGAGATGGGAAAGATTCAGAAGACCGGTAGATGGATACCACAGGAGTTGAACGACAGGCAACACACACACAACACAAAAACACGTGTGACATTTTGCTCGCTCGGTACAAAAGGAAGTCGTTTTTTGCATCGTATAGTTATAGGGGATGAAAAGTGGATTTATTTTAAGAATCCCAAGCCCAAAAAATCATGTGTAGACTCAGGCGCACCATCCACATCGACCGCAAGACCGAATCGCTTTGGCAGAAAGACGATGCTCTGTGTTTGGTGGGACCAGAGGGGCGTGGTCTATTATTAGCTGTAAAAATCTGGGGAAACGGTTAATACTAAACGTTACCAACAACAATTGACCGATTTGAACCGTTCGCTGCTTGAAAAAAAAGGCCAGAATACCGAAAAAGGCGACACAGAGTCATTTTTCTTCATGACAATGCTCCATCACATACGGCAAAACCAGTTCGCGACACGTTGGAAGCACTCAGCTGGGAAGTTCTACCCCATGCGGCTTACTCACCAGTTTTAGCTCCTTCCGATTACCACTTGTTTGCATAGATGGGTCACGCACTTGCTGAGCAGCGCTTTGGTTCGTACGAAGATATGAAAAAATGGCTCGATGAATAGTTCGCAGCAAAAGGGGAAGATTTTTACTGGCGTGGTATTCACAAATTGCCCGAAAGATGGGAAAAAAATGTATAACAAGCGACGGAGCATACTTTGAATAAAGCACTTTTTATCATTCTTCCGAATTTAACATGTTTTTTTTTTTTAGAAAAAAAAATCCGCATTTCATACTTGTACACCTGGTAGCAAGGCTGAAAAGTAAATGGAATATTTATATCATATTTTTTAGGTTTTTTTTAAATAAAAATTGGCCAGAATTAAATATATTAATACCTCGGGATTATGCAGTAGGCGTCTTCTCCGTCTATAGGTATATTACGTTATTTCTCCTCTAGGTAACCTAAATATGACTAATGGGCTTTTTTGTATCATAAATCAGCCTTAAAATCACATGACCGGAAGTTAAAGCCCTTGAAGTCATATTTATTATGATTTACGCACTGAAATGTTATCATTTGTGGTCTCTCTTGCCTTTTTTTTTTAAAGCTTCTTAAGTTCGTAAGATTATCCTTATTCGTTACATGATATGATTTAAATGTCAAGCAACGTTGTTTTCAACACTATATTTAATATCCAGTTGAGAAAAATCTTCGTTTAACTGAATGGTTGTAAATGGTTTTACTAATTTGCATCAGCAAGATTTACACACGTGTGAATATTCGATTACAATTTGTAATATACGAGAGCTGATTGTAAAGTAAGTTTCCCAAAGCGCTGAAGCCACAAGAGGTTTTAGACGCAAAGTTCCCCCCACTCTCGATCCCACCTTGCCCGGCTTCGCGACGCTGCAGCCGACCATGATGGAGGTCCTGCAATCGGGCAGTAATTCCTTTTTAAACACAAAAGGTGATGACTATAGACATTAATCGACAATTGACGGAAGTGTAGGGTGAAAAGTATATGGCGGTTCAACACGTCCGCAAATGGTGTAGGGAGTGTACAGGCGGTCGTACGGACATTCAAGATAAAGAACGGAGCGGAAGGCCGTCGGTTTCAGACGAGACGATCGGAAAGGTTCAGGGAATATTGCTCGAAGATTGGAGGATCGCTAACCGTGAACTCGCTCTTCGGGTTACTGAGGTTTCTTGTACCACAATTCAGAAGATATTGACTGAAGGTGAATCGCTATCTCAACGGGTTGGCGACGGAATTTTTTGATACGGGCATGCGAAAACTGAGCAGCGTCTACAAAAACGCTTAGATCGAAATGGCGATTACGTTGAAAAATAGAACGATGTTTAACACGTTGACTGCCACGGCAATTTTCAGAAATCTGGCCTAAAATGACAATTTGATTTAATCATTATTAAAAACTCTAATTCTAGTGCATAGTTATCATCAAAAAGCATAAAAAAATGTGTTTTTTTTTTTAAAAAAAAGGTCTTACGAATTATCTCGTAGTTGGCTTCTGTAACAGAAATCTCTTCGCGGAAGCCAACTACGAGTTAATTCGCACGCAGACACGCACAGACACGCTTCGACCTGTCGCTTCTCTAAAGCTGAATCATAGATACGCGTCCATATTCGCCAGTAGTATCTCAGAAATTGTCGAGTGCATCACATTTACGTCTTTCTTGAGTGTTTTGTTTTATAATTATTGTTATAATTAAATTATCAAGAACGCAATATGGATAAGAAAAGACCACTGACTCAAAATGAAATTGAGTACTACGCAAATCTAAGTGATTCAGAATTTGACGGGATTTTTGGCGAGGATGATAACGACAGTAGCGATTATGAACCTTCTGAGAATTCAAGTGATAGTGAAGACGAAGTCGTGTCCGAACCTGAAGTTGATCCCGAATTTGAAGATAATGACGATGATTCCCAAGCAACAACATCAAATGCGAATGAGGATTTGTGGACAGAAATTCAACAAAATCCTGAATTATTTATTTTCCAAGAAAATGTTGGTGTGAAATTGGATACGACAAATTTTACAGTACAAACGCTGGTGGACTTATTTTTTTCGGATGAATTTCTTGCATTACTGGTGGAACAAACTAATTTATATGCTGCGCAAGAAATTGAAAAACGCAAAGAAATAAAAAAAATCTAATAGGTTATCAAAGTGGGAAGACATCAGTGCTGCAGAGATGAAAGTTTTTTATTGGACTTTTGTTGCAAATGGGACCTTGTACTTTTCCATCAATTAAACATTACTGGAGCACAAACAAGCTATATAATGTAAACTTTTGGTGCTCACATATGAGTCGAAATCGATTCCAGTTGTTACTTCGTTATTTTCATTTGGTTGATAACTCAATACCATCTGCCGACAGATTATACAAGGTGAGACCAATACTAAATCATTTCAATAATATTATGCATGAAAACTATGTACCAAAATTTTTCAAAAAGTAACATCTTCTAAAATAAAACTGATAAAGTTCAGAGAAGAATTCATCGTCGCGTTGATTGGAGAAGAGATTCAACCAGTTTTTCGAAAAAAATTAAATGGCAAGAGCTCCATTATTTAGAGAGTCTACCACCTACGAAAAAAAAAACAGCGTCCGACAAAGCCATGTCGTATATGTACCCAAGCAAAAAAACGCGAGAAAACGCGTTATTTCTGTCCAGCCTGTAAAGAGAAGCCAGCCCTTTGTGTGGAAGATTGTTTTAAGAAGTTCCACAAACAATAAAATATTATTTTATTTCTTGAATTTGAACTAATTTTTTTAATTATATTTTTTGTTCATTTTTTAATAAATTTTCTGTTCATGCAAGCCAGCATTGATTTTTTGTTCTTTTCCCAGAAGCCATCTATCGAGATTAGCACTGATATATTTCGAGTTTAATCGTAGCTGCACAAAAATGGCAAGTAAAAACAGGACGAGATAACTCGTAGTTGGCGTCCGAGAAAAGAACGCAATCTACGAGTTATCTCGTAGTTGGCAGTCAACGTGTTAAGCTTTCAAAATGATGTATTTTTTTTGATAATAAACGTTGTTGTCTATTTTTAAGAAATAAGGGAACTTTATACTACGATCATCCCTCGTATTTAATTTCAGTTTTCTTCTGTGGTTAGTAAATTTCTTGAATTAACAAGACGCGTACTTGCTTACGACGCACAGTGGGGAAAAAACGAAAAATCGTGTTTCAAAATTGTCTAGAGCCTTCAATTTTGGTTCGATTTGGACGATTTTTTTTTTTAAATTGAAGCTTATTAAATTCCGAACAAAGTTGTCGGAGCCGATTTTTCAATTAAACTTTTGTTTCAAAATGGCGGACGTTGGTTTCTGATTATATAGCGACTGAGACACAGAAAACGCTTACAGTTTCAAACCAAGTTGTGCTAAAATGCGTGTATGTATGTTTTTTTTATGTCGCAGATAATATATCTAATATCACAGTTACAAGATTAATAATAATGAACCCAAAATGGCTGCCATGAACAATAAAAGTATTATAAATATGAATAAACGTACCATTATTATTTTATATCCATAACATTTGCATAAATAATTTCTTTAAGGTTGTTAATTATAAATATGTTTCAACAATTGACTTAAAATGACAAATCAAAATATGGCGGATGCCAAAATTGAATCGAGCAAGAAAGTTTCTCTGTGGCATTTAGACTGTGGCAGTCAGATCATTCAAGTTATTCAAGTTTAGTTGCGGGATTTAAATTTTCATGCAGTTATTGCTAGAATTCAATTTTGGCATCCGCCATACTTGATTTGTCATTTTAAGTCAATTGTTGAAACATATTTATAATTAACAACCTTAAAGAAATTATTTATGCAAATGTTATGGATATAAAATAATAATGGTACGTTTATTCATATTTATAATACTTTTAATGTTCATGGCATGCAGTTTGGGTTCATTATTATTAATCTTGTAACTGTGATATTAGATATATTATCTGCGACATAAAAAAAAACATACATACACGCATTTTAGCACAACTTGGTTTGAAACTGTAAGCGTTTTCTGTGTCTCAGTCGCTATATAATCAGAAACCAACGTCCGCCATTTTGAAACAAAAGTTTAATTGAAAAATCGGCTCCGACAACTTTGTTCGGAATTTAATAAGCTTCAATTTAAAAAAAAAAATCGTCCAAATCGAACCAAAATTGAAGGCTCTAGACAATTTTGAAACACGATTTTTCGTTTTTCCCCACTGTGCGACGGGCCGCCTACATCATAACGTTTCCTGATATGACAATCGTCAAAAATAAATACAAAACCACTCCCCAGAAATCAAAATAGCCTGCTCATTACGAGAAGAAAAAAAAAAAGTTCCATGTGTCGGCGCCGATGACATAATAACCTAGCCCCCTGAGGGTTGGTTAGATGAATCATCACCACCTCCATCGGCAGTCCCGGCTTCAGTTTTTAGTAGGCGCCAGAATAAGTGGCGCCGTCTGTAAAGAGCGGCAGACTGGGAATTCCGGGTGTTAACGGGAGTTTTATTTGACATTTGAAGACCCGACCGAACGGCGGGGTCGTTCAACTCTGGATTTTATTGTATCTTATCGTATCGTTGCTTATATAGAAAAAGGTTTTAGAATAGGCCATTTTAGGAGATGTTATAGGTTTTTTTTTTTGTGTCCCGATACCGTAGTTATAAGGGATTATTGATGGAAGTTTGTGTTTTTAGTTTATTTTCGATATATGAGGGTGTCTTTTTTTTGGTTTTCTACTATCGGTTGAGGCAAGACTGAGAAAATCATCAAGTTTATTGAGGATTTGCTATGATTGAATCGATGAAATGATGATGAATATTCGAACCTACACTTGTCAAGATTGTGCACGAAAATTTAGGGAAGAAAAATTGTTCTGCACGATGGATGCCCAAACAGTGTCGAATTTGAGCTTTGTAAAAATATTAAGACCTATTGCCTGGCAAGGAACTAAACCGCCTTTAATCCCTCAAACCAAACTAACTTCTGTTCATATATCGTTCTGGTTTTTATATCATGATTATATTTTCTCCATAATTACGGATACTAATTTTAGATAATACCAATTCTTTAATCCAATCCTAATTTTTTATCCAAAACAATTTTCCACATATCCAATCTATATTTTTTAATATTGCCAAGTCGAGCGAAAAAAAAAATAGGAAAAAAGGCTTTATCTCAAATCCCCAGAAAATAAACGCAAAATTGATTTAACGCCCGACATGGCATTACGCTTTAATATAAACCCAGAGCACATCCCCCGCCATACACAACGACTGGCGGTTGGTCAATCTATAATTTCATATCAGTTCCTGGCTGGGGTTGAATGTCCTTTTAAATATTGCAATATTGCTGCCTTGTATGGAAACAATGAACAACACACGAAAAAAAAAAGTTAATTATATATATGTATATATATATATATATATATATATATATATATATATATATATATATATATATATATAGAATAAAGAAAGAAAGCAAAAGATTGCCGTATCTAACCAAAATTATTAAAAATACAATCTTAGTTGGGGAACTCGGCAAAAACAGGGCGTGATAAGAGATCACACAATTTTCATTAAGTCAATATTTCGGTCCTGGATTGGGACCTTCTTCAGGGCAGAACTGAAAAGAAGAACAAAGCGTATTCACTAATCGTGTCTGGGACAACTTTAAATTTAATGATGTTATCGTTAGGTTGTTATAATAAATAAAATTAGTGTAGAACAAGAATAAGATATTAGTCATAATAAATTAAAAAACTCACATGAGAAGTGCAAAGATTTCGTTAGCCTGAATGGCCGTAGTTAGCTTATACATAAAAAAGTTGTTACATATAAAAGTTGGTTAATCCATAAAATATATAAAATACACACTAAAACACTGTAGACAAAATTCTAAAAACCAAATTTAAAACATGGATGTAATTGGGAACCTTGGATGTTGAGAACATTGTTAATTATTTCACCTGTGACCACCACACATGGCCACCGCCATTTAGGAAAGATGACAAGGACGACAGGAGACAGCTGACCGACAGAGATAAGGGGTTTAATCAAGAAAACTCAATTAACCAGAATGCGGGGGTCGACACCTGGAGGGAACCGATAAAAATGGGAAGTGCAAGTATTGGACCTTTAAGTGAGAAGGAGGTAGCCAATTGAGCGACCAAAAATCCGCTATGGAGTCGAGGAAGGATAAATCATAACCTAATTATAGGTGAAGGGTGAGCGAGGGAGCGAGAGAGAGAGAGAAAGTAATGAGAGCAACGAAGAGGAAGATTGTCTAATTAATTAATTATTAATTTATTAATTTCTTGTTGGAATCAGATTGGAGGAAGAGATTGTTTGCAAAAACCAATGAAGACTGGAAGAGCCAGGAGGTAATGAAGGGGTGACGCAAGATACTGTCAATGGAAGGAAGACAGTAATCGCTAGGTGCACAAGATGGCCCAGATAAAGTGGAAGGAATCTGTGGAGCCCAGGATCAACGAGAACCGTAAACAAAGAGAGGAAGGAGGAGAGAAACCCTGGAAATTACAGAGCTAAACGAGAGAAGATTAACGTGGTTCAGATGGATCATAAAACACTTGAAGACAGGGAATTATTGTGTGGAATTGATTTATCACAGGAGAGGAGGAAACTATATATGCTACTAAGACCATCTAGGTCGGTTCTTTTATTGATACTAAGGTGATTCTCCTGGATGTAACACACATTTCAAGAAATTCTCTCTTGGAAAGATTGTTAGAGAAATGAAGAATTTTGGGTTCCCTGAAATTAAAAGAATGACCATTGTCAACAGAATGGGTCGCCAAAGCACATCTGTGTGGATGGCATCTAGTATCACTTTTATGGAGTGCAATACGGCGATTCAAGGATTGAGAAGTTTGGCCAATATAGATTGATGGACAATTGAGGCAGGAAATTGAGTAAACTAAGTCTGACATGGAAAGAACTGGCAGCGGGGCCTTCAGCTTGCTGAAAACACGTCTGTTTTTGAAGAAGTAATATTTGGCAATTTTAATGTTAGGAATGACACGCAAAATGTGGACCAATTTGCTTGTAAGGCCAGGAATGAATGGTAAAGAGAGCAGCGACCAATTTATTTCGACTGGGGGAGTTTAAGGGGGAGGGGAGATATGCGGTAGGTGGAGGGGAGGGGTTCTGGGGGAATTTGGTGGATATGAGTAAGCTTGTTGACTTCGTCTTTGGTTCTTAGTAAGAGTTTTCGATTGTATCCATTATCTATGAAAAGGTTTGTAAGTGTTTCTTGTAACTGGAGTAAGAAATCAGGATGGACTATTATCTTCAGTCTTCTATATAAGCCTTTGATGACGTTGACTTTCACCTTCCAATCATGGCCAGAGTTTGCATGGATATATCTCCCAGACGAAGTAGGTTTTCTATACCAATCAAGTTTGATGATGTTATAGGAGTCTCTAACGACTCTTGTGTCCAGAAATGGAACAGCATTGTTGGTTTCTTCTTCCATAGTGAATTGTAAATGTGGGTCGAATGAATTGAAAACATGAAGAACTTCTTCTTTGCCATCAGCTGGTATGGATAGAATTAAATCGTCTACGTATTGATATAGGAATGGAAGTCGGAAGGATAATCTTTGAGTGATTTATCCTTCCTCGACTCCATACCGGATTTTTGGTCGCTCAATTGGCTATCTCCTTCTCACTTAAAGGTCCAATACTTGCACTTCCCATTTTTATCGGTTCCTTCCAGGTGTCGAGCCCGCATTCTGGTTAATTGAGTTTTCTTGACTAAACCCCTTATCTCTGTCGGTCAGCTGTCTCCTGTCGTCCTTGTCATGTTTCCTAAATGGCGGTGGTCACAGGTGAAATATTAACAATGTTCTCAAACATCCAAGGTTCCCAATTACATCCAGGTTTTAATTTTGGTTTTTAGAATTTTGTCTACAGTGTTTTAGTGTGTATTTTATATATTTTATGGATTAACCAACTTTTTTATGTATAAGCTACCTACGGCCATTCAGGCTAACGAAATCTTTGCACTTCTCATGTGAGTTTTTTAATTTATTATGACTAATATCTTATTCTTGGTCTACACTAATTTTATTTATTATAACAACCTAACGATAACATCATTAATTTAAAGTTGTCCCAGACACGATCAGTGAATACGCTTTGTTCTTCTTTTCAGTTCTGCCCTGAAGAAGGTCCCAATCCAGGACCGAAATATTGGCTTAATGAAAATTGTGTGATCTCTTATCACGCCCTGTTTTTGCCGAGTTCCCCAACTAAGATTGTATATATATATATATATATATATATATATATATATATATATATATATATATATATATATATATATATATATATATATATATATATAATATAATATAATATAATATTATATAATATATATTATATATATATACAGTAGAATCTCGAAAAAGTTAACCGAAATGTTCCAAGGGTAATTAAGGTTTTCGTACTATTAACTTTTCTAAGCGGTTTTCAAAATTGAAAAAAAAAAAAAATAATAAACCTAGATTTTTTGGAAATGACATGCTAAATTTATTTCATTGACTTAGTTTTCATCACTACAAAAAAGAAACTTAGATTTAATTTGTACCGGTTGGTTTAAAGTTCACAGTCACTCTTGAATATTTTCGTGCGCAGTAACTTTTATATCAATTTTGTACGGAGTGGTTTAAAGAAGCAGTCGAGACTTGTTTTTTTTTTTTCTTTTGTGTAATAGCTCTTGACCATTTTCGTGCGCATATTGACAAGGTCTGCCAACTCATTTGCATCGTTATTGTTTTCAAACCATTTTATCAAGGTATTGATGCTTTCAACTGCTTTCGAGAAGCTCACTTTTGGTTGTTGAATATCTTGCTCGATAATTGACCCGACGTTATCATTATCGGACACTTCGAAATCATCGTTATCTTCTGAAATTTGATCATTGTTCCAATTTTCAATGTCATCAATGCTGATGTCAACATTATCACCCACCTTTGACATCAACAATTGAACTTCTCGAAGTGTATCGTTGTATGCACTATTTGATGTAATTAATTTAGAGAGCGAAATGTCGTCTTCACTATCGTACTGATCATCATCCCACTTTTTATCTTATTCCACGCTTTTATAAGAACAACTTGCGGCAATTCGTCCCACACTGATTTAAGTAGCAAAATAGCATCACGAATTGTATGTGCCTTCAAAATATTTTCAATCGGAACGTTTTCTTGTGCGACAATGTTGCATAACAATTTAGTTCGATATCCTAACTTGACCAATCTTATGGGATTTTGATCCATGGGTTGCAAAACCGCTGTTACGTTAGGTGGTAAAAGCATTGCAGCAATGTTTCCATCATCAGACTGTAGCATGTCAATTGGCTTATGGGCAGTACCGTTATCAATCAGCAACAATGCCTTTGGTGGTAAATTATTTTTAGCAGAAAATTAGCGAACCTGCAAAAATTTTTATGCAATAACCTGCAAAATTTTTTATGAAACTAAAAAAATAAGTTTACCTGTTTTATAAATGAATGATGGAACCAGTTGAAGAATAACTCTGAATTCATCCACGACTTCTTCGAATTGGCGTATTCCAATGGGTTTTTCAAATCCCTTAAAGCAACGTGGATTTGCAGATTTACCAATGACCAACGGCTTTAACTTGTGCGAACCATCTGCGTTAGCACACAACGAAAATGTGATTCTTTCCTTTGCAATTTTTCGGCCCGGTGCGGTCTTTTCGTTTGCCGTGACAAATGTTTTATCCGGTAAAAAAAAACGATAAAATAGTCCAGATTCATCCGCGTTATATAGTTGCGAGTTGGAGATGTCCATTTCATTAATTTTTGCTCTTAAATTATGAATGAAAGATGTAACATCCGACGTATTGAAAGGATTTCCCCACAAATTTTGAGATGGCAAATACCATGTCTTCTCTTAAAACTTGCTAGCCATCCATTACTGGCATTAAATTTTTTTCCAGGGTGCAGTATGGCGAATTCGTGCTTAGCTCTTGATTTTAAAATTGGACCAGTCATTGCACAATTACGCTGTCGTTGGTTCAAGAACCATTTATACAACCTTGCCTCAAAATCAGCATATTCCGGTTTATGTAGTGTTTTCTTGTGTGCGCCACAGCGCACATGGCGTTTTTTTCTTTATTTTTGAGATGGCTACTTTAGATACACCATAATTCAACGCCAATCGTGTTCCGTGAATACCTTGATCAATCTTTTTTAAAATCTCCACTTTCTGCTGCAAATCTAATCTGATTTGTGATGATTTGTTCTGCTTTGACATTTTTTAAGTAAACAATACACAATTCACAAACTTAAACGCTAACGATTAACTAAATCAATGTTGTTTGACGATGAAGATGATCATAGGTTTTCGCAGCTCAAAATAGAAAAGAAGTTCGGGGAATACCATAATCCAACAAACAAAATTAGAGCTCAGTGCTGCCACTGAGAATTTTTTAAAAGTGGCCAAATTGCCACTTTTATGAACGGAAAAAAAAACCGTTGTTTTGAAAAATTCATACGCTCTGAAAAGTTAACTGAAGAGTTAACTTTTTAGAGCGGCACGTGGATGCTGAGATACGGTTAACTTACCCGAGCGATTAACTTTTACGCGAGTTAACTTTTTCGAGATTGTACTGTATGTATATATATATATATATATATATATATATATATATATATATATATATATATATATATATATATATATATATATATATGTATGTGTATATATATATATATATATATATATATATATATATATATATATATGTATGTATGTGTGTATATATATATATATATATATATATATATATATATATATATATATATATATATATATATATATATATATGTATATATACATTACTAACAAAATTTATACAAAATTAGACAAAAGTAAGCCGATGCTGGTCACTTTTCTACATTTAGCAACAACAATTTGATACTGTCGACCATAAAATACTCTTAAATAAATTATATTACATTGGAATAAGAGGAAAAGCGCACGAACTAATAAGTAGCTACCTTGATAACAGACAGCAGAAAGTAAGAATAAATTATGGTGAATGTGAATATAGTAATAATGGAATAATGGATGTAGCGCAAGGTACAATGTTGGGACCACTATTATTTATTATCTATGTTAATGATGTCTTAAAGGAAATGCGCAATGATACAAGTCTATCATATGCCGATGATACAGCAATCATATCTACAGAGGATACTTGGAATCAAACTCCTCGAATTAAAATGAATGAATATCTTGCAAAATTTGAAATATGAATAAGTTGTCTTTAAATGTAAAAAAAAACTCTGTTCATTG